>OX451738.1:255503183-256103183 GCA_948472305.1 Vicia faba | reverse complement strand
CACACTTACTTTCTTTCATTGTTTGACTTGTATGCTTTACATTGTGGTTCTTTGTTTGGGTTTGAATCCTCTACCAGTATTTGGGATACCTTATAGGTAAGTAGAAATACATTGTGGAAACTGTGCGGGGTATACTGACATGGTCTAAGCAATAGTTACGTTAGTGCGACATATTTGTGGGTACTGGTAGCCCTTGAGTAGTCAAGGAGAATACAGGGCCGCTGAGTGATGTCATGAAGCACTAACTGACTTTAGAACCTTAATTGAACCAACTTGGCCTTTAGGACGTAGTGAGATAACCGGCTTTGGTGCAGACTGAAGTTGGTAGATACTCGATACTACACTCATTGAGGTTTGGTTTTTTGGGATATTTCGGTCGCCATTAAAGAGGCTTGCGCTGAAATAATGCCCAAAGAAACAAACTGGTGATATTGATCTCTTTAGAACCCGGTTACTATTACTAAGGAAAGTTTAAGCCAACTAAACTTCAAGAAGATACTTACCAATGAGACTCCATACAAGCCTAAACCTAAGGACTTATTTGTTTTGTTTGTATATATTTACTTGTACATAAAATCATAAACATCATAACATCATACTCATATTCACAAACCATTTCAAGGATCTTGGGATTTATCTTTGTTCTATTTTGTAGGACATGGATTCTATTTGCAGGAAAACCATTCAAGTCAATCTCGTAAGAATCCCTCCTCAACTCAAACAGTTAGCATCAAGGGATCCTGAGAATTCTCCATTTACCGAAAGACATGGTCACCTCCTAAACTTGGTTACCTCCAACATTGTTTAAGATATGATGAAGGTGTTTTTCCAATTTTTTGATCCTCTACACCATTGCTTCACATTTCCCGACTATCAACTTGTGCCAATTTTGGAATAATTCTCCCAACTCTTGAGAATTCCCATTCTCAATCAACTACTCTTCAATGGTACGGAAAGATATCCAAAACCAGAAGAGATTGATTAAGCCCTACACTTGCAACAATCTAATGTCACAACTAATTGGGAAACAAGGAGTGGTGTCAAAGGTTTCTTAGCCAAGTTCTTGTTTGAGAAAGCTCAAGATTGTTAGAACTCCTTGGACTTACAAGATTTTTAGGAAATTGTGGCCCTTCTCATCTATGGGATGGTTTTGTTTCTAAATCCTGACCAACTCATAGATGTAAACGCCGTCAAAATCTTCATGTCTCGAAACCCGGTGCCTACTTTGTTAGGAGACATCCTACATTCTTTTCACTCTCGCACTTTGAGGAAGAGAGGTATCCTCATGTGTTGCACTCCTCTCTTGGAAAGATGGTTTATTTCACATCTCCCCTGTTGTACCCCAAAATTTACCCTCTCTTTTTCAAGAAATCACAGCTTCGGGCTTTTCCTGATTTTTCAAATTGGCTCAAGAATCGGTCAAACAGACTTTTCTTATCAATCAAGCAAAATTAGGGTTTCTTTTGATTTTGAATCAGTTCAAGCATATTATTAGGGTTTCTATTGATTTGGTTGAGTTTGGCTCAGGGTTTGATCAGGCAGACGCTTCTTTGACAATAAAATCAAGAATTAGGGTTTGCGCGTGCATTCTCAGAAGGAATCAATTCTACGGTTCTTTTCAATTGACTGTCACATGGTTTTGACGCTTGTTCAAAATTCCTGTTTGTTTCTCAAAGTTTAAACATCTGGGATAGAAGCCGAGGCTTCTGATTGAGAGTTTGAAGTGTTGGTTGATCAGTGAGGTGAAGTACGTATGGACGTTTGTTTGATTGACTGTGCATTGCTATTGGTTATTTGGAACGCCGGGTTTATTATTAATGCGAAGTTGAAAGACTACAGTGTTTTATTAATTATTTATTTTATCTAAGTTAGAATAATTGGGATTTACTTCCAGTTATTTTAATTCAAGAAAACTTAAATAATTAAATAGACAGTGAAATAAAAGAGATATCTGACAAAAAGACTTTTATTTATTTTTAATTATTGGTACAAGTGTTATTTAAATACAAGTAATTTTTACAGTATTTATAATAATTTTTATTACAAATGATTAAAATAAAATAAAATTGTATCCTAAGTGTCTTGAAATCTTCATCTGCTACTGCTGCTCCCCATTGCTCAACTGATTTTTATCTGCAAAGACAAAAAAGAAAAGAAGTCAAACACGGATAAATTAAGAGCATTCTCAGACAGTCAATCAAATTAAAACTCATCATTAAAAGTTTTGGCCGGAATCAGTTTGTTCGCCCTCTCTGTAAATCACAAGAAGACTCTTGGTTCACAAAGAGGGAAAGGAAATATGTTTGCAAATATATGAAATGTACAAGGATGCAAATTTGAACCAAATGCACAAAGCTACATGAAAAGGCAAACCAAACTGAATATGCCAAAACAAGTTGCAAAGTTTCAAATTGAATAAACAAGCTACTTGAAAAGGCAAACCAATTTGTCAAAAGTACAAAGCTGTAAAACTGTCAAAAAGAGATGTCAACCAAGCTGCCAAAAGATATCAAAAGATATCAAGTTGTCATCAAAGAAAAGAGGAAAGTACAATATGCAGAGGAAAGACAATATGCAAGCTGTTGTACCCCAAAATTTGCCCTCCCATATTCCTCAAGTTTGTCAAGAATCATCTTCAAAAGATTCAAGATTGCTCAAGGATTGCACAGTCCAAATACCTCCTAAGTCAGTCAAAATTAGGGATTTGGTTCTTTCAAGGAATTGGAGGTTTTCAATGGCTCAATCAAGTCTCATAAGCCTATATGCATGCTCAAGCACCTACATGCCAAGTTTCAAGACTCACAGTGCCAAATTGCACAGTCAAAAAGCCTCATTTGATCCACAGTCAACTGCAGGGGCAAATGGTCATTTTGCAGTCAAAAGTCATAATTTTTGGTCAACATCTTATTTTGAGTCCACAATCATCATTTTATCAAGTCTTGATCATGATTCCACAAGAATGGCTCAAAAAATCATCAAGATGCAAAAAGTTACTATTTTTGGACAGTAGAAAAGTCAACTGTATCTTGACCAAGGCATAACTTTTTCATGGTTCATCAGAAAAATTCCATCCAATGCTCATTTTGAAGGGGATGTCATTTCCTACAATCCATCTTCACATTCCAAGTCCAAGAAATGCTCTCACAAAAAGTTACCAATTTCTACATTATAGGTCAAAATCAAAAGTCAACAAAAATGTACTTTAAGTCAAAGGCCATAACTTGAGATTGGTAAATCCAAATGACATGGGACCAATGGCATTGGTTAGAGGACTTAAAGACCTTTCCAAAATGTCCAAGAACATGTTCATATGATCAAAATTGAGCAAGATATGCATTGGAGAAGTTGGGAAATTTTTGTGAATTTGCAAAAGTCAACTTTGCTCAAAACACTTTGTTTTTGCTAATGGGCCTCAAATTTCTTCTTGAAACTTTATCCTTGGCCTATGCACGACCCATCAAGCTTAATTGAATTATTTTCTTATTTTTTTATTAATTAATTGGATTTTTAATTGATTTTAATTCATTTAATTAATTTAAATTGTAGGAAATACAAAGATTTGATTTTTCAATCTTTTGGTGAAGCAAGAATGACCTAAAAAGGCTGGCAATTTCGTGTACAAATCAAGGATATCAAAATCTCCAAGTTTGGAAAGTTTATTCAATAAAAAAGATTCAAACATATATGATTTCCAATCAAAGATTCCATCACCATTCCATGGATTTTTTGTGCAAGATTTGACCTAGTTTCAGTCTCCTATATATACATAAGCCAACCCTAATCATGCATACGTGAATTTGCTGCAGAAAAAGCCATAAGCATATTGAAAAAATTCAAGAAAACTCGAAAACTGTTTTCTATATTCCATGCCAATTCAAAGGCTTTTGTGGACTCTAACACATTGCAGGGATTATGAGGAACGTGTAGCAATCAAAACCAAACGCTAAAGCTCAAGAAATCATCACTTACAGTCGCACGGTTTGACACTTTTGTTCATAATCGTAATTCATGATTCATGCATCATTAACATGATTTCTTGTTTGTTTTGTGTTGCTAGAGACCTCATGAAGCTATTGGCATAGTTTAATTGAATTAAAACGCACAGAATCACAAGATGCCATTGATGAATTCTAGGGTTCTTATGCTGTGAATTTGGGGCTTTACAGTCCAGGCAAAATCAGAACCCTTAAGACCCATGGTTGGAACCGTTGAATCCAGACGAACACAAAGCCATCCTCGCGAAATATTTATATAGAACACAGGCCTAATCGCTATTTTTCCTCATGGTATATTGTGGGGGTTAAAAACCCCCGCTATCTAACCTTTATTTTGCAGGCATCAGCGAAGAAGATGATGATGTGGTGATATGCTATTGGAGCATTCAAAATAAGCCCGCGTTTTATTGGCTTGACAGCTTAGCGTTTTGTTTCTTAATATTATAATTGATTGTTATTATATTATCAAACGCGTGCAAATGGCTTGGTGGATGATGCGCTGGCTGGTGATCATTGGGACCTGGGTTCGATTCCCAGGTCCCCCAAAACACTTCTATTATTTTTCTTTACAGGTTCATATGCAGCTTTCCAACAAGATGCCCACCATGCACTTTCACATCCCAGGCGCCAAGTGGCCACAAGCATGAATCTGATGGTCCAAAGACGGATGACCATCATGCTCCTGGTCAACCCACGCGTAGACAATCAAAAAGGTCAAACGGACTGGCAGCTTAATGGGCTTGAAGACTGCTAACAAACCTCCATATTGGGCCATCACCCCCTGGTTTATTATTCCTTTTTATTTTCTTTTCCTTTTTATTTTCTTTAATAGTTATTATTATTATTTAATTAATTCATAAATTAATTATTTTCATAATAAAATCAGAAAATTAAAATATTTTTATTATTATTAATTTCACCTTTAATTTATTATTTTTGTAAATAAATGTAATTAATTAATTTAGTCTTTTTTAATTAGGTTAACTTTAATTATTTTCATAACAAATAAAATAAATTAGAATTAGGGTTTTCTTGACGATTTTAATTTATTTTCTTTTATTTCATTAAAACATTAAAAACTAAACAATACTTTGTTTTATTTTAATTAATTAATTAATTAGTTTTAGGTTTAATATTTAATTAAATGCAAAATAACCTAAAATTCATTCTTTTTCTCAAAAAGGGTCAAAACCCTAAGGACTTTCCCGATTTAATTTTTATTCGCGCATATTAATTTTGATTCATATTTATGTAATTGCTCCGAGAATGTAATAGATAATTAGGACTTTTATCGCTTTCTTTTAATTTCTCGCATTTATTTTCCAAAGGGTTTGTTTTTAGCGATGTAAATACCCGACGCCTTGTAATAGCGTAGTTTTACTTTCCACAATTTACTTTCCGCAATTATTAACTGCTATGCATGACAAGACTTGCCTGAAAATTAAAATCAAAACGTAGCTCACCATAACATGTGCAAAGATAACTTAACATGAAACCTGACACACGCGCACATGCCACTCCTAGGGTACGCCTCACTTGGTTGCCTCGACGTGGTCATTGAGTATAGGGTGTTTTAGAGGTTGCCCTCCTGTCTAAAGATCCAAGTTGCCTCGAAACGGTTGCCTCGGATAAAAAGGATCTGGGACATTAGGGTTACCGCTAAGGCGTCCTACTATTGCTTTGGTGACCACATGTCCCTATAATCGAATTGACCCGAAACTCCAACGACGGTGCTACCTACTTCTCAATAGTGGGATAGTACTGTCTAAAGGACATTTACACAGCTTAATTCCTTTTGAGTAGGTAGAGGTTCTAAGGTACTTGCTCTTTCAAAATGAAAACAACTTTTCACACTTACACTTTTATGACAAAAGTTTTCAAACAAACACTTCATGACACTCTTGAGGACTGATACAAGAGTTAAAACGAAGTTTTCAAACGAACTTTTTTCAAAACCCACAAACACAAGAAAAGCAAACATTTTTGAAAACATAGTGAGCAAATATCTAAGAGCCCGTGGATAACCACGGATAGAAAGGGTGCTAACACCTTCCCTTTCTATAATCTACCTCCCGAACCGAGAAACATCTCGAAAAGGAATTTTGATGTGCTTTTGTCCTTTCCTTGTTGGAGAACATAAAAGACGGTGGCGACTCTTGCTTACTGCGACATTTCGCGAACCAGCATTTCAAAACAGTCAGTTCTATTTCCACCGATCACAGAACTGGCGACTCTGCTGGGGACATCTTAATAAGTGAGGTGTACCTTAGGATTAGATCATTCTATGTTTTCAATTGTATGCCTTGAATGCTTTAAAATTACGGGTTTGCATCGGAGTTTTATAGATCCTAACCCGGATCTGGGGGATACCCTTTAGAAGTAGCAACAAACTGTGAGGGAACTGTGCGGGGTATACCGACATGGTTGAAGCAGTTGCTACGTTGATGTGGCACTTTGGTGAGTACCGGTAACCCTTGAGTCAAGTCAAGGAGAGTACGGGGCCGCCGCATGGTGTCGTGAAGCATCAACTAACCTTAGAACCTTACTTGACCATCATGGCCTCTTTAGGGGTAGTGAGATGACCGACTTTGGTGCAGTCCGAAGTTGGTAGATACTCGATACTACACTCATTGAGGGTTGTTTTCTTGGAATATTTTGGTCGCCAGTTAAGTGGCTAAATCAAAACAATGAACATAGAAAACAATCCAATGATATTGAGCTCCTTAGAACCCGATTACTATTCATAGGACAGGTTTTGAGCCAACCAACTTCAAGAGGGTAGTACCTAAACTTCATGCTGGCCTAAACTCTAAGGGCTGTTTGGTGTGACTTGTGTGCCTTATCATGTTTTCCTTTTGTGAATACTTGTGGTGTGCTTTTATCATAACATCATAACATCATAAAACATCATGTGCATCTACTAACCACTTCAAGGGTTTGAATCTTCATCTTTGTTCTTGTTTTGTAGGACATGGAGTCTCTCCGCAGAAAAACAATTCAGGTCAACCTTGTAAGGATCCCTCCTCAGCTCAAGGAGCTTACACCCAGGATTCCCGAAAGCTCTCCCTTCAGTGAAAGACATGGTAGGCTACTCAGCTTGGTCCACACCAACATTGAAGAAGATATGATAAAAGTTCTCTTCCAGTTCTTTGACCCCTTACACCACTGTTTTACTTTCCCGGATTATCAATTGGTGCCTACTTTGGAAGAGTTTTCTCAACTTCTGAAAATTCCTATCCTTAGTCAACTACCCTACAACAGTACGGAAAAGGAACCAAAACTTGAAGAGGTTGCTCAAGCATTACGTCTACAACCATCTGATATCAAGGGGCATTGGGAAGTCAGAAGTGGTATCAAGGGATTCTTGGCAAAGTTCCTGTTTGAGAAGGCACAAAAATGTTGGAATTCTCTCGACCTACAAGCCTTTGAAGAGATCATGGCACTCCTTGTCTATGGGTTGGTGTTGTTCCCAAATCCGGATCAACTTATAGATATAAATGCCGTCAAGATTTTTATGTCCAGGAATCCCATACCTACATTGCTTGGGGACATCCTCCATTCATTTTACACTCGAACAATGAGGAAAAGAGGTGTTCTTGTGTGCTGCACTCCTCTCCTGGCAAGGTGGTTTATTTTGCACCTTCCACAATCAGTCTTGAAGAACGAGTGGGGTTTAAGGTGGTCATAACGATTAATGACTCTTACACATTCTGATATACATTGGTGTTCTCGGTCCAGAGAAAATGTCACTATCATTGACCGTTGTGGAGAATTTCCTAATGTTCCTTTACTTGGAATTAGAGGAGGCATTACTTACAACCCCTGTCTGGCTTTGAGGCAATTTGGATATGCTCGGAGGGATGGCCCTCATGACATGCTGATTCCTGATATAGTTTTTGACTTCGACAACGATGCGCAAGGACTTCGCCAAAGGTTCATCAGAGCTTGGAGGATGCCTAACAAGGTGGATAGTAAGACACTGGGGCACAAGAATTCCATCCCCCTTGAGCCTTACCTCAAGTGGGTATGAGCCTGCTCCCAGAAGCTTATGATGCCATATCCTCACATTCTCCCCGTGATCAAAGAGCCAGTTATGGAAGGAGAGGATCCGTACACCATTTTGCATCCTGACATGCCAACATCATGGGAAGAAATGCAAAAGAGCTGGATCCAACTCAAGGAAGAACGGAATTCTCTTGAAGCCAATCTACATGCCAGTGAGAAGAAGGTCTTGGAGCTCACCCGCCTACTTCACGAGGAAAAGACCCTCAACACTTACATCACTCCAAAGAGGATGCACAGTGTCTTTTGGCATTAAGTATTTTGTAATATTTCGCCCATGAGGCATTGATGTACTAAACAGATTACTTCTTAATATAACGTGTGTTCCTTTTTGTCTACAACGAATTTGAATTTTCGAACCCTTGAATGCATTGCATAAATAGCATACCATGCATCATATGCATAACAGGTACACTTTTTACAGGTCACTTATCTTCTTCGCTGTTTATTTCAGCAATCATCATGTCTTCTGAACCTACTATAGAACAAGCTATCAAGGCCCTCCAGGCCCAGAACGCCCAGTTCCAAGAGTTGGTCATGAGCCTAGCCCAGGGTCAACAGGAGTTGAAGACTCTGATTCTGAAGAAGAAGAAGAATAGGACTGTGATGTTCAACACTGGACGCAGATTCGGGAATGGACTACAAAATGAGGTTGATCTGACCACTTCCTCTGTAGGGAAAGACAACCCCCAAGAGAGAAGGGTTCCTAGTCCCGTGGTCTCCGACAACGAGACGGATTATAATGATGAACAGTACCCTCCTGCTGAGGACAGGTACAAATAGCTGGAGGACCGCTTAAGTGCTATGGAGATTCAACATGTGCCTGGGTTGGACTTTGGAGACCTAGGCTTATCCTCTGGGGTGGTGATTCCCCATAAGTTCAAGGCACCTGCTTTTGCAAAGTACGACGGAGCTTCCTGTCCTAAGCTGCACCTTCGGTCGTATGTAAGGAAGATCCAACCTTATACAGCTGACAAGAATTTCTGGATCCATTTCTTCCAGGATAGTCTTTCAGGGACTCAACTCGAATGGTTCTATCAGCTGGATGGAGCCAGTATTTGTAACTGGGAGGACTTGGCTACTGCGTTCTATAAGCAGTATCAGTATAATTCCGACCTTGCTCCTACGCGTACCCAACTCTAGGGTATGTCACTAGGGACGGGTGAAGGATTTAAGGAATATGCTCAAAAGTGGAGAGACCTGGCTGGAAGGGTGCAGCCACCTTTGACTGACCGTGAGCTCGTTGATATGTTCTTGGGGACCCTGTCTGGTCCGTTCTTCAACCATCTGATTGGGAATTCTTCTGTTGGGTTTACAGACCTCATCTTGACTGGTGAGAGAATAGAAGTTGGTATCAAGTCTGGGAAGATACAGAAAGGTGCCTCCTCGAGCACTGAAAAGAAGCCCTTCAAGAAAGAATCTAGTGCTGTTTATGGTTCAAGGAGACAGAATAAACCGGAACGCCGCCAAGCTGTCAACGCGGTGGTAATTTCAAAGCCTGCTGCTGCTCCTCAGCAATATAACCAACAAAGGGGTGAGAGACCTAGAAGGCAGTTCACTCGGCTCAGTATGACCTTGTCCCAGATATTGCCGCAACTACTGTCAACCAATCTGGTAACCATAAAAGAAGCTCCGAAGGTTGTAAACACAACATCTCCAAAGTACAATCCTAACGCCTGCTGTGCTTATCACTCTGACAGCCCGGGGCATACTACGGATGATTGTTGGGCTCTGAAGAATAAGGTTCAGGACCTTATTGATGCTAAAGAGATAGAGTTCGAGGCGCCCGAGAGGCCCAATGTTGTGACTGCTCTCATGCCCAAGCACGGAGTGAATGCTGTGGAAGAAGACTTGTATGTAGCCTCTGTGGATGATATTGTTACTCCGCTGTTGACCGTCAAGAGGAACCTGTTGCTAGCCGGTTTATTTCCGGGATGTAGTAAAGGTTGCCATCTATGTTCTGTTTCACCTGCTGGTTGTCCTTGGTTGAAGTCAGGCGTCCAAAACCTGATGGATAACAAAGAGATCTTGTTTGAGAAGATTGTTGTTCCTGCTACCCCTACTGAAGAAGTTTCCATTGTTACTATTTTCAACAATTCTACCAAGGCTCCCTCAAAGAAGCCTGTTAAAATCATGCTTGTTCAGAAGATTGCACCTATCATCATCACTGTTCCGGGGCCCCTCCCCTATACATCCGACAAAGTTGTCCCTTGGCACTATAGGGCAGATGTTTATGTTCTTGGAGTTAAACAAGAGTTTGATACTAGTACCGACGTCAGTAACATCACCGGGCCTGCCAAAGTCACCCGCAGCGGTAGACTTTTCTCACCAGATATTGCGCCACCAGCTATCCAGAGACCTATTGTCATTACACCTGCAAGTGTGTCCACTTCCCTTCCTGATCAAGTTCCTATTTCTACCCCTGCGGCCGAGTTATCCGACGCTCGGGGCAAAGGGATTGCTACTGATATGCCTGCCCAGACGGAGGCACCAAAGACAACCAATGTTGAAGCTTTCAAACAGGAAATGGAAGAGATTCTTAAGATTATCAAGAAGAGTGATTTTAATGTAGTTGAGCAGCTGGGGCACACCCCGTCTAAAATTTCTATGCTATCACTATTATTGTGTTCAGAGGCCCATGCCAAGGCCCTGATTACCTTCCTGAAGACGGCCCACGTGCCACAAGAGACATCTGTTGATCAGTTCACTGATTGTGTGGCCAACTTAACTACTGATAATGGTTTGGGTTTCTCCGACGCTGATCTGACTGCTAAAGGGAAGAACCATAACGATGCCCTGCATGTCTCCATTGAATGCAGGGGCACTACTCTTGCACATGTGTTGGTTGACATTGGGTCCTCGTTGAACGTATTGCCCAAGAAAGCTCTAGACAGGTTGGATTGCGAGGGTTTGGAGCTGAAGCCAAGTAACATTGTTGTCCAGGCCTTTGACGGGTCCAAAAGGATGGTACATGGTAAAGTTGATATTCCAATCAGAGTTGGTTCGCAGGTCTTTGATTCTACATTCTATGTGATGGACATTCGTCCATCCTATTCTTGTTTACTGGGTCGTCCTTGGATCCACAAGGCTGAAGATGTGACCTCAACACTACACCAGAAGCTGAAATACCCGGTCAGAGGGAAGATTGTGACAGTTCAGGGGGAGGAAGAGTATATGATCAGCCACCTTAACTCGTTTCGGTACATAGAGATGGATGGGGGATTCATCGAGACTCCATTCCAACACTTTGAAGAGGTTCCTCCGACACTGGCATCAGCAGAGACTGTGATCGAAGATTCTCCTTTGAAGATGGCTTCCTTAAAGGATGCCTGGGCTGTTATTGAGAAGGGTGAGTGTGCAAACTGGGGCCGACTTCCTGATTTCACTCCGAAGACTGACAAGTTTGGTTTGGGTTTTGCTGCAGAAGCTCAGAGGGTTGTTCGTAAGGCAAGGATTGGAAGACCTCTTGTGTTCATCAGCAACTCGGGAGTAAATGCAATTGAAGATGACGTGGAGGAATCTGAATTCGACAGCTGGATCTACCCAACAACCAACGGTGGACCGGACAACTGGACTGTGAAAGACTTCGTCCCTATTACTTTTGTCACTCAGTAATGAACTCCTTTGTTTTGAATTTGTAACAAACAATAATTTGAAACTTTATGGCCCGGTGTCTTACCCGGGGCACCATGGCTTCATTTGTGAGGGCTGTTGTGTGTCATTTTCATATATCATTAATAAAAGCATTGGATGTTTTTTTGCATTTCAAATCTTGCGCTCCTTGTCTTTCTTTATTATATATTGAAAAACAGCTATATTTACACACACTCACATATACAGGTTCCAATCCACTCTGGATCTCACTGGTAACGACTCTGCTACTGCCAGTTATGACTTCGAAAATCCGATCAACTTAGCCGAAGACGAAGGTGAAGATGATTGTGAAGTGCCTGGTGAGCTTGTAAGACTGCTACTTCAGGAGGAGAGGGCTATTCAGCCACATGAAGAGCCAGTGGAAACGGTAAATCTGGGTACGGAGACAGACAGAAAGGAAGTCAAGATTGGTGCCAATCTGGAGTCTAGTGTGAAACAACGGTTGATTCAGATGCTGCATGACTATGTGGAAATCTTTGCCTGGTCTTACTGTAGGTGTTTAGGTATTGGCTTGCATTTTTGGTAAATCCCAAGTGTATGTGTGAATGTCATGACTGATGTCATAACATTCTAGTTCAGGTTGTACTAACTCAATAGGTACATGTGCAGAAAAATATTGTAATTCAAATACTGATGTTTATAAGTGTGTATCTGAGCATGTTTGCAAAATGATCACATTTTGCTAAATCAGTAGACAGGTTTTCTCAGATGTCATAACAGATGTTATGACATCCTGTTCTGAACTAACAGGATTGCAGGATTGGATAAGTCTGAGTTTTTTCAGGAAATAACTCAGTCCTTTCTGAACAGAATCCTGCGTTTTCTGAGGAGTAACCTAGCTCAATCCTAACCTGATCAATAAAGGACTGTGACCTGGTCTTTAGGTCAAACGGAATCAACCCTAGGTTTTTGGAAACCCTAACTGAAGTTACAGCTGCTATATATTCAACAGAGCTGCGGTTTTTCAAGAGATCCCTGCTGATTGATTAGAAGATCAATTTTGTAATCTGTATAGATTTGTTTATTGTACTCCAAGCAATTATCATTGTGATAAGTGCCTTGGAATAGGTTTCAATTGTAAGGGTTGTGTAGCACTCAAAGCTTTGAAGCAAGAGTGTTTGAATGTTACTTGACTAAAGCTGTGAAGCAGAGTCAAGTTAGTTGTGTACATCACTCAAAGCTGTGAAGCACGAGTGATTGTGTTACTTGATTAAAAAGCTGTGAAGCTTAATCAAGTGTGTGTTTTGAAGAGTGTCTTCATCAATTCTTAAGTCAAATTGGTTTATGTATCACTGCTGTGATTGAGGGGGAGTGAGTAGGAACTCAGGTTTAAGTTGTACTTAGATTAGAATTGCATTGAGTAGGTCTTAAGTGAAGGAGATAAACTGGTTGGTTTATTCCTGAATTAACATCTCTTATAGTGGATTCTCTCCCTGGCTTGGTAGCCCCCAGAGTAGGTGTTGTTGCACACTGAACTGGGTAAACAATTGACTGTGTTATTTACTGCTTTTGTATTTACTGTCATATAGTAAGTCAGATACGGTGTCATAACATTGGACGTGACATTGAGTATCTGCAGCCAGAATTTCACTTACGAAGATATGCCTGGGTTGGATACTGACATTGTGGTTCATCACCTGCCTAACAAGGTAGAATGCCCTCCAGTAAAATAGAAGGTTCGCCGTATGCGCCCAGAGATGTCCAAGAAAATCAAAGCTGAGGTTATGAAACAATTCGACGCCGGTTTTCTAGCAGTAACTTCCTACCCTCAGTGGGTTTCCAATGTGGTTCCAGTGCCGAAGAAAGATGGTAAGGTTCGAATGTGTGTTGACTATAGGGATCTGAACAGGGCAAGCCCCAAGGATGACTTCCCTCTACCTCATATCGACGTTCTGGTTGACAACACCGCTCAGCATAAAGTCTTCTCCTTCATGGATGGTTTCTCCGGTTATAATCAGATTAAGATGGCTCCCGAAGACATGGAGAAGACAACCTTTGTTACTCAATGGGGCACCTTTTGCTACAAGGTCATGCCTTTTGGATTAAAAAATGCTGGGGCAACGTATCAGCGTGCCATGGTTTCTTTATTTCATGACATGATCCATCATGAGATTGAAGTATATGTCGACGATATGATTACAAGGTCCCAAACTGAGGAAGAACACCTTGACCATCTACAGAAGCTGTTTGACCGTCTGAAGTTGTACAAGCTGAGGTTAAACCCGAACAAGTGCACCTTCGGGGTAAGATCTGGAAAACTGCTAGGTTTCGTCGTAAGTGACAAAGGTATTCAAGTGGACCCTGCCAAAGTGAAAGCCATACAAGAGATTCCAGTTCCCAAGACAGAGAAAGAAGTCAGAGGCTTTCTAGGACGGCTGAACTACGTTGCCTGATTCATCTCACATCTAACTGCTACCTGTGAACCAATCTTTAAGCTACTGAAGAAAGATCAAGTAGTACGTTGGAACGATGAATGTCAGGCCGCTTTCGAAAGAATCAAAGAGTACCTCCAAGAGCCACCCATTCTTATGCCATCGGTTGAAGGGAGACCTCTAATCTTATACTTGACAGTACTTGACAGCTCAATGGGGTGTGTGTTGGGGCAGCATGACGAGTCTGGCCGAAAAGAGCACGCTATTTATTACCTTAGCAAAGAGTTTTCAGACTGTGAGACCCGATACTCACTGCTCGAGAAAACTTGCTGCGCTTTGGTATGGGCTGCTTGTCGGCTGAGACAGTATATGTTGACTCACACTACTCTGTTGATTTCAAAAATGGATCCAATAAAGTACATCTTCGAAAAGCCTGCCTTGTCCGGAAGAATAGCAAGATGGCAGATGATCTTGACCAAATATGACATCCAGTACACGACTCAAAAAGCAATCAAGGGAAGTGTGTTGGCAGACCATTTGGCACATCAAGCAGTGGATGACTACCAGTCCATGAACTTTGAATTTCCAGACGAACATATCATGGTAGTGACTGATTGTGAAGTACCTGGACCGGATGAAGGACCTGAGGAAGGATCCCGATGGTCTATGCACTTTGACGGAGCCTCAAACGCTTTGGGTAACAGTATTGGGGCTGTGATCATATCTCCTAAAGGCACTCATACTCCACTTACCGCCCGACTATGTTTCAACTGCACCAACAACATGGTGGAGTATGAAGCATGCATCATGGGTCTTCGAGCTGTAATTGACCTAAGGATCAAGTTTCTGAGTGTCTTCGGAGATTCCACTCTCGTGATCAGTCAGATCAAAGGCGAGTGGGATACGAAACACCCAAATCTTATTCCTTACAAGGAATATGTATTGACGTTGATTCCCCATTTCGAGGAGATAACCTTTGAACACTTCCCAAGAGAAGAGAATCAGTTGGCAGACGCGTTATCTACGATGTCTTCTATGTTCAAAGTCAAATGGGACAACGAGGCTCCCCAAATCATTATTTGGAAGTTGGATGAACCTGCACACTGTTGTGATCTTGAGACTGAAGAGGTAACAGAAAAACCTTGGTATCATGAAGTAAAGAGGTACCTTGAAGCTCAAGAATACCCCGAGGGTGCATTCGTTAATGACAAGAAGTTTCTGAGAAGGTTCGCGGCGAAGTTCTTCCTCAGCAATGACATTCTCTACAAGCAAAACCATGATTCAACCTTACTGCGTTGTATGGATAAGACTGAAGTAGAAAGGATCATGGCAGAGCTGCATGAGGGTACCTTCGAAACCCATTCCAGTGGACATACCATGGCAAAGAAAATCCTTCGGGAAGGATATTACTGGTCCACAATGGAAGCCGACTGTTATCAGCATTCTCGGACATGTCACAAATACCAGATCTACGCTAATAAGGTGCACATTCCTCCGGTTCCTCTGAACGTCTTGACAACACCTTGGCCTTTTGCAATGTGGGGAATTGATATGATCGGCGAGATTAGACCTACGGCATCCAACGGGCATCGCTTCATCCTGGTAGCAATTGATTACTTTACAAAATGGGTTGAAGCAGCTTCCTTTGCTACCGTAACCAAGAATGTCGTAGCACGGTTCATTCGGCACAACCTGATCTGTCGATACGGAGTACCTGAGAGGATCATTACGGATAATGGTACCAATGTTAATAACAAGATGATCACTAAGCTCTGCGAGCAATTTAAGATACAGCACCATAATTCTTCTCCTTACCGACCGAAGATGAATGGGGTTGTAGAAGCAGCTAATAAGAATATTAAGAAGATTGTGTAGAAGATGACAGTGACCTACAAAGATTGGCACGAAATGTTACCATTTGCTCTTCATGGGTACCGTACCTCAGCACGGACGTCAACAGGGGCAACACCCTTTTCCTTGGTCTATGGCATGGAGGCAGTCTTGCCCATCGAAGTTCAGATACCCTCTCTCCGGATAATGAAGGATGCAGGTTTGAGCGAAGACGACTGGATCCAGACTCGGCTTGATCAACTAAACCTAATCGACGAAAAGAGACTCACTGCTATTTGTCATGGTCAGACGTACCAAAAACGGATGATCAAGGCATTTAACAAGAAAGTCAGACGACAAGAGTATCAAGTTGGGGACCTGGTAATCAAGCGCATCATTCTACCTCAAGGTGATCCCAGGGGAAAATGGACCCCTACGTACGAAGGGCCATTTGTGATTAAAAATATGTTCTCAGGAGGAGCTATGATTCTAACCACCATGGATGGTGACGACCTTCCTCACCCCGCCAATGCAGACATAGTAAAAAGATACTACGCATGATTAAAGACCCGCTAGGTCGACTGGCCTAGGCAAAAATAAGGGCTTCCCGGCGAACCAAAAGGGTTCGGGCAAAAATAAGGGATGAAAATGAAAAAATTTGTACACCCGGCAAGTCGAAAACTTGAAAAGGCAGCTTGGGCAAAAATGGGTATCCCGATGGACTGAAAACCCGAGAGGGCGGTCCAGGCAAAAGTTAGGGATAAGTGTAATACTATGTCTCATTGGACCACCTTGCATCCGGACTTCAGTATCAACTATCAGGTTCATACGGTATCAGTCAATCAGCTTCATCTCCAACTAAGCAGCAAAGTGATGAGACGCTCAAAGACATAAAGGCGATAGCAGAGTTGGAACCCAGTGGGATTTTTTTTTCACATAGCTGTTTTGTTTTCCTTTTCACAAATTGTATTTTGTTCGGCGGCGTTCTCTTACTAGGACGTCAGCCTCTTGTATACAAAACGCCTATTTACAGGAAAACTTCAAAATCAATACAAGCTCATCTTTTTCAGACAAATTGCAAATTGTTTTCCCTTTATCTGTTTTGTTTTGCAAAGAACGTCCAATGTTCATTTTTGATATATGCATTTGATATTAATTGCTGATCATAAATATTTTCATGCGAAACAAAGGACCAATTACAGGTGACATCAGAAACAGGGGCAATAATGAATTGTCTAAGCGATCTAGTTGCTCTATCCACCAAGGTGCCAAGGTAGGTTCAGCTGAAGAACATGACCAAGATACCTTCACTCCCCGCAGAGCAAGACAAGACTCAGCAATACTCGCCCCAAGCAGAGTTGGTCTCCCATCAGCCCTAAAAAGGCACAGTATCCCCAGCAAGTCAGCAATACTCTCCCCCGAGCAGAGTTGGTCTACCATCAGTCCTGAAAAAGTTGAGTACCCCCAGAAGATCTTAATATTCCCTAGCAGAGTATACAGATATTCCTCAGCAAGCATCCCCGGAAGTCTTAATATAAGATTATTCCCTGGCGGAATACAAGGTACCCCCAGTGAAGCCATTTCCCCAGTGCAGCCCAAAAGGTTTCCCCAGGAGAATTGAACCATCTCCCCAGTAGATGCTGGAAGCTTATCACCTGCAGAGTACAAATGCGTCCCCAACCATATTCAAAGGTTATCCCCGCCAGAGTCGAATTGGGTTATCCTCAGCAAATTGCAACGGAAAGATCGTCCTCAGTGAAGTTCTTCCTATCCCCTAGCGGAGTTCATCAAATTCCCCAACAGAGCTTATCAACGGAATCCCCAACAGAGTTATCATTAAAATCTCAGCGAAGCATCTCTTCCCATAGAGTAATTCCCTGTAGAGTAATCTCTTCGCCAAGTTTATTCCCCAACAGAGTCATCTTCTCCTACCGGTTTATTCTTGCAATCATCTTCATCCATCATCCCCAGCGGAAAGGAAGAACTCTACTCTTCAACATCAGCCCAGGATTCAACAAACTCCCCGGCGTTCGTCAAGGATTTATTTTTCCAGACGAAAATACATTCATAAACATATCACATTTCATATCTCCTGCTTACATACATGATAAAGTGCATACGACACGATCTCATTTATTTTTGAGAACATCATGACATCATGCATTTCATACATCATGACATTGCATGTAAGTAATGTTTTGCCTTTTCAGGAAAAGGTCAATCAAAAGACGATTACCATCAACCTTTAAGTTCCGGATCAATACCTGTATCTAGCCAGGGAGTATCTGTGAGCGACTGATTGTAGATCTACACCTGTATCTAGCCAGGAAAGTATCTGCATGAGGAGATTGAAGATCAATACCTGTATCTAGCCATGAAGTTATCTTTCATTCTCAGGTCAGAGGTCTACACCTGTATCCAGCCAGGAAAGCTATCTCGATCAACCTTTTTGAGTTCCGGATCAATACCTGTATCTAGCCAGGGAGTATCTGTGAGCGACTGATTGTAGATCTACACCTGTATCTAGCCAGGAAAGTATCTGCATGAGGAGATTGAAGATCAACACCTGTAACAGACCAGGAAATTATCTTTCACTCTCAGGTCAGAGATCTACACCTGTATCCAGCCAGGAAAGTTATCTCGACCAACCTTTTTAAGTTCCGGATCAACACATGTATCTAGCCAGGAAATATCTGTGGATGATTGATTGTAGATCTATACTTGTATCTAGCCAGGAAAGTATCTGCATGAAGAGATTGAAGATCAACACCTGTAACAGGCCAGGAAATTATCTTTCATTCTCAGGTCAGAGGTCTACACCTGTATCCAGCCAGGAAAGCTATCTCGACCAGCTTTTTTTAAGTTCCAGATCAACACTTGTATCTAGCCAGGAAATATCTGTGAGCGATTGATTGTAGATCTATACCTGTATCTAGCCAGGAAAGTATCTGCATGAAGAGTTTGAAGATCAACACCTGTAACAGGCCAGGAAATTATCTTTCAATCCCAGGTCAGAGATCTACACCTGTATCCAGCTAGGAAAGCTATCTCGACCAACCTTTTTTTAAGTTCCGGATCTACACCTGTATCTAGCCAGGAAATATCTGTGAGCGATTGATTGTGGATTTGATACCTGTAACTAGCCAAGAAAGTTATCTACATGAAGAGTTTGAAGATTAATACCTGAAACCAGACAGGAAAACTATCTTTCTTTCTCAGGTTTGCAAGTTCCCGCTAAGGAATCTCTTACGCGATCGACACCCCTGGATGGCATCTATAAGCCCATCTCCACAACTATCCATTACATCTCCAAATGGCATCCATAAGCCCATTCCCGACAAGATTCTGTCACATCCCCAGATGGCATATATAAACCCATCTTCCTATCCATCATCTCTCCAAATTGCATCTGTAAGCCCATTCCCGACATTACATTGCTGATACTACACTATGCGAGTGCAAATTTCTAGGCACTCTAGTGTTCAATCATCTTCCACCTTCGGATCACGAAAGGCACGCAAGCCAATCTACATCCTCAGGTTTAAGAAGATTGAACAGGGGCAACTGTTGTACCCCAAAATTTTCCCTCCCATATTCCTCAAGTTTGTCAAGAATCATCTTAAAATGATTCAAGATTGCTCAAGGATTGCACAGTCCAAATACCTCCTAAGCCAGTCAAAATTAGGTTTTTGGTTATTTCAAGGAATTGGAGGTTTTAAATGGCTCAATCAAGTCTCATAAGCCTATATGCATGCTTAATCACCTACATGCCAAGTTTCAAGACTCACAGTGCCAAATTGCACAGTCAAAAAGCCTCATTTGATCCACAGTCAACTGCAGGGGCAAAATGGTCATTTTGCAGTCAAAAGTCATAATTTTTGGTCAACATCTTATTTTGAGTCCACAATCATCATTTGATCAAGTCTTGATCATGATTCCACAAGAATGGCTCAAAAAATCATCAAGATGCAAAAAGTTACTATTTTTGGACAGTAGAAAAGTCAACTGTATCTTGACCAAGGCATAACTTTTTCATGGTTCATCAGAAAAATTCCATCCAATGCTCATTTTGAAGGGGATGACATTTCCTACAATCCATCTTCACATTCCAAGTCCAAGAAATGCTCTCACAAAAAGTTATCAATTTCTACATTATAGGTCAAAATCAAAAGTCAACAAAAATGCACTTTAAGTCAAAGGCCATAACTTGAGATTGGTAAATCCAAATGACATGGGACCAAAGGCATTGGTTAGAGAACTTCAAGACCTTTCCAAAATGTCCAAGAACATGTTCATATGATCAAAATTGAGCAAGATATGCATTGGAGAAGTTGGGAAATTTTTGTGAATTTGCAAAAGTCAACTTTGCTCAAAACACTTTGTTTTTGCTAATGGGCCTCAAATTTCTTCTTGAAACTTTATCCTTGGCCTATGCACGACCCATCAAGCTTAACTGAATTATTTTCTTATTTTTTTATTAATTAATTGGATTTTTAATTGATTTTAATTCATTTAATTAATTTAAATTGTAGGAAATACAAAGATTTGATTTTTCAATCTTTTTGTGAAGCAAGAATGACCTAACAAGGCTGGCAATTTCGTGTACAAATCAAGGATATCAAAATCTCCAAGTTTGGCAAGTTTCTTCAATCAAAAAGATTCAAAAATATATGATTTCCAATCAAATATTCCATCACCATTCCATGGATTTTTTTGTGCAAGATTTGACCTAGTTTCAGTCTCCTATATATACATAAGCCAACCCTAATCATGCATACGTGAATTTGCTGCAGAAAAAGCCATAAGCATATTGAAAAAATTCAAGAAAACTCGAAAACTGTTTTCTATATTCCAGGCTAATTCAAAGGCTTTTGTGGACTCTAACACATTGCAGGGATTGTGAGGAACGTGTAGCAATCAAAACCAAACGCTAAAGCTCAAGAAATCATCACTTACAGTCGCACGGTTTGACACTTTTGTTCATAATTGTAATTCATGATTCATGCATCATTAACATGATTTCTTGTTTGTTTTGTGTTGCTAGAGACCTCATGAAGCTATTGGCATAGTTTAATTGAATTAAAACGCACAGAATCACAAGATGCCATTGATGAATTCTAGGGTTCTTATGCTGTGAATTTGGGGCTTTACAGTCCAGGCAAAATCAGAACCCTTAAGACCCATGGTTGGAACCGTTGAATCCAGACGAACACAAAGCCATCCTCACGAAATATTTATATAGAACACAGGCCTAATCGCTATTTTTCCTCATGGTATATTGTGGGGGTTAAAAACCCCCGCTATCTAACCTTTATTTTGCAGGCATCAGCGAAGAAGATGATGATGTGGTGATATGCTATTGGAGCATTCAAAATAAGCGCGCGTTTTATTGGCTTGACAGCTTAGCATTTTGTTTCTTAATATTATAATTGATTGTTATTATATTATCAAACGCGTGCAAATGGCTTGGTGGATGATGCGTTGGCTGGTGATCATTGGGACATGGGTTCGATTCCCAGGTCCCCCAAAACACTTCTATTATTTTTCTTTACAGGTTCATATGCAGCTTTCCAACAAGATGCCCACCATGCACTTTCACATCCCAGGCGCCAAGTGGCCACAAGCATGAATCTGATGGTCCAAAGACGGATGACCATCATGCTCCTGGTCAACCCACGCGTAGACAATCACAAAGGTCAAACGGACTGGCAGCTTAATGGGCTTGAAGACTGCTAACAAACCTCCATATTGGGCCATCACCCCCCTGGTTTATTATTCCTTTTTATTTTCTTTTCCTTTTTATTTTCTTTAATAATTATTATTATTATTTAATTAATTCATAAATTAATTATTTTCATAATAAAATCAGAAAATTAAAATATTTTTATTATTATTAATTTCACCTTTAATGTATTATTTTTGTAAATAAATGTAATTAATTAATTTAGTCTTTTTTAATTAGGTTAACTTTATTTTATTTTCATAACAAATAAAATAAATTAGAATTAGGGTTTTCTTGACGATTTTAATTTCTTTTCTTTTATTTCATTAAAACATTAAAAACTAAAAAATACTTTGTTTTCTTTTAATTAATTAATTAATTAGTTTTAGGTTTAATATTTAATTAAATGCAAAATAACCAAAAATTCATTCTTTTTCTCAAAAAGGGTCAAAACCCTAAGGACTTTCCCGATTTAATTTTTATTCGCGCATATTAATTTTGATTCATATTTATGTAATTGCTCCGAGAATGTAATAGATAATTAGGACTTTTATCGCTTTCTTTTAATTTCTCGCATTTATTTTCCAAAGGGTTTGTTTTTGGCGATGTAAATACCCGACGCCTTGTAATAGCGTAGTTTTACTTTCCGCAATTTACTTTCCGCAATTATTAACTGCTATGCATGACAAGACTTGCCTGAAAATTAAAATCAAAATGTAGCTCACCATAACATGTGCAAAGATAACTTAACATGAAACCTGACACACGCGCATATGCCACTCCTAGGGTACGCCTCACTTGGTTGCCTCGACGTGGTCATTGAGTATAGGGTGTTTTAAAGGTCGCCCTCCTGTCTAAAGATCCAAGTTACCTCGAAACGGTTGCCTCGGATAAAAAGGATCTAGGACATTAGGGTTACCGCTAAGGCGTCCTACTATTGCTTTGATGACCACATGTCCCTATAATCGAATTGACCCGAAACTCCAACGACGGTGCTACCTACTTCTCAATAGTGGGATAGTACTTTCTAAAGGACATTTACACAGCTTAATTCCTTTTGAGTAGGTAGAGGTTCTAAGGTACTTGCTCTTTCAAAATGAAAACAACTTTTCACACTTACACTTTTCTGACAAAAGTTTTCAAACAAACACTTCATGACACTCTTGAGGACTGATACAAGAGTTAAAACGAAGTTTTCAAACGAACTTTTTTCAAAACCCACAAACACAAGAAATGCAAACATTTTTGAAAACATAGTGAGCAAATACCTAAGAGCCTGTGGATAACCACGGATAGAAAGGGTGCTAACACCTTCCCTTTCTATAATCTACCTCCCGAACCGAGAAACATCTCAAAAAGGAATTTTGTTGTGCTTTTGTCCTTTCCTTGTTGGAGAATATAAAAGACGGTGGCGACTCTTGCTTACCGCGATATTTCGCGAACCAGCATTTCAAAACAGTCAATTCTATTTCCACCGATCACACAAGCAATGTTTCAAATCCCTTCATCATTTCCCAACCAACACTTTTTCAGAAAAGGACAGTCTAAGCAATATAATATACTTTGCTGTGGAGTGAGAAAGAGAGAAAAAAAAGTAAGAGGCTTACAGTTTTTTCAGGCAGGCTAGAGATATAAAACAAAGATATACCAGAATCAGAACACTGTAAAGCAGAGGCAGAAGAACACATAGGAAAAAAATAACACAAACTGTAAACACAGAACCATAAGCTCAAAGTTTACAAACTATTTTCAACCTGCCTCCAACAAGCTTAAAACTGCCTCAAACCTACATAAGCTTCAGCAAGAAAACCTCCAGCCTGCATACAAGCACAGGCCTGTTTCAACCTGCTAAAAAAACAGATACAAGCCTTAAATCCTGTAAACATCAAGCCTTGAAGCCTGAAAACAAAAAACCTGTCTCAAGCCTTATTCAAACAAAACTCGAACACAACTCATAACCTGTCAAACTGTTAAAGTTTCAAGCAAACAAACTTGCCTTGAGGAAACAAGTCCACAAGCCATTCCAAATAACCAAACAACCAAAAATGCCTCAGAATATATTCATCATAGGCTAAACAGGCAACATCATCAACAAACCAAAGCTTGTTCATCCAAAAGCCTGCATAAGCCTTGAAGTCTGTCAAACACGAGTCAAACTCACAAACTGCATAGCATTCAAAGAGCCCTCAGAACAACTTCATCATAGGGCCAACATCAAAATCAAAACACCAACAAAAACTCTCAGAACTAAAGTTCATCATTGAGTAATACAGTATCAAAAGAGAAAAAGAGAATCAGAAGTAAGCAAACATGCCTTAGAATTAGCTTCCTCATATGCAAAGAACCACAAAGTTCATCAAAAGTCAGAATCAAACAAATCCAGCGTTCATCATAAAACCAAACAGAACAAGATACAAATACCAGGAATGCCATAAAGCCAGCATCTCGTACTCCCTCGCCTTGGCCGCCTAGGACGCCCCCTGTCCACTTCTCCTCCTCTCCAACAACGAAACCTAAAGGTAGTAACTCCTCCCTTTTCTTTTTTTAATACCTCACATAAACAAACAACGTAGAGAATCAATAACATGTCAAAAGTAAATCATGCAAGAGGAAATCTGATAGCCCTAAGAACTTAGGAATGAATTGTTACCTTTTTCCTTTCCATCACTGCCTTGCTCAACTATGAGGAGGATGAAACGGAGATGGCGCATGGTGGCCTGAGGCGGTTGGAGGAACATCAGTGGCCGGTTTGAGAAAGGATGAAGAGGCGTTGAGGAAGAAGGAAGAGAGCGTCGTTCGTAAGACAAACCCTTTCTGAACAAACAAATGAAAACCCTAAACAAATGTTTGTAGAGCGTTGGGCCTGTCCCTCACAACAAATTCTTAAGCCCATCAATTTTTGGCGTTGCACCCCCCTCCTCTGATTCTCTTTCAATTTTGTTTTGGGCCTGCCATGTACATAATGCCTCAGCCCATTTATCTTCTTTATACAAACTAGTATCCTTTTTTTATTATATCACTTTATTTTCTTTTTTATATAACTTAATTCTTTTTTTGTTAAATAAATAATATATTAATTTTTCATAATAAATTTATTTTAACAATACTTTTATTATACCATATGTAAATATTAGATTTATTAGGTTAATAGATTTTTGTCTTAAAACTTTTTTTTTTGTTCAATAAATCACTTTTATAAAACTTCCTAAAAAACATTAAATAAAAACACTTAAAATACATTAAAAAAATAGATTTTTTTAAGTTAAATGCTTTTCTATTATTAAATCTTTGTTTATATCATTAACAAAAAAGAATACAAAAAAAATAACAATACTTAGCTTACACCATTTGTATCATAATCACATACATTGCACAACACTTTTATTTCTCTTTGATTCTTATACATTGCTATATTTTACATTGAGAATGTTATTCGATTTGGTTGTAAATATTATTTGGACACTACAATCCTGATAAGACTCATCCCCATTTGTAAATATTTGTACCCCCATCCCCAGAAACTTATTTGTAATAGCTTAGACTTTAAATTCCCGCAATTTATCGCTTTCTATATACTGTATAGTAATTAGGGTTTGTATGCGAAGATTCAAAATCAACCGCTAAATAACCTAATACAAGACAAATGCATGACAATCAATACACAATTCACACTTGCACCCCTAGGGTAATCCCGCTTGTTGCCTTCCAAAATGGGCCATGTTTGCATGTCAAGTACTTTGGCAAAACAAAAGACAAATCAAATGATCATAGTCCCTCGATGACGCTTTCGAAGTTGCCTAAAAAAAATGATCATAGTCCCATCAAGCAAATTGCCAAAATACTTGACACTATTGCATTCATGGTCTAAACGATGACCCACGCCCGTCCCGTTAACATCCTAACGCAAGATTGTCCACCAAATACAATGGTGGAACAATACTGTTAAAAGGGTTAAAACATGAGAAAGATCTTTGAGTAAAATTAGGGTAGACAACTCTTAGTTACTTGATCAAACTTGCAAAACACACTTGCCTATTTTCCAAACACACTCCACCACACAACTTTCAAAACAACTTTCAAAAAACATTAAACATCTTTTCAAAAAGACACACACCTTTGTAAAACATTCGAGTAAAGAATTGTTACAACGGTTGCCTAGACAAGGCATCTTTTTCAAAACATTTTCAAAACCACACACACAAAGCACCATTTCACACAATTGAAAATCAAGGCAAGTGATCTAAAACAAGTAACTAAGAGCCCATGGATAACCATGGATGAAAAGGGTGCTAGCACCTTCCTTTTTCATAATCTACCCCCGAACCCACGAAAACATCTCAAAGGTTTTTCCTGTGCTTTTTAACCTTTCCTTTAGGATAAAATAAAAAGTCGGTGGCGACTCTTGCTAAACCGAACAAGTGCGAATACAAACGCAAAACCTCAAGTCAGTTCTCCCACTGTATCACAGAACTGGCGACTCTGCTGGGGAGTGATTTAAAAATGGGGTTACCTTAGGGTTTAGATCAACTTTACGTACTTGCTTTGATTGCTTTGATTGCTTTACTTTTTGGGTCCTTGTTTGGGTTTGTTGTAAATCCTACACCCGGATTTGGGGGCACCTTTTTAGGTAAATAGCAATAAAACTGTGAGGGAACTTTGCGGGGTATACCGACATGGTTGAAGCAGTAAGCTATGTTAGTGTGACATATTTGTGAGTACCGGTAGCCCTTGAGTAGTCAAGGAGAATACGGGGCCGCTGAGTGATGTCATGAAGCACTAACGAACTCTAGAACCTTACTTGACCATCTTGGCCTTTTTAGGGGTAGTGAGATGATCGACTTTGGTGCAGTCCGAAGTTGGTAGATACTCGATACTAAACTCATTGAGGATTGTTTTCTTGGGATATTTTGGTCGCCAGTTAAGTGGCTAAACCAAAACAATCAACACAGAAAATAATCTAGTGATATTGAGCTCCTTAGAACCCGGTTTCTATTTTAGGACAGGATGAGCCAACTAACTTCAAGAGGGTACTTACCTACAAACCCCATGCAAGCCTAAACCTAAGGACTTGTTTGCTTTGTGTGAATATGATTACCTGTATACACTTACTTGTTTTTGCATACATGTGCATCACATCATAACATCATACCATAGCATTTTCAATAACCATTTCAAGGATCTCGAGGGTCTTTTGATGCAGGGTCATGTTGAACCAGACGTCTACCAAAGGGCAAGAGGTTTTCCTATGAACAAATACCATTAAAGATCAAGTGCAACAACTTGAATCAGGGGCTATGACCCACTTGACATGGTGAGCTTGATTCTCGTGGAAAGACATCCGCCGGTGCAAAGTTCTCCAATCAAAGATGCTGACCAAAGCTCAACCTCTAACATTTTCTTGTGTTTACCCCGAGAGATCCTTGAAAGCATGCATTCACATATCATGCATTGCATCATACCAGTTTTTCCTTTTCAGGTTTCCTTATTCTCCTACTGTTTATTTCAGTAGAGATGGCTCTAGAGAGGACTGTCAAGGATATCCAGGATCAAAATGCTCAACTTCAAGAAATGTTCTTGAACCTGTCCCAGGGGCAATAAGAAGTGAAAGCTCTCCTCACAAGGGGCTTGGTCCAGGGGAATTCAAGCAATGCCAGGAGTGATCAGTTGGAAGAGATGTAGTTTGAGCTGGCAACAATGAGGATCCAAATGATGGGACAACTGGTGGGCCAGATGGCTCTCATCCAGGACTTGGCTCAAAGACAAGAGGAGCTCAGGGTTCTCGTCAACCAACTGCTTCGGGACAACCAAGTGGGGAAAACATATGAGGTTAAAGAGCAAGTCTTCATTCAACCCCCTTTGAGACAAGAAGACAAGGGAAAGGCTCCTCTACTTGCTTCAAGGTCACAAGCTCACCAACAACCTCGTCAGTGTCAACGGGGTAATCGGCGTAAGCAAAATACATCGAGAAGACAGTTCACTGAGACTGACATACCGTCATCTCTAATACTGGAACGCTTGTTGGAGGTCAATCTGACTGCTTTAAGGGATCCTATTCAGAAGCCCAATACCTCCGCTCCTAGCTATCATCCCGATGCATTTTGTGTATACCACTCCTATAGTCCGGGACATGACACCGATGACTGTTGGGCCTTGAAGAACAAGATTCAAGATCTGATTGACATTGGAGTGCTGAGATTCATGCCAGATGGCGAGATGAAAATCTTCCGTTAAGGGTTTCTCCACCTGAAATGACAAAGCTCGAACTGAGAGACTTCTGTTCCATTTGAAGTTTCAAAGTTGTAATTTCTTTTGTGATTCAAACAATTATTTGTTGATGTCAAACTCTGTTTCATTAATGCATTGCATATGTTTGTCTTGAATTCATCCATTCGTTTTCACTACTCTTATGCTTTCTTTATGATATTTAACTCTTGATAAAAAGTTGCAAGCCTTTAGAGGGAGGATGACGAAACAATACCATAATCTCATACAATATGCTTTTGAACAGACCTTGCTGATGATGTACAAGTATTTCTTTCAATTCCCAAACACTGGAGTTATAAGGAAGATAATCCCTAGTCAACCCCTTCGAGCCAAAGAAGTAGGAGTTTTCTGTTCTAAACAAATTAAAACCTTTGATTTAAACCTGGGGCAGGGTAGTCTCTCAGTTAATTCAAAAAAAAATACGCATTGAAGTCGCAAACTTTCAGTTCGTAATACAACGAATGACATCAAAAACATTACTTTGGAACCAAAAGACAGTGATGGTCCCTTATCTCATAGGCAGTCAATCTATCAAAAGAGAAAAGCCCATTGAGCCAAAAACTATAAAGGAGGCTTAAGAAAGCTGGGGCATCCCGCTGATTGTAATCTCGAAAACAGGAACAGTCAGGCAAAAGTTAGGGATAACAAATCAAAAGAAAGAGGTCATTACAAATCCTCAACAAAATGTTGCAAAAGAAAAAAGGAGATGATGATTGCCCTCCAAATTCAACTTGTGTGAACCATCACAAAAAAAAAATCGTTCCAAATTCGAATAGAGTTTGACGCACAATTAACTGAGTTTAGGGTTGAAGAACATCACGAAGAGCGGGTGGGTACAAATATACTTTGAGCCTTTATCCTTTGTTTCTTAAACCGTGAACCAAGCCACATTACAACCCTTCAAAAGTCCTAACTGAAGCATGGGTTAGTTCGAAAGCATACTGTTACAAAAGGTATCCTGACTCCTGTAAGGCTTTGCCCTAAGTCTTGTGTTGAATTTGTCTTATAAAAAGTTTTCTGCAAAAAAACGCATTTTTCAAAACTTCGAGACAAGCATAAACTTTGCATTATTTGAATATCGTTGTTTGCACATGGTTATTTGTTTGACAGCGGAGAAATTCACACAATGAATATCCGATGAACGAAAGCTCTCTCAGTGAACAAAATCACTTCAAAAGGATGACACTTCCGTTGCAAAAATCTCCTATCAACAAAGGGGCATGACATGTCACTATCCAGCACACCTGGGGCAGTCCAGTCAAGATTTCAACAAATATTTCAAAGTTCAATTAACCTGGGGCAGTCCAGTCAAGATTTCAACAAATCTCTCAAAAGTTCAATGAACTTGGGGCAAGTCTCCTTCATCATCACTTGGGGCATTCGAATGTCAATCTCAAGGTCGTTCAAAATTTCCTTCATCACCTGCTGGAAGTTACGATCAACATCACAAATTCCTTCACCACCTGTTGGAAGATACAGTTTCAGATACGCTCCAAACACGGTAGCCATTCTGTCACTCATTCAGATCCAGTTACAGTTTCAGATACGCTCCAGACACGGTAGCCATTATGTCACTCATTCAGATCCCAGTTACAGTTTCAGATACACTCCAGACACGGAAGTCATTCTGCTACTCATACAGATCTCTACTCCAAGATACAGTTTCAGATACGCTCCAGACACGGTATCCATTCTGTCACTCATTCAGATCCCAGTTACAGTATCAGACTATCGCGAAGCCTGGATTACGACCAGATAGTGGTATCTCCTAAAAGCAAGCTATGAAGCCCGGATTCGACCGACTAATAGTTTAATCCCCAACTAGTTATTGTGAAGCCTGGACTATGACCAGATAGCAATACAAGTTTCTGTGAAGCCTGGATTACGACCAGATAGCAGCCAAGAATACTACGAAGCCTGGAGTCGACCAGATAGTGGTATATCTTTAACACAAGTTGTGAAGCCCGGATTTGACCGGATAACAGCTTAGCAAGTTATTGTGAAGTTTGGATTACGACCAGATAGCAATACAAGTTTTTGTGAAATCCTGGAGATCGACCAGATATCAGTTAACGGTTAACAGAATGAAGATTCTCATCCTTAAAACCTCAGAAGATTGGTATACTCCCAATTTCTGACCTTTAACAAAATGAAGACTCTCATCCTTAAAACCCCAGAAGATTGGTATACTCCCAATTTCTGACCCCCAACAGAATGAAGATTCTCATTCTCAAAGTGGCATATAATCCAAGTTCCAGATTAATACCTGTAACAAGCCAGGAAAACTATCTGTGGACGACTGATTGTAGATTAATACCTGAAACCAGCCAGGAAAACTATCTACAATGAAGAGATTGAAGATTAATACCTGTAACAAGCCAGGAAAACTATCTTTCTTTCTCAGGTCAGAGATTAATACCTGAAACCAGCTAGGACAACTATCTCACCGACCAACCTTTTCAGGATCCCAGATCAATACCTGCAGCAATCAAAAGATTCTTGCAGTCCCCAGCGGAGCTAAAACTTCCAACTATCAATCCCCAAGCAGAATGAAGACTCTCATTCTCAGTTCCTCACAGGATATTCAGATATTCCCCAGTGAAGGTCTCCTCAAGACGGGGATCCCCAGTAGATTGGAATACAACCCAAGCTTCGGATCCCCCAACAGTGGTTCCAGGACTTCTCATTTCCAACAATCCCTTGCAGCAGTCAAGGATTTACTTTCCCCGGCAGCAGTCAAGATTCTATTATCTCCAGCCATCCAGGATTCATCTATCCTCAGCAAGACAGCTCATCAGCTTACATGCGCATTCATATCATAAACATTGATATAACATATATTGCATCATACATTTCATGCAACATAACTTTGTGTTTAGCTAACATTTTGTCCTTTTCAGGATAAGAATAAAAGGCTATCATTAACAATTATCCAAGATGCAGTTTTACACGGACTCATCATCAGGAAACCCTACACTGGTTCCTTCTCAATTCAGATGTAGTTTTACACGGACTCATCATCAGGAAACCCTACACCGGTTCCTTCTCTATTCCAAGACCTCTGAAAACAGTTTACGGGTTCTCCAGATACGGATGTTAACCTATCGCTTGTTCAGATTCTTCAACTTCTGAAAACAGTTTATGGATTCTCCAAACACGGATGTTAATCTATCACTTGTTCAGACTCGACTTTTGAAAACAGTTTACGGACGCTTCCCAACATGGATGCTGCTCTATTGCTTATTCAACTTCAAGACTTCTGAAAACAGTTTATGGGTTCTCCATACACGGATGTTAACCTATCGCTTGTTCAGATTCTTCAACTTCTGAAAACAGTTTACGGATTCTCCAAACACGGATGTTAATCTATCGGTTGTTCAGACTCAACTTTTGAAAACAGTTTACGGACGCTTCCCAACATGGATGCTGATCTATTGCTTATTCAACTTCAAGACCTTTGAAAACAGTTTACGGGTTCTCCAGACACGGATGTTAACCTATCGCTTGTTCAGATCCAAGACTTCTGAAAACAGTTTACGGATTCTCCAAATACGGATGTTAATCTATCGCTTGATCAGATGCAACTCCTGAAACCAGTTTACGGGTTCTCTAGATACGGATGTTAACCTATCGCTTGTTCAGATTTAAGACTTCTGAAAACAGTTTACGGATTCTCCAAACACGGATGTTAATCTATCGCTTGTTCAGTTGTAACTACTGAAAACAGTTTACGGATGATTCCAAACACGGATGTCAATCTATTGCTTATTCAGACCCCCAGTTCAGAGATGTTCCAAAACATGGATACCTTTCTGATACTCACCCACTCACCAGCGACGTACAGTTCAACCAACATTTCCAGATGGCATCTCTAAGCCCATCCTCCTACCAGCAATTTCCAGATGGCATCTTTAAGCCCATCACCAAATGGAATCTTTAAGCCCATTCCCTCAAACTACGCTTTGACGAGTGCAAATTTTTTGGGCACTCTAGTGTCCAATCTCCTTTTACCTTCGAGTCGCGAACGGCAAACTTGCCAATCTAACTCTTCAGGTTCAAGAAGATTGAACAGGGGCAACTGTTGTACCCCAAAATTTTCCCTCTCTTTTTCAAGAAATCATAGCTTCGGGCTTTTCCTGATTTTTCAAATTGGCTCAAGAATCGGTCAAATAGAATTTTCTTATCAGTCAAGCAAAATTAGGGTTTCCTTTTATTTTGAATCAGTTCAAGCAGATTATTAGGGTTTCTATTGATTTGGTTGAGTTTGGCTCAGGGTTTGATCAGGCAGACGCTTCTTTGACAATAAATCAAGAATTAGGGTTTGCACGCGCATTCTCAGAAGGAATCAATTCTATGGTTCTTTTCAATTGACTGTCACATGGTTTTGACGCTTGTTCAAAATTCCTGTTTGTTTCTCAAAGTTTAAACATCTGGGATAGAAGCTGAGGCTTCTGATTGAGAGTTTGAAGTGTTGGTTGATCAGTGAGGTGAAGGACGTATGTACGTTTGTTTGATTGACTGTGCATTGCTATTGGTTATTTGGAACGTCGGGTTTATTATTAATGCGAAGTTACAAGACTACAGTGTTTTATTAATTATTTATTTTATCTAAGTTAGAATAATTGGGATTTACTTCCAGTTATTTTAATTCAAGAAAACTTAAATAATTAAATAGACAGTGAAATAAAAGAGATATCTGACAAAAAGACTTTTATTTATTTTTAATTATTGGTACAAGTGTTATTTAAATACAAGTAATTTTTACAGTATTTATAATAATGTTTATTACAAATGATTAAAATAAAATAAAACTGTATCCTAAGTGTCTTGAAATCTTCATCTGCTACTGCTGCTCCCCATTGCTCAACTGATTTTTATCTGCAAAGACAAAAAAGAAAAGAAGTCAAACACAGATAAATTAAGAGCATTCTCAGAAAGTCAATCAAATTAAAACTCATCATTAAAAGTGTTGGCCGGAATCAGTTTGTTTGCCCTCTCTGCAAATCACAAGAAGACTCTTGGTTCACAAAGAGGGAAAGGAAATATGTTTGCAAATATATGAAATGTACAAGGCTGCAAATTTGAACCAAATGCACAAAGCTACATGAAAAGGCAAACCAAACTGAATATGCCAAAACAAGTTGCAAAGTTTCAAATTGAATAAACAAGCTACTTGAAAAGGCAAACCAATTTGTCAAAAGTACAAAGCTGTAAAACTGTCAAAAAGAGATGTCAACCAAGCTACCAAAAGATACCAAAAGATATCAAGCTGTCATCAAAGAAAAGAGGAAAGTACAATATGCAGAGGAAAGACAATATGCAAGCAATGTTTCAAATCCCTTCATCATTTCCCAACCAACACTTTTTCAGAAAAGGACAATCTAAGCAATATAATATACTTTGCTGTGGAGAGAGAAAGAGAGAAAAAAAAGTAAGAGGCTTAAAGTTTTTTCAGGCAGGCTAGAGATATAAAACAAAGATATACCAGAATCAGAACACTGTAAAGCAGAGGCAGAAGAACACATAGAAAGAAAAAAAACACAAACTGTAAACACAGAACCATAAGCTCAAAGTTTACAAACTATTTTCAGCCTGCCTCCAACAAGCTTAAAACTGCCTCAAACCTGCATAAGCTTCAGCAAGAAAACCTCCAGCCTGCATACAAGCACAAGCCTATTTCAACCTGCTAAAAAATCAAATACAAGCCTTAAAGCCTGTAAACATCAAGCCTTGAAGCCTGAAAACAACAAACCTGTCTCAAGCCTTATTCAAACAAAACTCAAACACAACTCATAACCTGTCAAACTGTTAAAGTTTCAAGCAAACAAACTTGCCTTGAGGAAACAAGCCCATAAGCCATTCCAAATAACCAAACAACCAAAAATGCCTCAGAATATATTCATCATAGGCTAAACAGGCAACATCATCAACAAACCAAAGCTTGTTCATCCAAAAGCCTGCATAAGCCTTGAAGTCTGTCAAACACGAGTCAAACTCACAAACTGCATAGCATTCAAAGAGCCCTCAGAACAACTTCATCATAGGGCCAACATCAAAATCATAACACCAACAAAAACTCTCAGAACTAAAGTTCATCATTGAGTAATACAACATCAAAAGAGAAAAAGAGAATCATAAGTAAGCAAACATGCCTTAGAATTAGCTTCCTCATATGCAAAGAACCACAAAGTTCATCAAAAGTCAGAATCAAACAAATCCAGCGTTCATCATAAAACCAAACAGAACAAGATACAAATACCAGGAAGGCCATAAAGCCATCATCTCGTACTCCCTCGCCTTGGCCGCCTAGGACGCCCCCTGTCCACTTCTCCTCCTATCCAACAACGAACCCTAAAGGTAGTAACTCATCCCTTTTCTTTTTTTAATACCTCATATAAACAAAAAACGTAGAGAATCAATAACATGTCAAAAGTAAAACATGCAAGAGGAAATCTGAGAGCCCTAAGAACTTAGGAATGAAACGTTACCTTTTTTCTTTCCGTCACTGCCTTGCTCAACTATGAGGAGGAGGAAGTGGAGATGGCGCCTGGTGGCCTGAGGCGGTTGGAGGAACATCAGTGGCCGGTTTGAGAAAGGATGAAGAGGCGTTGAGGAAGAAGGAAGAGAGCGTCGTTCGTAAGACAAACCCTTTCTGAACAAACAAATGAAAACCCTAAACAAATGTTTGTAGAGCGTTGGGCCTGTCCCTCACAACAAATGCTTAAGCCCATCAATTTTTGGCGTTGCACCCCCCCCCCCCCTCTGATTCTCTTTCAATTTTGTTTTGGGCCTGCCATGTACATAATGCCTCAGCCCATTTATCTTCTTTATACAAATTAGTATCCTTTTTTTATTATATCACTTTATTTTATTTTTTATATAACTTAATTCTTTTTTTTGTTAAATAAATAATATATTAATTTTTCATAATAAATTTATTTTAACAATACTTTTATTATACCATATGTAAATATTAGATTTATTAGGTTAATAGATTTTTGTCTTAAAACTTTTTTTTGTTCAATAAATCACTTTTATAAAACTTCCTAAAAAACATTAAATAAAAACACTTAAAATACATTAAAAAAATAGATTTTTTAAAGTTAAATGTTTTTCTATTATTAAATCTTTGTTTATATCATTAACAAAAAAAATACAAAAATAAATAACAATACTTAGCTTACACCATTTGTATCATAATCACATACATTGCACAACACTTTTATTTCTCTTTGATTCTTATACATTGCTATATTTTACATTGAGAATGCTATTCGATTTTGTTGTAAATATTATTTGGACACTACACTCCTGATAAGACTCATCCCCATTTGTAAATATTTGTACCCCCATCCCCGGATACTTATTTGTAATAGCTTAGACTTTAAATTCCCGCAATTTATCGCTTTCTATATACTGTATAGTAATTAGGGTTTGTATGCGAAGATTCAAAATCAACCGCTAAATAACTTAATACAAGACAAATGCATGACAATCAATACACAATTCACACTTGCACCCCTAGGGTAATCCCGCTTGTTGCCTTCCAAAATGGGCCATGTTTGCATGTCAAGTACTTTGGCAAAACAAAAGACAAATCAAATGATCATAGTCCCTCGATGCCGCTTTCGAAGTTGCCTAAACAAAATGACCATAGTCCATTCAAGCAAATTGCCAAAATACTTGACACTATTGCATTCATGGTCTAAACGATGACCCACGCCCGTCCCGTTAACATCCTAACGCAAGATTGTCCACCAAATACAATGGTGGAACAATACTGTTAAAAGGGTTAAAACATGAGAAAGATCTTTGAGTAAAATTAGGGTAGACAACTCTTAGTTACTTGATCAAACTTGCAAAACACACTTGCCTATTTTCCAAACACACTCCACCACACAACTTTCAAAACAACTTTCAAAAAACATTGAACATCTTTTCAAAAAGACACACACCTTTGTAAAACATTCGAGTAAAGAATTGTTACAACGGTTGCCTAGACAAGGCATCTTTTTCAAAACATTTTCAAAACCACACACACAAAGCACCATTTCACACAATTGAAAATCAAGGCAAGTGATCTAAAACAAGTAACTAAGAGCCCATGGATAACCATGGATGAAAAGGGTGCTAGCACCTTCCCTTTTCATAATCTACCCCCCGAACCCACGAAAACATCTCAAAGGTTTTTCCTGTGCTTTTTAACCTTTCCTTTAGGATAAAATAAAATATCGGTGGCGACTCTTGCTAAACCGAACAAGTGCGAATACAAACGCAAAACCTCAAGTCAGTTCTCCCACTGTATCACATCCCCTAATATATATTGAAAAATAAGCAAGGTTCAAGGTGGTCCCATAGGATGATGACGCTCAGACATTTAGATGTTCATTGGTGTTCCCGATCCTTGGAGAACATTACTATCATTGATCATTATGGAGAATTCCCTAATGTCCCCTTGCTTGGCATTAGAGGAGGTATCACTTACAACCCCTGCTTAGCCCTACGACAGTTTGGTTATGCTCGGAGGGATGGTCCCCACGAGGTGCTTATCCAAGGAGTGGTATTTGACTACGAGAATGACGATCAAGGTTACCGTCAGAGGTTTATCCGAGCCTGGAGGATGTTGAAAAATGTGGATAGCAAGACGTTAGGACACAAGAACTACATTCCCCTCGAGCCTTACCTTAAATGGGTGCGAGCTCGTGCTCAGAAACTTGTGATACCTTATCCTTCCATCTTACCAGTCATCATGGAGCCCGTGGTTGAAGGAGATGTTCCCTACACTGTCCTCCATCGCGACATGCCTACATCTCTCGAAGACTTGCAAAAGGGTTGGATCCAGCTGAAGGAAGAACAAGATACTTTCTAGGCTCAATTCTATGCTAGTGAAAAGAGGGTCTTGGAACTTACGAAACAGCTATAAGAAGAGCAAAGTGTGAACGCCTATCTCGCACCAAAGAGGATGCGTTCAGTCTTTCTATCTTAGAAAGTTATTTTGTAAGCCCAAGAGGCATGGTGTAATCTCTCTTGTTTTGTTTAATGAAAATTAATGTTTGTCTATTTTTTTGTCTATACAAATTTAAATCTCATTAATCCTTGAAATCATTTGCACGTACATATTCCATGCATCATAACATGTCGGGTTTTCGCATAGCGGGTTTCCTTATCTTTCTGCTGTTTATTAGCAAGATGGATCTAGAGAAAACTGTGAAGGATCTCCAAGCCCAAAATTCTCAGTTTCAGGAAACTCTACTCGCCCTAGCCAAGGGGCAGCAAGATATGATGGCTTTGTTGGCCGTTAAGAAGAAGCCCAAGAAGAAAGCTCTACTCAACATGGGTAGAAGATTCAAGGAGACAATTCGTCAAATCCCAGTAGGAGGAGATTCATCTGAAGAGGACGAGAACGAAATTGGTGAGGTCAAGAGTACTCAGGCTGACTGTGTCAATGATCAAGTATCTAATGATGATTATTTCAACGAGTAGTATCCACCCGCTGATATCAAATACAAGCAGTTAGAAGACAGATTGAAAGCTGTTGAAATCCAGGCCGTCCCCGGTTTAGATTTTGATAATTTAGGTTTGATCTCTGGGGTAGTCATCCCCCAAAAATTCAAAATACCAGTCTTTGCAAAGTACGGTGGAGTTTCTTGTCCAAAACTCCATTTGAAATCTTATGTGCGCAAAATATAGCCGCACACCTCTGATAAGAAGCTTTGGGTTCACTTTTTCCAAGAAAGCATAGCTTGAACACAACTTGAATGGTTTTATCAGTTAGATGGTTCTCGTATCAATACTTGGGAGGATTTAGCTACTGCCTTCTACCATCAGTATTAGTACAACGCCGACTTGGCGCCAACGGGGGTTCAATTGTAAGATATGACCATGGGGAAGAATGAAGGATTTAAGGAATATGCGCAAAAGTGGAGAGAACTTGCTAGTAGGGTCCAACCGCCCTTGACTGATAGGGAGCACATCGACATGTTCATGGGCACTTTATCTGGTCCTTTCTTTAATCTGTTGGTTGGCTGCTCTTCTTCTGGTTTCACCGAGTTGATCTTAACCAGTGAAAAAGTTGAAAGTGGCATAAAAAGTGGGAAGATCTCTGTGGCGTATACCTCCACTTCCAATCCTATAAAGAAACCTTTTTCTGCAAAAAGGAAGTCAATGTTGTGTACGGGGAAAGGGCCCGTATCAACAAGAATGATCTGAAGAAGTGAAAAACACAAGAAGGGGGGTTGAATTGTTAAAACTTGAAATCAAATGCAGACAACACATTATTTTTATCCTGGTTCGTTTGATCTCAAACTACTCTAGTCCACCCGTCAAGGTGATTTCGCCTCTCTCCAACGAGATCTTAATTCACTATATTCAACTGAATATTACAACTGCTTTAACAACTGCTAAAGCCTTCTTGAGTCTAAACCATAGACTGGTTTCTCAAGGAAATTCTTTCTTACAGATAAATGAACAATATGTGTGTTTGGTGTTTTCTATAAAAACGATATATCACAACTGTGATAATACACAAAATGAAGCTTAGTGACACTAGAATGCTAGAACTATGGAGTAAGCAATTTGAGAGCTTTAGCAAACTGTGAGAACGAGGATGAAGATGATTTGCTCTAGGCGTGTAGAGTATTGTAGAGCATTAGCCAATTCACTTCTCACTGATTTGTTTAAATACTTTCTTGGAATAGATGCGTTGATGCCAATAATTCCATTTCAATGCTCATTACGTTCTTTCCATATTGAGAAGATATTTGTCTTGGAATAAAGCCGTTGGTAATTAATCTGCCTTGAATGCAGTACCGTTGACACTTCAGAATGTTCTGCTTGATTAAGATCAGAGCGTTCTTGGCTTTAGGCTTATTTTGATTGCTTCTGAGTGCTGATGACATTGATAAGATCCTGATCAGAGTCAGAGTGTGTTGAGCGCAGATTCTGTTCATCAGACTTCAGCGTAAGCATATGTATGATCTTCTGGTTGACATCTTCTAATGCTGATGTTAATATTCTGATGCTGATTCCATCAGAGTTTCCTGTAAATAAACAGCATAATTTTAAGTAGCATCTATGTCAAATATAAAACTCATAATTCATTTAATCTTGTATTTTGTTATCATCAAAACTCTAACTGAGGGTTGTAGAATCAAACTATGTTCTAACAATCTCCCCCTTTTTGATGATGACAAAAACTAGATATTTTCAATTAAAATAAAGTGATGAAAGTATCAGAGTTTAAGAATAGAAAGGAAACAGTATCAGAGCTAATCAGATAGTTAGAAAAAGTTATCAGAGCTGAGAGGGTAAGAAATAAAAAGTGTCAGAGTGAAGATGAGAAAAACTCCCCCTGAGTTGATTATTCCCTTTGATTCCTTGAGCGTCAGAACTTTATTGAACCTTTCTTTAAGCATCAGAATTTTGCTTTTATCAGAGTTCTTCAGATTCTTGTACCTGTAAGCTTTTCAGAACAAAGAACTTCAAATATTTAAGAATGTTAGAATGTTTGAGACTTTTGTCTCAGTAAGCCGTTATTGAAAAATATCGTTCTTTCTCCCCCTTTTTGTCAACTATCAAAAAGCATATATAAACAGAGTTCAGAGTAAAAACACGTTTGTATTAAAACAGAAGCAATGATAGTTTAGAACAAGTAGAAATATTACAGACAAACATAAGAAAATAGGGAAAACATAAGAAAAATCTAAGAAGAAGAAGGAAGTCGTGTGAACAGCGCTTCCAACATGCTCTTGATTTGTTCGCTGGTTTCATTCTGCTTAGCTACCATGTTTGCAATAGATTCAATCTTGATATCCTGCTTGTCCATCCGTTCATTCATCAGCATGTCTGATCTTTTCAGATCCTCCAGAGTCTGCCTATCAACAGAGGAAGATTGAGGATCTTCAGATGCAGTCTGCTTTTCAGAGCTTTCTGTAGCTTCTTCTGCTTGACCCAAGTCTTCATCTTGAATAACCTATTCTTCTGCAGCTTGAACTTGAGATGCTGGACGCTTTTCAGACCAAGGCTCACTGTCCAGATGCAGAACATCTTCCTTCAGCACTTTGCTCAAAACTGGACCTTCCATTTCCTTCAGCAGATTGCTGAAGTTCTGCTGAACCTGTCCATAGCTCTGGTCTTGTAGCTTGAAAGTTTCAGCGCATACCCATCTTCTGAATTGAGTCCAGAGATGATCTGATACAGCAGGATCAACAACTTCCAGAGTTGCTTGTTTCAAAGAAGATATCCATTTCTGCATATCTGATTCAAAATTCAAAATGCTGGAACCAACATCTGGTTGTTTCGGTTTGGGGATGGTAGTTTTCTGGTTTATTGCAGCAAGGCGTTCAAGGATTGTTAGATCAATGACTGTCTTGTTGTGGTTTTCTATATTTTTCTTGGGTGAGGGAGTAGGAGAATCAGAAATAACGATTGGACTATGTGGGGAGTTTGGAGGAGTTGTTTCTGGTGAGGATGGTAGTTGAGGTATGTTAACAGTTGTACCACAGGGCAGTTGAATGGCCAAGGGTTGTGGTTCAGGGGACTCAGAGGTTTGAGCCTCAGAGTTTTGTGTCTCAGGTTGTGGAGTTTGTGCATGTGGAGGAGATGTGGATTATTTTCTGGTTGGGTATTTTCTAGTTGGGTATTTTCTGGTTGGGGAGAGGATGGTTGTGGAGTTTCTGGAATGGGTGAAAGTGGAATGTTAGGTTGTGGAGAAATGGGAATTTCAGAGTTTGGATTTGGATTTTCTGTATGGGGAGCGGAAGAGTGTTGTTCAATATCAGACAGAACTTGTGCAAGTTCTGGTTCTGGTATGGTTGTAGTGTTTGGATTTTATGGTTTGGAGGGGGGTCTTCTGAGGTTTAATGACTCAGAAGGGTCAAAATCTTCAAAATCTTCAAAGGTTTGGGGTGTTGGGATATCAGATGGAATCGGAATGGATGTAGGAATAGATGAGGAAACAACATTAGAACTTAAAACAGAAACAGAAACATGATTACCTATTTTCTTTGGAGTCTGTTGTGATGATCCTTCTGGAGCAACTTTTCTCTTCTTAGTCTTCTTCAGAGCAACCTCTGGTGCCTTCTGCTGAAGATCTTGAATGTTCATATTGGGTGTTGTTCCATCAGCTTTGCACGCATCCAAGTATCTCAGAACTATTTGAGGCTTGGAGTCAATCTCTGAGAACAAAGGGAAGTCGTCCAGAGGAATTCTTTTGCTGGAGATTTCATCAAAAGGAGTAACACTGGGCTCCTTCTTAATGTTCTCTATCAGCTTCATCTTCTTTAGATTCTTGGCATTCATCTGCTTGCCAACAGAAGGTTCCAAGGTGCTGATCTCTTGTGCTTCTGTCAAGTGCTCAATCAGCCTATTCTTAGTCAGAATATCTGATATCAATTTGCCCAGGGGTATCCAATCCCTTTTAGTGCGTTCTTCTTCTCTAGTCTTCTTGACGCTGGTTCTCAGATGGTTGAACAGGAGATGAGCTAGATTAATCTTTACCTTCTGATTAATAAAATAGATCAGAAACTGCTGATCTATGTTTATGTAGTCAGGAGAACTTGTGGGCTTCCTGTGATTGAAACAGCCCAGAATAATCTTTGCCCAAATTTTGTGCTTATCTTTCAGATCCCTTATCTTGCTGGAGGGAAGCCCCAACATGAAAATCTGTCTGGCAATAACAGCAACATTTGAGCACCTTTCAGCCATGTCTATACAGCGAATGCCACCACCATTGTAGCCAACCAGACGAGCAATCAAATCTTCAGTAATCACAATTTTCTTTCCCATTATAAAAGAGGTGACTTGGTGATTTGAGGAAGACGCATGAATCTAGAATTCCTTAACCAAAATAGGGAAAGTTGGACCCACCAACCTGTCAAAGTATCTCTCCCATCCTTGAGCTTGAATCTCTTCTGATAAATCAAAGCCATTTTCCTTCAAACTGTTGAAATCCACTATAATCTCTAACAGAACTTCCAGGTTCTTGACTGGAGTGAGTAGCGTTCTGAGAGGAACCTCATATTGCTCAGATGATGTTTCTTTCTGGGAACTTGAAGAGATATTGCTGGAAGACGCCATTGTTCACACGAGGTTTTGAGGAAAAAAATGAAAGGGTTTTCTTGAGCAGTAAGAACACAAACACAGATATCAGAAAAATTGATTGAAAACGAAGGTAAGGGTAAAAGTTGTGAATGTGTGTTAGTGGTGTTTAAATAGATTTTGAAAAAGTTTTTTGAAAACATAAACACTTAAGAGAGAGAAATAACTCATGATTAATAGCATTAATTGATTGCTGATTTTAGGGGATTTAGGAAAGATACTTAAACGGTTACCAGTGACATGTGTCTCAATGCAACCAATCAGCGCTTTGCCTTTTCAGAAGCGTGAACGCGTGTTCAGCCTCAGGAACCAGCTGATGACTGGATGGCACTTGTTTGATTTGAGTGAACATCACTTCTATCCTTGAACTGAAGAGCTCAGAGCTTCATGGATAGATCTGATACAATCTGCATTTCTAAAAATTCTGAAAGAGGATTGATCAGAAGTTCACAGAGTAATAAACATGATTCTGAAGGTTAATATATAAAATTAAAACAGTTTTATTCTGGACAGGGCTTCATGCTGAGATGATTCAGAATGAAGTTGAACCTATCTTCAGAAAGTGGTTTTGTAAAGATATCAGCCCATTGATGGTCTGTATCAATAATTTTAAGTTTAAAATTCCTTTCTGAATATAGTCCCTAATAAAATGATGTTTTATTTCTATATGCTTAGCCCTAGAATGCAAAATTGGATTTCTACTTAAGCAAATAGCAGAAGTATTATCATAGAGTATAGGAATGTTACTCTCATAAATCTGGAAGTCCTCAAGTTGACTTTTCATCCAGAGCATTTGTGTGCTGCATCCAGCTGCTGCTATGTATTCAGCTTCTGTTGTTGATAGAGCAATGGTGGATTGTCTTTTGCTAGACCACGAGATCAGATTTTCTCCCAGAAACTGGCAGCTTCCAGAAGTGCTTTTGCGTTTTACTCTGTCTCCAGCAAAGTCAGCATCACAGTAACCTACTAAGCTGTAATCACCAGATTTTCTATAAAACAAACCCAGATTAGTAGTACCTTTCAGATACTTGAAAATTCGCTTAACAGCTGTTAAGTGAGATTCTCTAGGATCTGATTGGAATCTTGCACAAATGCATACACTGAATAAAATATCAGGCCTTGAAGCTGTAAGATAAAGAAGAGAACCAATCATACCTCTGTAGACTTTCTGTTCTACCTTTTTGCTTACCTCTTCTCTTTCCAGAATGCACGTGGGATGCATTGGAATTTTTGATGGCTTACATTCTGAGAGATCAAATTTCTTCAGAAGTTCTCTGACATTTTTGCTCTGATGAATGTAAGTTCCTTTTGGGGTTTGATTGATCTGGATGCCCAGAAAGAATTTTAGTCCCCCCATCAGGCTCATCTCAAATTCTGCCTGCATACACTTAGTAAATTTTCTTCCCAGAGAGGGTTTAGTAGATCCAAATATTATATCATCAACATAAATCTGACAGACTAAAATGTCATTCTTAATTGTCTTACAGAATAAGGTTGTGTCCACCTTCCCTCTGGTGAATTCCTTTTCTAACAGGAAGTTACTTAGTCTTTCATACCAAGCTTTGGGAGCTTGTTTCAGACCATATAGTGACTTCTTTAGTTTGAAAACATATTCTGGATTTTTTGAGCTTTCAAAACCATGGGGTTGGTGCACATATACCTCTTCTTCTATATAGCCATTTAAGAATGCACTTTTGACATCCATCTGATACAGAGTGATGCCTTTATTAACAACAAAAGAAATTAAAAGTCTGATAGATTCTAACCTGGCGACTGGAGCAAAGGTTTCTGTATAGTCTATCCCCTCTTGCTGACTATAACCTTGTGCTACCAATCGTGCCTTGTTTCTGACAACTTCACCTTGTTCATTCAGCTTGTTTCTGAACACCCATTTTGTTCCAATGACGTTGAATCCTTTTGGTTTAGGAACCATATCCCATACGTCATTCCTGGTGAATTGATTCAGCTCCTCTTGCATTGCTAGAATCCAGTCATTGTCCAGAAGTGCTTCATCAATAGAGGATGGTTCAATCAGAGAGACAAGTCCCATGAGGGATTCTTCAGAGTTTCTGAAGCTGGCTCTTGTTCTGATTGGATCTTCCTTTCTTCCCAAGATTGTTTCTTCTGGGTGATCCATGCTGCTTCTGGATGGTCTTTTCTGAGGTTGATCAACAGAAGATGTTGGATTGCTTGCAGTGCCTCTTTCTGATGTTGAGGGAGTGTCTCTGTTAAGAGCTTCTGATGACTTGTCTTCAATACCTGTGAATTCAACTTCCATACCTGCAAGTAATTCATTCTGCTTTGACTTTTGAGAGTCAAGCTTGTCATCAAAACGAACACTGATTGATTCTTCCACAATCTGTGTTTCTGTATTGTATACTCTGTACCCTCTTGAGCGTTCAGAGTATCCTAACATAATACACTTTTGTGCTTTAGAGTCAAACTTGTTCAAATAATTCTTAGTATTTAAAATAAAACAAGTACATCCAAAAGGATGAAAATATGAAATGTTGGGCTTTCTGTTATTCCACAATTCATATGGAGTCTTTTCCAGAATAGGTCTTATGGAGATTCTATTCTGAATGTAGCATGCTGTGTTTATTGCCTCTGCCCAGAAGATCTTAGCAATGTTAGTCTCGTTGATCATGGTTATGGCCATTTCTTGCAATGTTCTGTTCTTTCGTTCTACAACTCCATTTTGTTGGGGAGTTCTAGGACAAGAGAAATCATGCAGAATGCCTTTGTCATTAAAAAATGATTCAAAATCTTTGTTTTCAAACTCTCCACCATGATCACTTCTGACTTTGACGATTCTAAGATCCTTTTCATTCTGAACTTGGTTACAGAAGGTGACAAACACAGAGTGTGACTCGTCCTTGTGTCTTAAGAACTTTACCCATGTCCATCTGCTATAGTCATCTACGATTACTAACCCATACTTCTTGCCATTGACTTAAGCAGTTTTAACTGGTCCAAATAAGTCAATGTGAAGAAGTTCTAATGGCTTAGAGGTAGAAACAACGTTTTTAGATTTGAAAGCAGGTTTATCAAATTTGCCTTTCTGACATGCTTCACACAGAGCATCTGAATTGAACTTCGGGTTAGGAAGTCCTCTGACCAGATTGAGTTTGTTAATCTGAGATATTCTTCTCATACTAACATGCCCCAATCTTCTGTGCCAGATCCACTGCTCGTTGTTAACAGACAGAAGACACTTTACATTCTGACTTTTCAGTTCAGAAAGTTTGATTTTGTAAATGTTGTTTCTCCTCTTTCCATTAAACAGGATAGTCCCATCTTTCTGACTAACAACTTTACATGAATTTTGATTAAAGATTATATCATAACCGTTATCACTTAATTGACTTATGGATAACAGGTTATGCATTAATCCATCTACTAATAACACATTACTGATAGAGGGAAGATTTCCATTACCTATTGTTCCAGAGCCAACGATCTTTCCCCTCTAATTTCCTCCAAAGCCTACATGGCCTCCAGGCTTAAGTTCCAGGCTTTGGAACATATGCCTTCTTCCTGTCATGTGTCGTGAGCAGCCAGAGTCCAGGTACCATGACTGGTGTTTCTGCTTTGCTGCTAAAGATATCTGCAACATGTATTATTTTATCCTTAGGTACCCATATTTTCTTGGGTCCTGATTTGTTAGTTTTACCAAAACTCTGGTTGAATTTTGGTTTGACAGAAAAATTACTACTGGTATATTTAATGTCGTGTGTGTGCCCATATACAAAGTGTGACTTAAGAGGAGTTCGTTTAATCACTAAATCCATGGCATTCTTAGGTGTAGGTACCTTACCTTGGTATCCTATTCCCTTTCTGCCATTTCTGCTAACTCCATAGATCATTGAAGCCATTTTGCTTCTATCTATGCTTTTAGCAAGAAACTTCTGAAAGCTATGATCATACTCCTTGATGATCTCATCAGCACTACTGGTAGTTTCAAGAATTGTTTCCTTCTGAAAGTTTTGTAATATGTTTTCTAGTTTTGAAACTTTATTTTTCAACTCAGAATTTTCCAACTTGAGACTCTCAGTTTTATCAGAGTTAGAAGCAAGATCCCTTTTTAGGTTTCTGAATTTGACTCTGATCTGCTGATATCGTTCCAGAATCTCATTGAGGCTTTCAGCTAATTCAACCTTAGAAAAATTAATAGCAAAGTCAGGAAATACCTCTTCTGTGTCTGATTCAGAGTCTGATTCAGAAACTTCATTGTCTTCTGATATGTTCGCCATGAGAGCTATGTTTGCTCTCTCATCATCTGATTCTGAGTCAGCTTCAGATGTTTCAGAGTCATCCCATGTGGCCATGAGACTTTTCTTCTTTTCCTTGCCAAACTTTCTTATGGGCTTATCCTTCTGAAGCTTTGGGCAGTCACTCTTGTAGTGTCCTTGCTCGTTGCATTCATAGCAGATGATGTCCTTGTTGTTTGGCTTTCTTCTTCCTGAGGAGCCTTCAGATCTTCTATATCCAGAGGTGGGTTCTGACCTTCTGTATCTGGAGGAGGATTCGTTCTGGTTCTCAGATCTTCTGGGAGTCCTGAACTTTCTTTGCTTCTGCTTCCACAGTTGGTTCACCCTTCTGGAGAGGAGAGACAGTTCATCTTCTTCTGATGAGGACCCATCAGAGGTTTCTTCAACAGCCTGCAAAACCTTGGAGTCAGATTTTCTATTAGATTTTAGAGCTAAAGGCTTACCTTGCTTTTGAGGTTCATCAGCTTCTAGCTCTATCTCGTGACTTCTGAGGGAGCTGACAAGTTCCTCCAGAGTGATTTTGTTGAGATCTTTAGCTAGCTTCAGCGCTGTGACCATTGGCCTCCACTGTTTTGGCAAGCTTCTGATGATCTTCTTCACATGATCAGCAGTAGAATACCCTTTGTCCAAAACTTTGAGACCAACAACCAGAATCTGAAATCATGAGAACATTGTTTCAATAGATTCACTTTCCTCCATCTTGAATGCCTCATACTTCTGAATGAGCGCAAGAGCTTTAGTTTCTTTCACTTGAAGGTTGCCTTCATGCGTCATTATGAGAGAATCAAACATGTTCTTTGCAGTGTCTCTGTTTGATATTTTTTCGTATTCAGAGTAAGAGATAGCACTGAGAAGAATAGTTCTGGCCTTGTGATGATTCTTGAAATCACGCTTTTGTTGATAAGACATTGCTTTCCTATCAATCTTCTGACCATTTGCATTCACTGGATGCGTGTATCCATCTGTCACCATATCCCATAGATCAGCATCATGGGCTAGAAAGAAGCTTTCAATTCTATCTTTCCAGTAATCAAAGTTCTCTCCATCAAAGACTGGAGGTTTGCCACTGAATCTGTCTCTTTCTTCGTTGTTGTCATTGCTGATGTTGTGATGTGTTCCTGCCATAGTGTTTTTCAACGCTGGATCTTGTACTGACACGGTTAAGTGTTATGAACTCAGAACCAGGCGCTCTGATGCCAATTGAAGAAGTGAAAAACACAAGAAGGGGGGTTGAATTGTTAAAACTTGAAATCAAATGCAGACAACACGTTATTTTTATCCTGGTTCGTTTGATCTCAAACTACTCCAGTCCACCCGTCAAGGTGATTTCGCCTCTCTCCAACGAGGTCTTAATTCACTATATTCAACTGAATATTACAACTGCTTTAACAACTGCTAAAGCCTTCTTGAGTCTAAACCACAAACCGGTTTCTCAAGGAAATTCTTTCTTACAGATAAATGAACAATATGTGTGTTTGGTGTTTTCTATAAAAACGATATATCACAACTGTGATAATACACAAAATGAAGCTTAGTGAAACTAGAATGATAGAACTATGGAGTAAGCAATTTGAGAGCTTTAGCAAACTGTGAGAACGAGGATGAAGATGATTTGCTTTAGGCGTGTAGATTATTGTAGAGCATTAGCCAATTCACTTCTCACTGATTTGTTTAAATACTTTCTTAGAATAGATACGTTGATGCCAATAATTCCATTTCAATGCTCATTACGTTCTTTCCATATTGAGAAGATATTTGTCTTGGAATAAAGCCGTTGGTAATTAATCTGCCTTGAATGCAGTACCGTTGACATTTCAGAATGTTCTGCTTGATTAAGATCAGAGCGTTCTTGGCTTTAGGCTTATTCTGATTGCTTCTGAGTGCTGATGACATTGATAAGATCCTGATCAGAGTCAGAGTGTGTTGAGCGCAGATTCTGTTCATCAGACTTCAGCGTAAGCATATGTATGATCTTCTGGTTGACATCTTCTGATGCTGATGTTGATATTCTGATGTTGATTCCATCAGAGTTTCCTGTAAATAAACAACATAATTTTAAGTAGCATCTATGTCAAATATAAAACTCATAATTCATTTAATCTTGTATTTTGTTATCATCAAAACTCTAACTGAGGGTTGTAGAATCAAAATATGTTCTAACATGATCATTCGTCTGTAAATGTCGTCCGAATCTCCAATCCAACTCCTACTCCAAGACCATCTGCAAATCACCAACATTTTGAAACTCCAAGAAGAAAATTTACGAGGTTATGCATGTCACTATCTCAAGCCCTTCAACATTTGCTCAAGGCTAATTTAGTGATATTGTGCGATCCTCCCGCCAACCCCGATACCTCGTCACCAAAGTATAATCCAAACACTAAGTGTTCTTAACACTCCAGCAGCCCCGGGCACGAGACTGACCAGTGTTGGGCCTTGAAATAAAATCCAGGATTTAATTGATAACAAAACTGTTGAGTTTGATCCTCCTCCAACGCTGAATGTAATCACTGCTCCAATTCCGAAGCATGACAAGGGTGTTAATGCCGTTGAGGATACAATTTTTGTTTCCTCTGTTGATGAACTGACTACTCCGTTGAATACCATCAAAAAGAACCTGTTGAAGGCTGGGATTTTCCCAGGCTGTGTAAAAGACTGTGTGTGTTGTACAAGACAACACAATGGATGTGAAGGACTGAAGAAAGGCATACAACGCCTGATGGATAGCCACAAAATTCTATTCGAGAAGACCCCACTTTCCAAGAGTTTGATTAAAAAATGTGAAGACCTCTCTATTATTACCATCTCAAACAAACCTCTTAGGATCACCTCCTAAGGTCCTATTAGGATTTCAAATGAACCCACTATTTCTCCCTTAATAATTACCAATCCTGGACCAATTCCATACTCTTCAAACAAAGCGGTACTATGGAACTACGGTGCTGAGGTGTTCTATCATGGGATTAAACAAGATGCCTGGATCGAAGAAGAAAAAAATGACAATATTGGCAACATAGCTGGCTCAAGCAAGGTAACTAGAATTAAGAGAATATTTTCACCCAATATCTCACCACCAGTTATTACAAAGACGCCCATCCGCATTACTGCTGCCAAGCCAAGTACTGATGCAAGAGGGAAGGAGAAGGTTGTTGATACATGCAAAGGATGGAGAGTCCTCCACTCGTGAGATGGATGAGGTCTTGAAGATCATAAAAAGAAGCGACTTCAAGATTCTAGAACAGTTGGGGCAAACCCCTTCTAAGATTTCAATGGTATCATTGCTGCTTTGTTCCGATGCCCATGCTCGGACATTAATAAAATTCCTGAAAAAATCTCATGTCCCCCATGAGACAACAACGGAACAATTTGAGAATTACGTGGCTAGCCTGACAACTGAGAATGGCTTGGGATTTTCAGATGCTGAATTAACACCTCTTGGGAAGAATCACAATAAAGCTCTACATGTTTCTGTCGAGTGTAAGGGGACTACCTTAGCACATGTGCTAGTCGACACTGGTTCTTCTCTGAATGTATTACCCAATGGGGCGTTAGACCGTCTTGACTGTGAAGATTTAGTCTTGAAGCCAATTGATATCATTGTAAGGGCGTTTGATGGATCAAAGAGGACTGTTCATGGGGAAGTAGATATTCCGATCAAAGTGGGCTCCCAAATCTTCATCTCCACCTTATATATTATGGATATTCGTCCTGCCTATTCTTGTCTGTTAGGTCGCCCGTGGATCCATAAAGTTGGGGCAGTAACCTCAACTCTCCATCAGAAACTCAAATATCCAGTCAAGGGAAGAATAGTCACCATCTGTGGAGAAGAAGAGTTTATGGTAAGCCACATTAACTCATTCAAGTACATAGAGATGGATGTAGAATTTATTGAAACCCCATGTCAAGCCTTTGAAGTCATGCCACCGATGATTGCTGCTACCAAATGTTCTTTTGATGTGTCTAAAGTTGTTAAGGCCACGCCAAAGATTATTTCAGTCAAGGATACTCGCGTGGCAATTGAAGAAGGAAATTGTGATACTTGGGGGAAACTCCTTGATATCTCATTTAAAGCGGACAAGTTTGGTTTGGGCTTCACCGTCAAAGCTCAGAAGAAAGTGAGGTGTGCTCGTGCTGGAAAGCCACCTCTCCGTATTGGAAGCCATGAAGTCAACGCCATGGGTGATTCTGATGAAGAAGCTGCATTTGAAGATTGGGTGTATCCAACTACAACGAAGTTGGAGAATTGACATTCAAAAGGCTTTGTTCCCATATCCTTCATTGAGGAGTAATCTACTTCTTATTGATTTTCTTTCAATTCAAGAACATGTTGTCTGTAATATTTTAACAATGACTTTTCGGTCATATGCCTGGCCCGGGGCACTTTGGTCCATCTGTCAAGGGTTTTATTTATGTTCATCTAACCATATGATCATTTAGTATATTGGACTCTTTTGCATTCAAATATTTGTGTTCATTGTCTTTCCTTTCTTTCAAATACATTTAAAAAAATAGCCATGTATCTTACATGCACACACACGCACACACTCTTACAGGTCCACATCCACTCTGGATCCTATTGCCAATGACTCTATTATTGCCGACTATGACTTTGAATGTCCTATCAACCAAGCCGAAGTCGAAGGCGAGGAAGATTGTGACATACCGAGAGAACTAGCCAGACTTCTATTACAAGAGGAAAAAGTTATTCAACCGCATGAAGAGTCAGTTGAAGTTATGAACATGGGTACTGAGTCAGATAAGAAGGAAATCAAGATCAGTACTAATTTGGAAAGAAGTGTCAAGAGCAGGTTGTTTCAGATGTTGCATGATTATGTGGAAGTATTTTCTGGGTCTTATAAAGATATGCCTGGGTTGGATACCGACATCGTAGTTCATCGTCTGCCGACAAGAGAAGACAACCCTCCTGTTAAACAAAAGGTTCATCGCATGAGGCCTGATATGTCTAAAAAGATCAAAGCTAAAGTGATGAAACAATTTGATGTAGGGTTCCTAGCTGTGACATCCTATCCTCAATTGGTTGCCAATGTGGTGCAAGTGCCAAAGAAAGACGGGAAAGTTCACATGTGTGTAGACTATAGGGATCTGAATAGGGCGAGCCCCAAGGATGACTTCCCTCTACCACACATTGACGTCTTAGTTGATAATACTGCTAAGCATAAAGTCTTCTCTTTCATGGATGGTTTCTCAGGCTATAATCAAATAAGGATGGCTCCCGAAGACATGGAGAAGACTACATTCATTACGTAATAGGGAACCTTTTGCTACAAGGTCATGCCATTCGGATTGAAGAATGCAGGGGCAACGTATCAAAGAGCTATGGTAGTTTTGTTTCATGACATGATACATCATGAAATATAGGTCTACATGGACGATATGATCGCCATATCACAAACTGAAGAGGAACATCTCGATCACCTGTACAAACTATTCGAAAGGCTAAAAAAGTACAAGTTGAGGTTAAACCCTAACAATTGTACGTTCGGAGTACAATCTGGAAAGATTCTAGGTTTTGTATTCAGCAATAAAGGCATTGAAGTTGATCCTGCTAAGGTAAAGGCCATCTAAGAAATGCCAGTCCCACATTCTGAAAAGGAAGTTAGAGGATTCTTGGGGCGTCTCAATTACATTGCCCATTTCATATCTCACTTGACTGCTACTTGTGAGCCAATCGTCAAGCTCTTGAAGAAATATCAGGTAGTCAGATGGAACAATGAATGCCAAGATACCTTCGACAAAATCAAAGAATATCTATAAGAGCCTCATATTCTCATACCTCCAATTGAAGGAAAACCCTTGATCATGTACTTGACGGTACTAGAGAATTCTATGGGGTGTGTTTTGGACCAACATGGCGAGTCTGGCCGAAAAAAGCATGCTATTTATTACCTGAGCAAAAAGTTTACCGACTGTGAAATCAGATATTCACTACTCGAAAAAATTTGCTGCGCTCTGGCATGGGCTGTGTTATACCCCAAAATTTTCCCTCTCACTTTTTCAAGAATCTTCTCACAAGATTTCTACTGGGCCAAAACTGCACAAGGTTTGATCAGCTCAAGTCACCATGGATCATATTGGATTTTCAAGCATTAGGTCAAAGAGGAAGCTATTGAAAGAGAAAAGCAGATAAATTTGACTGCTTTTGACAAAATTAAAGAAAATAAGTTTGCTTCGACTGGTGCTTAACTTCAACAGAAGTTGCTCCTCCATTTTAGCTTCGATTGAGTTTGGTTTCCCTTTGGAACATTCTCCTTCGATTCAAAGAGGAATGGCCTCTTGTATCCTTTTTCGACTCCAAGAGGAAGAGTCTCTTGTAGCCTTTTTCGACTCAAAGAGAGAAAAGCTCCATGTTGATGTCCTTCGACTCAGAACTTGGTGGATGCCTACTGGCCTCCTGCAGCTTCCCTTTGACACATGCATAGCCTTTATACCATGACATGTCTGGATGTTCCAATCAAAGGTTATACCTTGGTGGCCCATCTGAAGAATTGCAAGATGCATATGTGGTCCATTCGAAGGACATTTTGAAAGAAACATTGTTATCTGAAAAGAAGTCTAGTCGAAAGCTAGAGCCAGTTAGTCAAAACAAAGGAGAAGTAGTCCAGATGCTAGTAGTATCAGGTACAAATCTGTTGCACTGGCCACAACGTTCCAAAACTGCTACAAACCAGTCCTGCCACGCTGCCCCCATATTTGGACCAAATTGGTATATGAAAAAATTGTACCTCGAAGGCTACAAGAACAACATACACAATTTGTTCAAATTTCTTTTGTTTTCCCTCCCAAACCTCAGCCAAACTCATCTATAAATAAGAGCCTCCATCACACGTTTTGGGGGGCCCGGAGTAAAAAAAACTCTGTTTGTGAAGAAATTACCAAATTCTCAAAAAAAACTCTCAAACACTATTAAAAATTCTAAAACATTCCCAAACACTCAAACTTTAAACAACTCAGATCCCTTCATACATAAGCAAACCTTTCGACTCAATCCCCAACTGCCAGATAGTTAACCACAACTGACTGCCCAAACAAAACAGCAACGAAACTAGCTTCGGGAAGGTTCCAGAAGCTCCATCCATCATCGAAGAAGCCACTTACAAGTCCTATGACTAAGCACTTCAAGAGGTAAGTTTTCCTATAAACTAAAAACTTTGCTCACTTAATTATCATTTGTGAATGTAAATAAAAGGAAAATGTAGATATCCTATCTAGGAAGTTGATCATGCTTTCGACCCTCACTGCTTGTATACTGAGAATTTCAACCCTGACTAGTTAGACTTTGGATCCTGGTTCCCAATAATCTTGTGCTAACCCCTGATTTGTAGCTGTCGAAAGTTACACTTGTTGGTTTCATTTTCAAGTTTAGACAGGTTTCCTATATCTTTTGACTGGCTAAACATTAGAGCCTTCTCGAAATCTAAACTTGGGAGCTTTGCATTCCTGCAATCAAAGGGGACATCAAAGAGTTTGAAACGAAAGGTGTGCATTCCATGCTGACTCCTAAAGCCTGTCAAAAGAAATAACAAGAAGGGTGAGTCGAAGGTTACCGGCTAACACTCCTGCAGTCGAAGGAAACAAAAAAAAAGGCAGATTTGAAAGGGGCCATGAAGATTTGAGTCGAAGGGTGTTGCTGCCTGGGTCGAAGAGCTCATTTTCCTTTCTTTTATTTTGTTTTTGCCTTTACATTTTCTTGACTTTCAATATGGTTGTAATAGTGTAGGATATTTATTTCCTGCATTTTTATTGCTTTATACAAATGTTGGTAACTAGGATGCATGGTAAGATAAAACCAACAAATAGGCCACCCTAATCAAAGACTAAATGCATGCAAATCAAACACATTATTCACACATGCACCTCTAGGGTAATCTCGCTTGTTGTCTCGAAAACAGTCATGTCCCTCGAATATGGGGCGCTTTAGCAATGACCCTTCAATGAAAGATCGTAGTCCCTTGGTGACCCTCGACGTGGCCTTTAATAAAATGATCTCGTCCCTTACGAAAATTGCTAAAGCGTCTCATAAGTTGCTTTTGATGACTGTAAAATTGACCCGCGCATGTCCCTTCACATCCAACTATGAGGCTTCTTACCAAATCAATGGTAAGATAGCAACGTCTAAAGGAGAAAGAAAATAACATTTAAGACCTTTCGAGTGGGTAGATTCGCTCCTAGTTACTCGCCTGCTCACGAAAAAAACATTCTTGCACCTACACTTTCATCTCAAAACACTTTCAAAAGACAAAATGTTATGTATACGTTCTTATAGAGACGAGAACCATTGCAAAACATATTTTCAAAACATTTTCCGAAACACAATCCACAAACACATCTTTGAACCACTTTTCGAAATAAAAACTTTGTACGCGTTCTTATAGAAATGAGAACCATTACAAAGAGATTTTCCAAAATACTTTCAAAGCCCACACCACAAGCACGTTGTCAAATAAAAGCAAGTGATCTAAACGAGTAACTAAGAGCCCATGGAAAACCATGGATGAAAAGGGTTCTAATACCTTCCCTTTTCATAATCTACCCCCCGAACCCGAGAAATAATCTCGAAAGGTCTTTCTTGTGCTTTTTTACCTTTCCTTTTGGATAAAAGAAAAGTCGGTGGCGACTCTTGCTATCCGCATAAATGCGATCAAAATGCAAAACATCAAATCAGTTCTCCCACCATATCACAGGTTGTTCTCCGGCTAAGACAGTATATGTTGACTCATACCACTCTGTTGATTTCTAAAATGGACCCAATCAAGTACATTTTCGATAAACCTTCCCTTTCCGGTTGAATAACCAGATGGAAAATGATCTTGACTGAGTACGACATCTAATACACTACACAAAAGGCCATCAAAGGAAGCGTATTAGCTGATCATTTGGCCCATCAAGTTGTGGATGATTATCAGTCAATGAACTTCGACTTCCCTGATGAGAATATCATGCTGGTAACCGATTGCGCGAGACTTGGACCGTATGATGGACCTGAATGAAGATCCCGATGGACTATGGTATTCGATGGGGCTTCCAACGCTTTAGGTAACGGAATTGGTGCTGTAATCATCTCTCTTGAAGGTTGTTGCACTCCATTCACTGCCAGATTATGCTTCGATTGCACGAATAATATTGCCGAGTACAAAACATGTATTTTGGGTCTGAAAGCTGCCATTGATTTGAGGATAAAACATTTGAATGTGTTTGGGGATTCCGCTCTAGTGATCAGCCAAGTAAAAGGATATTGGGACACTAAACACCCTAATCTAATCCCTTACAAGGAACTTGTGCTATCCTTAATTCCTTACTTCGAAGAGATCACTTTTGAGCACTTCCCTAGGGAAGAAAATCAGTTGGCTGACGCTTTGGCAACCATGTCTCCAATGTTCAAGGTCAGATGGGACAACGAAGCCCCTATGATTACAATTGAAAGATTCGACGAACCTGCACATTGCTATGAGCTTGACACCGATGCGGAAAAGCCATGGTACCATGAGGTGATAAGATACCTTGAAGCACAAGAGTATCCAGAGGGAGCATCTATCAATGACAGAAAGTTCTTACGAAGATTTACAGCCAAATTCTTCCTAAGCAACGGGATATTGTACAAGTGCAACCATGATTCAACTATATTCATATGTGTGGACAAGAAAGAGACAAAGGAAATCATGGAATACATGCATGATGGTCTCTTCAGTACTCACTCAAGTGGACATACGATGGCTAAGAAAATATTGAGACCTGGCTACTATTGGTCAATAATGGAGACCGATTTCCATCAACATTCAAGAACTTGTCACAAATGTCGAATCTATGTTGACAAGATCCATGTGCCTCCTATCCCTCTGAATGTCATGACCGCTCCGTGGCCATTTGTAATGTGGGGCATTTATATGATTGGAGAAATCAAGCCAACCGCTTCCAATGGACATCGGTTCATTTTGGTCGCTATTGATTATTTCACCAAGTGGTTCGAAGTCGCTTCTTTTGCCGCTTCTATTGATTATATCAGACACAACCTCATTTTCCGTTATGGTATCCTCGAAAGGATTATCACCGACAATGGGACTAACCTCAACAATGCTATAATTACTGAGCTTTGCATTCAGTTTAAGATCAAGCATCACAATTATTCTCCATATAGACCAAAAATGAATGGCGTAGTCGAAACGACCAACAAAAATATCAAGAAGATTATGCAAAAAATGGTGGTAACCTATAAGGATTGGCATGAGATGTTGTCGTTTTCTCTACATGGCTACTGCACTTCAGCTAGAATATCAACTGGGGCAACTCCCTTTTCCTTAGTCTATGGCATGGAAGTTGTTCTGTCGGTGGAAGTTCAGATTCCCTCGCTTAGGATTATGAATGAGGCAGGCTTAGGCGAAGATGGGTGGATTCAAACGAGATTGGATCAGCTGAACTTGATCAACGAAAACAATTAGCTTTTGTTTGCCATGTTCATACGTACCAAAAACGAATGATCAAGGCTTTCAACAAACAGATCAAGCCTCGAGTATATCAAGCTGGTGACTTGGTGATAAAACGCATCATTCTACCACAAGGAGACCCCAGAGGCAAATGGACTCCCACCTATGAAGGGCCATTTGTTGTCAAGAGAGTTTTCTCTGGCGGTGCCATGATGCTGACTACCATGGATGGTGAAGATTTCCCACATCCTATAAACGCGGACATAGTTAAAAAATACTACGCATAAGAGACCCTCTAGGTTGACACACCTAGGCAAAATAAGGGCATCCCAGCAAACCAAAAGGTTTGGGCAAAAATTAGGGATATATGCAAAATATTGTACACCCGGTAAGTTGAAAACCCAAAAGGGCGACTTGGGCAAAAATGGGTATCCTGGTGGACTGAAAACCCGAAAGGGCGGTCCAGGCAAAAGTTAAGGATTAAAAGCGTATGACTATATCCTATGGATTCACCACAATCAACTTTATCACCAAGGTCCAAGTTCAAACGGTCCAAGATCAATCCAATCAACTTCCTTCAATGGCAAGGGACATTCGAAGACATTGGGGAAATAGTAGAGTTGGAAGGCAATAAGATCATTTCACATGGCTATTTGTTTTTGTTTTCAATTTTTTTTTCCTTTCGACGATTTCCTCTTACTAGGATCTCCGTCTCTCTGTACAAAAACGCCTATTCATGGGAAAAATATCAATACAAATATACTTTAAAGTGCAAAATTTTTGTCTTTGTTTTGAATGCAAATTTGTCCAATGACTAAAATCAAATGAACATATGCATATGGACATAATTAAAATTGTTAGGCACATATGACCTAAGCAGTAACAGACACCTCTTTAATGAATATGGAATACCCCCACAGAGTTATTTCATTAACTTCCTCCTCAACAAAGTTACTCACAAAGTCTCTTTGCATAGGATAATCCCCAATCAGAGTCTCAATCTCTTGGCAGCTCTCTCTCCAGTTAAGTCGAATTTTATAAGTTGAAGCCTCGTGGATCTCTTCCTAAAAGAAACTCACCTCCTCAATAGGGTGTATTTCTCCAACAAGGTTTATTTCCCCCAACAGGTTTTATTTCCCTAACAACAATCGAGGAACCACAAAATTCCCCAATTGAGTTTGTCCTCCCCGACTGAGTCCACACTCCCCAGTTTGAGTTTTCCTTTCAGATTATTGCAAATCATAGGGCCATAACCCTTGATCCCCAGTAAAGCCGTCAGCAAAGCCCTTATTATTTCCATAAAGATACTATGAAGCCTGAACCCGACCAGATTATAGCATAATTTTCAAGTTATTACTGAAGCCTGGACCCGACCAGATAATAGTTTGACTTCTTCAATTACCGAAGCCTGGACCCGACCAGATAGCAGTTGATCTCAATTTAAAGAAACTATAAAGCCTAGAACCGACCAGATTTTAGCACAATTTTCAAGTTATTACTGAAGCCTGGACCCGACCAGATAATAGTTTAACTTCTTCAATTTCCGAAGCCTAGACCCGACCAGATAGCAGTTGATCTCAATTTCAAGTTACTAAAAGCCTGGATCCGACCAGATAGCAATTACCCTCAGAGATTCTTTGTGAAACTTGGAAACCGACCAGATAATAACTAAATCCTCAAACAATTTATTATGAAACCTAGACCCGACTAGATAGCAATTGACCTCATCAACCTCAGAAATATGCAAAGCCTGGATCCGACCAGATGACCGTTTTTCAAACAGTTTATTGTGAAACCTGGAGCCCGACCAGTTAACAATTAACTATGATCCCCAAAGAGACACTATGAAGCCTGGACTCGACCAGATAATAGTATAACTTTCCAAAAACCATGAAACCTGGACCCGACCAGATAGTAGTTACCACTTCAAGTTACTGCGAAGCCTATATCTGACCAAATAATAGTTAACTTCCATATATCCAGCAAGTTGTTGTGAAGCCTGGATCCGACCAGATAACTATTCAATTTCAAGAAATTTTCTGCAAAGCCTGGAATCCGACCAGATAGCAGTTAATTTGTCTCTTCCCCCAGTAAGTTGTCGTGAAGCCTAGATCCGACTAGATGGCAATTGACTACTTCATCCTCAGCAAATTGTGAAGCCTGGATCTGACCAGATAACAACTGACATTTAAGAGATATTCCCCAGCGAAAGCATCCTTTCAACAAAGTTTGAAGATATCCATATTCTTCATCCCCAACGGATTCAACCCCCCAGAATTTCCTCAGCGGCAGTCAGGGATTTATTTTCCCGGACAAAAACATACATCTCACATTCATACATCATAACATGTACATACAAAATGCATTTAGCATAATACCACATCTAGAAAACATTATGCATACATCTGCATTTTACTAACTCTTTTTCTCACAGGTAAAGCATCAAGTTTTAGTATAAATCAATAAGAGATTTGTGCTGATACTTCTTCCAGTATTTATCAACTTTCCTCTAAATGGAAAATATAATCCCATTCATAATTCATCTTCGAGTGCAAATTTTTGGGCACTCTATTGTTCAATCATCTTTCACCTTCAAGTCACGAATGGCAGACTCGTCAATTTAACTTTTTAGGTTTAAGAAGATTGAACAGGGGCAGTTGTTGTACCCCAAAATTTTCCCTCTTATTTCTCAAGGATTCTCTCACAAGGTCTTCTATGACGTCAAGTTTGCAGTACTGATACATCAATTTAGGCTTGGAATTGGCACAAGGGCAAAATGGTCATTTGCATACTCAAAAGTCAAACTTTGACTTTTGATCAAAATCAAGTTTCGAGAATCATATTTAATCAAGACATGTTGAAATATGAAGTTTGTTTCATCAAGAAATTCAAAAGTCAAAATTCTAAAATACTTAGAATTTTTCTAAGTGTTTAAGAAATATGACAAACTCAGAACTTCTGATCAGATTATAACCATGATGCAAGCTGATTGTGGAAGAATTTCTAACACAAGAGTTATAGATCTCAATAAGACCTAAAATATTGCATAACAAAACTTCTCATGGAAATGCTGGAATTTTAAGTTATAAATGTTCAAAGACACGTCCATGAAACTGAAGCACTCAGCAAATTTTGGACACTTTTAAGACAAATTTTGGTTAGAACTTCTGGGCCAGTTTTTCACGAATGTTCAGCCAGAGTTTGCAAAATTAATTCAAAGAAACTCTATAAAGCGTGTTAAGAACTTTTAGAAAAGTCTAAGAACTCCTTCAGAACATGCTGGAGTGAAAAGATTAAAGGATCAGAAGTTGGATGTTTTGTTCTAAGTTGCGCTGATGCTGAACTTCTGGCTCAAATCTAAGCTATGATGCATAATCTCATAGTGCAGGATTTCTAGTTTGATAAATCTCATCATCATTTAATGCTCACAACCACTTTTGAGTTTTTATCCAAAGGATTTCCCCACGTGTGAGATAGAAGTAACATTGTTGTCCTTGAAAAGCAAACTTTTGTACAAGTTTATGTTGGGCCCATGCTTTTCTTTTGCCTCTGAGGGTACTTTTCCTTAATACGGGCTTACAAATCCAGCTTAGGCACGGCTAAAAGCTGCTAACCACCATACTTGTTTAACTTGCTTCAAGAACAAGCCAGCACGCTAGCATGATGTTGTTACTTTTGACTTCTCCAAGCTACAAAGTTCTTGCCTATAAGTTGAACTTCATCTTCATCTAAGTGGGGGGGGGGGGGGGGGGGGGTAGAAAAATTGAAGGAGAAAAATTTTGAAACCTTGCTAAAATTTCCAGAAATCCTAAACTGCAAACACAAATACAAAACCTGCTAGTTTTTTATTCTTGTATTTAAACTCCAACTTCCCTCAAGTGTTTCTTGACCAAATCATCCATTCACCATTCATAAACCAAGCCAAAGGCTGTTCCAACCTGCTGAATACGTAAGTAAGTTGATCAGAATATTACAAGCAATCAGAACCAGGCCCCAGTTCACAAAACATTTTTCAGCGGCAAGGTAAGCTTCTACTAACCCTCATCATATCACTTAAGCATTATTAGGCTTGCATGTTCAAAACACAATGTAGACATCTTGATTTTGATGTTGTGCATATTCTGAGGTTTCATGTACTTTTCTGCCTAAGTAGGGAGAATATCAGTTCAGAATTTCCTACAGAAATTAGGATTAGAAGATACATGCTTGTTTCTGATTTACAGTCTTGATATTTTTTTGTGCTTCTGAAACCATGATGGAAACCTGCCATAATTGCTATGTTTGTGTTTTTTGTTCTGTTGAGAAATGACTAAGTTGCAGATGTTCTGATTAGCATGGAGAAAGAGGTGAAACTCATCATCAGAACTTACTTTATGTTATATGTTCATGCTTTTACTTCTAATACCGGATGTACAGCCAGCCCAGTGGTAGAAAGCGTGTGCATAAGACATTAGTACTAAGGGTCCTGGGTTCTAGCCCCAGAAGCATCTCTTTTTAGGTTTATTTATTCACGTTTCTCACCCATTTATCTGGCAAAGAATATTCCTAAATCAGAACTTCTAAACAACCTTACCCAACAGAATTGCCACCTCACTCTCTCAAATGGCCAGAACTTCTGGCTTGCCAGTGATATAGGAACTTCTAGGTTCCCAACTACACTATAGCTTCTGAACCCCTTCAATAATCAGAACTTTTAGATCTTCCTTTATTCCCAGCAACCTCAGAACTTGGTGTACCCAGGCCCAGAACTTCTGACCTTCTGCTTGCCTACTAACATTTTCTCTCTTGTAGCGTATCAGAGTCAGAACTTATACTCCTCCTCGTTTCAGCAATGTGTTGATTCTGACTCTATTTTCTTGTTTATCTTATTTTTTTCTTATAATAACCAAAAACACCAAAAGCATTCCATATTCATATGTTTTACTTCATTTCTTTTAGAATAAAAAAGATCAAAATATTTTCTTAAGTAAATTTAATTTCTTAACAAAAACAAAACAAGTCTATTTCAATTCTTGTACATTATTTTAATATGGTTGTAATAGATAATTAGGACTTTAATTTCTTGCAATCCCCATTTGTAAATTTGTACCCACATCCCTAAAATGATGTAATAGCATAGGACTTTACATTTCCGCAATTTATCTCTTTTGAATGTAAATGCTAGTAAATTAGGATGTGTACGGCAGGACATGAAATCAACAAATAGATAACCCTAATCAAGACTAAATGCATGAAAATAAAACACACTTGCACACTAGCACCCCTAGGGTAAACCCACTATGTTTCCTTACAAAATGGCCATATTACGCATGTGAGGAATCTTAGCAAAAACAAGTAAATACAAGATCATAGTCCTTCGATGATGCTATCCATGTTGCCCTTCAAAATGATCTTAGTCCCTTAAAGAAAATGCTAAGATATCTTGCAACACTGCTAATCATGGTCATATGATGACCCACGCCCGTCCCTTTTACATCCAAAGATAGGGTTGCCTACCAAATCAATGGTAAGATAACAATGTCAAAGGAAAGAGGAAATGAACATAAAAGACTTTTGAGTAGGTAGATTGTTCCTAGTTACTTGCTCCATTTCAAAACAAAAACATCCTTGCTATTTTCAAAACAAACACCTACACTTTCAAAACACCTTTCAAACTTGAAAACATTTTCAAAAGATCAACACCTTTGTATACATTCTTACGAACGAGAATCATTACAAAGTTTGCCTAAGACAAAGGCCTATGTACAAAATACTTTCAAAAACTACACAAAGCATATTTTCAAACAAAAGCAAGTGATCTAGCAAGTAACTAAGATCCCATGGAAAACCATGGATGAAAAGGGTGCTAATACATTCCCTTTTCACAATCTACCCCCCGAACTCAAGAAAACATCTCTAAAGATATTTCCTGTTCTTTTCAGCCTTTCCTTTTGGATAAAAGAAAATTTGGTGGCGACTCTTGCTAACCATAACATTTTCAATCAAATGCAAAATACCAAGTCAGTTCTCCCACCGTATCACAATTGCGCTTGTACAAGATTCCGTTACTTAGGAAGAATTTGGCTGAAAATCTTCGTAAGAACTTCATGTCATTGATGGATGCCCCCTCAGGGTACGCTTGTATTTCAAGGTATCTCATCACCTCATGGTACCATGGCTTTTCTGTGTCTGTGTCAATCTCACATCAGTGTGCAGGTTCGGCGAATCTCCCAATGATAATCATAGGGGCTTCGTTGTCCCATCTGACCTTGAACATTAAAGACATGGTAGCCAAAGAGTCGGCCAACTGATTTTCCTCCCTAAGGAAGTGCTCAAAGGTGATCTCTTCAAAGTAGGGAATCAGGGATAACATAATCTCCTTGTAAGGGATGAGATTAGGGTGTTTAGTATCCTAATCTCCTTTTACTTGTCTAATCACTAGAGTGGAATCCCAAAACATATTCAAATGCTTGATCCTCCAATCAATGGCAGCTTTCAGACCCAAAATGCACGCTTCGTATTCGGCCATGTTGTTCGTGCAATCAAAGCATAATCTGCAGTGAAAGGAGTGTGGAAACCTTCAGGAGAGATGATCACGACACCAATTCCGTTTCCCAAAGAGTTGGAAGCCCCATCAAAGACCATAGTCCACCGGGATCCTTATTCAGGTCCGTCATATGGTCCAGGTTTCGCGCAATCGGTTACTAGTATTATGTTTTCATCAGGGAAGTCGAAGTTCATGGACTGATAATCATCAACAGCTTGATGGGCCAAATGATCTTCTAGTACGCTTCCTTTGATGGCCTTTTGCATGGTGTATTGAATGTCGTACTCAATCAAGATCATTTTCCATCTAGCTATCCATCCGGAGAGAGCAGGTTTCTCAAAGATGTACTTGATTGGGTCCATATTAGAAATCAACAGAGTGATATGAGTCAATGTATACTTCCTTAGCCACCGAGAAACCCATGCTAGAGCACAGCAAGTTTTCTCGAGCAGTGAATTTTGGTTTCACAATCAATAAACTTTTTGCTCAGGTAATAAATAGCATGCTCTTTTTGGCCAGACTCGTCATGTTGGCCTAAAACATACCCCATAGAGTTCTCTAGTACTGTCAAGTACATGATCAAGGGTCTTCCTTCAACTGGAGGCATGAGGATGGGAGGTTCTTGTAGATATTCTTTGATTTTGTCAAAGGCAGTTTGGCATTCATCATTCCATCTGACTACTTGATCTTTCTCCAAGAGCTTGAAGATTGGCTCACAAGTAGAAGTCAAGTGAGATATGAAGTCGGCGATGTAATTGAGACGACCCAAGAAACCTATAACTTCCTTTTCAGAGTGGGGGACTGTGTGATCGGTGGAAATAGAACTGACTGTTTTTTAAGCTGGTTCGCGAAATGTCGCGGTAAGCAAGAGTCGCCACCGTCTTTTATGTTCTCCAACATGGAAAGGACAAAAGCACAGCAAAATTCCTTATTGAGAATGTTTCTCGGTTCGGGAGGTAGATTTATAGAAAGGGAAGGTGTTAGCACCCTTTCTATCTGTGGTTATCCACGGGCTCTTAGGTACTTGCTCTTATGTTTTCAAAAATTGTTTGCTTTTCAAATGTGTGTGGGTTTTGAAAAAAAGTTTCGTTTGAAAAACTTCTAAGTAACTCTTGTATCAGTCCTCAAGAGTGTATGAAGTGTTTTATTTGAAAACTTTTTGAAAGTGTGGGGTGCGAAAAGATGTTTTGTTTGTTTGAAAAGAGCAAGTACTTAAGAGAATCTACCTACTCTAAGGAATTAAGCTGTGTAAGAGTCCTTTAGATAGTGCTATCCCACCATTGAGAGGTAGGTAGCACCATCGTTAGAGGTGTTCGGGTCAATTCGATTATCGGGACATGTGTGGTCACCGAAGCAATGGTAGGACACCTTAGAAGTAACCCTAATGTCCTAGATCCTTTTATCCGAGGCAACCGTTTCGAGGCAACTGGATCTTAGACAGGAGGGCGACCTCTAAGACACCCTATACTTGATGACCACGTTCGAGGCAACCAGTGAGGTGTACCCTAAGAGTGACATGTGCTTGTGTGTTGTATTCAGTTAATGTTTGTCTTTGTACATGTTATTTGTGAGCTACGGATTAATTTTATTTACATACATTCTTTCATGCATTTAACAGTTAGGGGTGCGGAAAGTAAATTGCAGAAATGTAAATTCTAACTATTACAAGGCGCGGGTCTATACATCGCCAAAGACAAAAACCCGTTTTGGTAAATAAGTACGAGAAATTAAATAAAGCGGTAAAAACCTATTTAACTATTACATATCTGGAGACAGTTACATAAACAAACAAAATAAATAAATGCGCGCGAGAATTAAATCGGGAACGTCCTAAGGGTTTTAACCCTTTTTGAATAAGAATTGAATTTTGTCCTTTTTTGTGATTAAATGAAATTAAAACTAATAACCAACTAATTAATTAATTACTTAAAAGAAAAAGTTTTTTTTGTGTTTTTATATTTTTAATGAAAATAAAAATAAAAATAAGAAATTTAAAGTTAAAAGGAAAAAAAAACCTAAGTCTAATTCATTTTTATTTATTGAAAAAGGAAATTAAAATTACCTAATTAAACTAAATCAATTTATTAGTGTTTTATTTACAAAAATAATTAATAGTGAATAATAAAAAATATTTACATTTTTTAGTTTTTTTTTTTTGAATTTTTATGAAAGATATTAATTATGTTAATTTTGGTGGTAATAATAATAATTAAAAAAAACAATTAATAACTAAATTAGAAAATATAAAACAAAAAGAAAAAAGAGTGAACCAAGGGGGGGTATGGGCCAGAATTGAGGGTTTGTTTAGCATTGTTGTGGCCCATTAAGCACAAAGTCACGTTGACTCCTGGAATCATGTGCATATGGTTGACTGAAAAGCATGGTGCTCATCATTTCCTGGCCACAGGATTGTTGTTTGTAGACACTTGGCATGCTGAAGCGTCAGGGCACATGGTGTACCACCTTTAGAAGCCTGCACAGGAATACATTGAGAAAAAATGGAAACAAGGAAATTGGGGGACCTGGGAAAACTTACAGCGCGGTATGATGGACCTTAGGACGTGGCAAGGGTTGCTTTAGCTTCAGAGTATGGCAAAGAAGAGAGTCACGTTCTCCTTTTGGCCTGAAAATGCTTGCAACACTCCTTTTGATCTCACACTTTTTCTTGACACTTTTTGGATTTTGCTCTGGACGTTTGTGCACACTCTAGGTTGTGAATGAGGCTTGCAAGGCTTGTATATATAGTAATGAGTGAGAATAAGTCACATTTAGGAGCCTTTAACCATTGCAATTAAGCTTTGGATTTTGTCTTAACCACCATTAAAGGCCTTTCAAAGCTTGTTCAAATTTTGAATTTTCATGCCTAAATGAGCTTAGCACGAAATTGGCAGGTTGCAAATGCTTCATGAAGGCTATTCAAACCATAAGATACCATTTAATTAATTTTTTTAGATTTACTTTAATCATTATGGATTAAAATGAATTAAATCCATAAAAATTAAATAAAAATAGAAAAATAATTATTTGGTCTTGAAATTGATCATGGGACACGTGTGTGGCATGACAAGGCTGAATCAAGTGGAAAAAAGTGGGCCCTTTTGTCAAAAATTGAAGTTTCAAGGATAGTTGACTTTTGCCATTTCACAAAAATTTCCCAACTTCTCCAATGCATATCTTGCTCAATTTTGATCATATGAACATGTTCTTGGACATTTTGGAAAGGTCTTGAAGTCCTCTAACCAATGCCTTTGGTCCCATGTAATTTTGATTTACCAATCTCAAGTTATGATCTTTGACTTAAAGTGCATTTTTGTTGACTTTTGAAAATGACCTATAATGTTGAAATTGATAACTTTTTGTTAGAGAATTTCTTGGACTTGGAATGTGAAGATGAGTTGCAGGAAATGTCATCCCCTTCAAAATGAGAATTGGATGGGATTTTTCTGATAAACCATGAAAAAGTTATGCCTTGGTCAAGTTACAGTTGACTTTTCAATTGTCCAAAAATAGAAACTTTTGCATCTTGATGATTTTTGAGCCATTCTTGTGGAATCATGATCAAGACTTGATCAAATGATGATTGTGGCTTGAAAATAAGATGTTGACCAAAAATTTTGACTTTTGACTGCCAAATGACCATTTTACCCCTGCAGTTGACTGTAGAGCAACTAGGGTTTTTGACTGTGCAACTTGACCTTGTGAACCTTGAAACTTGACATATAGATGCTTGACAATGTTTATAGTCATATGGGACTTGATTGAGCCCTTGAAAACCTCAACTTCCTTGCAAGAACCAAAACCCTAATTTGACTGGCTTAGGAGGGTGTTTGAACTGTGCAACCCTTGAGAGATCTTGAACCACTTGAGGATGTTTCTTGATAAACTTTGAAGAATATGGGAGGGAAAATTTTGGGGTACAACAGTTGCCCCTGTTCAATCTTCTTAAACCTGAGGATGTAGATTGGCTTGCGTGCCTTTCGTGATCCGAAGGTGGAAGATGATTGAACACTAGAGTGCCCAGAAATTTGCACTCGCATAGTAGAGTATCAGCAGTGTGATAGCGGGAATGGGCTTACAGATGCCATTTGGAGAGATGATGGATAGGAGGATGGGCTTATAGATGCCATCTGGAGATGCGACAGAATCTTGTCGGGAATGGGCTTATAGATGCCATTTGGAGTTGTAATGGATAGGAGGAGATGGGCTTAAAGATGCCATCGGGGGATGTGACAGAACCTTGTCGGGAATGGGCTTATAGATGCCATTTGGAGACTGTTGACAGGTGGATGGGCTTATAGATGCCATCTGGAGGTGTAATTTTTGTAAGTTGAAAGGGGGAACCTGTGTAGGGTTGCCTGATGTTGAGCTCGTGTAAAGCTGTATCTTGGAGGAAGGAAACCTGTGTAGGGTTTACTGATAATGAGTCCGTATAAGACTGCATCTGAAATGGAGAAGGAACCTGTGTAGGGTTACTTTGATGACGAGTCCGTGTAAAACTATGTCTGGAGTTTGAGAAGGGAACCTGTGTGGGGTTACTTTGATGATGAGCCCGTGTAAAACTGCATCCTGGAAGAAGTAAAACCTGGGTAGGGTTTTTGATGACGAGTTCGTGTAAAACTGCATCTTTGGGAAGAGAGAACCTATGTAGGGTTTCTTTGACGACGAGCCCGTGTAAAACTACGTCTGGAGAGAGAGAGAACCTGTGTAGGGTTTCTTCGGGATAAGTTCGTGTAAAACTTCTGGAGGAACCGGGGTAAGGTTACTTCGGGATAAGTCCGTGTAAGACTTCTGGAGGAACTGGGGTAAGGTTACTGCAGGATAAGTTCGTGTAAAACTTCCGGATGAACCGGGGTAAGGTCATCTTGACATAAGTCCGTGTAAGACTTCTGGAGGAACCGGGGTAAGGTTACTGCAGGATAAGTTCGTGTAAAACTTCTGGAGGAACCTGGGTAAGGTTACTGCAGGATAAGTTCGTGTAAAACTTCTGGATGAATCGGGGTAAGGTCATCTTGAGATAAGTCCGTGTAAGACTTCTGGAGGAACTGGGGTAAGGTTACTGCAGGATAAGTTCGTGTAAAACTTCTGGATGAACCGGGGTAAGTTCATCTTGAGATAAGTCCGTGTAAGACTTCTGGAGGAACCGGGGTAAGGTTACTGTAGGATAAGTTCGTGTAAAACTTCTTGATGAACCGGGGTAAGGTCATCTTGAGATAAGTCCATGTAAGACTTCTGGAGGAACCGGGGTAAGGTTACTGCAGGGTAAGTTCATGTAAAACTTCTTGATGAACCGGGGTAAGGTTATCTTGAGATAAGTCCGTGTAAGACTTTTGGAGGAACCGGGGTAAGGTTACTGCAGGGTAAGTTCGTGTAAAACTTCTTGATGAACCGGGGTAAGGTCATCTTGAGATAAGTCCGTGTAAGACTTATGGAGGAACCGGGGTAAGGTTACTGCAGGGTAAGTTCGTGTAAAACTTCTGGATGAACCGGGGTAAGGTTATCTTGAGATAAGTCCGTGTAAGACTTCTGGAGGAACCGGGGTAAGGTTACTGCAAGGTAAGTTCGTGTAAAACTTCTTGATGAACCGGGGTAAGGTCATCTTGAGATAAGTCCGTGTAAGACTTCTGGAGAAACCGGGGTAAGGTTACTGGAGGGTAAGTTCGTGTAAAACTTCTGGATGAACCGGGGTAAGGTTATCTTGAGATAAGTCCGTGTAAGACTTCTGGAGGAACCGGGGTAAGGTTACTGCAAGGTAAGTTCGTGTAAAACTTCTTGATGAACCGGGGTAAGGTCATCTTGAGATAAGTCCGTGTAAGACTTCTGGAGAAACCGGGGTAAGGTTACTGCAGGGTACGTTCGTGTAAAACTTCTGGATGAACCGGGGTAAGGTCATCTTGAGATAAGTCCGTGTAAGACTTCTGGAGAAACCAGGGTAAGGTTACTTTGATGATAAGTCCGTGTAAGACTTCTTCTGAAAGAAAAGGAACCGGTGTAGGGTTACTTTGATGATAAGTCCGTGTAAGACTTCTTCTGGAAGAAAAGGAATCGGTGTAGGGTTACTTTGATGATAAGTCCGTGTAAGACTTCTTCTGAAAGAAAAGGAACCGGTGTAGGGTTACTTTGATGATAAGTCCATGTAAGACTTCTTCTGGAAGAAAAGGAACCGGTGTAGGGTTACTTTGATGATAAGTCCGTGTAAGACTTCTTCTGAAAGAAAAGGAACCGGTGTAGGGTTACTTTGATGATAAGTCCGTGTAAGACTTCTTCTGGAAGAAAAGGAACCGGTGTAGGGTTACTTTGATGATAAGTCCGTGTAAGACTTCTTCTGAAAGAAAAGGAACCGGTGTAGGGTTACTTTGATGATAAGTCCGTGTAAGACTTCTTCTGAAAGAAAAGGAACCGGTGTAGGGTTACTTTGATGATAAGTCCGTGTAAGACTTCTTCTGGAAGAAAAGGAACCGGTGTAGGGTTACTTGATGATGAGTTCGTGTAAAACTACATCTGAAGTTGAGAAGGAACCAGTGTGGGGTTGCTTCATGATGATTAAGTGGATGATTGTCCTGTCTGGTTTCAGATATTAACCCACGATCAGTCGTCCACAGAATTTTCCTGGCTTGTTACCAATGTTGATCTGGAACTGTAGAGGTAGATGGTAATCATCTTTTGATTGACCTTTTCCTAAAAAGGCAAAACGTTAGCTGTATGCAGTGTCATGATGCATGAACTGCATGATATTAAGATGTTCTCAAGAATAAATGAGATTTGTGTGTTATGATGCGTATATGCATGCGTCATGGTGTATGATAATGTGATGAATGTCTATGAATGTATCTTCGTCTAGGAAAATAAATCCTTGACGAACGCCGGGAAGTTGAATCATGGGCTGAGGTTGAAGAGTAGAGTTCTTCATTTCCGCTGGGGATGATGGTTGCAAGAATAAACCGGTAGGAGAGGATGACTCCGTTGGGGAATAAACTTGATGAAGATATTACTCTGCGGGGGATTACTCTGTGGGAAGAGATACTTCACTGAGGTTTTGATGATAACTCCGCTGGGGATTCCCGTTGATAAATTTTGTTGGGGAATTTGATGAATTCCGTTGGGGATAGGAAGAACTTCGCCGAGGACGATCTTTCCGTGGTAATTAGCTGAGGATAACCCAGTTAGACCCTGGTGGGGAATAACCTTTGAATAGAGCCGGGGAGATGCGTTCGTACTCTGCAGGGGATAAGCTTCCAGAATCTACTGGGGAGATTGATTCAACTCTCTTGGGGAAACTTTTGAGATTGTACTGGGGAAGTGGCTCCACTGGGGTGTCTGTATTCCGCCGGGGAACAATCTTATATTAAGACTGTCGGGGATGCTTGCTTAGGAACATCTGTATACTCCGATGGGGAATATTGAGATTTTCTGGGGGTACCCAACTTCCTTAGGGCTGACAGTAGCCTAACTCTGCTTGGGGAGAGCGTTGTTGACTTGCTAGGGATACTGTGCCTCTTCGGGGTTGATGAGAGACTAACTCTGCTTGGGGAGAGCATTGCTGAAACCTGTTTTACTCCCGGGGAGTGGAGGCCTCTTGGTTATGTTCTTCAGCCGAACCTACCTTGGTACCTTGGTTGACAGAGCAACTAGATTGCTTGGACAAATCATTATTGCCCCTGTTTCGGACGTGAGAGAAGAAGATACCTTGTGAGATGTTAGACAACTTCCGATTCGACAAATCTTCTTCTGGTAGGCAAGTGACGAGATGACGGGACATAGTCGTACGCTTTTGATCCCTAACTTTTGCCTGGACCGCCCTTTCGGGTTTTCAGTCCATCGGGATACCCTTTTTTGCCCAATCCGCCTTTTCAGGTTTTCGACTTGCCGGGTGTACAAATTTTTTCATTTCATCCCTTGTTTTTGCCCGAACCCTTTTGGTTCGCCGGGAAGCCCTTATTTTTGCCTAGGTGTGTCAACCTAGCGGGTCTTTGATTGTGCGTAGTATCTTTTCGACTATGTCCACGCTCTTAGGATACAGGAAGTTGTCACTGTCAGTAGTGCAGTGTTACCATACCACCAGAAGATCTTCGTTTGATCGTCCAATGCCCCAAGTGATCCAGATGGAGATTTTCCCCAAGCTGGTTGGCCTTTTGAGAGATTCTCTGAATCTTTACTTAACTGCCCCAGATGATGGACAATGATCATGCCATGTCCCTTGGTTGGGAGTGCTTTTGTTCATCAGATATTCTTCGTGCGAACTTCTACGTTGTTCAACCAAATAGTCATATGCAATCAATGTTATATTAAAAATGCAAAGCTTATGTATGTCTTGAAGTTTTTTGAAAATGCATTTTTTAGTAAAACAAGCAAATTATGTAACATGTGATGTCAACTCAAGATTTTACAGCGAGCCTTAAGGAGTCAGGATACCTTTGTAACAGTATGCTTTCGAATTAACCCATGCTTCAGCTAGGACTTTTGAGGGTTATAATGTGGCCTGGTTCACGGTTTAAGAAACAAAGGATAAAGGCTCAAATTGTATTTGTACCCACCCGCTCTTCGTGATGTTCTTCAAACCTAGACTCAGCTAATCGTGCATTAGACCTTGTTTGAGTCTTTGCTCTGATATTCCGGTGATGGTTCGGATATTGATAATTTATTTTGAATAGGCAGTCATTTCCTTTTGTGTTGGGGGTTTGTAAGACCTCTTTCTTTTGTTTTTATTATCCCTGTTTTTTCCTGAACTGTTTCTTTTGGAATTACAATCAGCGGGATGCCCCAGTTTTGTAAGTCTCCTTCATAGGTTTTGACTTATTGGGCTTTAGTTTCTGAAAGATAATGACTGTCTGTCTTTATGATTATTCAGAACCATCATCGTCTTTTGTCTTGGAAGGAATCCTTTGGTGCCATTCGTTGTGCACCTGGATCAGCTGAGAGAACTACCCTGCCCCAGGTTATGATTAAGGGTTTTAATTTTCGAAAAGAAAAACTCTGACTTCTTTGGCTCAAAGGGGTTGACGAGGGATTATCTTCCTTATAACTCTAGTGTTTAGGAATTGAAACAATGCTTGTACCTCATCAGCGGGGTCTGTTCAAAAGCATACTGTAAAGATCGTGGTATCGTTTTCGTCATCCTCCCTCAAGAGGCCTAGAATTATTAACCGAGCGTTGATCATCACACAAAAATATGAAAGCAATTTACAATATAGTGAATACGAAATAATTACTTCAAAACAGACATGTGTACTGCATTAATGAAATAACAACGTTTGATATGAATAAAATGTTTATACAATCAAAGAAAAATACAACTTGAACATTCGAATGAACAAAAGTTTCTTAGTTCGAACTAGTCATCTCAGATGGAAGATTCTCATGAGAAGATGTTCATTTTACCACTCGGCATGAACTCTAGCACCCTTCCGTCGATAAAGTCTTGAATCTTGTTCCTCAGGCTCCAACAGTCGTCAGTGTCATGTCCAGGGCTGTCAGAATGGTAGGCACACCTTTCATCAGGATTATATTTTAGGGAGGTTATGTTGAGAGTCTTAGGAGGATCCTTTAAAGCAATCAGCTTGACCTCCAACAAGCGTCTCAGTATCAGTGATGATGGTATACCAGTCTCCGAGAAATGTCTTCCAGACGTATTTCGCTTACGCCGATTACCCTGTTGACGCTGGTGAGGTTGATGTTGGGCTTGCGACCCTGAAGCAAACTGAGGAGCTTTTCCCTGGTCTTCTTGCCCCACAGGTGGTTGAATGATGGCTTTCTCTTCAACTTTGGATGTTTGCCCCAGTTGGTTATCCCGAAGCAGTTGGTTGACGAGAACCCTGAGCTCTCCTTGTTTTTGAGATAAGTCTTGGACAAGAGCCATTTGCCCCAGCATCTGGGTTCTCATTGTATCCATCTCAACTTGTAGACGTTTCAGCCGTTCGTCCCTATCGTCTTCAGGACTGTTCCTGACCAAAGTCCCCATGAGGAGTGTTCTCAGCTCTTCCTGCCCCTTGGATAGGTTTAGGAGGATTGCCTTGAACCGAGTCTCTTGAGCATAAAGATCCTGATTGTCTTGTTGGGAAGCCATTGCTCGCGGGATAAACAAGAAAGATTGTTAGAACTTGAATTTTGTAGCTTGATTGAAGGAACTTCATTTTGTTGAGAGTCCTTCTTCAAGAGTCAAGGCTCACCATATCGAGTGGGTCATAGCCCCTGACTCAAGTTATCAACCTTGGCTAGAGGGAAATAAATCCCCTTTTCCCCTTACTGGACAGTTGGTTCATCATGACCTGCATCACAGACCCTTGAGATCCTTGAAATGGATTAGTCCTTATGTAGGATGTATGCGATGGTATGATGGTATGATGTTATGCTATGCATGGAGTGATGTAAGTGAACCCTGTTATAAGCCCAGATTAAGGACTGTAAACATAACCTGCAAGAAACTCAAGTGTCAGATAACAAGCATGCAAGTAGTCAGGTTTGAAGGCACACAAGTCACACATATAGCCTTAAGTTTAGGCCAGCATGAAGTTCAGGTACTACCCTCTTTCAGTTTCGTTGGTTAAGACCTGTCCTAGAAAATAGTAATCGGGTTCTAGAGGATCCCAATATCATTGACTACCCTCAATCGGTCATAACTCCAGCGTCGCAATCTTTTCTTGCGGCCAGAACCATCGCGAGAGTTTAGCCTTAATGGGTGTAGCATACTGCTACTATTCTATGGCCAAGTTGGGTCAATTTAGGGTTCTAAGGTCGGTTGGTGCTTAATGACTCCTCAGAAGACCCATATTCTCCTCGTTGCAACACAAGGGATATCGGTACAGACCAAGGTGCCACACCAACGTAGCCACTACTTCACCCGTGTCGGTCTACGACGGACAGGTCCCTCACAGCTTATGCTACCTAAAAGGGTATCCCCAGATCCAGGTTAGGATCTATGAAACTCCGATGCAAAGCCCACAAATATAAAGCAATCAAAGCGAAGCAATTGAAAACATAAGTATGATCTAATCCTAAGGTACACCTCACTTTTATACTCCCCAGCAGAGTCGCCAGTTCTGTGATCGGTGGAAATAGAACTGACTGTTTTTTAAGCTGGTTCGCGAAATGTCGCGGTAAGCAAGATTCGCCACCATCTTTTATGTTCTCCAACATGGAAAGGACAAAAGCACAGCAAAATTCCTTATTGAGAATGTTTCTCGGTTCGGGAGGTAGATTTATAGAAAGGGAAGGTGTTAGCACCCTTTCTATCCGTGGTTATCCACGGGCTCTTAGGTACTTGCTCTTATGTTTTCAAAAATTGTTTTCTTTTCAAATGTGTGTGGGTTTTGAAAAAAAGTTTCGTTTGAAAAACTTCTAAGTAACTCTTGTATCAGTCCTCAAGAGTGTATGAAGTGTTTTATTTGAAAACTTTTTGAAAGTGTGGGGTGCGAAAAGATGTTTTGTTTGTTTGAAAAGAGCAAGTACTTAAGAGAATCTACCTACTCTAACGAATTAAGTTGTGTAAGAGTCCTTTAGATAGTGCTATCCCACCATTGAGAGGTAGGTAGCACCATCGTTGGAGGTGTTCGGGTCAATTCGATTATCGGGACATGTGTGGTCACTGAAGCAATGGTAGGACACCTTAGAAGTAACCTTAATGTCCTAGATCCTTTTATCCGAGGCAACCGTTTCGAGGCAACTGGATCTTAGACAGGAGGGCGACCTCTAAGACACCCTATACTTGATGACCACGTTCGAGGCAACCAGTGAGGTGTACCCTAAGAGTGACATGTGCTTGTGTGTTGTATTCAGTTAATGTTTGTCTTTGTACATGTTATTTGTGAGCTATGGATTAATTTTATTTACATACATTCTTTCATGCATTTAATAGTTAGGGGTGCGGAAAGTAAATTGCAGAAATGTAAATTCTAACTATTACAAGGCGCGGGTCTATACATCGCCAAAGACAAAAACCCGTTTTGGTAAATAAGTACGAGAAATTAAATAAAGCGGTAAAAACCTATTTAACTATTACATATCTGGAGACAGTTACATAAACAAACAAAATAAATAAATGCGCGCGAGAATTAAATCGGGAACGTCCTAAAGGTTTTAACCCTTTTTGAATAAGAATTGAATTTTGTCCTTTTTTGTGATTAAATGAAATTAAAACTAATAACCAACTAATTAATTAATTACTTAAAAGAAAAAGTTTTTTTTTGTGTTTTTATGTTTTTAATGAAAATAAAAATAAGAAATTTAAAGTTAAAAGAAAAAAAAAACCTAAGTCTAATTCATTTTTATTTATTGAAAAAGGAAATTAAAATTACCTAATTAAACTAAATCAATTTATTAGTGTTTTATTTACAAAAATAATTAATAGTGAATAATAAAAAATATTTACATTTTTTAGTTTTTTTTTTGAATTTTTATGAAAGATATTAATTATGTTAATTTTGGTGGTAATAATAATAATTAAAAAAAAACAATTAATAACTAAATTAGAAAATATAAAACAAAAAGAAAAAAGAGTGAACCAAGGGGGGGGGGGGTATGGGCCAGAATTGAGGGTTTGTTTAGCATTGTTGTGGCCCATTAAGCACAAAGTCACGTTGACTCCTGGAATCATGTGCATATGGTTGACTGAAAAGCATGGTGCTCATCATTTCCTGGCCACTGGATTGTTGTTTGTAGACACTTGGCATGCTGAAGCGTCAGGGCACATGGTGTACCATCTTTAGAAGCCTGCACAGGAATACATTGAGAAAAAATGGAAACAAGGAAATTGGGGGACCTGGGAAAACTTACAGCGCGGTATGATGGACCTTAGGACGTGGCAAGGGTTGCTTTAGCTTCAGAGTATGGCAAAGAAGAGAGTCACGTTCTCCTTTTGGCCTGAAAATGCTTGTAACACTCCTTTTGATCTCACACTTTTTCTTGACACTTTTTGGATTTTGCTCTGGCCGTTTGTGCACACTCTAGGTTGTGAATGAGGCTTGCAAGGCTTGTATATATAGTAATGAGTGAGAATAAGTCACATTTAGGAGCCTTTAACCATTGCAATTAAGTCACGAAGTCCTTTGCATGCCAATTCTTCAGCTCCGTTGTAGTTGGATACACCCAATCTTCAAATGCAACTTCCTCATTAGAGTCACCTACATCGTTAACTTCACGGCTTCCAATGCGGAGAGGTGGATTTCCTGCACGCGCACGTCTCACTTCCTTTTGATCCTTGACGGTAAAACCCAAACCAAACTTGTTCGCTTTGAAAGGGATATCGAGGAGTTTCCCCCAATTATCACAGCTTCCTTCTTTAATTGCAGCACGAGCATCTTTGACTGAAACCATCTTCGATACAACCTTAACAGCTTTGGATTCATCAGAGGAACATTTTGTAGCAGCAACCATTGGTGGCACAACCTCAAAGGCTTAACAAGGGGTCTCAATGAATTCTCCATCCATCTCTACGTACTTGAAAGAGTTAAGGTGGCTTACCATAAACTCTTCTTCTCCACAGACAGTGACGATTCTTCCTTTAACCAGATATTTGAGTTTTTGATGGAAAGTTGAGGTTATTTCCCCAGCTTTATGGATCCAAGGGTGACCCAACAAACAAGAATAGACAGGACGGATATCCATGATGTAGAAAGTGGAGTTAAAAACTTATGAATCCACCTTGATTGGAAGATCTACTTCCCCATGAACTGTCCTTTTTGATCCATCGAAGGCCCTCACGATGATATCACTTGGCTTCAAGAGTAAACCTTCACAGTCTAAACAGTCTAATGCCCCCTTGGGTAGTACGTTCAAAGAAGAATCAGTGTCGACCAGCACATGTGCTAAGTTAGTCCTTTTGCACTCGACAGAAACATGTAGAGCTTTATTATGTTTCTTCCTAAGCGGTGTTAGGTCAGCATCTGAAAATTCCAAGCCATTATCAGCCGTCAAGCTCGCCACATAATTCTCAAACTGGTTCGTTTTGGTCTCATGAGGGACATGAGCCTTTTTCAAGAATTTGATTAATGTCCGAGCATGGGCATCAGAATAGAGTAGCAACGACAACATAGAAATCTTAGAAGGTGTTTTCCCCAACTGTTCCACGATCTTGAAATCTCTCCTCTTTATTAGTTTCAAGATTTCATCCATCTCACGAGCGGATGGTTCTCCATCAGCAAGATCCTTTGCGGGTATTTCTATTATGACTGGCTCAACAACCTTCTCCTTCTCTTTGGTATTAGTACTTGGCCTAGCAGCAGTAATACGGATGGGTGCCTTTGTAATAACTGGTGGTGAGATATTGGGTGAAAAGATTCTCCCAGTTGGGTCACTTTGCTTGAGCCAGTTATGTTACCAACATTATCAGCATTGTCTTCCTCAATCCAAGCGCCTTGTTTTATCCCATGGTAAAACACCTCAGCATCATAGTTCCATGGTACTGCCTTGTTTGAAGAGTAGGGGATTGGTTTGGATTGGTAATTATTAAGGGAGAAACAGTTGGTTCATTTGAAATCCTGATAGGACCTTTGGAGGAGATCCTAAGAGGCTTGTTTGAGATAGTGATAATGGAGATATCTTCACATTTATTAGTCAAACTTTTAGCAAGTGGGGTCTTATAAAATAGAATTTCGTGGCTATCCTTCAGGCGTTGAATACCTTTCTTCAGCCTTTCGCATCCATTGAGTTGTTTGGCACAACAAACACAACCTTTCACACAGCCAGGGAAAATCCCGGCTTCCAACAGATTCTTTTTGATGATATTCAGCGGAGTAGTCAAGTCTTCAACAGAGGCAACAAAAATTGTATCTTCAACAACATTAACACCCTTGTCATGTTTTGGCATGGGCGCGGTGATTACATTCGGAGTTGGAGGAGGATCAAATTCAATAGTCTTGTTATCGGTCAAGTCCTGGATTTTATTCTTCAAGGCCCAGCATTGGTCAGTCTCATGCCCGGGGCTACTTGAGTGGTAAGCACATTTGGCGTTCGGATTATACTTTGGTGAAGAGGTATCTGGGTTGGCAGGAGGATCGCATAATGTCACCAAATTATCCTTGAGTAAGTGTTGTAAGGCTTGAGACAGTGACATGCCTAACCTTGTAAATTGTCTTCTCGAAGTTTCAAACCGTTGATGATTTACAGATGGTCTTGGAGTAGGAGTTGGATTGGAGATTCGGACATCATTAACAGACGGATGATCATTCTTCTTAGTACGGGCCCTTACCCCGTACACAATATTGATTTCCTTCTTTGCGGCAAAAGGTTTCTTGACAGGATTTGAAGTGGAGGCAAATGCCATGGGAATCTTCCCGCTTTTGATGCCGCTTTCAACTCTTTCACCGGTTAAGATTAGCTCGATGAAACCAGAATAAGAACAACCAACCAACAAGTTAAATAATGGACCAGATAAAGTTCCCATAAACATGTCAATGCGCTCCCTATCAGTCAAAGGTAGTTGAACCTTACTTGCAAGGTCTCTCCACTTTTGTGCGTATTCCTTGAATCCTTCATTATTTCCCATTGCCATATCTTGCAACTGCACTCTTGTTGGCGCCAATTCGGCGTTATACTGATACTGATGGTAGAAGGCGGTAGCTAAATCTTCCCGAGTATTGATGCGGGAACCATCCAACTGGTAGAACCATTCTAACTGCGTCCTAGACAAGCTCTCTTAAAAAAAGTGAACCCATAGTTTCTTATCAGCAGTATGCGGCCGTATATTGCGCATATAAGATTTCAGGTGATGTTTTGGACAAGAAACTCCATCGTACTTTGCAAAGACTGGTATTTTGAATTTGTGGGGAATGACAACCCTAGAGATCAAACCCAAATCATAAAAATCTAAACCGGGGATGGCTTGGATCTCGATGGCCTTCAATCTATCTTCTAACTGCTTGTATTTGACATTGGCGGGTCGATACTGCTTGTCAAAATAATCATCATCAGACGCTTGATCATTAACACAATCAGCCTAGGTACTCTTAACCTCACCAATCTGATTCTCATCTTCTTCAAATGAGTCTTCCACTACCGAGATCTGACGAACCGACTCTTTGAACCTTTTGTCCATGTTGACTAGGGATTTCTTCTTGGGCTTCTTCTTAACCACCAGCAATGCCATCATATCTTGCTGCCCCTTGGTTAGGGCCAGTAGAGTCTCTTGGAATTGGGAGTTTTGTGACTGAATATCCTTCACAGTTTTCTCTAGATCCATCTTGCTGAAATAAACAACAGAAAGATAAGGAAACTTATTGTGCGAAACCTGTCATGCTATGATGAATGAAAGATGTATATGCAAATGATTTCAAGGATTTATGAAATTTAAATTTGCATAGACAAAAGAATGAACAAACGTCAATTTTCATTAATTAGTTCAAAAGGATTACAACATGCATCTTGGGCATACAAAATAACTTTCTAAGATAAAAATACTTAACGCATCCTCTTCGACGTGAGATAGGCGTTCATGCTTTGCTTTTCTTGTAGCTGCTTTGTAAGCTCCAAGACCTTCTTCTCACTAGCATATAATTGAGCTTCCAAAGTATCTTATTCTTCCTTCAGCTGAATCCAACCCTTTGGCATGTCTGGATGGAGGATAGTGTATGGGACATCTCCTTCAACCACAGGTTCCATGATAACTAGTAAGATGGAGGGATAAGGCATCACAAGTTTCTGAGCACGAGCTCGTACCCACCTAAGGTATGGCTCAAGGGGAATAAAGTTCTTGTGTCCTAGCGTCTTACTATCGAGTTTGCTCACCATCCTCCAAGCTCGGATAAACCTCTGACGGTAGCTTTGATTGTCGCTCTCGTAGTCGAATACCACTCCTTGGATGAGAATCTCATGTGGGACATCCCCTCGGGCATAACCAAATTGTCATAAAGCTAAGCAAGGGTTGTAAGTGATACCTCCCATAATGCCAAGCAAAGGGACATTAAGGAATTTGCCACAACTGTCGATGATAGTAACATTCTCCAAGGATCGAGAACACCAATGGATATCTGAATGTCTGAGCGTCAACAACCTATGGGACCACCTCAAACCTTGCTCGTTCTTAAACACAGATCGGAGAAGATGCAAAATAAACCATCTGGCCAAGAGAGTAGTGCAACACATGATGGCTCCTCTCTTCCTCATTGTGCGAGTATGGAGAGAATGTAGGATATCTCCCAACAAAGTAGGCACCAGATTGCGAGTGTTGTACCCCAAAATTTTCCCTCCCATATTCCTCAAGATTTGTCAAGATTGATTTCCAAATTGCTCAAGATGGCTCAAGGGTTGTACAGTCAAACTACTTCCTAAGGCAGCTGAAATTAGGGTTTTGGTTCTTTCAATGAGTGTGGGGTTTCCAATGGTTCAATCAAGTTTCATAGGCCTATATACATTCTCAAGCACCTACATGCCAAGTTTCAAGGCTCACAGTGCCAATTTGCACAGTCAAAAGCTCCATTTGGTCTACAGTCATCTGCAAGGGCAAAATGGTCATTTTGCAGTCAAAAGTCAGAATTTTTGGTCAATATCTTATTTTGAGTTCACAATAATCATTTGATCCAGTCTTGATCATGATTCCACAAGAATAACTCAAAAATCATCAAGATGCAAAAAGTTACTATTTTTGGACAGTAGAAAAGTCAACTGTATCTTGACCAGGGCATAACTTTTTCATGGTTCATCAGAAAAATTCCATCCAATGCTAATTTTGAAGGGGATTCCATTTCCTACAAACCATATTCACATTACAAGTCCAAGAAATGCTCTCACAAAAAGTTATCAATTTCTACATTACAGGTCAAATTCAAAAGTCAACAAAAGTGCACTTTAAGTCAAAGACCATAACTTGAGATTGGTAAATCCAAATGACATGGGACCAAAGGAATTGGTTAGAGGACTTCAAGACCTTTCCAAAATGTCCAAGAACATGGCCATATGATCAAAATTGAGCAAGATATGCATTGGAGAAGTTGGGAAATTTTTAGGAATTTGCAAAAGTCAACTTTGCTCAAAACACCTTATTTTTGCTAATGGGCCTCAAATCTCTTCTTGAAACTTCATCCATGACCTAGCACGACCCATCAAGCTTAATTGAATTTATTTTCTTATTTTTATTGATTAATTGGATTTTTAATTAATATAAATTCATTTGATTAATTTAAATTGTAGGAAAATACAAGATTTGATTTTTTCAATCAATTTGTGAAGCAAATATGGTCAAGATATGCTGGCAATTTCGTGCTCAAAGTCAAAGATACAAAATCTCCAAATTTGGCAACATTTTCCAATCATGAAAAATCAAAAATATTTGATTTTTAATCAAAGATCTAATCATCATTGCAATGGATTATTGCTCAAGTTTTTGACCTAATTCGTTTCCTCTATATATATGCAAGCAAATCCTAACCTCATAGACGTGAAAAAGCTGCAGAAAAAAGCCATAGCATATTGAGAAATTTCAAGAAAAAGTGAAAACTGATCTTTGCATTCCAGGCCAATTCAAGGCATTCTATTGATTCAAACACATTGCAGGAAGTGTCAGGAGTGATTTGCAATTGAATTCACGCACTAAAGCTCACAGAATCATCACACACAGTTTCACGGTTTGCTTTTTTATTTCAGAATTGTACAGCTTAATTCATGCATATTTAACATGCTTTTGTGTTTGATTTATGTTGCTAGGGACCATACGAAGCTAATGGTATCACTTAATTGAACTATAACTCCCTGAATCACAAGATGCCATGAACGATTTCTAGGGTTCTTAAGCTTTGAAATTGGGGCTTTGCAATCCAGGAAAAATTAAGACTTGTAATACACATGGTTGGAATCATTAGGCCAAGACGAACAAGACTAACCCTTCACGAAATATTTATATACCCTGTATCTCTATTTGCTATTTTTCGTTGCCATGTTTAGTGGGGGTTAAAAACCCCCGCTATCTGATATTGTTTTTGCAGGTACAACGAAGAAGATAATGAGGTGTTCACATATGGTTGGACCATTTGAATCAGCGCGCGTTTTGTTTTGATTTCAGCATATTTGTTTATTTTCTTATATAATTATTGCGCTTTATTTTAATAACAATTGGAACGCGTTGGCTGAGTGGTTGGGGAAAGCATGCAAAGTCCATTGGGACCTGGGTTCGAATCCCAGGTCCCCCAAAATATTTATTCTCTTTTTCTTCATATAATCACATGCAGGTTTCAAAAGGTGTTCTACCATAGGCTTCACATCCCAGCGCGCCAAGTGGCCTCAAACTCAGATCCCATGGCCTAGATTGAAAGACTAGCATACTCCTTAGTCAACCAGCACATGGACAATCATCAAAGTCAACGTGGCTGAAAAGCATAATGGGCCACAAAATTGACAAATGCACCTCCCAAGCTGGCCCAAGCCCCCTGAGTTTGCCTCTTTATTTTTTTTCTTTCATTATTTTTATTTTACTTATTTAAATTTAATTCCTAATTAATTATTAACTAACAAATTAATTTATTTTCATAATAAAAATCAGAAAACTAAAATATAATATTTTTTATTATTATTTATTAATTTCACCCTTAATTTATTATTTTGTAAATAAATACTAATGTAATCAATTTAGTTAATTAGGTTAATCTTAATATTTTCACAATAAATAAAATCAATGTAGAATTAGGGTTTTGACAATTTTAATCCTTTTATTTTTATTTCCTTTTTATTTCCTTGAAACATAAAAAACTCAAAAAAATATTTCTTTTAATTAATTAATTAGCTTAGGTTTAATTAAAATGCAAAAGATAAAAACTTCTTTCTTTCTCAAAAAAGGGGTCAAAACCCTAAGAACTTCTCCTATCCAATTTTCTCTCGCGCGTATGTTTGTCTTATTAATTTTTGATCCATATTTATGTAATTGCTCCGAGGATATAATAGCGTTAATTAGGACTTTTTATCGCTTTCATTTAATTTCCCGCATTTACTTTTTCCAAGGGTTTGTTTTTGGCGATGTAAATACCCGACGCCTTGTAATAGTGTAGCTTTACTTTCCGCAATTTATCTTCCGCAACATTTAACTGCTAGATGTATGTTAATTAGGCTATGCATGACAAGACTTATCTCTGAAATTAAAATCAACCCATAGCTCACCATAACATGTGCAAAGATAACTTAACTGAATCCTGACACACTCGCACATGCCACTCCTAGGGTAGGCCTCACTTGGTTGCCTCGACGTGGTCATTGAGTATAGGGTGTTTTAGAGGTCGCCCTCCTATCTAAAGATCAAAGTTGCCTCGGATAAAACGATCTAAGACATTAGGGTTACCGCTAAGGCGTCCTACTATTGCTTTGGTGACCACATGTCCCTAAAATCGAATTGACCCGAAAACTCTAACGACGGTGCTTCCTACTTCTCAATAGTGGGATAACACTGTCTAAAGGACATTTACACAGCTTAATTTCTTTTGAGTAGGTAGAGGTTCTCAGGTACTTGCTCTTTCAAAACGAAACAACTTTTCGCACTTACACTTTTTGAACAAAGTTTTCAAACAAACACTTCATACACTCTTGAGGACAGATACAAGAGTTAAATCGAAGTTTTCAAACAAAACTCTTTTCAAAACCCACAAACACAAGAAAAGCAAAACTTTTTGAAAACATAGTGAGCAAGTACCTAAGAGCCCGTGGATAACCACGGATAGAAAGGGTGCTAACACCTTCCCTTTCTATAATCTACCTCCCGAACCCGAGAAACATCTCGAAAAGGAATTTTGTTGTGCTTTTGTCCTTTCCTTGTTGGAGAAAATAAAAGACGGTGGCGACTCTTGCTTACCGCGAAATTTTGCGAAACGCAAACGCGAACCAACATTCCAAAACAGTCAGTTCTATTTCCACCGATCACAGAACTGGCGACTCTGCTGGGGATTCTTATAAGTGAGGTGTACCTTAGGACTAGATCACTTGTGTTTTCAATTGTTTGATTTGTATGCTTTAAATTTTGTGGGCTTGTATCGGAGTTTTATAGATCCTAACCCGGATCTGGGGGTACCCTTTTTTAGGTAAGTAGCAATAAACTGTGAGGGATCTGTCCGGCGTAGACCGACATGGATGAAGTAGTAGCTACGTTGGTGTGACACCTTGGTCTGTACCGATATCCCTTGTGTTGGAACGAGGAGAATATGGGTCTTCTGAGGAGTCATTAAGCACCAACTGACCTTAGAACCTTAAATTGACCAACTTGGCCATAGAACAGTAGCAGTATGCTACACTCATTGAGACTAAACTCTCGCGATGATTCCGGCCGCAAGAAAAGGTTGCTAAACTGGAATTATGATCGATTGAGGGTAGTCAGTGATATTGAGATCCTCTAGAACCCGGTTACTATTTTTAGGACAGGTCTTAACCAACTGAAACTGAAAGAGGGTAGTACCTAAGCTTCATACCGGCCTGAAATCTAAGGGCTCTTTTGTGTGACTTGTGTGCCTTCAAACTTGAACTACTTGCACATTCTTGTTATCTGACAGCATGAGTTCCTTGCAGGTTTTGTTTACAGTCCTTATCCGACAGTTTGGATTTATAGCAGGGCTTACTTACATCACCTTACACTTTTGCTTAAACGCATAGCATACACATTATAACATCATACCATAGCATTTCCTTAACCATTTCAAGGATCTCAAGGGTTTGTGATGCAGGTCATGATGAACCAGACGTCAAACAAGGGGCAAAGGGGATTTATTTTCCTCTAGCCAAGGTTGTCTAGAAATCCAAGCACAATAACTTGAGTCAGGGGCTATGACCCACTCGATATGGTGAGCCTAACTCTTGAAGAAGGACTCTCAGCAACATGAAGTTCCTTCAATCAAGCTGCAAAATTCAAATTCTAACAAGTTTCTTTGTTTACCCCACGAGATCCTTGAAAACATTGCATACATATATCATACATATCATTGCATTACAGGTACCGTTACAGGCCTCTTATCTTCTTCGCTGTTTATTTCAGCAATCATCATGTCTACTGAACCTTCCACTGAGCAAGTTATCAAGGCCCTCCAGGCCCAGAATGCTCAGTTTCAAGAGTTGGTCATGAGCCTAGCTAAGGGTCAGCAGGACTTGAAGACCCTGATTCTGAAAGAGAGGAAGAAGAAGAAGAAGAGGACCGTCCTGTTCAACACTGGACGCAGGTTTGGAAATGGAATGCATAATGAGGTTGATCTGACCACCTCATCTGGAGGGAAAAACAGTCCACAAGAGAGAAGGGCTCCTAGCCCTATAGTCTCCGACAACGAGACGGATTATGATGAAGAACAGTATCCTCCTGTTGAGGATAAGTACAAACAGCTGGAAGACCGCTTGAGCGCTATGGAGATACAGAATGTGCCCAGGCTGGACTTCGAAGATCTAGGTCTGTCCTCTGGGGTGGTGATTCCCCATAAATTCAAGGCACCCGCCTTTGCCAAGTATGACGGAGCTTCCTGTCCAAAGCTGCACCTCCGGTCATATGTGAGGAGGATCCAACCTTACACCGCTGATAAGAATTTGTGGATCCATTTCTTTCAAGACAGTCTTTCAGGGACTCAGCTTGAGTGGTTCTATCAGCTGGATGGAGCCAGTATCCGTAACTGGGAAGATTTGGCTACTGCGTTCTATAGGCAGTATAATTTCGACCTCGCTCCTACGCGTACCCAACTCCAGGGTATGTCAATAGGGACGGGTGAGGGATTTAAAGAGTATGCTCAGAAATGGAGAGACCTTGCCGGAAGGGTGAAGCCACCTTTAACTGATCATGAACTTGTCGATATGTTTCTGGGGACCCTCTCTGGTCCATTCTTTAACCATCTGATTGGAAACTCTTCAGCCGGATTTACAGACCTTATCTTGACTGGGGAGAGAATTGAAGCTGGCATCAAAAATGGGAAGATTCAAGAAGCTACACCTTCTGATGCTCATAAAAAGCCTTACAGTGGGAAGAAAGAGTCCAATGCTGTGTACAGTCAAAAGAGTCGTCGTGACCAACACGTAGGGGCAGTCTTGATCTCTAGTTCTGCGTCACACCGACAACAGCAAAAGGGAAATCAACAAAGGCCGGACGAGCCTAAAAGACAGTTCACCAACATCAACATGCCATTGTCACAAGCATTGCAGTACATGTTGAAGATGAATCTGATTACGATGATAAACCCTCATCCGAACCCTAAGACTTCTTCTCCTAACTACAACCCAGGTGCAAGGTGTGCTTATCATTCCGGTAGCCCTGGGCACGATACTAACGATTGTTGGGCGCTGAAATACAAGATTCAGAATATGATTGACGCTAAGGAGATCGAATTCGAGCCTCCTGAGACTCCCAATGTGATCACTGCTCCCTTGCCAAAACATGGCTAGGATTGAAAGCACTTTTGTTCATTTGAATTTTGAAGTTGTATTTTTCTTTGCTTATTCAAACAATTATCATGTCAAACTCTTTTATTTCATTAATGCATTACACGTGTCTGTTTTGAATTAATTAATTTCTCCATGCTTAAATTGCTTCATATTTCCTTTTTGTGATGTTCAAACTCTCGATTAAAAAATTCCAAGCCTTTTGAGGGAGGATGACGAAAACGATACCATGATCTTTACAGTATGCTTTTGAACAGACCCCGCTGATGAAGTACAGACATTGTTTCAAATCCTAAACAGTGGAGTTATAAGGAAGATAATCCCTCGTCAACCCCTTCGAGCCAAAGAAGTTGGAGTTTTTTCTTTTCACAAATTAAAACCCTTAATTATAACCTGGGGTAGGGTAGTTTTCTCAGTTGATCCAGGTGCACAATGAATGGCATCAAAGAAGTCCTTCCGAGACAAAAGACGGTGTTGGTTCCGAATAATCGTAAGGATAGGCAGTCATTATCTCTCAAAATAAAAGCCCAATAAGTCAAAACCTATGAAGGAGACTTACAAAAAACTGGGGCATCCCGCTAACTGTAATCACAAAAGAAACAGTTCAGGCAAAAAGACAAGGATAATAAAATCGAAAAGAAAGAGGTCCTATAAACCCTCAACAAAAAGAAATGACTGCCTATTCAAAATAAACTATCAGTATCTGAACCATCACCGGAATGTCAGAGCACAGACTCAAACAAGATCTAATGCACGATTAGCTGAGTTTAGGATTGAAGAACATCACGAAGAACGGGTGGGTACAAATAAAATTTGAGCCTTTATCCTTTGTTTCTTAAACCGTGAACCAGGCCACGTTATAACCCTTAAAAGTCCTAGCTGAAGCATGGGTTAGTTCGAAAGCATACTGTTACAAAAGGTATCATGACTCCTGTAGGGCTTGCTATAAAATCCTGAGTTAACATCACATTTTACAAAAATTCACTTGTTTTATTGAAAACTGCATTTTCAAAAAACTTTAAGACAGACATAAGCTTTGCATTCTTAAAATAACATTGTTTGCATATGGCTATTTGTTCAAACAGTAGAGAAATTCGCACAACGAATATCTAGTGAACAAAAACCTTCTCAATAAAAAGGGTCACCTCAAGTGGAAGAAACACTTCCAACCAAGGGGCAGACATGATCATTTTCCATCATCTGGGGAAGTCAAGTCAAGATTCAAGGAATCTCTCAAGATGCCAAATAGCCAGGGGCAAATCTCCGCCTGAGTCACTTGGGGCATTAGACATGAATTCCATCAACGAATCTTGCATGATCATACATCTTCTGGTAGTATGGCGACACAACACTACTGACAGTGACAACTCCCTACACTCTGAGAGCATGGACATGGTCAAAAAAATACTATGCATAATCAAAGGCCCGCTAGGTCAACTGGCCTAGGCAAAAATAAGGGCTTCCCGGCGAACCAAAAGGGTTCGGGCAAAAATAAGGGATGAAAATATTAAAAAAATTTGTACACCCGGCAAGTCGAAAACCTGAAAAGGCGGCTTGGGCAAAAAGGGGTATCCCGATGGACTGAAAACCCGAAAGGGCGGTCCAGGCAAAAATTAGGGATCAAAGCATACGACTATGTCCCGTCATCTCGTCACTTGCCTACCAGAAGAAGATTTGTCAATCGGCAGTTATCAAGCACCTCCACAGGCACTTTCTCCCACAGAAACAGGGGCAATAAGAATTGTCCGAACTGTACAAGCTGCTCTGTCCACCAGATACAAGGTAGATTCAGCTGAAGAATATGACCAAGATACCTTCACTCCCTCAAGAGTAAGACAGTAATGGTAGCTATCCCCCACTGATACTTGCAACTATGAACGAATCAGCAATGCTCTCCCCAAGCAGAGTTAATCTATCATCAGCCCTAAAAAAGTTGGGTATCCCCAATAGGTCTTAATATTCCCCATCGGAGTATACAGATATTCCTCAGCAAGCATCCCCGGCGTTCTTAATATTCCTCAGCAGAGTATAAGAATGTTCCCTGGTGGAATACAAGATACCCCCAGTGGAGCCATTTCCCAACGCAGTCTAAAAAGCTTCCCCACCAGAGTTGAATCATCTCCCCAGTAGATTCTGGAAGCTTGTTCCCTGCAGAGTACCAAGGTTATCCCCCACCAGAGTCTAACTGGGTTATCCTCAGCAAATTGCAACGGAAAGATCATCCCCAGCAAAGTTCTTTCTATACCCAGTGAAGTTCTTTCTATCCCCCAGCGGAGTTCATCATCCAAATCCCCAACAGAGCTTATCAACGGGGTCCCCAGCGGAGTTATCGTTAAAATCTCAACGAAGCATCTCTTCCCCACAGAGTAATTCCCTGCAGAGTAATCTCTTCACCAGGTTTATTCCCCAACGGAGTCATCTTCTCCTACCGGTTTATTCTTGCAATCATCTTCGTTCATCATCCCCAGCGGAAACGAAGAACTCTACTCTTCAACGTCAGCCCAGGATATAACAAACTCCCCGGCATTTGTCAAGGATTTATTTTCCCAGACAAAAATACATTCATAAACATTTCACATTTCATACCTCCTATTTACATACATGACAAAGTGCATACGACACGATCTCATTTATTTTTGAGAACATCATGACATCATGCATTTCATACATCATGACATTGCATACAACTAATATTTTGCCTTTTCAGGAAAAGGTCAATCAAAAGATGATTACCATCAACATTTTTCAAGTTCCAGATCAACACCTGTAACTAGCCAGGAAATATCTGTGGACGACTGATTGTAGATCTATACCTGAAACCAGACAGGAAAGTTATCTACATGAAGAGATTGAAGATCAATACCTGTAACTAGCCAGGAAGACAATCTTTCTTTCTCAGGTCAGAGATTAATACCTGAAACCAGCCAGGACAACTATCTCCTCGACCAACCTTTCTCAAGTTCCAGATCAACACCTGTAACTAGCCAGGAAATATCTGTGGATGATTGATTGTAGATCTATACCTGTAACTAGCCAGGAAAGTTATCTACATGAAGAGACTGAAGATTAACACCTGTAACAGGCCAGGAAACTATCTTTCTTTCTCCGGTCAGAGATTAATACCTGAAACCAGCCAGGACAACCATCTCCTCGACCACTATTTCTTAAGTTCTAGATCAACACCTGTAACTAGCCAGGAAATATCTGTGGACGACTGATTATAGGTTAACACCTGAAACCAGACAGGAAAACCACCTATATGAATTGATTGTAGATCTATACTTGTAACTAGCCAGGAAAGTTATCTACATGAAGAGGCTGAAGATCAATACCTGTAACAAGCCAAGAAAACCATCTTTCTTCCTCAGGTCAGAGATTAATACCTGAAACCAGCCAGGACAACTATCTCATCGGCCAACCTTTTCAAGTTCCAGATTAATACATGTAGCAAGCCAGGGAAAACATCTGTGGACGACTGATTGTAGGTTAATACCTGAAACCAGCTAGGAAAACCACCTACACGAAGAGATTGAAAATTAATACCTGTAACAAGCCAGGAAAACTATTTTTCTTTCTCAAGTCAGAGATCAATACCTGTAACCAGCCAGGATAACTATCTCATCGGCCAACCTTTTTAAGTTCCAGATTAATACTTGTAACAAGCCAGGAAGACTATCTTTCTTTCTCAGGTCAGAGATTAATACCTGAAACCAGACAGGACAACTATCTCCTCGACTGACCTTTCTTAAGTTCCAGATCAACACCTGTAACTAGCCAGGAAAAATCTGTGAACGACTGATTGTAGATCTATACCTGAAACCAGACAGGAAAGTTATCTATATTGAAGAGATTGAAGATTAACACCTGTAACAGGCCAGGAAACCATCTTTCTTTCTTAGGTCAGAGATTAATACCTGAAACCAGACAGGACAACTATCTCATCGGCCAGCCTTCTTAAGTTCCGGATCAATACCTGTAGCAAGCCAGGAAATATCTGTGGACGACGGATTATAGATTAATACCTGAAACCAGACAGGACAATTATCTACTTGACCATCACAATGTAACCCTACACAGGTTCCTTCTCTTTCAGATGAAGTTTTACACGGACTCATCATCAGGCAACCCTACACAGGTTCCTTCTTTCAACCTACCAAGTTACAATTCAACGAACAATCTCCAGATGGCATCTATAAGCCCATCCCCCGACAAGATTTTGTCACATCTCCAGATGGCATATATAAGCCCATCCTTCTATCCATCATATCTCCAAACGGCATCTGTAATCCCATTCCCGACATCACATTGCTGATACTACACTATGCGAGTGCAAATTTCTGGGCACTTTAGTGTTCAATCATCTTCCACCTTCGGATCACGAAAGGCACGCAAGCCAATCTACATCCTCAGGTTTAAGAAGATTGAACAGGGGCAACTGTTGTACCCCAAAACTTTCCCTCCCATATTCCTCAAGATTTGTCAAGATTGATTTCCAAATTGCTCAAGATGGCTCAAGGGTTGTACAGTCAAACTACTTCCTAAGGCAGCTGAAATTAGGGTTTTGGTTCTTTCAATGAGTGTGGGGTTTCCAATGGTTCAATCAAGTCTCATAGGCCTATATACATTCTCAAGCACCTACATGCCAAGTTTCAAGGCTCACAGTGCCAATTTGCAAAGTCAAAAGCTCCATTTGGTCTACAGTCAACTGCAAGGGCAAAATGGTCATTTTGCAGTCAAAAGTCAGAATTTTTGATCAACATCTTATTTTGAGTTCAAAATAATCATTTTATCAAGTCTTGATCATGATTCCACAAGAATAACTCAAAAATCATCAAGATGCAAAAAGTTACTATTTTTGGACAGGAGAAAAGTCAATTGTATCTTGACCAGGGCATAACTTTTTCATGGTTGATCATAAAAATTCCATCCAATGCTCATTTTGAAGGGGATGCCATTTCCTACAAACCATATTCACATTCCAAGTCCAAGAAATGCTCTCACAAAAAGTTATCAATTTCTACATTATAGGTCAAATTCAAAAGTCAACAAAAGTGCACTTTAAGTCAAAGACCATAACTTGAGATTGGTAAATCCAAATGACATGGGACCAAAGGAATTGGTTAGAGGACTTCAAGACCTTTCCAAAATGTCCAAGAACATGGCCATATAATCAAAATTGAGCAAGATATGCATTGGAGAAGTTGGGAAATTTTTAGGAATTTGCAAAAGTCAACTTTGCTCAAAACACCTTATTTTTGCTAATGGGCCTCAAATCTCTTCTTGAAACTTCATCCATGACCTAGCACGACCCATCAAGCTTAATTGAATTTATTTTCTTATTTTTATTGATTAATTGGATTTTTAATTAATATTAATTCATTTAATTAATTTAAATTGTAGGAAAATACAAGATTTGATTTTTTCAATCAATTTGTGAAGCAAATATGGTCAAGATATGCTGGCAATTTCGTGCTCAAAGTCAAAGATACAAAATCTCCAAATTTGGCAACATTTTCCAATCATGAAAAATCAAAAATATTTGATTTTTAATCAAAGATCTAATCATCATTGCAATGGATTATTGCTCAAGTTTTTGACCTAATTCGTTTCCTCTATATATATGCAAGCAAATCCTAACCTCATAGATGTGAAAAAGCTGCAGAAAAAAGCCATAGCATATTGAGAAATTTCAAGAAAAAGTGAAAACTGATCTTTGCATTCCAGGCCAATTCAAGGCATTCTATTGATTCAAACACATTGCAGGAAGTGTCAGGAGTGATTTGCAATTGAATTCACGCACTAAAGCTCACAGAATCATCACACACAGTTTCACGGTTTGCTTTTTTATTTCAGAATTGTACAGCTTAATTCATGCATATTTAACATGCTTTTGTGTTTGATTTATGTTGCTAGGGACCATACGAAGCTAATGGTATCACTTAATTGAACTATAACTCCCTGAATCACAAGATGCCATGAACGATTTCTAGGGTTCTTAAGCTTTGAAATTGGGGCTTTGCAATCCAGGAAAAATTAAGACTTGTAATACACATGGTTGGAATCATTAGGCCAAGACGAACAAGACTAACCCTTCGCGAAATATTTATATACCCTGTATCTCTATTCGCTATTTTTCGTTGCCATGTTTAGTGGGGGTTAAAAACCCCCGCTATCTGATATTGTTTTTGCAGGTACAACAAAGAAGATAATGAGGTGTTCACATATGGTTGGACCATTTGAATCAGCGCGCGTTTTGTTTTGATTTCAGCATATTTGTTTATTTTCTTATATAATTATTGCGCTTTATTTTAATAACAATTGGAACGCGTTGGCTGAGTGGTTGGGGAAAGCATGCAAAGTCCATTGGGACCTGGGTTCGAATCCCAGGTCCCCCAAAATATTTATTCTCTTTTTCTTCATATAATCACATGCAGGTTTCAAAAGGTGTTCTACCATAGGCTTCACATCCCAGCGCGCCAAGTGGCCTCAAACTCAGATCCCATGGCCTAGATTGAAAGACTAGCATACTCCTTAGTCAACCAGCACATGGACAATCATCAAAGTCAACGTGGCTGAAAAGCATAATGGGCCACAAAATTGACAAATGCACCTCCCAAGCTGGCCCAAGCCCCCTGAGTTTGCCTCTTTATTTTTTTTCTTTCATTATTTTTATTTTACTTATTTAAATTTAATTCCTAATTAATTATTAACTAACAAATTAATTTATTTTCATAATAAAAATCAGAAAACTAAAATATAATATTTTTTATTATTATTTATTAATTTCACCCTTAATTTATTATTTTGTAAATAAATATTAATGTAATCAATTTAGTTAATTAGGTTAATCTTAATATTTTCACAATAAATAAAATCAATGTAGAATTAGGGTTTTGACAATTTTAATCCTTTTATTTTTATTTCCTTTTTATTTCCTTGAAACATAAAAAACTCAAAAAAATATTTCTTTTAATTAATTAATTAGCTTAGGTTTAATTAAAATGCAAAAGATAAAAACTTCTTTCTTTCTCAAAAAAGGGTCAAAACCCTAAGAACTTCTCCTATCCAATTTTCTCTCGCGCGTATGTTTGTCTTATTAATTTTTGATCCATATTTATGTAATTTCTCCGAGGATGTAATAGCGTTAATTAGGACTTTTTATCGCTTTCATTTAATTTCCCGCATTTACTTTTTCCAAGGGTTTGTTTTTGGCGATGTAAATACCCGACGCCTTGTAATAGCGTAGCTTTACTTTCCGCAATTTATCTTCCGCAACATTTAACTGCTAGATGTATGTTAATTAGGCTATGCATGACAAGACTTATCTCTGAAATTAAAATCAACCTGTAGCTCACCATAACATGTGCAAAGATAACTTAACTGAATCCTGACACACTCGCACATGCCACTCCTAGGGTACGCCTCACTTGGTTGCCTCGACGTGGTCATTGAGTATAGGGTGTTTTAGAGGTCGCCCTCCTGTCTAAAGATCAAAGTTGCCTCAAAACGGTTGCCTCGGATAAAACAATCTAAGACATTAGGGTTACCGCTAAGGTGTCCTACTATTGCTTTGGTGACCACATGTCCCTAAAATCGAATTGACCCGAAAACTCCAACGACGGTGCTTCCTACTTCTCAATAGTGGGATAGCACTGTCTAAAGGATATTTACACAGCTTAATTTCTTTTGAGTAGGTAGAGGTTCTCAGGTACTTGCTCTTTCAAAACGAAACAACTTTTCGCACTTACACTTTTTGAACAAAGTTTTCAAACAAACACTTCATACACTCTTGAGGACAGATACAAGAGTTAAATCGAAGTTTTCAAACAAAACTCTTTTCAAAACCCACAAACACAAGAAAAGCAAAACTTTTTGAAAACATAGTGAGCAAGTACCTAAGAGCCCGTGGATAACCACGGATAGAAAGGGTGCTAACACCTTCCCTTTCTATAATCTACCTCCCAAACCCGAGAAACATCTCAAAAAGGAATTTTGTTGTGCTTTTGTCCTTTCCTTGTTGGAGAAAATAAAAGACGGTGGCGACTCTTGCTTACCGTGACATTTTGCGAAACGCAAACGCGAACCAGCATTCCAAAACAGTCAGTTCTATTTCCACCGATCACAGCGAGACATGAAGATTTTGACAGCATTTACATCTATGAGTTGATCAGGGTTTGGGAACAAAACCATCCCATAGATGAGAAGGGCCGAGATTTCTTCAAAAGCTTGTAAGTCCAAAGAGTTCCAACAGTCTTGAGCTTTCTCAAACAAGAACTTGGCTAAGAAACCCTTGACACCACTCCTTATTTCCCAATTAGTTGTGATATCATATTGTTGCAAGTGTAGTGCTTGGGTAATATCTTCAAGTTTTGGATCTCTTTCCGTACTGTTGAAGGATAGTTGATTGAGAATGAGAATCCTCAAGAGTTGTGAAAATTCTTCCAGAGTTAGTATAAGCTGATAATCGGGAAAAGTAAAGCAATGGTGTAGAGGATCAAATAATTGGAAAAGCACCTTCATCATATCTTCATAAGTGTTGGAGGTAACCAAGTTTAGGAGGCGACCATGTCTTTCGGTGAATGAAGAATTCTCAGGGACCCTTGATGCTAACTCTTTGAGTTGAGGAGGAATCCTTAAGAGATTGACTTGAATAGTATTTCTGCGGAGAGAAGCCATGTCTTACAAAACAGAACAAAGATAAATTCCAATAATCCTTGAAATGATTAGTGAGAATGAGTATGATGTTATGATGTTTATGATGTCATGTACAAGTAAATATATACAAACAAGGCAAACAAGTCCTTAGGTTTAGGCTTGCATGGAGTCTCATAGGTAAGTACCCTCTTGAAGTTTAGTTGGCTAAAACTTGTCCTAGAAATAGTAATTGGGTTCTAAGGGATCTCAATATCATTGGTCTGTCTTCTCGAGCATTGTTTCAGCGCAAGCCTCTTTCACGGTGACCGAAATATCCTGAAAAGTCAAACCTTAATGAGTGTAGTATCGAGTATCAACCAACTTCGGACTACACTAAAACCGGTTATCTCACTACGTCCTAATGGCCAAGTTGGTCAAGTAAAGGTTCTAAAAGTCAGTTAGTGGTTCATGACATCACACAGCGGCCCCGTATTCTCCTTGACTACTCAAGGGCTACTGGTACCCACAAATATGTTACACTAAGGTAGCTGTTGCTTAGACCATATCGGTATACCCCACACAGTTTCCACAACGTATTGCTACTTAACTATAAGGTATCCCAAATCCAGGTAAAGGATTAGAATAAGCCCAAACAAGGAACCAAAATGTAAAGCAATCAATTCAAACAATGAAAGCAAGTAAAGGTGATCTAGCCCTAAAGTAACCCCACTTTTAAGTTTTTATTCCCCAGCAGAGTCGCCAGTTCTGTGATACGGTGGGAGAACTGACTTGGGTGTTTTGCGTTTTATTTCAAATGTTGTGGTTAGCAAGAGTCTCCACCGACTTTTCTTTTATCCAAAAGGAAAGGCTGAAAAGAACAAGAAATACCTTTGAGATTATTTATTGATTTCGGGGGGTAGATAATGAAAAGGGAAGGTATTAGCACCCTTTTCATCATAGTTATCTATGGGATCTTAGTTGCTTGCTAGATCACTTGCTTTTGTTTGAAAATGTGCTTTGTGTGGTTTTTGAAAGTGTTTTGAAAAGGCGCCATCGTTTAGGCAAACTTTGTAATAGTTCTCGTTCGTAAGAACGTATACAAAGTGTTGAGCTTATGAAAATGTTTCAAGTTTGGAAAATGTTTTGAAAGTGTTGGTGTTTGTTTTGAAAATAATCAAGAGTGTTTGATTTTAAATTGAGCAAGCAACTAGGAACAATCTACATACTCAAAATTCTTTGTTCATTTCTTCCTTTTATTTGATATTACTATCTTACCATTGATTTGGTAAGAAGCCTTATCTTTGGATGTTTAGGGACGGGCGTGGGTCATCGTATAGCCATGATAGCAATGTTGTAAGATATCTTAGCATTTCTCTTTGAGGTACTAAGATCATTTTTAAAGGTAACATTTTGTAGCGTCGTCGAGGGACTATGATCTTGTATTTTTTATTGCTTTTGCTAAGACATCCCACATGCATAACATGGCCATTTTTGTAAGGAAACAAAGCAGAATTACCCTAAGGGTATAAGTGTGTAAGTGTGTTTGATTTACATGCATTGTTTATCTTGAATTAGGGTTTTCTAATTGTTGATTTTATCTTTCCATACAAACCCTAATTACTAACATTTAATATGAAAGCGATAAATTGCATAAATTAAAATTACTATGTTATTACATCACTTGGGGGTGGGGGATATAAATTTACAAATGGGGATGACAAGTAAAGTAAACCCTAATTACTATTACAAGGCTTTGACAATTACATAATTTATAATGCAAAAAAATAGTAAAATATGCAAGAAGATGTAAAGTGAGAGAAATTGTTTTTTTAAGTTTTTTTATAGAAAAGATTTTTTAATTAATTTCATTGAAGAAAAACTAAGCCTAAGTTAAATTTTAAAAAAAAAAACTAATTGTTTAGAAAAATATTTTTGAGGTTTCATTTGAAAACAAAGGTTTTATAGTGTTAGGTCATTTCCAAGAAATGCAATATATCTAAAATAAGCTAAAAAATCTCAAAAATCAAGAAAATTGGTGCCTGAGCTGACACGGGCCGTGTCAGTGGACACGGGCACCCGTGTCAGTACCTGTCCATGAATTCTCTACACTTTTTTTATTCTATACAATCTGACACGGCTGTGTCATGTGACACGGGCGCCCGTGTCAGCCCATGTCCATCTTTTTTCTGCTCGTGTATGCACCAGTAACATTGACACGGGCCGTGTCGTTTGACACAGGCACCCGTGTTATCCCATGTCCCTGCATTTTATTATGTTTTTAACCCAACTAAGATGACACGTTCCGTGTCATGTGACACGGGCACCCGTGTCAGCCTCTGGTCTGGCTTTTTTGCTAGTTTTTCTCTTTGATCTGTCTTGTTATATCTTTTGATCATAAAGGCAAATGATGTATAAACAATGATATCACAGTTTGAGAAAGTTTACCTCTCGAAGAGGAAGCTTTAGAATACGTATGGATGTTTTTGGGTTCAAAGTGGTGATTGATCGAGCTCCTTTGAACCTTCTTGAAGTAGCTTCAACCTTCCTTTTGTACTAAAAATGGTTGAACCGCTCCAACCAAGTCAAGTTGAAATCTATGTTTTTGAATTTGGAAGATGGTGATAGTGATGTTACAGAAGTTATTCTTATGTTTGAACAACTTCTATATGGTGTATGTGAAGTGTTTGGATGGTTTGTTTGGAGAAAACTAGCAAGGTATGAGATTCAAGGATTTGAACTTCAAAGCTCAAAAATGGAGGTTTTGTGGACAAATCTGGTTTTTTGACAGCAAAAATGATTTTGATTGTTAGTTTCTCCTTCTATTTTTCTGGCCTTTTTCTCTTGCAAATGCTTCTTCTATTTATAGTCAAGAGGTTTGTGCATATGAGCTGATTAGGTTTGCAAGACAGCATGTTATGGTTTGGTTGGATTACAAAGATCAAACTATGTCAAGTACTCTATAGTCCCAAGATGAAGTACCAAAATTGCTGGTATAGAGGAGCTACTTCTCATGATTTATAGTGGAGTATAATCAGCAAAAAGCAAGGTATGGGCTTAAGACAAACTTTGTACCAAAAGGCTTGCTTTTCAAGAATAGCAATGGTGCCTTTATGCCATAAATGGAAAGATCTTTTGGACAATGGCTCAAACACTTGGGTAATAGCTCAAGAGTGGGTGTAAGAATTAAATTATGATGAGATTTTCAAGCAAGGAGGCCTTCAACATAAGATTATGCAGCAATTCATGCCAATTGGATTATGTGTTCTTCAACAAAAATGGCTTACAATTCAAGAATGAATGCCCAACTTCAGGCCCTTGAATCTCCTAGCTCAAATATGATAAATTTATGCCCTTGGATGTTTTGGAAAGCTTGAAAAGCCCTCTAAAACTTTCATGTTGGCCATTTTGACAAAATTATCTTGGAACTATGTGAAAAGATGCCAAGAAGTTGGGATAAAATCCTGACCAAAATCTGTTGAAAATTTCTCTAAGTGTTTATTCAAAAATGCCATGACTTCATGAATTTATAACTTAAAATCCAAGCATTTCTAGAAAAAAGTCTTGCTCTACACCGTTCTAGATCTCATTGATATCTGCAACTTTCAAGTTGGAAGTTTTCCTTGAATCACTTGCATCATGGTGGAAATTTGGCTCAAAGTTATGAAAAAATATGAATTTTCTAACACTTAGAAAAATTTCCAAGTTTAGAAATTTTGACTTTTCAAAATGAAATCTTGACTTTTTTATTTCTTGATGAACAAGTTTCATATTTTGACATGTTTTGATGAATTGTGATCTTTGATACTTGATTTTGACAAAAAAGTCAAAGTTTGACTTTTCAATGTACAATTGACTTTTCATCAGTTGATTGGAATTCATCTGTCAACCAATTGATCTTGAGGAATGTTTTGAGCCATCCCATTAGATCAAAATGAAGTATTTGAAACCTTGAGATCATGCCTCAAGTCATTTTCTAGGTCAAAAATAAAAAATTGTACCTTCTCAGTCAAAACCCTAATTTTGACCATTTTGCCCTTTTGATGATCTGATCAAATTTCTTGAGGAATTGTGATCCAAACTTGATAAAATGACATATATGAGTTCATAATGTTGATATGGATCAAAAATTATGAAGTTTGACTGTAAATTGACGACAGTTGACTTTTTCCCCAATACATCTGATTCTGGTCAACTAGTCAATTGCCTGAGCAAAAATATGATCCAAGACTTGAAACTTGACATGAGCAATCTTGAGAGTCCAAAATGATCCATGAAATTCATATGGGGAATTAAAAGTCCATTTGTCCTTGTGAAAACTCAAACCCTAATTTCCAGCCATCAGTGCTTGAGGAGGTGTCTTGAGCTGATTAAAACTTGTGCAGTCTTGATACCAAGGAGATCTTATGAGAGATGATTTGATAAATGATAGGGAAAATTTTGGGGTACAACATTGTTGGCTGAAGATTTTGATAATGATATTAGAAGCCAAATGAATTAAACGTTTTGATCGAAATGAGGTAAAGCGTCATGTTTCGAAGTAGCAGAAGCAGTGTTTCGAATAAGTGTGTCAAAGCTTGGAGCTTCGAATGGCAATTATGGGAACATATCTAAAGAAGTCTCGAAATAACAACAAGGCTGTGTCTGGGAAGAGCGTTCGAAACGGAGAAGCACCAAAGCATTTTAAATTCAAATGGAAGCGGGACTTTCGAAGTTTGAAAGTTATGCATTGGAGCATTTTAGGGACACGTGGAAAGATGAAAGAGGCATTGTCCTGCATGTTCTAAACGTGGCATAATCCTATAGCAAGACCGTTATGGTCAAATTAGTATAAATAGAAGTCTTAGTATTAGGATTTCGTGTGTCATATCTATTATACAAAATACTCAATAACATTCAAACTACCACATGGCAAGGGAAACGAATGCAAGAGAAATGTATGTATGATAGCACCATGTATTTCTGATTTAATGAAAACCTTTTACCATTTCCAGTACTTTCCTTTATCCTTTTTTGTCAAATAACCTTTACAAGTTTTCTTATTTACAGTCTTTTCATTTCGAAGTCTCTTCTTCAAAGTTTCACATTTTAATGTTTTCTTTATAGTTCAAGCACTTCATATCTCAGAAAACTGTCATATTTTCCATACCTTTACCTTCAAGTCTTATCTTTCGAACGCATATTTTTACTTAAAGTCATTTAAAGATTTCTTGCATTAAACGCTTTCTTCATATTTCAAACCTTTTACGTTCCAGAAAACCTTTACATTAACTGTTCTGTAAGTCGAAACCATTTACTTCACTTTTATGCAGTTTTACATATCTTTACAATTAGCATTTATTCATGTAATATTAGTTTTCACACACATTTTGATTATATCTTTAGACTTTTAGAGAGAGAAATCGAAATAAGCCAAACAAATATACAATATCAACCATGAATATCTGTTCGATCGTGAGAATAACCTTAATATCCAAGGAGTCCTAGGATCAATCTAGTCGATCCTGTGAGTTACCAGAGGAATTGAATAACAGTCAGAAAGATTATTCGATAGTTTGGAAGACTAGCGGTTGTTTACCAGAAATCACTGGAAACAAATTGGCACACCCGGTGGGACAAATAATTGGGTATTAGAAATAAGGATTGTTGAAACATAACCATTACAAAAACGTTGGAACCTAAGAAGTTTGCTGTTTTATGAACCTGAGAAGTGGTAAGATAACCAACAGCAACCAACCTTTATCCAGAAGAAAACGTTTGGACAAAATGTCTAATTCAGACAATCAACAAGGGGACCAAAATGGTCCACATGCAACAGGCACTAACGCGTCCACTTCGATCGGAACATCTAATGTAATCCCTTCGAATGCACAGTCTGTTGCATCTTCGACCAGTAACATAGCCACCAATGGAGTAAGTGGCATATCAACTAATAGTTCGATCTTAGGAAATACTGGAACCATTGGCTACCCTGGGGGATTCGTTCCACCATCAGGGACACAATCCCATTTCGCCACTCCATTAACTAGACCACCCGGTTTCGATGGGAATAGAACCAGAAATTCCTCTTATGGAATGCCAACATCTTTTATGGTAGGTTTACACAATTCCACATCGAATTCATCTCCACAACTAGGGTCTGGGTCTGGGGCGAATCAGTTTATGACAAATAACCAAGGGTCGGTGGGTTATAGTGCAATGCCTATCCTAACCACAGACAACCAATTGGCTTTTAGGCAGTTGATGGATGACAGTAACCATAATATGATAGGGGTGTTAGCAGAAACCATGCAGGAGATATTTGCCCCAATAGTGCAAAATGTGACTGTGACAAACAGGGAAAACGCTGACAATATGAGTCGAATAGCGGATTTCTTTGCTCCCCCAGAAAGGCGTAGGCAGAATCAGGCGGGATTTCAAACAAACATGCCTGTTATAGAACAAGTTGCTAACGACCCAATTTATAGACCACCCAGAGACGAAGTTAACTTAGGGGCCAGGGCACCAAGGTTAGAAGCCCCAATAATCCTGGGCCCACAAAGGGAAATTATGGAACCAGGGGCAAGGGTCGAAAGGCTAGAAGCCCCAGAGCTTCGAGAAGAACAACCTAGGGGAGTTGTTTTGGTTGGTCGAAATCAAGATGCCGATGCCGTCGTTCATAGAATTCGAAACGATAACATCTTGGCAGAAAACAACCTAACCACCATGATAGAGAGAGTCATGGCCCAGAATGGCCTCAACACAGGAATGAGGAGGCCAAATTACGCTTCCCCTATATTGAATTGCATAATGCATACTGATTTACCAAGGGGATATAAAGTCCCTAAATTTACAAAGTTCGCTGGGGATACCAATGAGTCAACAGTCGAACATATAGCGAGATATCTAACCGAAGCGGGAGATATAGCCAATAATGAAGATCTCAGGATCAAATACTTCCCAAGTTCCTTGACAAAAAACGCCTTCACATGGTTTACCACTTTGCCTCCTGGATCCATTGACACTTGGGCTCTCTTAGAGAGATTATTCCATGAACAATTTTACATGGGACAGTCGAAAATAAGTTTGAAGGAACTGGCCAGTGTTAAGAGAAAGTTCACCGAACCCATAGATGATTATTTGAATAGATTTAGGCTTTTGAAATCCAGATGTTACACAGTGGTGCCTGAACATGAGTTAGTCGAAATGGCCGCTGGTGGCTTGGATTACTCTATTCGAAAGAAACTAGACACTCAGTATTTGAGGGATATGGCTCAGTTAGGCGATAGGGTTCGACAGGTCGAAAGACTAAAGGCCGAAAAAGCCAGAGTCTTTAAAAATAGCAAGAAAGAAAGGATTTCCTATGTTGGGACTGAGGAAGCAGAAGAATATCCTGAATTCGAATTCGAAGAGGTCGAAATCGACCTCGCTGAATTAAAACAGGCCCCGCCTTATTCCTGCAAATTGTTAGTGCCCACAAAAGGGAAAGATATTGTTGAAAATGAAAAAAGTGACAAATTTCCAAAGAAGGTTTATACCTTCGATGTCACTAAATGTGACGAGATTTTTGACTTACTTGTCAAAGATGGTCAACTAATTGTGCCATCAAATGTCAAAATACCTCCTTTGGATCAGAGAAAGAATAGAGGATTTTGCAAATATCATAGTTTCCTAGGCCACAAAACCTCACAATGTTTTCTTTTCAGGGACCTGATTCAAAACGCGATCAAAGATGGCAGACTAAAGTTTGCTGATAAGGTGAAGATGAAAGTGGACGAAGATCCTTTGGACGTCGCAGACACCAACTACTCCGAGCCTGCATGCATTGGAGAGGTCAACATGGTGGAAACTGATCAAAGCGACGCCCTAACAGGAGAGAAGGGTACTGAAGTTGAAAACTGGGTGATGGTCGAAGTCAGCGAGGAGGTCACTGAAGACATCCAGAATACGCCAGAGACTCCGATTGCCGTCCCTGTAGCTGTTGCAAGCGAAACCCAGGCTACTGAAGTCCAGGGAGATCAAAACCAAGAATTAACACAAGTCACTGAAGGATTGAGGCTGGAATTGGAGAAAGTCCAAATCACACAGCCAATTTCCCCCCAGAAAGAAATATGGGACACTCTAGGGGAACCCAGTGGAAAATTTGACTATTTGGTCAAATATTCTGCCCCAGAGAGTTCGAAGGTTCAGATTGAGGATATAAAGCCCACAGGGTGGGGTGATGATGAAGCTAAAGAGGGAGATGTGGAAATAAATATGGTGGATATGGAAAGACCTCGCTCTGAGATGGAGGAAGTGGAAAAATACTTAGAAAAAGAAAAGTATAGAATGGGGAATAATCACACTGGAGATGTTAGTCTCAAGGATTATCTCATGACATGCCACAAAGGAGATTCAGGCATGATATTGTGCCCTAGGTGCAGCATCCTCTGCAATCAAAGAATCGTTGCGAATTTCGAAAGGGTACAGAGGACTCGAACTGGCAACAATTGGTGCTAGGATAACCAGCTTTTTAGGTGTTATCCCAAGGCTGGAGAAAGTTTGCTGGAATTTGTGTTTCGCTGCTACAAAGGGGCAACCAAGTGCTTGATTTGCCCAAGGTGTTCTGATGTGTATGACCAAAGCATGGTCAGGGCCTTCGAAACGATTCCCTTCGCCCCTTGCTGGAACCATCAAGAAACTGCCCAGATGGGCCCACATTTCGACAGCAGACACAAACAGCGAAGGCCTGATAGCCCTCACCCCAAGGCTGCTCGAAGAGTGACTTTCAAACTCCCTGCTGAAGTGCCAACCGATAGATGGTTACAGGTCAGGAATGACAAAGGCAAAGATAGATGGAGAAACGCTGAACGAAATGCACGCCATGCTGTGACATACAGGAGGCAATTCAACACAGCAAAAAGGGAGGAAGTGAGATTAGAAAATTACAAAGGAAGGAACCCCATGTCAAGATCCCAGTGGCGCAGACAGCAAAGGATTCGAAAGGCTGAGAGAGAAGCTGTGGCAAACAAGGGGGTTACTTCAACGAAAAATCAAGGTGAATCTAGCACCAACAAACCAAAAAATCAAACTGAAGACAAACCTCCAGTCAATAGGAGGCTCTTCTCTGAAAAACAACGCGATGAACCAAAGGAATACACTCCAGGCCCGGAAGAGGACGAAGATATGATAACAGATAACTTCGAATCGGAGGGGGAGTCTTCATTTAACTTGAATTGTAACGTGGTGTCTGTGCTTCCCTGCGAATTTGGGCAGGAAACCGAAATCAACGAATATGAGGAGGAAGACACCACAGATTTGATGAAACATAGGCCCGTGTGCTACTATATGATGGACAATGGGGCGATCGAGGAACAAAATGCGTTCTTCGAACGTCCAGAACCTGCAATGAAGAACCATCTCAAGCCACTTTTCATTCGGGCGAAAGTTGGTGTCCATGGTGTGAACAAAGTTCTAGTAGATGGGGGTGCTGCAGTCAATTTGATACCCCATTTCATGCTAAAAAGATTAGAGATCCGCGAAGGAGACATCAAGCCCCATAATATGGTTCTGTCCAATTATGAGGGAAAAGTGGGCAAAACACTGGGGGTGGTCCAGTTGGAATTGACAATAGGCTCAAGCTGTAGGCCCACCATGTTTATGGTGATCGAAGCCAAGGCCAACTATAACCTACTACTGGGAAGAGAGTGGATCCATGGCGTGGGAGCAGTTCTTTCGTCAATGCATCAGCGACTAGTTCTGTGGAGAGATGATGGAATCGTGGAAAACATTGAAGCAGACCAAAGTTACTTTATGTCAACTGTCAATTTAGTTGACAAGAGGGATTATGATAAAAATCTGGCAAAGATTGCTCCATGTGTTCCAAATGATGAGATTAATGAAACTAGAAACGCCCACTACTACATGACCCTTCGTCATGATGGCCTTTACTGGGATAGAACAATAATCAGTGAAGAAGAGGGAGTCGAAATCACTATACAAAAACGGCCAGCAGGCTGGGACTTCGACAACCTTAGCCATGACTGAGTCTACCTTTTTCGAAAGGATTTCGGCCTATATGGCTGAGAACGAATCAAAAGCGGCCTTAGAGGCTGAAATAAATAAATCAACTATAAAGACGAACGAAGTCAGTGGGGAGGGTTCGAAATGCTCACCCTCCAAAGAGTTTGAGATGGATCAAAGGTTGGATGCCATCTATGATAAAGAACCCTTAGGCTTCGAAAGGGACCCCATAAACTCAGGTGCCAAAATGTTGGCACAGGATCCACTCGAAGAAGTCAACTTAGGGGATGAAAAAACGAAAAGAGTAACCTACATAAGTGCTAAACTTAGCCCAGGCCTCAAGAAGGAAGTGATCGAAGTCCTTAAGGAAAACAAAGATTGCTTCGCATGGGATTATGACGAGATGCCTGGTTTAAAGAGGGAGTTGGTCGAACACAGACTGCCAATCAAAGATGGCAAGAGGCCCATCAAACAAACTCCCAGAAGATTCGCACCAGCGGTTCTCACAAAAATTAAAGCTGAGATCGAAAGGTTGCTGCGTTGCAAATTCATCAGAACAACAAGGTACGTTGAATGGTTAGCAAACATAGTACCCGTTATTAAGAAAAATGGTTCTTTAAGAATTTGCATAGATTTTAGGGATTTAAACACTGCAACCCCTAAAGATGAATATTCCATGCCCGTGGCATAAATGCTAGTAGATTCTGCTGCAGGGTTCGAATACTTGAGCATGTTAGATGGATACTCTGGGTATAACCAGATTTTCATTGCTGAAGAAGATGTTGCAAAGACAACATTTCATTGCCCAGGAGCCTTAGGCACCTATGAATGGGTGGTGATGCCTTTTGGTTTAAAGAATGCTGGGGCAACTTATCAAAGGGCAATGAATTCAATTTTTCATGATTTCATTGAAACCTTCATGCAGGTGTATATTGACGATATAGTCATCAAATCTATATCTGCAGAAACACATTTGCATCATTTAAGCCAATCATTCGAGCGAATGAGAAAACATGGCTTAAAGATGAATCCCCTTAAATGTGCATTTTTTGTGCAGGCTGGAGATTTTCTTGGTTTTGTGGTTCACAAGAAAGGAATCGAAATCAACCAGAACAAAACCAAAGCCATAATGGAGACGAAAGCACCTGCGTCAAAAAGGGAGTTGCAATCTCTGCTAGGGAAAATTAACTTCCTCAGAAGATTCATCTCGAACCTAAGTGGACGAACCCAAGCTTTCTCTCTGTTACTTCGTCTAAAGCAAGGTCAAGCCTTCGAATGGAACGAAGCTCACCAGGAGGCGTTTGACAGAATAAAAGAATATCTTTCTCAGCCTCCTATTTTGTCTCCACCTTCATGGGGGAAGCCCATGAGATTGTACATATCTGCCTCTGAAGTTAGTATAGGTAGTATGCTAGCACAAGAGGATAGCAATGGCGTCGAAAGAGCCATATACTATCTAAGTAGAGTGCTAAATAATGCAGAGACCAGATATAGCAATTTAGAAAAGCTATGTCTCTGTTTGTATTTCTCTTGTATGAAACTCAAGTACTATATAAAACCTGTTGATGTTTATGTTTCATCTCATTTCGATGTCATTAAACATATGCTTTCAAAACCAATAATGCATAGCAGAGTTGGCAAGTGGGCTTTAGCCTTAACAGAATATTCGCTGACTTTCATGCCTTTAAAAGCTATGAAAGGGCAAGTGATTTCTGACTTCATTGTGGACCATTCGTTGGTTGAGCAGACGGTCATGAGTTACGTCGAAATGCAACCATGGAAATTGTACTTTGATGGATCAACCCACAGGAATGGAAGTGGTGTTGGAGTCCTTCTGATTTCTCCTGAAGGAATTCCAACAAAATTCAAGTATAAATTAGATGGTCCTCGTTGTTCAAACAACGAAGCTGAGTATGAAGCGCTCATTGTTGGACTTGAAGCTTTGTTGGAATTGGGGGCAACCAGAGTCGAAATTAAAGGAGATTCTGAATTAGTGGTCAAACAAATCACAAAGGAATACAAGTGCATAAAGGAAAATTTAATGGTATACTTCGTCATAGTCAATAGGCTATTAAGGAAATTTGAATACATGGATATTCAACACATACCAAGAATAGAGAACCAAGAAGCAAATGACTTAGCGCAGTTGGCTTCAGGTTATAAAGTGTCTACCAAGAACTTCAAGGATTTGGTCGAATTAAGGGGAAGAGTTATGGCTACTAGATTCACACCATCGGATCTGGAAAGTATGAGATTGGGATATGCTGAGAAACGGGGATTCCAAATATTAGCCATAAATACTTTGTCAGATGCAGATTGGCGAAGTCCATTAAAGAGTTATTTAGCAGACCCAACTCTAAAGGTGGATAGAAAAACAAAATATAGAGCATTGTCGTATCTCCTCATGGGGAACGAATTGTTTAAAAAGACCCAAGAGGGTGTATTATTGAAATGCCTAGGAGAAAGTGAGGCATACTTAGCATTGTCTGAAGTCCATAATGGGGCATGTGGGGCACATCAAGCAGGCCATAAAATGAAATGGTTGTTATTTCGATACGGCTTGTATTGGCCTAGCATGCTCAAAGATTGCATAGACTTTGCTAAGGGATGTGAGGAATGTCAGAAACATGCAGGAATTCAACATGCCCCTGCAAGTGAGTTGCATTCGATCATCAAACCATGGCCATTTAGAGGATGGGCATTGGATTTGATAGGAGAAATAAATCCTGCTTCGTCCAAAGGACAGAAATACATCTTGGTGGGAATAGATTATTTTACCAAATGGATCGAAGCTATACCACTGGTAGCTGCTGATCAAGAAGCTATTATTGAATTTATACAAAAGCACATTATTTATAGGTTCGGATTGCCAGAGAGCATAACTACAGACCAAGGCTCTGTGTTTAATGGTAGAAAGATGCAAGGATTTGCCCAAGAAATGGGGTTTAGATTGCTAACATCAACGCCATATTATGCTCAGGCAAACGGACAAGTCGAAGCAGCAAATAAAGTAATAATAGGATTAATCAAGAAGCATATTGGCAAAAAGCCAAGAAACTGGCACAAAACTCTGGACCAAATATTATGGGCTTGTAGAACATCTCCTAAGGAAGCTACTAACACTACGCCTTTCCAACTCACATTTGGTCATGATGCAGTGTTGCCAGTAGAAATTCACCTGCAATCAGTTCGAATTCAGAGACAAAACAAAATCCCAACTGCATTATATTGGGAAATGATGATGAATGAATTAGTTGAGTTGGACGAAATTAGATTACATGCATTGGAAATTTTGATGAGGCAAAAAGAAAGAGTGGCCAGAACATACAATAAAAGGGTGAAGAAAAAAGTATTCATTATTAATGACTTGGTTTGGAGAGTCATATTGCCTATGGACAAGAAGAATAAAGCGTTAGGTAAATGGTCACCTCATTGGGAAGGACCTTTTCGAATATTAAAAGTATTCTCAAACAATGCATACGAAATCGAAGAACTCATGGATGATAAACGTGTCCTAAAGGTTAATGGGAAATATTTAAAGAAATATAAGCCAAGCCTGCGGGAGATTCGGATAGTAATAACGTAAACAAGATATTATAAGAAGCCAAGATGGCAAGATAGAATGCCAAAATGGCGTTGTTCGAATATTACATGTAAGAAACCAAAATTATAGCCAAATAAACATCAAATTCTAGAAATAAGAATTATTTTTCAATCGATTAAAAGTGCTTCGAAATGATTCAAGTTTCTGCTGAGCGAACCGCCTGGCTCCTTCCAAGGTTGCCACTTCTCCTGTAAGTTGTTCTGCAGTCTCCATTTCCGCAAGCCCCTGGTTGAGAAGCTCTTCGAATTGGTTACTAGCAGAATTGGTTTCAAAGGCTAGTTGTTGTTCTTTAGCCTCCTTAACTTTCTGTTGAAGTTCCAGAATCTGCCTTTCCCAAAGAAGGATGGACTCAGCTCGAGCCTCATAATCAGTTTTTGCCGGCTTCAGATGCATAGCTTGATCCTCAGCTTCTTGAGAGAGTTTCGAAGCTTGTTCATAAGCGGCATCCATGGCAGTGCGTTTCTCTTGAACCTTCTTGGCAGCAGATTCGTCTTGAAGAAGGTAACCAGTTATGTTGTCCAGCAAATTCTGAAGATCGAACAAGAGAGTACTAACTGGCAAGGAGCAGGTGGAAAGATTGACCTTTGTGAGCAGCTCCTTCATAGTATAGCAAGCAGTACTATCTTGCTTGAGCACTTCGAATATATCCACATTGAGAATGGTTTTCCTAATTTTGTTAAGAAGAACAATTCTTTCATCTGTGGGAAGAGGATAGCTGGTCGAACTTGTGCCAGCCCTAGCGAGTGGGACGTCCCTCTGAGCCAACTTTGCCTTCATGTACCCAATAGGGTCATTTCGTCTCAGAAGTGCCAGTTCCTCGTCAGTCATTCGAGACAGAGAGGATTGAGGGAGTTCCACACGTAGGGGAACCACGTTTGTTTCAACCTCTAGGGGTTCGTTGGTTGCATTACCATCCCCTTCTTTTGTTTCGTGCTCTTGGTCTTCTTCATCCTCGTCCAAGTCCACCACTTCGATACCATTCCTTTCACTGCTATTTGCGTTAGACTTCGTCCCAGCAGTCGAACCGTCATTGGCATTTTCCTCCTCAGATTCTTCGTCTGCAGATTCTTCGGCTCTTTGCCCAGAATCAACTTTCTCTTCTTCAGTTTGAGTGTCCTTTGGGTCCTCTTGAAGAGTTTCAAGAGGGGACTTTTGAAGAGAAGCCCTTTGTAAATCCTCTGCAGACGTTTGAAGTGTTGTTTCGTTTATCTCTTTCAGAGGAATGGAGGTACCTTGATCATCCTGTTGTTCAAAAGTTCCAGCCAGAACCGCCATATTGGAGGAACCTTTATTTTGGACCAGGTTGCTGGAATCTCCTTGAGGGGAGGAGTTGAGTGGAGCAGCAGCTCTGGATGGTGAGATCGAAATAGTGGAAGCTGGATTCAAAATGTTCTGCAAGGAACAACAGAACGTTAAGAAAAAACATTCACCAAGGTAATAAGAAGTTAGTATTGTACAAATTTTAAAGGGTTCAATTTACCTGTGGACTCTCGGAGGAGAGGTTACTAGCTATACGTTCCAACGGTGGGTTGGAGGTCGAAGGTGGATTTTTGGATTTGGGAGAGGGAGCAGCATCCCTGGAATCAAGTCCAGAGACACTAGGTGGAACGGTACTTTTTGAAATATCTTTCCTTGGTTTCTTCTTCGAAGCAGTATTTAAGTTTCCTCCAGCCTTGGGGTCTTCCCCAGTGGTGCTTGATTTCCGCTTCTTGGGAGTAGTAGGAGAAAGCTTGTTGGTCTGAAAGAATTTTAAACGAAGAGTTAGATGTAAACCATAAAGCATGAGTGAATTCGAAACATCAAGGCTAAGTGATTACCGTTGGAATTGGAACACTGGTTGTTGTTGGTATTATTGTTGTTGTTGTGGTTGCAGCAGTAGTGGTTGTTTCGGGTGGAGTCACTTTGTCGGTAGTTTCGATGGAGGCTTGAGAGGCACTCCCTTCCTTCGACTTCGAGGCAGCTGTCTTTATCCTGATAGCTGAAAATCGAAACAATTAAAGCAAAGGTTAAAGATATGGAAAATAAAAGACATTTGGGATTTTCCCAAGCATTCGCACCTGTGCCTTGATCAGATTTAATTGACATGGCAGAAAGGTCGTATCGAAGGTGTCCTAGGAAATCATGAAGCCAGTATCGAGCCCATGTCACAGTCTCAGATGGCTTTGGTTTCCTTTGAAGATATTTGAACATCTCTTTGCAAGTAAACCACCATGGATATGGGGGAAACCAAGCCAGAGCCAGTTCTGAGGTAGGTAATCTGGGAAATTTAGGTGGATGCATTTCGAATGCCAACCTATACCTATCCTCAGGTGACAACCCTGAAGGAAGTTTTAACTTAGAAACTTTTTGTTTAAATTTTTCCTTCAAGGTCTCAGCTGCTTGATGCACAGTGGAGTCCAAGCGCGTGGGGTCGTAAGTAGTTTCAAAATAATTTTGGAAAGCTTTAATCTCTTTGGCATGAGTAAACATACCTTTCTTTGTTGGTACCTGCACATCGAAGGCATCAATTAGTTTCTGTCGAATTGTAAGTGTATCGAACATATAAGTTTGATAAAACTTGGTCCACCACTCCAGAAATCCTTTAGCCGCGAGATGGGTAGGTTCGAAGGTTATCAGCTCAAATTGGGCAAAGCCTTGATATTGTTCTTGCTGTATTTTGGCTTCCCGTGCCTTGAAAGTTCGTCCATAAGTGATGGCGCTCTCAGTTTGAAACAAAGGTTCAGGAATCAGTTGGCATAAGCCAAACTGCCTCGAAACGAAGTTTGGTTGGTAGGCAAAGAGAAAAATTTGGTTCTTGGCTGGGGTTATTCTTGAAGAAATGAGTCTAGGCATCAAAAAGGCTCTCCATACATCCTGAATCTCCTTGCTCTTGATAGCTTCTGAGAGAGCCATGGTGAACCAAGAAGGTCCATGAGCCCTCGAAGCAAAAGGCGCCATGCTCTCTTCGAACTTGTGCCTTTTGGAGAATATCATGATGTACTTCGAGAATTGGACTTTGAAGTCATCTTTGTCGTCATTGGGAGTTAATCTTCGAAGCCTAGTGCCTTCGACTATCCTATCACTTATCTCAGAATCTTGCTCATCAATGGTGTTGGCGGTTGATAAGGAGGGTTCGAACATAGCATTTAGCCATAATTGGAGTAACCAAAAGGGGCCAGCCAATAGAATATTTTTGGAGGTGTGGGATTTGAGGCTCGAAACAGCTGACCTCAGGCTTTCATAGAGGTCAACTAAGAGTAGTTCACTTAGGCACACTTTTCGATTTTCATGCAAGTCCCTAGCTAGAGGAATGAACCTACTAGCTACCTGTAGGGATCTACTGCAGAAAACGTATCTTGACAGCCACAGGGTTAAGAAAGCAATGTGCTCTACGTCAGACACATTGTCCCCCTCAGCATGGTAATGACTGATAAATTTGGAAAAACTGGCTAGCTTGACTTCGAAGTCAATTATGCTTGAGTGCTCTTCGTTATCGGGTATATAAGTTTCTCCCACTGGCGATAGCCCAGTAATGGCCGCTATATCGAAGAAGGTTGGGGTGATCATTCCACCTGGGAGATGGAAAGTGTTATAGGTACTGTCCCAGAAATAAAGGGACGCGAATAGCAGAGGGTGGCTGTAGGTGAAACCAGGCTTCGATAGCTTAATCAGGTTACAGATGCCTAATTCTTCCCATTGCTGGGATTTCTTAGCTTCTACTTTCGTAAACCAATTTTGATAAGCAATATCAGAGGTGGGACAAGATCGAAATGGCTTAAAATTACTTTTTACATAATCCAAAACAAAGGGGTCCTTGGGAGGAATAGTTGGGGTTTCTATGGTATTTGAACTAGGAGATTCTACTGCCTTAGGGGCATCCATTTTGTTAAATAAGGGTTTGAAGCTATAACAAACTGGGAAAATCGTCCTGGTGTCCTTTAATATTTCAAAAATCGTAAGAGGGCCATTTAAAGCTAACCTCTTACCAGCAACGTGGGTAGGAATGAGTACCTGTGACGCATACAGCATTTCTTTTTCTTTTGAAATCATCTGAGGGGCAAGAGCAGATTGACCTTGGATGGTGATGATTTTACTTTCCATGGTAGCTCCTGTAGTTTTTCCTTTCTTCTTGGAGACTTTCTTGAGTTGGGATGAAGTAGAAGAAGACATTTTTGAAAGATGTTGAAAGCTTGGATTGTTTTACGAGAGAAGGAGGGTAAAAGATTTAGAGTATGAAAGATTTAGAGTGTGAAAAGAAAAGAAGAAGATTAAGTTGATGTTTTATAATGGGGAAGTTTAAGCATCCACCGAATAAAAGTGTGATATGTGGAGATCATGGGTTGGTGTGATGAAGAGGTGGCGTAAAGTTAACATGGGTAATAGGCGTGATTTAGAGATAATCATTATTTGTAACTGCACCACGCTGTGAAGTGGCTCCAGGCGGTTAAGGAATCCAAAAGGTGCTGTGATTGATGTGACTGGAGTCAAATGCATTAAATGTTACGATGATTCGAAAGTCCCATCAAAATCTTGTGTAGGTGTTTAAAATAGGTACTTCTCAGAGGAATCGAAATACATATTTTAAAGGGGCAATTTGTTGGCTGAAGATTTCGATAATGATATTAGAAGTCAAATGAATTAAACGTTTTGATCGAAATGAGGTAAAGCGTCATGTTTCGAAGTAGCAGAAGCAGTGTTTCGAATAAGTGTGTCAAAGCTTGGAGCTTCGAATGGCAATTATGGGAACATATCTAAAGAAGTCTCGAAATAACAACAAGGCTGTGTCTGGGAAGAGCGTTCGAAATGGAGAAGCACCAAAGCATTTTAAATTCAAATGGAAGCGGGACTTTCGAAGTTTGAAAGTTATGCATTGGAGCATTTTAGGGACACGTGGAAAGATGAAAGAGGCATTGTCCTGCATGTTCTAAACGTGGCATAATCCTATAGCAAGACCGTTATGGTCAAATTAGTATAAATAGAAGTCTTAGTATTAGGATTTCGTGTGTCATATCTATTATACAAAATACTCAATAACATTCAAACTACCACATGGCAAGGGAAACGAATGCAAGAGAAATGTATGTATGATAGCACCATGTATTTCTGATTTAATGAAAACCTTTTACCATTTCCAGTACTTTCCTTTATCCTTTTTTGTCAAATAACCTTTACAAGTTTTCTTATTTACAGTCTTTTCATTTCGAAGTCTCTTCTTCAAAGTTTCACATTTTAATGTTTTCTTTATAGTTCAAGCACTTCATATCTCAGAAAACTGTCATATTTTCCATACCTTTACCTTCAAGTCTTATCTTTCGAACGCATATTTTTACTTAAAGTCATTTAAAGATTTCTTGCATTAAACGCTTTCTTCATATTTCAAACCTTTTACGTTCCAGAAAACCTTTACATTAACTGTTCTGTAAGTCGAAACCATTTACTTCACTTTTATGCAGTTTTACATATCTTTACAATTAGCATTTATTCATGTAATATTAGTTTTCACACACATTTTGATTATATCTTTAGACTTTTAGAGAGAGAAATCGAAATAATCCAAACAAATATACAATATCAACCATGAATATCTGTTCGATCGTGAGAATAACCTTAATATCCAAGGAGTCCTAGGATCAATCTAGTCGATCCTGTGAGTTACCAGAGGAATTGAATAATAGTCAGAAAGATTATTCGATAGTTTGGAAGACTAGCGGTTGTTTACCAGAAATCACTGGAAACAAACATATGTTCTACATCAAAAAAAATCTAAACAACAACAAGAGTATGGATCTATGCATCAAATCCTATTAAATTGCATGAACCGAAACATTAGAGCACGAGAATTTTACCCTACCGAAGCAACGAGATCTGCTTGTTTTAAAATACTTTAAACGTCAAGGAGGGCTGGTATGCACTCCTAGGATCCTCAAGGTGATGATGGAATGCCTGGAACAGACTGAGTATGGCTGGAATTGGTTGTTCGAATTTCATAACTTTGTTGGATTTTTGGCAATTTTTGTGGCTCTTAGGCAGTGTATATGCGTGTATGAGGCAGTATATCCCCCCTTGAATATGATATTGTTGGGTTTATATAGGCAAAGATTTAGGTAAACATTTATGTACCAAATCTTTGTTCATCATGAGGGAGAGATTTGATTTGATTTTTTCATTAAAACTTGCCATATTTGATCCAGTCATGCGTTTCTGCCAGCTTGCTCTGAGTTGTTTTGGACCTCCAACTTGATGTGAATCGAAAGCTTGGGATTCCTTCTCTCTTTTAGGTATCCATTCTAAGTGACTTTTGGGTTGGTCTAAGCTTCATTTCTCCTTCTTCGATTTCCCTCAATTTGGGCCAATTGAAATGTCAACTTATTGATATACTTATCAAAAGACATCTTGTTCTGATATGCCAATTGAAGGACACTTTGTTGACATGCCTTCAAAGTACATCTTATATTTGCTCTTTGACTGGCTATGACTTGCTACTCATGGCTCCTTCGATTGGACCCATCTATTTTCCTTAGCTGTTTGATTCTGGAAAACTCAAATAGCCCAAACGAGAACTTCATTTTGGCCAGTCGAAGCCACCTTTGTCACTTGTTTGGGCCTGGCAACATGTAGGGCCAATACTCATAATAATACAAACTTGATTTCAATAATTATGTGTCTCCTTCAAATGGACCACCTATATATCCTTCAAATGGACTTTTTGTGTGTCTTTCGGATAGTCCATATGCAGCCTTGTGCCTTCTTCGAATGGGACACCAATGTGTGTCCTTCGAATGGACCTTTGGAATGCTCTTTCTAAGTGGTCATATTGTGTTCCATAGTGCAGAAACTGTGTTGAGGAGTCTTGGCCTTGTGCGTTGAAGGCAAGCAGAAAGAAGTCTTTGCCTTATGCATTGAAGGCAAGTTGAAAGGAGCCTTTGACTTAGTGAATCCAAGGCAAGCATGAAGGGGATTTTGGCCTAGTGAGTCGAAGGTTACATGAAGAGGCCTTTGGCCTAGCGAATCGAAGGGATCCTGTAGAGGCCGTTGGCCTTGTGAAACTTGGACCAAGTCTTGCTCGAAGGGGAACCAACGCGCAATCGAAGTTGATGGGCCAATGCTTGGTCGAAGGGTTTTAGATGCCCAATCTAAGCTTGTGAGATAAACATTGCTCAAAGGGTTTTAAAAGCCCAGTTGAAACTCCTTGTCCAGATGCCAATAGAAGGATATTGCTGACATGCCAATCGAAGGACATTGTTCAGGTGCCAATTGAAGGACACTGTTGACATGCCAATCGAAAGACATTTGACCATCATTCAAAAAAATTCATTTTCTTTAGGCAAGTGTTTGTAACTACCCATGTAAGGGAAAACATTGGGAAAAGTGAGAGGCCAAATTTTTGGGTACAATAATATCTTTGTTTTGCTTGCTTACGAGTTATTCTTATTTCCTAAACATCGACAAATTTGTGGATGTCAACGCCATTAGGATCATTCTGTTTGGCAATCCAGTCCCTACACTATTAGGAGAGACTTATTATTCCCTTCATCTTCGGTATTTTTATCATGGAGGGATGATCATTTGTTGCACACCGTTGTTATATTAGTGGTTTATTTCTCACTTACCGTGTCTATTTCTTTCTGGGATATCAAGAAAGAACCTCGTTGGGCCCCAAAGATTATGGCTCTCACACATTCTGACATTGTTTGGTATCATCAGGCTTATTATGATATGAATATTATTGATAGCTTTGGTGGTTTCTCCAATGTGCCTCTTCTTGATACAAATGGAGGAATTAACTATAATCTCGTTCTCGCGCATCATCAAGTTGGATATCCGATGAGAGATAAGCCGAATAGAATTCATCTGAGTGGTTTCTTTCTCAAAGAAGGAGAGGATCATAAAAAAGCTAAGGAAGAGATTTCAAAAGCTTGGCGCCATTTTCATAAGAAGAGTATAAAAGATTTGGGACCAAGAGGAGTTATTTCCTTGGAGCCTCATCTCCTTGAAGGCTCAGATTGCAAGACTTGTGGGAAAGCGTCAGTGTGTGGAGAGATTGCCATCAAGCTTTTGCTCCTTGGGATTTTAGATTCTATCTTTATTATCTTTTACTTAGGATTATTGAAATTTCTACTAAAAGTTGTAATCCATTCCGAAGTTATTATTATAATGAAATTTTTAGTATTTCAAAATGTGTTAGTACTTTAAAATTTGCAAATCGTCTAAAATTATTTGAGTTCCTTGAAATAATAATAATGATAAATAAATCATATGCATTGCATATCATGCATCTTTTTGCACATATTTATGCATTTATATTCATACCCAGGTGTCATACTGTGTTCCTCTACTTCAACAGTCAGCAAGTTGTCTCATAGATATAATACTCGGGCTAATTCAAGGAAGAAAATGGAGAATCTTGAATAAGAGAATTGCGAGCTACGCGAAGAAGTTACTGCTTTGAGGGCAGGTATGGCCAATATGACTGCTTTGGTGGAATCGGTGGTGGTTGCTCAGAATCAGCCACCACATGCTCTTCCGTCTCCTCATACTGCTCAACCACAATAGACAACAGTTGCTTCCGAGGTTTCGAAGGTTCCTATTTCTATTACTCCAGTTACTGCTGCTTAACACTATATGCCTCAAGGTTACCCGTGGGGAATACCTGAGAATTTCCTACTAGAAGGCTACGACCCTAATGCTCAACTTGCTCCATTTTCTCAAACTGTTGTTGTTTCTGCACCTCATGTGGTGCACGTTACTCTTGTTGCTAGAAATGAGATTCATTATATCGCGCCTCCTAGGATGAATGTTGTGCCGTTTATTAATGATGAAGTTTATCGTTTTGTTCCTCCACCAAGTGAAAGTGTGTGCTTCTATGACCGATTGGATGAATTTCAGTACCAATTCAATAAAATTCAGAAAGAAATGAAGGCTCTTCGAGAGAAAGAATTATTCGGACAAAACGTTAGTGAAATTTGCTTAATTCCTAACGTAAAAGTGTCGGTGAAGTTTAAAGTTCCAGAATTTGAGAAATACAAGGGAAATTATTGTCCTCGGGACCACCTGGTGATGTATATCAGAAGGATGTCCATTCATACCGATGACCAACGCTTACTTATTCATTTCTTCCAGGATAGTTTAACTGGTGTCGCTTTGAAGTGGTATATGAGATTGGACGGTAGTAACATTCGTACATTCAATGATTTGGGTGAAGCTTTTATCAAGCAATATAAGTACAACATGTTTATGGCACCTAACCGTAACCAATTGAGAGCGATGGCTCAAAAAGATAAGGAGTTGTTCAAAGAATATGTGTAGTGTTGGTGTGAGGTTGCTGCCCAAGTGGTACCCCCGATGGGAGAGTAAGAGATGACCAAGGGATTCCTGAAAAACCCTTGGATCATTTTATTATGAAAGGATGGTTGCCAGTGTGCCAAATGATTTCACTGAGATGGTAAGTATGGGTTTCGTCTAGAAGAAGCTGTCATGGAAGAACGCTTGACAAAAGACGAAGGAACAAAGAAATCATCATATGGGTTTTCTAGAAAGAAATAAAGCGAAACAAATGTTGTCATTGAGGAAAGGAAGTTTAGACCTCTGAGAAGACATCATCGGTACCAACAACAGGTCGCTTATGTGACTCTAGTCGTCAATGTAGCTCCGACTATTGTTGCTTGTTAGAGACCACCTTCTCAAGGTAATCAAGGGAAAAGTCAGAGGAGAGAAGGTTTTGACCCTATTCTAATGATTTATGCAGAGTTGTTTCTAGATTTAGTTCAAAATAAATTGGTTCATACTAGACCTCCCCCTGCTATACCCTCACATTTGCCATGGTATTGAAAGGCGGATCAGACTAGTGCTTTTCATCAAGGATCCCTAGGGAACAACATTGAAAACTGCTTTTCCTTGAAGTCTAAAGTGCAGAAGATGGTAAGATCTTGACTCATATCCTTACGTTGGTCCTAATGTGAAAGATAACCCACTACCCAAACATGGAGGTGGAAATGCCGTAAATATGGTTGTTGGTTGTCTTAGGAACTTCCATATTTTTGATATCAACCTGGTGAAAGGGTGTAATACGGTGGGAGAACTGACTTGGATGTTTTGCGTTTGATTGCAATTTTTACGGATAGCAAGAGTCGCCATCGACTTTTCTTTTATCCAATAAGGAAAGGTTAAAAAGAACAGGAAAGACCTTTCGAGATTGTTTTCTTGAGTTCAGGGGGTAGGTTATGAAAAGGGAAGGTGTTAGCACCCTTTTCATCTGTAGTTATCTACGGGCTCTTAGTTGCTTGCTAGATCACTTACTTTTGTTTGAAAATGTGCTTGTGGTATGAGTTTTGAATGTATTTTGAAAATATCTTTGTAATGGTTCTCGTTTCTATAAGAACGCGTACAAAGTTTTGTTTTGAAAATAGTTCAAAGAGGTGTTTGTGGAATATGTTTTTGAAAGTGATTTTGAAAAGTGTCTTTGTAATGGTTCTCGTCTCTATAAGAACGCATACAAAAAGCTTTGTCTTTTGAAAATGTTTCAAGATGAAAGTGTTGGTGTATAAAATGTTTTTGTTATGAGCAAGCGAGCAACTAGAAGCATCCTACCTACTCAAAAGGTCTTTGTTCTTTTCTTACTCCTTTAGATGTTGCTATTTTACCATTGGTTTGGTAAGAAGCTCCATCATTGGATGTGAAGGGACAGGCGTGGGACGTTTGTATAGTCATAGAAGGCAACCTATGGGACGTTTTAGCAGTGTCGTTTAGGGACTAGATCATTTACCGAAGGAAACATTGAGGGTCATTGAGGGACTACAATCTTTTATCGAGGGTCTTTGCTAAAACGCCCATATTCTAGGGACATGACTATTTTTCTGAGGCAACAAGTGGATTTACCCTAGGGGTGCTAGTGTGTTTGATTGCATGCATTTTGTCTTTGATTAGGGGTTGTCTACTCATTGTTTTTATCTTGCCATACACCCTAATTACTAACAATATATGAAAGCAATAAAATGCGGAAAGTAAATCCTAAGTTATTACATCATTTCAGGGATGGGGATACATATTTACAAATGGGGATTGCAAGAATTTAACTCCTAATTTATCTATTACAACCATATTGAATTGTACAATACAAGAAAAGAAAAGGATTTATTTTGAAAATGGTTTTTTGTCTTAATAAATTAAAAGAAAAAAGAATTAGTTAATAAAAAGAAAATATTTTTTTATGTCTTTTTTATATTAAAAAAATAGTGTTAATGCTAAAAAATAATAAAAATAATGACGAAAGCAGGATCAGCCTGTTGTTGAAAACAAAAATGAGAGGGACCAGAAGTTCTGATGCTAGGCACGCTGTAGTTCAGAAAGAAACGTTAGAGGGAACCAGAAATTCTGATGCTATGCACGCTGTAGTTCAGAAAGAAACGTCAGAGGGAACTAGAAATTTAGATGCTAGGCATGTTGTAGTTCAGAAAGAAATGTTATAGGAAACCAAAAGTTCTGGGTTGCTGCGTGCTAAAGTTCTGAAAGAAACGTTAGAGGAAACCAGAAGTTCTGAGTTGTTGCGCGCTGAAGTTCTAAGTGTTAAAATAGTGATGAAAAATCTAGAAGTTATGTGTTGTGTTACAACAGTGAGAAAAACCCAGAAGTTATGTATGTTGTGTTGCAACAGTGAGAAAAACCTAGAAGTTTTGTGTGTTGTGTTACAACAGTGAGAAAAACCTAGAAGTTATGTGTTATGTTAAAACAGTGAGAAAAAAATCCTAGAAGTTATGTGTTGTGTTAAAACAGTGAGAAAAGTCCTAGAAGTTATGTGTTATGTTAAAATAGTGAGAGAAAAATCCTAGATGTTGTGTTGTGTTAAAACAGTGAGAAAAGTCCTAGAAGTTTTGTGTTGTGTTAAAACAATGAGAAAAGTCCTAGAAGTTTTGTGTTGTGTTAAAACAGTGAGAAAAATCCTAGAAGTTCTGTGTTGTGTTAAAACAGTGAGAAAAGTCTAGAAGTTTTGTGTTGCACTTCACCTCCTTCCTTACATTAGCCAGAGCATCTGCAACTTATTCAGTTCTTAACAATAGCAAATCAGAAAAATAAAAGCACGACAGTTTATAGAAGTTATATTCCTAATTCTGAGCCTAGTTTTTTTCAAGAAGTTCTGGTCCATAATTTTTCTACTTGGGCAATGATATATACAGTCTCAACACTATGAGATCTATATTTTAATGATGTTATAAATGAAAAGTTCAAAGTCAGGATGACTTACCTTGAATCTAAAGCGTGTGTTTGGGACTTGAGTTGCTGCCTTTGAATGTTCTGGGGGTTAGCAGGAAACGAAATAGAAATGTTAAGTTCCTTGATTAGAAGGGAAGAATAAGGGTATTATTTTGAGAATTCTGGGTTTAAGAGCGTTTGAATGTTTTCTTTTCTCTCTTTTTGTATTTGATAACTCTCTCTTTCTAAAAGCTAGCCTCTTAGACGTGTGGTGCAACAACTTATTTATAGATGAGTTTGATGTGGTTTTGGGGGGAAACAAATGGGATTTGAACCTTTTTGGCATACTGTTCCATTTCTTTTTTAATATAACCTTTATGTGCTAATTTGGTGCAAATATGGGGTTTGAGAAAAATGCAGGCGTGGACTGGATCAACAACAATTTGGAGTGTTGTAGCAGCTGGATGCAGGACTGTGTCATAGTAGTGCATTAGACTGTTCAAAACGAGGTTTTGGGTCTTGGTGATGTTCTGATCGAAGAGTGGAAAGACCAGAGTGAGATTCGAAGGCTGATGTTCTGATTGAAGAGTAGAACATAGTCTCCATATGTTGAAGAATGAGATTTGAAGAGTCATGTTCTAATCGAAGAACACAACTTCCATATGTTCTGATCGAAGAGTCATGTTCTGAATCATTTTTGCAAATTCTAATTGAACTTGCATGAAAACTGGCCCTGAAGTTCTGAAATTATCATATTCTCTTAATACTTAGAAAATTTTCTAAGTGTTTAGAAATTTGACTTTTTCCAAGTAATTTTTGACTTTTGATTTCTTGATGGACCAATTTCCTGTCCTAATGAAATATGATTGTTGAAACTTGATTTTGATCCAAAAGTCAAAGTTTGACTTTTCAGTGTGCTTTTGACTATTTTGCCCTTGTGAATGACTTTCTTGGAAAATTGTAATCCGAGACTTGAAACTTGATAGAAGCAAACCTGAGGGTCCAGGATGATCCTTTGAGAAATGAGAGGGCAAATTTTGGGGTACAACAGGGGGGATTTAGTGAAGATGCATGTTGATCTTTGTGAATTATTTATTATACACATGACCATGTTGGTTATAGTATTTTCAGTATGGATATCCATGGATGTGATAAAGTGAGAGTTGATCTTTAAGAGATGATGGATGAAAGTCTTATCCATATAATCAGGCCAAGGGTTGAATATGAAGAAGACGTGAATATGGTTTACGGATGTCCTGGTGAATTCCGGATTTTTGATGTGAATGATATGAATGATGATCTTGTATAGCTGCATGCTATGTTTTGTCACATGCATGGCCAAGAAAAACATCATTATGGGTCCTATCAGATCTGCTGTAGGGATTCTCGCGGTTGTTTTATCGTAAGAAGAGGTGTTCAATTGTTGTTAGATAATGGTACTATCAAAGTCACATGCAATATAGATGATTACAATGTAGTTAATATGGTTGAAGATTACTCAGTTGAGGCCATGTCTGATGATGAATATGTTTCTATAGATGAGTTCTTTTCTGCTGATGAAGGTATGTTCTCTGATAATGATTCAGTGGTGCCTAAATATTCTGAAGTAGGGATGAATGTCATTATGTTGTGTTTTGGTGTTCCCGCTCCTATAGAGATTGAGTATCATAGTAAGCCTGTTTTCCCTCCCGTGGTTATTTGTCTGCCTGGTCTTGTCCCATATGAATTAGACAAAGTTGTGCTTTACAAGTACAATGCAACTATCCTGGAAGATGGTGTGGAAATTCCAATCCAACATTTTTCCCATGTCGGGAATATTGCTGAAGCTAGTAGGGTAACCCGCAGTGGTTGTGTCTTCGCCCCTACCTTTCAAGGGGATGTTAATTCTGATAAAAAGGTTGTTGAGAGTCTAGTGGCGCCGCTTTGGAAAAGGGTGTGAATGACTTGTTGAAGATCATCAAGATGAGTGATTACAAGATCGTGGATCAATTGCTGCAAACTCCATTTAAGATTTCCATTCTAGCCTTACTAATGAACTCTTCTGCTCATTGGGAGTCTCTGATGAGAGTGTTGGATCAGGATTTTGTTGGAAGTGACATGTCTCTGGATCAGTTCAATAATGTTGTGGGGAATATTACATCTTGTATTAGTCTGAGCTTTTGTGATGATGAGTTTCCCGGTGAAGGAAGAGACCATAACCTGGCTCTCCATATTTCCATGAATTATAAGAATGACTCTTTGTCTAATGTGTTGATTGACAATGGGTCTGCTTTGAATGTCATACCAAGAATTACACTCATGAAGCTTAAATATCAGGGAACTCCCATGCACTCCAGTGGCATTATAGTGAAAGCATTTTATGGTTCGAGAAAGCTTGTCATCAGAGAAGTTGATTTTCCTATTCACATAGGTCCGCACTTATTCCAGATTACTTTCCAGGTTATGGATATTGTTTCTGCCTATAGTTGTTTATTGGGACGACCATCGATCCATGAAGCAAGAGTTGTTACTTCAACCTTGCACCAGAAGTTGAAATTTGTTCGTGAAGGGAAGGTAGTTGTTGTACCCCAAAATTTGCCCTCCCATATTCTTCAAGATTTGTCAAAAGCATGCTTCAAAATTCCCCAAGGGTTGCACAGTGCAAGGGCCTCCTAACAGTCAAAATTAGGGTTTTGGTTCTGACAAAGAAATTGAAGTTTCCAAGGGTCCAATCAAGTCCCACATGCCTACAAATATGGTCAAGCATCCTCATACCAAGTTTCAAGACTTACAGCTCAAAATTGCACAGTCAAAAACCCTAATTGCACTGCAGTCAACTGTAGGGGCAAAATAGTCATTTGACAGTCAAAAGTTCAAATTTTTGGTCAACATCTCATTTTGAAGCCACAAACATCATTTGATCAATGCTTGATCATGATTCTCAAAGCTTGGCTCAAAAATCATCAAGATGCAAAAGTTTCCATATTGGGACAGTTGAAAAAGTCAACTGTAAATTAACCAGGGCATAACTTCCACATGGATTATCAGAAAAATTCCATCCAAAGCTCATTTTGAAGATAAAGACATTTCCTACAACTCCTCTTAATACTTAAAGTCCAAGAAATGCTCTCACAAAAAGTTATCAATTTCAACATTATAGGTCATTTTCAAAAGTCAACAAAAAGGGACTTTAAGTCAAAGGCCATAACTTGAGATTGGTAAATACAAATGACATGGGACCAAAGGCATTGGTTAGAGGACTCAAATACCTTTCCAAAATGTCCAAGAACATGAGCAAAGCTTAAAAATTGAGCAAGTTATGCCTTGTGGAAGTTGGGAAATTTTTGGATATTTTGAAAAGTCAACATTGATTCAAATGACCTAAAAATGCTAATGGGCCTCTTTTTCTTCCACAATTCATCATCCAAGGCATGTGCACGACCATTTGGCCCAAAGGGAAGTTTTTCTTCATTTTTAGTTATTCATTTGGATTTTTTATTATTAATAATTCATTTAATTAATTAAAATACATGAAAAATACCAAACCAATGCAATCAAATCTTTTTGTGCATGGAATAGGTTTAAAAATTCGTGCATGATCAGATATAGAAGGAATTGAAGTCAATTGGCCATGATTTGTACCAAATAGGCATGAAAAAATATTTGAAAAGATCTTGGAAAATCAAATCTTGCAAATCATGAATGCAAAGGTTTTTGTGTGATTTCTTTAACCCTAATCATTCACAGGTACATATACATGCTAAACCTAATCCTAAAGAACTCGAAGCTGCGCCAGAAATCCCTAAACAAACTTGGAATTTTTCAAGAAAAACTCAAATCTGAAAACCATCTTCTAGGTCGATTCAAGCCAAGAGACTTGTTCCATCATCTTCCTGAGACTTCAAGGAAGGTTTTCAAATCAAAACCAATCGTCCTAACGCCCTGAATTGGTAAAATGATCGCACCCTGTACAGAAAAATTTTCATGTTCTTGCATCATGAATCATACGCTTTTAGTAATTTTTAACATTTGATTTGTGTTCATTGCCTAATTCTAAAGCTAACTGTGTGGTTTAATTGTGTTTTTGTGCACCCTTGAGGATTTCACCATGAATACGTGCTAGGGTTTTCAGGACCTTGAATTAGGGCTTTTTAGTTAAGGAAAAATTAGCACTCGAGACCTAGACCATTGGAACAATCGTGCTTGGACAAAAAGGATAGGACCCTCGCGCCTAATTTATGAGGCCACATGGCCTATTCATTATTTTCTGGAATGATACATAAGGGAACGGTTCAAAAACCGTTGCCCATTCTTTTCTTATTGCAGGAAATAAACAAGCCAAGGAAGAAGAAGGATAGGTGGCCAACGTTGATTGGGTCATTCAAAAATTCGCGCTAAAAAAGTCATTAACGCGTTGTTCTATATTATAATGATTGTTTGTTATTTGTTATACAACGCGTGTAGAGTGCTTCAGTGGCAAGGCTTGTTAGTGGTAATCTCTAGGACCTGGGTTTGAGCCCCAGGTCCCTCACCCTTTCCATATTATTTTTCAATTAACACTTCTATGCAGTTTCAACGCTGAAGACCACCATACGTCCACAATTCCCAGCTTGCCACGCGTATGCCAAGATCAATCAGAGGGCCACAATTTGAGGAACATCATGGACGTGAGTCAATAGCGCTACACGCTGGCATGGAAGTCAACGAGGCCAAAGATGCTTGGGCCCAAATCACTACAACAAACCCTCCACTTGGGGACAGCACCCCCTCTAGTTTGTTTCTTTTACTTTTTTTTTATATTTTTCTTTTCTTTATTTTAATTAATTTCTTTTAATTTTTTATAATTATTATTTTCATAATATATAAAAAACACAAAAAAATCAGAAAAGATAAAAAGAATAAATATTTTTATTTTACTAGTATTTTTGTAAATAAATTTCATTAAATGATTTTAGTTTTTTTAATCTAGGATTCATCTTAATATTTTTGCAATAAAAACCTAAAATTTGTAGAATTAGGGTTTGTATCAATTTTTATCCTTTTTCTTTTCCTTTCATAATAACTAATTATTAAATATTATTTTTGTAATTAAATTGCATATAAATAATTATATTAAGTTTAGGTTAAAATTTAATACTTTCTTAATAAACTAAAAAACAATTAGAATTAGGGTTAGCATTTTAATTTCAATTAATCTCATTAAATTCCCATAAATACAAAAATACCAAAAATAACTCCCTTTCATTTTAATTTTAATTAATTTAATCATTTAATTTAATTTCGTTAAAAGGGTTCAACGCCCTCGTTTCTAATTTTAATTTCAATTCGCGTATTTATTTCTTTTCCTTTTAATATTTATGTATCTCTCCCAAAGCTTTGTAAACTCGGACAATTTAATCTTTCGCACTTTACTTTAATACGTTCTTTATTTTCTGTCAAATCGGGTTCTGGAAATTTTGGCGATGTGGACCCGCGCCTTTTGTAATAGTTTAGAATTTTACCTTTCTCGCACTTTTTAACTGCTAAATCAATGCATGCAAGAATGAATGGCCTTAAATAAAAACAAGCGTATAGATCACCAATAACATGACAAGATAAAATATCTGAATCTGACAAACAAATCACACACCACCCCTAGGGTACGCCTCACTGTTGCCTTGCCTCGAAAGGTGATCGTCGAGTAGAGGATGTCTTAGTAAGTCCTCATGATCCTGGAACCTGGCATGAGGGTAGCTTCTAAGGTATCTTCCCATTGCTCTGGTGATCACCATGTCCCGAACCTCGAATTGACCCGAACACCTCCAACGGTGGTGCTACCTACCTCTCAATGGTGGGATGGCACTACTTTAAAGGACATCTACACAGACGAATTCCTTAGGGTAGGTAGACGACTCTAGATACTTGCTCTAATTTCAAAACAAATTAAAAAATACTTTTCACACCGACACCTTTTCAAAAAGCTTTCGAAAGCAAATTTTTCAAACACTCTTGAGGACCGATACAAGAGTCGAACTGGAATTTTCAAAGAAACTTTTTAAAACCCACAGTAGAAAAGCAAAAAAACCATTTTTGAAAACACAAATGAGCAAGTATCTAAGAGCCCATGGATAACCATGGATAGAAAGGGTGCTAACACCTTCCCTTTCTATAACCTACCTCCCGAACCGAGAGCAATCTCTTTAAGGAATTTTTCTGTGCTTTTGTCCTTTCCATTTGGAGAAAATAAAAGACGGTGGCGACTCTTGCTTCCGCGACATTTCGCGAACCAGCGTTAAACAGTCAGTTCCAGATCCACCGATCACAGAACTGGCGACTCTGCTGGGGACATAACTTAAAGTGAGGTGTACCTTAGGGTTAGTTCATAACTGTGTTTTCAATTGTATTGACTTGCTTGCTTTATTTTGTGGGACTGTCTTGGGAGTTCTATAGATCCTAACCCGGATCTGGGGATACCTTCTTAGAAAGTAGCAACAAGACTGTGAGGGAACTGTGCGGGGTATACCGACATGGTTGAAACAGTCTTCTACGTTGATGTGGCACTTTGGTGTGTACCGGTAACCCTTGAGTTCAGTCAAGGAGAGTACGGGGCCTCCGCGTGGTGTCGTGAAGCATCAACAGACCTTAGGAACCTTAATTGAACTATCTTGGCCTCTTTAGGGTAGTGAGATAACTGACTTTGGTGCAGTCCGAGGTTGGTTGATACTCGATACTACACTCAATTGAGGGTTGCTTTCCTGGAATATTTCGGTCGCCAGTTCAGTGGCTAAATCGAAACGATGAATAATGAAAGCAATCTCGTGATGTTGGGATCCTTAGAACCCGGTTACTTCTAATAGGACAGGTTGAACCCACCAACTTCAAGAGGGTACTACCCAGACCCCATGCTGGCCTTAAACCCTAAGGGCTTGTCTTGTGTGCCTTGTGTGCCTTACATGTTTGTCTTTGTAAATATCTGTGGTGTGTTTAATCATAGCATCATGACATCATCCAGCATCATATGCATTGACTGACCATTTCAGGGGTTCGAATCTTCATCTTTGTTCTTGTTTTGTAGGACATGGAAATTGTTCGTAGAAAGACAATTCAAATCAATCTTCTAAAGATCCCTCCTCAGCTTAAGGAACTTATATCCAGGATTCCCGAGAGCTCTTCATTCAGTGAAAGACATGGAAGCCTCATCAGCTTGGTCAACACCAACATTGAGGAAGATATGATAAAGGTCCTGTTCCAGTTCTTTGACCCTCTGCATCACTGTTTCACCTTCTTGGATTATCAGCTGGTACCTACATTGGAGGAGTTTTCCCGGCTCCTGAAGATCCCTATCCTTGATCAACTACCCTACAACGGTACAGAAAAGGAACCTAAGCTTGAAGAGATAGCTAAAGCCTTGCACCTACAGTCATCTGACCTCAAGGGACATTGGGAAGTTAGAAGTGGTATCAAAGGGTTCTTAGTCAGGTATCTGTTTGAAAATGCCCATGAATGTTGGAACTCCCTTGACTTACAAGCTTTTGAAGAGGTTGTGGCCCTCCTTGTCTATGGTTTGGTGTTGTTCCCTAACCCAGATCAGCTTATTGATATCAGTGCTGTCCAGATCTTTATGTCCAGGAATCCTATACCTACGTTGCTGGGAGACATCCTTCACTCATGTTACACTCGAACCATGAGAAAAAGAGGTGTCCTTATGTGTTGCACTCCTCTCCTGGGAAGGTGGTTTATTTCGCACCTTCCACAATCAGTTTTGAAGAACGAGCGGGGTTTGAGATGGTCACAACGGTTGATGACTCTTACACATGCAGATATACATTGGTGCCCTAGGTCCAGAGAGGATGTCACTATCATTGATTGTTGCGGAGAGTACCCTAATGTTCCTTTACTTGGAATCAGAGGAGGTATTACTTACAACCCATGCCTGGCTTGGAGACAGTTTGGTTATGCTCAGAGGGATGGTCCTCATGACGTGTTAATTCCAGACATAGTTTTTGACTTCGACAACGATACTCAAGGACTTCGCCAGAGATTTATCAGAGCCTGGAGGATGCCAAGTAGGATAGACAGTAAGACACTGGGGCACAGGAACTCCATCCCGTTGGAACCTTATCTCAAGTGGGTACGAGCCCGCTCCCAGAAGTTAGTGATGCCTTATCCCCATATGCTCCCTGTGATCAAAGAGCCAGTCTTGGAAGGAGAAGTGTCCTACACTATTCAGCACCCTGATATACCCACATCCTGGGAAGAGATGCAGAAGAGCTGGATCCAGCTTAAGGAAGAACGGAATTCTCTTGAAACCAGTCTACATGCTAGTGAAAAGAAGGTCTTGGAGCTCACCCGCCTCTTGCATGAGGAGAGGAATCTCAACACTTACATAGCTCCAAAGAGGATGCGTAGTATATTTTGGGATTGATTTGCTTTTATATTATTTCGCCCATGAGGCTTTGATGTACTGAACAATTATTTCTTTAATGATAACGTGTGTTCCTTTTTGTCTACAACAAATTTGAACTTTCGAACCCTCGAATGCATTGCATAAACACATATCATTCATCATGTGCATAGCAGGTTTTTCCTCTTTTCAGGTTGCTTACAGTTCTTCGCTGTTTATTTCAGCATCATGAATCCTGACTCGTCATCAACTGAGATGTCCATCAAAGCTCTTCAGGCGCAGAATGCGCAATTTCAGGAACTAATCATGGGTTTGGCTCAGGGCCAAGAGGAGCTGAAGGCTCTGCTCCTGAAGAAGGAAAAGGAAAAGAAGAGAAGAACTGTTCTGTTCAACTCGGGCCGAAGATTTGGCAATACTCTGCAAAATGAAGAGGCTGGTTCTTCCATTGGCAAGGGTACTCCTCAAGCGGAAAAAGGTCCTAGTCTGGTAGTCTCTGACAACGAGACTGATTTTGATGAAGAGCAGTATCCTCCTGCAGAGGACAGATACAAGCAATTGGAGGACAGGTTGAATGCTATGGAGATACAACAGGTACTTGGGCTGGATTTTGGAGATTTGGGTTTGTCTACTGGTGTGATCATCCCTCATAAGTTTAAAGCAACGTCCTTTACCAAATATGACGGGGCGTCTTGTCCCAAACTACACCTCAGGTCTTATGTGCGGAAGATTCAGCCGTACTCAGTGGACAAGAATTTGTGGATCCACTTCTTCCAGGAGAGTCTTTCAGGGACTCATCTCGAATGGTTCTATCAGCTGGATGGGACCAAAGTTCGTAACTGGGAGGAGTTGGCTACTGCTTTCTATAAGCAGTATCAGTATAATGCCGACCTTGCCCCTACACGTACCCAACTCCAGGGTATGTCGTTAGGTTCAAGTGAAGGTTTTAAAGAGTACGCTCAGAAGTGGAGGGATCTGGCTGGCAGGGTGCAGCCTCCGTTGACTGATCGGGAGTTGGTGGACATGTTCTTGGGGACCCTATCTGGGCCATTTTTCAACCATCTTATCGGTAATTCTTCTGCTGGATTCACTGATCTTATTCTGACTGGAGAGAGAATTGAGGCTGGGTTGAAGTCTGGTAAGATTCCGAAGGGTGCATCGTCTAGTTCTGAGAAGAAACCCTTCAAGAAGGAGGCTAGTGCTGTATATGGCTCTAGAAGACAAGAGAAATCTGAGCGTCGCCAATCTGTCATTGCGGTAATGATTGCCAAGCTTGCTGCCGCTCCTCGGCCAACCAATCCTCAAAGGGCTGAAAGACCCCGGAGAGAGTTTACCCGTTTGAGCATGACCTTATCGCAGATCTTGCCACAGTTGCTATCCACCAATCTAGTGACTGTCAGAGAGGCATCCAAAGCTGTGAACACTGCCTCCCCCAAGTACAACCCAAATGCTCGTTGTGCTTACCATTCTGATAGCCTGGGGCATTCCACTGATGACTGTTGGTCATTAAGGAGTAAGGTGCAAGACCTTATTGACGCGAAAGAGATACAGTTCGAAGCGCCTGAGAGGCCGAATGTGGTGACTGCTCCTATGCCTCAGCATGGGGTAAATGCTGTTGATGAAGAGATGTACGTTGTTTCTGTGGATGATCTAGCCACTCCCTTAATGACTGTCAAGAGGAACCTGCTGCGGGCCGGTTTATTTCCGGGTTGCAGTGAGGGTTGCCTGTTCTGTGCTGTTTCCTTATCTGGTTGTCCCTTGCTGAAGTTAGGTATCCAAAGCCTAATGGATAGCAAGGAGATTATGTTTAAGAAGTCTGCTGTTCAGTTGGTTCCGGTAGAAGAAGTTTCTGTGGTTACCATCTTCAATAATCCAATCAAGGCTCTCCCGAAGAAGCATGTCCAAATCATGACTGTCGCACCGGTTGTTATCACTGTTCCGGGGCCTCTTCCCTATGTATCTGATAAAGCTGTCCCCTGGCATTATGGGGCAGACGTATATGTGAATGGAATCAAACAAGAATTCAACACTGGCGCCAGTATCTGCGATATCACTGGCCCAGCCAAGGTTACCCGCAGTGGCAGGCTCTTCTCGCCTGACATTGCACCGCCCGCTGCTCGAAGACCCCTTCTTATAACACCTACAAGTGTACCTGTTCCTGTTACTGACCAAGTTGTTTCTCCTGCTGCCGAGTCATCCAATGCTCGGGGCAAAGGAATTGAAGACGAGCCCGCCCGGATGGAGGCACCGATACCTATAAATGCTGAGGCCTCCCAACAAGAAATGGAGGAGATTCTAAAGATAATAAAAAATAGTGACTTTAATGTTGTGGAACAGCTGGGGCATACGCCCTCCAAGATTTCCATGCTCTCCTTATTGCTATGCTCCGAGGCCCATGCTAAGGCCTTGATCTCATTTCTCAAGACGGCCCATGTGCCACAGGAGACATCTGCAGTCCAGTTCACTGATTGTGTAGCAAATCTGACAGCGGACAATGGCTTGGGTTTCTCAGATGCTGACCTGACTGCGAAGGGAAGAGACCACAATGACGCCCTGCATGTCTCTATTGAATGCAGGGGCACTACTCTGGCGCATGTGTTGGTGGACACTGGTTCTTCCTTGAATGTTTTACCAAAGAAGGCTTTAGACCGTTTGGATTGTGAAGGCCTGGAATTAAAACCCAGCAATATCATTGTCAGGGCCTTTGACGGTTCAAAAAGGATGGTTCATGGAGAGGTTGACATTCCTATTCGTGTGGGCTCTCAGGTGTTTGACTCTACTTTTTATGTGATGGATATCCGTCCATCGTACTCTTGTCTACTGGGTCGACCTTGGATCCATAAAGCTGGGGCAGTGACCTCTACCTTGCACCAGAAGCTGAAATACCCTGTCAGAGGGAAGATCGTCACTGTGCAGGGAGAGGAGGAGTATATGGTGAGCCATTTGAATTCCTTCAGGTACATTGAGATGGATGGGGAGTTCATTGAAACCCCCTTTCAGCATTTCGAGGAGGTGTTTCCAATTTCAGCAGCAGCAGAAACAGCAGTCGAAGAGAAGGTTCCTGTGATCGGTGGATCTGGAACTGACTGTTTAACGCTGGTTCGCGAAATGTCGCGGAAGCAAGAGTCGCCACCGTCTTTTATTTTCTCCAAATGGAAAGGACAAAAGCACAGAAAAATTCCTTATAGAGATTGCTCTCGGTTCGGGAGGTAGATTATAGAAAGGGAAGGTGTTAGCACCCTTTCTATCCATGGTTATCCATGGGCTCTTAGATACTTGCTCACTTGTGTTTTCAAAAATGGTTTGTTTGCTTTTCAACTGTGGGTTTTAAAAAGTTTCTTTGAAAATTCCAGTTCGACTCTTGTATCAGTCCTCAAGAGTGTTTGAAAAGTTGCTTTCGAAAGCTTTTTGAAAAGGTGTCGGTGTGAAAAGTATTTTTGAATTTTGTTTTGAAATTAGAGCAAGTATCTAGAGTCGTCTACCTACCCTAAGGAATTCGTCTGTGTAAATGTCCTTTTAAGTAGTGCCATCCCACCATTGAGAGGTAGGTAGCACCACCGTTGGAGGTGTTCGGGTCAATTCGAGGTTCGGGACATGGTGATCACCAGAGCAATGGGAAGACACCTTAGAAGCTACCCTCATGCCAGGTTCCCGGATCATGAGGACTTACTAAGACATCCTCTACTCGACGATCACCTTTCGAGGCAAGGCAACAGTGAGGCGTACCCTAGGGGTGGTGTGTGATTTGTGTGTCAGATTCATTTATTTTTGTCTTTTGTCATGTCATGGGTGATCTACGCTTTTGTTTTTATTTTGTCATTCATTCTTGCATGCCATTATTAACAGTTTAAAAATGCGAGAAAAGTAAAGTTCTAAAGCTATTACAAAAGGCGCGGGTCCACATCGCCAAAATTTCTTGAACCCGATTTGACAGAAAAATAAAGAATTAAAAATTCGAAAGATTAAAATGTTACATGGCCTTGGGAGAGGTACATAAATATTATAAAGAATAAAAATAAATATGCGAATTGGAATTAAAGTTGAAACGAGGGCGTTGGACCCTTTTTAACTAAATTAAAATAAACGATTATTAAATTAATAAAATTAAAAGGAAAAGAAATTGTTTTTGGTATTTTTTGGTATTTAGGAGAATTTAATGCAATTAAACCTAATTCTACAATTTTTATTTTATTATGAAAACATATTAAAGTTTAACCTAAAATTAACCTTAACTATTTTACATGCAATTTAATTACAAAAATAAGTAATAGTAAATATTTAATTATTATGAAAGAAAATAAAAAAAAGGGATAAAAAAAATAATTAAACCCTAATTCTACCAATTTTAGGTTTTTTTATTAAAAAATGTTAAGATTAAACCCTAAATTAAAACTAAGTGAATTAATGCAATTTATTTACAAAATACTAAAATAAAAATATTTATTATTTTTTATCTTTTCCGATTTTTTTATGTTTTTATGTTTTTTTTTATGAAAATAATTGAATTAAAAAAAACTAATTAAAATAAAAACAATAATTAAAAATAATATCAAAATAAGGAAAAGAAATAAAGCAAACCTAGGGGGTTCTGCCCCTAATTTGGAGGTGAAACTTTAGCAATCTGGGCCCAATGACCTTCAGGCCTGGTAGACTTTTTCCACTAGTGTGTGAGGTGGTTGACTGCAGTCCATGGTGCGCTTCAGATTGTGGCCATTTGATCCATCTCCATAGGCATGTGGATGGCCAGATTTTGTGAACATGGTGAACCGTTAGCGTTGAACCTGCATAGGAGTATTATGTGAAAAATAACATGAAAGGGGGTGGGGACCTGGGACTCGAACCCAGGTCCTGAACATTACCAACCAACACGCTTGCCAATCGTTCCAAACGCACTTTCTGTATGTTAGATATCAAACAAATATTATAAAATAAATCCACGCGTTAGTGCTCTTTGCGCGCGAAAATTTAAACCACCCAGTTGTTTCTTGCCACCTAGTCATCGTCCTCCTTGTTGATCTATTTTCTGAAACATAAAAACAATTAGCAACGGTTTTCTAAACGTTCCCATAGGCACCTTTCTGAAAAATAACGAATAGCCCCTGGGGCCTCATAAATTAGGCGCGATGGTCTCATTCTCTTCGTCCAAGCGTGTTGAGTTGAATGGCCTAGGTTTCAAGCTCCAATTTTTCCATATTCAAAAACCCCTAATTCGAAAACTTAAGAACCCTAAAAAGCAACAATGGTAGATTCGCATACAGTGTATAAAAACGCAATTAATCCATGTGGTTAGCTTCAGAATGCATCATTTAGTAAGAATACATAAACAAAATGCCATGAAAATGCCTCAAAACTAAAATACAAATATGCATTTTTATGAGAAAAATTTTGATTCTGTACAATGATTTAAGGCTGTAGGGTTGGTGTTCTTGATCCAGGTACGTTGCTTGATGTCCCAGGGATGCAATGGAATGAATTTCTTGGCTTCAATCGACCTGCAAAAGTGTTTTCAGATTTGAGTTTTCTTTGAAAAATTCCAAGTTGGTGTAAGGATTTCTGGCGCAGCTTTTTGGTTAGGGAGCATTAGGTCTTGATCAAGCTTATGTATGGAACAAATTAGGTCAAAAATCTGATCAAAAGAATCAAGGAATTGATTATGCAATATTTGATTTTTTATGGCATTAGTTTTTCAATCTTTTTCATGCAATTTGATATCAAATCATGACAAACCCTTCCAAAAATGATTATGCACGAATCTTGAGTGTCCAATGAGAGTATTTTCTGCACAAAAAGATTTGATTTCATTAGTTTAGTATTTTTTTCATATTTTATTTAGTTTAAATGAATTAATTGTAATAAAAAATTAAAATAAATAAATAAAAATAATAAAAAACTTCCCTTTGGGCCAAATGGTCGTGTGAATGTCTTGGATGATGAATTGTGGAAGAAAAAGAGGCCCATTAGCAATTTTAGGTCATTTGAATCAATGTTGACTTTTCAAAATATCCAAAAATTTCCCAACTTCCACAAGGCATAACTTGCTCAATTGTTAACCTTTGCTCATGTTCTTGGACATTTTGGAAAGGTATTTGAGTCCTCTAACCAATGTCTTTGGTCCCATGTCATTTTGATTTACCAATCTCAAGTTATGGCCTTTGACTTAAAGTCCCTTTTTGTTGACTTTTGGAAATGACCTATAATGTTGAAATTGATAACTTTTTGTGAGAGCATTTCTTGGACTTGAAGTGTGAAGAGGAGTTATAGGAAATGTCTTTCTCTTCAAAATGAGCTTTGGATGGGATTTTTCTAATAATCCATGTGAAAGTTATGCCCTGGTCAATTTACAGTTGACTTTTTCAGCTATCCAAATAAGGAAACTTTTGCATCTTGATGATTTTTGAGCCAAGCTTTGAGAATCATGATCAAGCATTGATCAAATGATGTTTGTGGCTTTAAAATGAGATGTTGACCAAAAATTTGAACTTTTGACTTTCAAATGACTATTTTGCCCTTACAGTTGACTGTAGTGTAATTAGGGTTTTGACTGTGCAATTTTATGCTGAGAGTCTTGAAACTTGGTATGAGGATGCTTGACCATGTTTAAAGGCATGTGGGACTTGATTGGACCCTTGAAAACTTCATTTTCTTGATCAGAACCAAAACTCTAATTTTGACTGTTAGGAGGCCCTTGAACTGTGCAACCCTTGGGGAATTTTGAAGCATGACTTGGCAATTTCTTGAAGAATATGGGAGGGCAAATTTTGGGGTGCAACAGTTGCCCCTGTTCAATCTTCTTAGACCTGAGGATGCAGATTGGCTAACGTGCCTTTCGTAATCCGAAGGTGGAAGATGATTGAACACTAGAGTGCCCAGAAATTTGCGCTCACATAGTAGCAGTGATGATGGAATGGGCTTATAGATGTCATTTAGAGATTGATGAATAGGATGATGGGCTTATAGATGACATCTGGATGTTGATCGCGTAAGAGATTCCTAAGCGAGAACTTGCGTACCTGCAAAAGAAAAATGAGTACATGACATGTTGCAGGAGCTGGTCTTCAGATGCTTTGTATAGATGTGTCCTGACTGGTTACAGGAGCTGAATCTTTAAACTCTTCAGACGTGCCCTGGCGAGATACAGGAATCGAGTATGGTAATGTTAGTCTTCAACAGATACACCCTGGCAAGATACAGGAATCGGATCCTCGAACTCTTCAGACACACCCTGGCAAGATACAGGAATCGGATCTGGTAATGCTAGTCTTCAACGGATACACCCTGGCAAGATTCAGGTATCGGATCCTCGAACTCTTCAGACACACCCTGGCAAGATACAGGAATCGGATCTGGTAATGCTAGTCTTCAACGGATACACCCTGGCAAGATACAGGAATCGGATCCTCGAACTCTTCAGACACACCCTGGCAAAATACAGGAATCGGATCTGGTAATGTTAGTCTTCAACGGATACACCCTGGCAAGATTCAGGTATCGGATCCTCGAACTCTTCAGACACACCCTGGCAAGATACAGGAATCGGATCTGGTAATGCTAGTCTTCAACGGATACACCCTGGCAAGATTCAGGTATCGGATCCTCGAACTCTTCAGACACACCCTGGCAAGATACAGGAATCGGATCTAGTAATGCTAGTCTTCAACGGATACACCCTGGCAAGATACAGGAATCGGATCCTCGAACTCTTCAGACACACCCTGGCAAAATACATGAATCGGATCTGGTAATGTTAGTCTTCAACGGATACACCCTGGCAAGATTCAGGTATCGGATCCTCGAACTCTTCAGACACACCCTGGCAAGATACAGGAATCGGATCTGGTAATGCTAGTCTTCAACGGATACACCCTGGCAAGATTCAGGTATCGGATCCTCGAACTCTTCAGACACACCCTGGCAAGATACAGGAATCGGATCTGGTAATGCTAGTCTTTAACAGATACACCCTGGCAAGATTCAGGTATCGGATCCTCGAACTCTTCAGACACACCCTGGCAAGATACAGGAATCGGATCTGGTAATGCTAGTCTTCAACGGATACACCCTGGCAAGATTCAGGTATCGGATCCTCGAACTCTTCAGACACACCCTGGCAAGATACAGGAATCGGATCTGGTAATGTTAGTCTTCAACGGATACACCCTGGCAAGATTCAGGTATCGGATCCTCGAACTCTTCAGACACACCCTGGCAAGATACAGGAATCGGATCTGGTAATGCTAGTCTTCAACGGATACACCCTGGCAAGATTCAGGTATCGGATCCTCGAACTCTTCAGACACACCCTGGCAAGATACAGGAATCGGATCTGGTAATGCTAGTCTTCAACGGATACACCCTGGCAAGATTCAGGTATCGGATCCTCGAACTCTTCAGACACATTCTGGAAAGATACAGGAATCGGATCTGGTAATGCTAGTCTTCAACGGATACACCCTGGCAAGATTCAGGTATCGGATCCTCGAACTCTTCAGACACACCCTGGCAAGATACAGGAATCGGATCTGGTAATGTTAGTCTTCAACGGATACACCCTGGCAAGATTCAGGTATCGGATCCTCGAACTCTTCAGACACACCCTGGCAAGATACAGGAATCGGATCTGGTAATGCTAGTCTTCAACGGATACACCCTGGCAAGATTCAGGTATCGGATCCTCGAACTCTTTAGACACACCCTGGCAAGATACAGGAATCGGATCTGGTAATGTTAGTCTTCAACGGATACACTCTGGCAAGATTCAGGTATCGGATCCTCAAACTCTTCAGACACACCCTGGCAAGATACAGGAATCGGATCTGGTAATGCTAGTCTTCAACGGATACACCCTGGCAAGATTCAGGTATCGGATCCTCGAACTCTTCAGACACACCCTGGCAAGATACAGGAATCGGATCTGGTAATGCTAGTCTTCAACGGATACACCCTGGCAAGATTCAGGTATCGGATCCTCGAACTCTTCAGACACCCCCTGGCAAGATACAGGAATCGGATCTGGTAATGCTAGTCTTCAACGGATACACCCTGGCAAGATTCAGGTATCGGATCCTCGAACTCTTCAGACACACCCTGGCAAGATACAGGAATCGGATCTGGTAATGTTAGTCTTCAACGGATACACCCTGGCAAGATTCAGGTATCGGATCCTCGAACTCTTCAGACACACCCTGGCAAGATACAGGAATCGGATCTGGTAATGCTAGTCTTCAACGGATACACCCTGGCAAGATTCAGGTATCGGATCCTCGAACTCTTCAGACACACCCTGGCAAGATACAGGAATCGGTTCTGGTAATGCTAGTCTTCAACGGATACACCCTGGCAAGATTCAGGTATCGGATCCTCGAACTCTTCGGACACACCCTGGCAAGATACAAGAATCGGATCTGGTAATTGGTCATCAACAGATACACCCTGGCAAGATTCAGGAATCGGATCTTTAGTTACGACCATTGATGGTAATCATTTTTGTACTTTTGTCCTGAAAAGACAAGCGCTAGTTGTATGCGATGTCATGTTGTATGACATGCGGGGTGCTCTCTGAATAAGTGAGATTGTATGTTCATGATGCGTATATGCATGCTATAATGTATGAAGATGTTTATGAATGTATTTTTCGTCTAGGAAAGTAAATCCTTGACGGGTGCCGGGAAGTCACTCCTGGGCTAATGTTGGGGAATGGATTTTGCTTCCGCTGGGTATGATAGTTGCAAGAATACCGGTTGGGAGAAGATAACTCTGTTGGGGAATAAACTTGGCGAATGGAATAACTCTGCGGGGAGGAAAGTACTCTAGCAATCTTGCTGGGAAGCAATGCCCTGTGGGGAGAGAGATACTTTGCTGAGTTGTTGATAATAACTTGCTGGGGATACCCTTGTTGTGCCGGAAGTGCTGATAGACTTCGCTGGGGATAAGAAGACTGTGTCGACGACGATCTTTCCGTGGCTCTTGGCTGAGGATAACCCAGTTATATCCTAATAAGGAAATAACTCTTTGAATAGAGCCGGGCGATGCGTTCGTGCTCTGCGGGGATAAGCTTCCAGAATCTACTGGGGATAAGCTTACTGCTTGGGGAGATAAATTCCAACTTTCCTGGGGAACTGGATTGGACTCTCCTGGGGAAGTTTTGAACTGCGGGGGAAGTGATTCCTTTGAATGTTTGATATACCGCCGGGGAACAATCTTTAGACCAAGATTGCCGGGGATGCTTGTTAAGAATATACATGTTGCTGGGGAATGTTGATATCTGCTGGAGGACACCCAACTTCCTTAAGATTTGATAACTTTGCTTGAGGAGAGTGTATTGTCTTGCTGACTTACTCTCTGGGGAATTAAGATGTAATGGTTATGTTTTTTAGCTGAACCTACCTTGATACCTTAACGGATAGAACAATTAGATTGTTTAGACAACTCTTTATTGCCCCTGATTCTAATGTTACCTGTAATTAATCCTTTGTTTCGTATGCAAATATTTATGAGTTAGCAAATTATTGTCAATGCATATATCACAAATTGAACCTTGGACGTTCTTCGCAAAACAAAACAGAAAAAGAAAAACAATTGGCACTTTTAACTGAAAAATATATTTGTATTGATTTTTGAATGGCCTGTAAATAGGCATTTTGTGTACAAGAGGCTGACGTCCTAGTAAGAGAACGCCGCCGAACAAAAGAGTTTATACAAGTTTTGTACAAAAGAAAATAAAACAGCTGTGTGAAATGAATGATCCCACTGGGTTTCAACTCTGCTATTGCCTTTATAACTCCGAGCGTCTCATCACTTGATGACCTAAACGAAGATGCAGTTGACTGATCGATGCCGTCTGGACTTGATATAGATACCGGATTCTGGATGCGAGGTGATCCAATGAGACATAGTATTACGCTTTTATCCCTAATTTTTGCCTGGACCGCCCTTTCGGGTTTTCAGTCCACCGGGATACCCATTTTTTCCCAAGCCGCCTTTTCAGGTTTTCGACTTGCCGGGTGTACAGATTTTTTTTCATTTCATCCCTTCATTTTGCCCGAACCCTTTTGGTTCGACGGGAAGCCCTAATTTTTGCCTATGCATGTCAGCCTAGCGGGTCTTTTTTCATGCGTAGTATCTTTTTACTATGTCTGCATTGGCGGGGTGAGGAAGGTCGTCACCATCCATGTTGGTTAGAATCATGGCTCCTCCTGAGAACACATGCTTAACCACAAATGGCCCTTCGTACGTAGGGGTCCATTTGCCCCTTGGGTCACTCTGCGGAAGGATGATTCGCTTGATTACCAGATCCCCAACTTGATATTCCTGTGGTCTGACCTTTTTGTTAAATGCCCTGATCATCCGTTTCTGATACGTCTGACCATGACAGATAGCAGCAAGTCTCTTTTCATCAATAAGGTTTAATTGATCAAGTCGTGTCTTGATCTAATCATCTTCATTCAGATTTGCGTCCTTCATTATCTGGAGAGAGGGTATCTGCACTTCGATCGGTAAGACTGCCTCCATGCCGTAGACCATGGAGAAAGGAGTTGCCCCGGTTGACGTCCTAGCTGAGGTACGGTACCCATGTAGAGCGAACGGTAACATCTCGTGCCAATCCTTATAAGTCACTGTCATTTTCTGCACGATTTTCTTGATATTTTTATTTGCTGCTTCTACAGCTCCATTCATCTTCGGTCTGTAAGGAGAAGAATTATGGTGCTGTATTTTGAACTGCTCGCAGAGCTCAGTGATCATCTTATTATTCAGATTGGTACCGTTGTCTGTAATAATTCTTTCTGGGACGCCGTACCGACAGATCAGATTGTGCAGAATGAACCGTGCCACAACAGTCTTGGTTACCGTAGCATAGGATGCTGCTTCGACCCATTTTGTAAAATAATCAATCGCCACTAGGATGAAGCGATGCCCATTAGATGCCGTAGGTTTAATTTCACTGATCATGTCTATGCCCCACATTGCAAACGGCCAAGGCGCAGTCAGAACATTCAGGGGAACCGGAGGAACATGCACCTTGTCTGCATAAATCTGGCACTTATGGCATGTCCTGGAATGTTGGTAACAGTCAGCTTCCATTGTGGACCAGTAATACCCTGCCCGAAGGATCTTCTTTGCCATTGTATGCCCACTGGAATGTGTACCAAAGGTCCCTTCATGTAGCTCTTCCATGATCCTTTCTGCTTCAGTTTTATCCACACAACGCAGTAAGGTTGAATCATGGTTTCGCTTGTACAAGATGCCATTGCTGAGGAAGAACTTTGCCGCGAACCTTCTCAGGAATTTCTTATCATTGACAGAGGCACCTTCAGGGTATTCCTGAGCTTCCAGATATCTCTTCACCTCATGGTACCAAGGCTTCTCAGTCACCAATTCAGTATCGAGATCGCAACAGTATGCCGGTTCGTCCAGTTTCCAGATGATGATCCGGGGAGCCTCATTGTCCCATTTGACCTTGAACATAGAAGACATTGTAGCTAACGCGTCCGCCAGCTGATTCTCTTCTCTCGGAAAGTGTTCAAAAGTTATCTCCGTGAAGTGGGGGATCAAGGTCAACACACATTCTCTGTAAGGAATAAGATTCGGATGTTTCGTATCCCACTCTCCTTTGATCTGATTGATCACAAGAGCGGAATCTCCGAAGACACTCAGAAACTTGATCCTTAGATCGATCGCAGCTTGAAGACCCATGATGCACGCCTCATACTCTGCCATGTTGTTGGTACAGTTGAAACATAGCCGGGCAGTGAGTGGAGTATGAGTGCCCTGAGGAGATATGATTATAGCGCCGATACCGTTTCCCAAAGCATTGGAGGCTCCGTCAAAGTGCATAGACCATCGGGATTCTTCCTCAGGTCCTTCATCCGGTCCAGGTACTTCACAATCAGTCACTATCATGATGCTTTCATCCGGAAACTCGAAGTTCATTGACTGATAGTCATCTACGGCCTGATGTGCCAAGTGGTCCGCCAATACACTTCCTTTGATGGCTTTCTGGGTCGTGTACTGAATGTCGTATTCCGTCAAGATCATTTGCCATCTTGCTATTCTCCCAGACAGAGCAGGCTTTTCGAATATGTACTTTATCGGATCCATCTTTGAGATCAACAAGGTAGTGTGAGTCAGCATATACTGTCTCAGCCGGCGAGCAGCCCATACCAAAGCGCAACAAGTTTTCTCGAGCAGTGAGTATCGGGTCTCACAGTCGGTAAACTTTTTGCTAAGGTAATAAATGGCATGCTCTTTTCGGCCAGACTCGTCATGCTGCCCCAGCACACACCCCATTGAGTTGTCAAGCACTGTCAGGTATAATATTAGAGGTCTCCCTTCAACCGGTGGCATGAGGATGGGTGGTTCTTGGAGATACTCTTTGATTCTGTCAAAAGCAGCCTGACATTCATCGTTCCAATGTACTACCTGATCTTTCTTCAGCAGCTTGAAGATTGGCTCACAGGTAGCAGTCAGGTGTGAGATGAAGCGAGCAATGTAATTCAGGCGTCCTAGAAAGCCTCTGACCTCTTTCTCTGTCCTAGGAACTGGCATCTCTTAAATAGCTTTAACCTTGGCAGGGTCCACCTGAATACCCTTATCACTTACAACGAAGCCTAGTAACTTCCCAGATCTTACCCCGAAGGTGCACTTGTTCGGGTTCAACCTCAGTTTGTACAGTTTCAACCGGTCAAACAACTTCTGCAGATGATCTAGGTGCTCTTCCTCAGTTTGGGACCTTGCGATCATGTCGTCAACATACACTTCTATCTCATGATGGATCATATCATGAAATAAAGCAACCATGGCACGCTGGTAGGTTGCCCCAGCGTTCTTCAGTCCAAACGGCATGACCTTGTAGTAGAAGGTGCCCCACTGAGTAACAAATGTAGTCTTTTCCATGTCTTCAGGTGCCATCTTGATCTGATTGTAGCCTGAAAAACCATCCATGAAAGAGAACACCTTATGCTGAGCAGTATTGTCAACAAGGACGTCAATGTGAGGTAAAGGGAAGTTATCCTTGGGGCTGGCCCTGTTCAGATCCCTGTAGTCGACACACATTCTGACCTTACCGTCCTTCTTTGGTACCGGCACCACATTAGCAACCCACTGAGGGTAAGAAGTCACTGCAAGGAACCCAGCGTCAAACTGTTTCATAACCTCGGCTTTAATCTTCTCAGACATATCTGGACGCATACGGCGGACCTTTTGCTTAACCGGAGGGCAGTCTTCCTTAGTTGGCAAGTGATGGACCACAATATCGGTATCCAACCCGGGCATGTCTTCGTAGGACCAGGCAAATATCTCCATATAATCATGCAGCATTTGAGTCAACCGTTGCTTCACGCTGAGCTCTAGGTTGGCACCAATCTTTACCTCTTTCCTGTCTGCCTTAGTACCCAAGTTTATTATTTCCACTGGCTCTTCATGTGGTTGAATTGCCCTCTCTTCCTGAAGCAACAATCTTGCAAGCTCGCCAGGCACTTCGCAATCATCTTCACCTTCGTCTTCGGCTAAGTTGATCGGATTTTCGAAGTCATAATTGGCAGTAGCAGAGTCGTTATCAGTGAGATCCAGAGTGGATTGAAACCTGTATGAGTGAGTGTGTGTGTAAATACAGCTGTTTTGAAAAATATGTAAAGGAAGGAAAGACAGAAAAGGAGCATAAGAAATGCGAGAAAACGTCCAAGATTTTCATTTATGATATATGAAATGACAATTTATATGCCCTCACAAACGAAACCACGGTGCCTCGGGTAAGACACCGGGCCATAGAGTTTATTTATTGTTTATTACAAATAATAAAACAAAGAAGTTTATTACTGCGTAACAAAAGTAACAGGAGTATGGTCTTTGACAATCCAATTGGTCAATCCGCCTCCGGTCGTCGGGTAGATCCGGCTATTGAATTCTGATTCATCCACTTCATTGTCCTCCCCGACAGCATTCACTCCTGGATTTGTAATGAGCACAGGAGGTCTTCTAGTCTTCGCCTTCCGCATAGCTTTCTGACCCTCTACAGTAAAACCCAGCCCAAATTTGTCAGTTTTCTGTGTAAAGTCGGGAAGCCTGCCCCAGTTAGCACATTCACCTTTTTGAACCACAGCCTGGGCATCCTTCAGGGAAGCCATCTTCAAAGGAACATTCTCTTCTACCGCTGTTTCTGCTGCTGCTGAAATTAGAAGCACCTCCTCGAAATGCTGAAAGGGGGTTTCAATAAACTCCCCGTCCATCTCAATGTATCTGAAGGAATTCAGATGGCTTACCATATACTCCTCCTCTCCCTGCACAGTGACGATCTTCCCTCTGACGGGGTATTTCAACTTCTGGTGCAAGGTAGAGGTTACTGCCCCAGCTTTATGGATCCAAGGTCGACCCAATAGACAAGAGTACGATGGACGGATATCCATCACATAAAAAGTAGAGTCAAACACCTGAGAACCCACACGAATGGGAATGTCAACCTCTCCATGAACCATCCTTTTTGAACCGTCAAAGGCTCTGACGATGATATTGCTGGGTTTTAATTCCAGGCCTTCACAGTCCAAACGGTCTAAAGCCTTCTTTGGTAGAACATTCAAGGAAGAACCAGTATCCACCAATACATGTGCCAGGGTAGTGCCCCTGCATTCAATAGAGACATGCAGAGCATCATTGTGGTCTCGTCCTTTTGCAGTCAGGTCAGCATCTGAGAAACCTAAGCCATTGTCTGCTGTCAGATTTGCTACGCAGTCAGTGAACTGGACTGCAGATGTCTCATGTGGCACATGCGCCGTCTTGAGAAATGAGATCAAGGCCTTAGCATGGGCCTCGGAGCACAGCAATAAGGAGAGCATGGAGATCTTGGAGGGCGTATGCCCCAACTGTTCCACAACATTGAAGTCACTCTTCTTTATAATTTTCAAGATTTCCTCCCTCTCTTGTTGGGAGGCCTCAACATTCACAGGTATTGGTGCCTCCATCCGGGCAGGCTCATCTTCAATTCCCTTACCCCGAGCATTGGATGACTCGGCAGCAGGGGAAACAACTTGATCAGCAACAGGAACAGGTACACTTGTAGGTGTTATGAGGAGGGGTCTTCGGGTAGCAGGCGGTGCAATGTCAGGCGAGAAGAGCCTGCCACTGCGGGTAACCTTGGCTGGGCCAGTGATATCGCAGATACTGGCGCCAGTGTTGAACTCTTGTTTGATCCCATTCACATACACATCTGCCCCATAATGCCAGGGGACAGCTTTATCAGATACATAGGGAAGAGGCCCCGGAACAGTGATAACCACAGGTGCGACAGTCATGATTGGGACAGGTTTCTTCGGGAGAGCCTTGATGGGATTATTGAAGATGGTAACCACAGAAACTTCTTCTACCGGAACCAATTGAACAGCAGACCTCTTAAACAGAATCTCCTTACTATCCATCAGGCTTTGGATGCCTAACTTCAGCAAGGGACAACCAGACAGGGAAACAGCACAGAACAGGCAACCCTCACTGCAACCCGGAAATAAACCGGCCAGCAGTAGGTTCTTCTTGACGGTCATTAAAGGAGTAGCCAGATCATCCACAGAAACAGCGTACACTTCTTCATCAACAGCATTTACCCCATGCTGAGGCATAGGAGCAGTAACCACATTCGGCCTCTCAGGCGCTTCGAACTGTATCTCTTTTGCGTCAATAAGGTCTTGCACCTTATTCCTTAATGCCCAACAGTCATCAGTGGAATGCCCCGGGCTATCAGAATTCAGAATGGTATGCACAGCGGGCATTCGGGTTGTACTTAGGAGATGTAGTATTTGCAAACTTCGGAGCCTCTCTGACGGTTACTAAGTTGGTTGAGAGCAACTGTGGTAAGATCTGCGACAAGGTCATGCTCAAACGGGTGAATTCCCTTCTGGGTCTTTCAGCCCTTGGTTGGTTAGCTTGCCGAGGAGCGGCTGCAGGCTTCGCAATCACCAATGCGTTGACAGATTGGTGGCGCTCTGGTTTGTCTTGCCTTCTAGGCCCATACACCATACTGGCCTCTTTTTTGAAGGGTTTCTTCTCTGAACCTGTAGATGCACCCTTCGGAATCTTTCCAGACTTCAACCCAGCCTCAATTCTCTCTCCGGTCAGAATCAAATCAGTGAACCCTGCAGACGAATTCCCGATAAGATGGTTGAAAAATGGCCCAGATAGGGTCCCCAAGAACATGTCTACCAACTCCCGATCAGTCAACGGAGGCTGCACCCTGCCAGCCAGGTCCCTCCACTTCTGAGCGTACTCCTTAAAACCTTCACTTGAACCTACCGACATACCCTGGAGTTGGGTACGTGTAGGGGCAAGGTCGGCATTATATTGATACTGCTTATAGAAAGCAGTATCCAACTCCTCCCAGTTACGAACCTTGGTCCCATCCAGCTGATAGAACCATTCGAGATGAGTCCCTGAAAGACTCTCCTGGAAGAAGTGGATCCACAAATTCTTATCCGCTGAGTACGGTTGAATCTTCCGAACATAGGACCTGAGATGTAGCTTGGGACAAGACGCCCCGTCGTACTTAGTGAAAGATGGTGCTTTGAATTTCCGAGGAATGATCACACCAGTAGACAAACCCAAGTCTCTGAAATCCAGCCCAGGTACCTGTTGTATCTCCATAGCATTCAACCTGTCTTCCAACTGCTTGTAACGGTCTTCTGCCGGAGGATATTGCTCTTCATCAAAATCAGTCACGTTGTCAGAGACTACCGGACTAGGACCTTTTTCTGCTTGAGGAGTACTCTTGCCAATGGAAGAACCAGCCTCTTCATTCTGCAAAGTGTTGCCAAACCTTCGGCCCGAGCTAAACAGAACAGTTCTTCTCTTCTTCTTCTTCTCCTTCTTCAGGAGCAGAGCCTTCAGCTCTTCTTGGCCTTGAGCCAGACCCATGATTAATTCCTGAAATTGCGCGTTCTGCGCCTGAAGAGCTTTGATGGACATCTCAGTTGATGACGAGTCAGGATTCATGATGCTGAAATAAACAGCGAAGAACTGTAAGCAACCTGAAAAGAGGAAAACCTGCTATACACATGATGAATGATATGTGTTTATGCAATGCATTCAAGGGTTCGAAAGTTCAAATTTGTCGTAGACAAAAAGGAACACACGTTATCATTAAGGGAATAATTGTTTAGTACATCAAAGCCTCATGGGCAAAATAATACAAAAGAAAATCAATCCCATAATATACTACGCATCCTCTTTGGAGCTATGTAAGTGTTGAGATTCCTCTCCTCATGCAACAGGCGGGTGAGCTCCAAGACCTTCTTTTCACTAGCATGTAGACTGGTCTCAAGAGAATTCCGTTCTTCTTTAAGCTGGATCCAGCTCTTCTGCATCTCTTCCCAGGATGTGGGCATATCAGGGTGCTGAATAGTGTAGGACACTTCTCCTTCCAAGACTGGTTCTTTGATTACTGGGAGCATATGGGGATAAGGCATCACTAACTTCTGGGAGCGGGCTCGTACCCACTTGAGATAAGGTTCCAATGGGATGGAGTTCCTGTGCCCCAGTGTCTTGCTGTCTATCCTACTGGACCTCCTCCAAGCTCTGATAAATCTCTGGCGAAGTCCTTGTGCATCATTGTCGAAGTCAAAAACTATGTCAGGAATTAACATGTCATGAGGACCATCCCTCCGAGCATAACCAAATTGTCTCCAAGCCAGGCATGGGTTGTAAGTAATACCTCCTCTGATTCCAAGTAAAGGAACATTAGGGTACTCCCCGCAACGATCAATGATAGTGACATCTTCTTTAGACCTAGGGCACCAATGTATATCTGCATGTGTGAGAGTCATCAACCGTTGTGACCATCTCAAACCCCGCTCATTCTTCAAGACTGGTTGTGGAAGGTGCGAAATAAACCACCTTCCCAGGAGAGGAGTGCAACACATAAGGACACCTCTTTTCTCATGGTTCGAGTGTAACATGAGTGAAGGATGTCCCCCAGCAACGTAGGTATAGGATTCCTAGACATAAAGATCTGGACAGCACTGATATCTATAAGCTGATCTGGGTTAGGGAACAATACCAAACCATAGACAAGGAGGGCCACAACCTCTTCAAAAGCTTGTAAATCAAGGGAGTTCCAACATTCATAGGCCTTTTCAAACAGAAACCTGGCTAAGAACCCTTTGATACCACTTCTAACTTCCCAATGTCCCTTGAGGTCAGATGACTGTAGGTGCAAGGCTTTAGCAATCTCTTCAAGCTTAGGTTCCTTTTCTGTGCCGTTGTAGGGTAGCTGATCAAGGATAGGGATCTTCAGGAGCCGGGAGAACTCCTCCAATGTAGGTACCAGCTGATAATCCAAGAAGGTGAAACAGTGATGCAGAGGGTCAAAGAATTGAAACAGGACCTTGATCATGTCTTCCTCAATGTTGGTGTTGACCAAGCTGATGAGGCTTCCATGTCTTTCACTGAAAGAAGAGTTCTCGAGAATCCTGGATATAAGTTCCTTAAGCTGAGGAGGGACCCTTACAAGACTGACTTGAATTGTCTTTCTACGAACAGTTTCCATGTCCTACAAAACAAGAACAAAGATGAAGATTCGATCCTCTGAAATGGTTAGTCAATGCATATGATGCTGGATGATGTCATGATGCTATGATTAAACACACCACATATATTTACAAAGACAAACATGTAAGGCACACAAGGCACACAAGACAAGCCCTTAGGGTTTAAGGCCAGCATGGGGTCTGGGTAATACCCTCTTGAAGTTGGTGGGTTCAACCTGTCCTATTAGAAGTAACCGGGTTCTAAGGGTCCCAATATCACGGGATTGCTTTCATTGTTCATCGTTCCGATTTAGCCACTGAACTGGCGACCGAAATATTCCAGGAAAGCAACCCTCAATTGAGTGTAGTATCGAGTATCAACCAACCTCGGACTGCACCAAAGTCAGTTATCTCACTACCCTAAAGAGGCCAAGATAGTTCAATTAAGGTTCCTAAGGTCTGTTGATGCTTCACGACACCACGCGGAGGCCCCGTACTCTCCTTGACTGAACTCAAGGGTTACCGGTACACACCAAAGTGCCACATCAACGTAGCAGACTGTTTCAACCATGTCGGTATACCCCGCACAGTTCCCTCACAGCCTTGTTGCTACTTTCTAAGAAGGTATCCCCAGATCCGGGTTAGGATCTATAGAACTCCCAAGCAACCCACAATAATAAAGCAAGCAAGGAAAGCAATTGAAAACACAGTGATCTTAGTCCTAAGGTACACCTCACTTTAAGTTTATCCCCAGCAGAGTCGCCAGTTCTGTGATCGGTGGATCTGGAACTGACTGTTTAACGCTGGTTCACGAAATTTCGCGGAAGCAAGAGTCGCCACCGTCTTTTATTTTCTCCAAATGGAAAGGACAAAAGCACAGAAAAATTCCTTATAGAGATTGCTCTCGGTTCGGGAGGTAGATTATAGAAAGGGAAGGTGTTAGCACCCTTTCTATCCATGGTTATCCATGGGCTCTTAGATACTTGCTCACTTGTGTTTTCAAAAATGGTTTGTTTGCTTTTCAACTGTGGGTTTTAAAAATTTTCTTTGAAAATTCCAGTTCGACTCTTGTATCAGTCCTCAAGAGTGTTTGAAAAGTTGCTTTCGAAAGCTTTTTGAAAAGGTGTCGGTGTGAAAAGTATTTTTGAATTTTGTTTTGAAATTAGAGCAAGTATCTAGAGTCGTCTACCTACCCTAAGGAATTCGTCTGTGTAAATGTCCTTTTAAGTAGTGCCATCCCACCATTGAGAGGTAGGTAGCACCACCGTTGGAGGTGTTCGGGTCAATTCGAGGTTCGGGACATGGTGATCACCAGAGCAATGGGAAGACACCTTAGAAGCTACCCTCATGCCAGGTTCCCGGATCATGAGGACTTACTAAGACATCCTCTACTCGACGATCACCTTTCGAGGCAAGGCAACAGTGAGGCGTACCCTAGGGGTGGTGTGTGATTTGTGTGTCAGATTCATTTATTTTTGTCTTTTGTCATGTCATGGGTGATCTACGCTTTTGTTTTTATTTTGTCATTCATTCTTGCATGCCATTATTAACAGTTTAAAAATGCGAGAAAAGTAAAGTTCTAAAGCTATTACAAAAGGCGCGGGTCCACATCGCCAAAATTTCTTGAACCCGATTTGACAGAAAAATAAAGAATTAAAAATTCGAAAGATTAAAATGTTACATGGCCTTGGGAGAGGTACATAAATATTATAAAGAATAAAAATAAATATGCGAATTGGAATTAAAGTTGAAACGAGGGCGTTGGACCCTTTTTAACTAAATTAAAATAAACGATTATTAAATTAATAAAATTAAAAGGAAAAGAAATTGTTTTTGGTATTTTTTGGTATTTAGGAGAATTTAATGCAATTAAACCTAATTCTACAATTTTTATTTTATTATGAAAACATATTAAAGTTTAACCTAAAATTAACCTTAACTATTTTACATGCAATTTAATTACAAAAATAAGTAATAGTAAATATTTAATTATTATGAAAGAAAATAAAAAAAAGGGATAAAAAAAATAATTAAACCCTAATTCTACCAATTTTAGGTTTTTTTATTAAAAAATGTTAAGATTAAACCCTAAATTAAAACTAAGTGAATTAATGCAATTTATTTACAAAATACTAAAATAAAAATATTTATTATTTTTTATCTTTTCTGATTTTTTTATGTTTTTATGTTTTTTTTTATGAAAATAATTGAATTAAAAAAAACTAATTAAAATAAAAACAATAATTAAAAATAATATCAAAATAAGGAAAAGAAATAAAGCAAACCTAGGGGGTTCTGCCCCTAATTTGGAGGTGAAACTTTAGCATTCTGGGCCCAATGACCTTCAGGCCTGGTAGACTTTTTCCACTAGTGTGTGAGGTGGTTGACTGCAGTCCATGGTGCGCTTCAGATTGTGGCCATTTGATCCATCTCCATAGGCACGTGGATGGCCAGATTTTGTGAACATGGTGAACCGTTAGCGTTGAACCTGCATAGGAGTATTATGTGAAAAATAACATGAAAGGAGGTGGGGACCTGGGACTCGAACCCAGGTCCTGAACATTACCAACCAACACGCTTGCCAATCGTTCCAAACGCACTTTCTGTATGTTAGATATCAAACAAATATTATAAAATAAATCCACGCGTTAGTGCTCTTTGCGCGCGAAAATTTAAACCACCCAGTTGTTTCTTGCCACCTAGTCATCGTCCTCCTTGTTGATCTATTTTCTGAAACATAAAAACAATTAGCAACGGTTTTCTAAACGTTCCCATAGGCACCTTTCTGAAAAATAACGAATAGCCCCTGGGGCCTCATAAATTAGGCGCGATGGTCTCATTCTCTTCGTCCAAGCGTGTTGAGTTGAATGGCCTAGGTTTCAAGCTCCAATTTTTCCATATTCAAAAACCCCTAATTCGAAAACTTAAGAACCCTAAAAAGCAACAATGGTAGATTCGCATACAGTGTATAAAAACGCAATTAATCCATGTGGTTAGCTTCAGAATGCATCATTTAGTAAGAATACATAAACAAAATGCCATGAAAATGCCTCAAAACTAAAATATAAATATGCATTTTTATGAGAAAAATTTTGATTCTGTACAATGATTTAAGGTTGTAGGGTTGGTGTTCTTGATCCAGGTACGTTGCTTGATGTCCCAGGGATGCAATGGAATGAATTTCTTGGCTTCAATCGACCTGCAAAAGTGTTTTCAGATTTGAGTTTTCTTTGAAAAATTCCAAGTTGGTGTAAGGATTTCTGGCGCAGCTTTTTGGTTAGGGAGCATTAGGTCTTGATCAAGCTTACGTATGGAACAAATTAGGTCAAAAATCTGATCAAAAGAATCAAGGAATTGATTATGCAATATTTGATTTGTTATGGCATTAGTTTTTCAATCTTTTTCATGCTATTTGATATCAAATCATGACAAACCCTTCCAAAAATGATTATGCACGAATCTTGAGTGTCCAATGAGAGTATTTTCTGCACAAAAAGATTTGATTTCATTAGTTTAGTATTTTTCATATTTTATTTAGTTTAAATGAATTAATTGTAATAAAAAATTCAAATAAATAAATAAAAATAATAAAAAACTTCCCTTTGGGCCAAATGGTCGTGTGCATGTCTTGGATGATGAATTGTGGAAGAAAAAGAGGCCCATTAGCAATTTTAGGTCATTTGAATCAATGTTGACTTTTCAAAATATCCAAAAATTTCCCAACTTCCACAAGGCATAACTTGCTCAATTGTTAACCTTTGCTCATGTTCTTGGACATTTTGGAAAGGTATTTGAGTCCTCTAACCAATGTCTTTGGTCCCATGTCATTTTGATTTACCAATCTCAAGTTATGGCCTTTGACTTAAAGTCCCTTTTTGTTGACTTTTGGAAATGACCTATAATGTTGAAATTGATAACTTTTTGTGAGAGCATTTCTTGGACTTGAAGTGTGAAGAGGAGTTATAGGAAATGTCTTTCTCTTCAAAATGAGCTTTGGATGGGATTTTTCTGATAATCCATGTGAAAGTTATGCCCTGGTTAATTTACAGTTGACTTTTTCAACTGTCCAAATAAGGAAACTTTTGCATCTTGATGATTTTTGAGCCAAGCTTTGAGAATCATGATCAAGCATTGATCAAATGATGTTTGTGGCTTCAAAATGAGATGTTGACCAAAAATTTGAACTTTTGACTGTCAAATGACCATTTTGCCCTTACAGTTGACTGTAGTGTAATTAGGGTTTTGACTGTGCAATTTTGTGCTGAGAGTCTTGAAACTTGGTATGAGGATGCTTGACTATGTTTAAAGGCATGTGGGACTTGATTGGACCCTTGAAAACTTCATTTTCTTGATCAGAACCAAAACCCTAATTTTGACTGTTAGGAGGCCCTTGAACTGTGCAACCCTTGGGGAATTTTGAAGCATGACTTGGCAATTTCTTGAAGAATATGGGAGGGAAAATTTTGGGGTGCAACAGTTCCTTTGAAGATGGCTTCTCTGAAAGATGCCCGGGCGGTGGTTCAGAAAGGTGAATGTGCTAACTGGGGCAGGCTTCCCGACTTTACACAGAAAACTGACAAATTTGGATTGGGTTTTACTGCAGAGGGTCAGAAAGCTATGCGGAAGGCGAAGACCAGAATACCTCATGTGTTCATTACAAATCCAGGAGTAAATGCTGTTGGGGAAGATAATGAAGTGGATGAAGCTGAGTTCAATAGTTGGATCTATCCGACGACTGAAGGCGGATTGACCAATTGGATTGTCAAAGACCATACTCCTGTTACCTTTATTACGCAGTAATAAACTTCTTTGTTTTGTTATTTGTAATAAACAATAAATCGAACTTTATGGCCCGGTGTCTTACCCGGGGCACCGTGGCTTCATTTGTGAGGGCATATAAATTGTCATTTCATATATCATAAATGAAAATCTTGGACGTTTTCTCGCATTTCAAATCTTATGCTCCTTTTCTATCTTTCCTTCCTTTATACATACTTCAAAACAGCTGTATTTACACACACACTCACTCATACAGGTTTCAATCCACTCTGGATCTCACTGATAACGACTCTGCTACTGCCAATTATGACTTCGAAAATCCGATCAACTTAGCCGAAGACGAAGGTGAAGATGATTGTGAAGTGCCTGGCGAGCTTGCAAGACTGTTGCTTCAGGAAGAGAGGGCAATTCAACCACATGAAGAGCCAGTGGAGATAATAAACTTGGGTACTGAGGCAGTCAGGAAAGAGGTAAAGATTGGTGCCAACCTAGAGCTCAGCGTGAAGCAACGGTTGACTAAGATGCTACATGATTATATGGAGATCTTTTCCTGGTCCTATGAAGACATGCCCGGGTTGGACACCGATATTGTGGTCCATCACTTGCCTACTAAGGAAGACTGCCCTCCGGTCAAGCAAAAGGTCCGCCGGATGCGTCCAGAGATGTCTGAGAAGATCAAGGCCGAGGTTATGAAACAGTTTGATGCTGGGTTCCTTGCAGTGACCTCTTACCCTCAGTGGGTTGCTAATGTGGTGCCGGTACCAAAGAAAGACGGTAAGGTCAGAATGTGTGTTGATTACAGGGATCTGAACAGGGCCAGCCCCAAGGATGACTTCCCTCTACCTCACATTGATGTCCTTGTTGATAATACAGCTCAGCATAAGGTGTTCTCTTTCATGGATGGTTTTTCAGGTTACAATCAGATCAAGATGGCACCTGAAGACATGGAAAAGACTACATTTGTTACTCAGTGGGGCACCTTCTGCTACAGGGTCATGCCTTTTGGACTGAAGAATGCTGGGGCAACCTACCAACGTGCCATGGTTGCTTTATTTCATGACATGATCCATCATGAGATAGAAGTATATGTTGATGACATGATCGCAAGGTCCCAGACTGAGGAAGAGCACCTAGATCATCTGCAGAAATTGTTTGACCGGTTGAAATTGTACAAGCTGAGGTTGAACCCGAACAAGTGCACCTTCGGGGTAAGATCTGGAAAGTTGATGGGCTTCGTTGTAAGTGATAAGGGTATTCAAGTGGACCCTGCCAAGGTTAAAGCTATTCAAGAGATGCCAGTTCCTAAGACAGAGAAAGAGGTCAGAGCCTTTTTAGGACGCCTGAATTACATTGCTCGGTTCATCTCGCATCTAACCGTTACCTGTGAGCCAATCTTCAAGCTGCTGAAGAAAGATCAGGTAGTACGTTGGAATGATGAATGTCAGGCTGCTTTTGACAGAATCAAGGAGTACCTCCAAGAACCACCCATTCTTATGCCACCGGTTGAGGGGAGACCTTTGATATTATACCTGACAGTTCTTGACAACTCAATGGGGTGTGTGCTGGGGCAGCATGACGAGTCTGGCCGAAAAGAGCATGCCATTTATTACCTTAGCAAAAAGTTTACCGACTGTGAGTCACGATACTCACTGCTCGAGAAAACTTGCTGCGCTTTGGTATGGGCTGCTCGCCGGCTGAGACAGTATATGCTGACTCATACTACCTTGTTGATCTCAAAGATGGATCCTATAAAGTACATATTCGAAAAGCCTGCTCTATCTGGGAGAATTGCAAGATGGCAAATGATCTTGACGGAATACGACATTCAGTACACGACCCAGAAAGCCATCAAGGGAAGTGTATTGGCAGACCACTTGGCACATCAGGCCGTAAATGACTATCAGTCAATGAACTTCGAGTTTCCAGACGAAAGCATCATGATTGTGACTGATTGTGAGGTACCTGGACCGGATGAAGGACCTGAGGAAGGATCTCGATGGTCTATGCACTTTGACGGAGCCTCCAACGCTTTGGGTAACGGTATTGGCGCCGTAATCATATCTCCTCAAGGCACTCATACTCCACTCACTGCCCGGCTATGTTTTAACTGTACCAACAACATGGCGGAGTACGAGGCGTGCATCATGGGTCTTCAAGCTGCGATCGACTTAAGGATCAAGTTTCTGAGTGTCTTCGGAGATTCCGCTCTCGTGATCAATCAGATCAAAGGAGAGGGGGATACGAAACATCCGAATCTTATTCCTTACAGAGAATGTGTGTTGACCTTGATCCCCCACTTCACGAAGATAACCTTTGAACACTTTCCAAGAGAAGAGAATCAGTTGGCGGACGCGTTAGCTACAATGTCTTCTATGTTCAAGGTCAAATGGGATAATGAGGCTCCCCGGATCATCATCTGGAAACTGGACGAACCGGCATACTGTTGCGATCTCGAGACTGAATTGGTGACTGAGAAGCCTTGGTACCATGAGGTGAAGAGATATCTGGAAGCTCATGAATACCCTGAGGGTGCTTCTGTCAATGATAAGAAGTTCCTAAGAAGGTTCGCGGCAAAGTTCTTCCTTAGCAACGGCATCTTGTATAAACGAAACCATGATTCGACTTTACTGCGTTGTATGGATAAGACTGAAGCAGAAAGGATCATGGAAGAGCTACATGAAGGGACCTTTGGTACACATTCCAGTGGACATACAATGGCAAAGAAGATCCTTCGGGCAGGGTATTACTGGTCCACAATGGAAGCTGACCGCTACCAACATTCCCGGACATGCCACAAGTGCCAGATATATGCAGACAAAGTGCATGTTCCTCCAGTTCCTCTGAATGTTCTGACTGCGCCTTGGCCGTTTGCAATGTGGGGCATAGACATGATCGGAGAGATTAAACCTACGGCATCTAATGGGCATCGCTTCATCCTGGTAGCAATTGATTATTTCACAAAGTGGGTTGAAGCAGCTTCCTACGCTACGGTAACCAAGACTGTTGTGGCACGGTTCATTCGGCATAATCTGATCTGTCGGTACGGCGTCCCCGAGAGGATCATTACAGACAACGGTACCAATCTGAATAACAAGATGATCACTGAGCTCTGCGAGCAGTTCAAAATACAGCACCATAACTCTTCTCCTTACAGACCGAAGATGAATGGGGTTGTAGAAGCAGCAAATAAGAACATTAAGAAAATCGTGCAGAAGATGACAGTGACTTATAAAGATTGGCACGAGATGTTACCGTTCGCTCTACATGGGTACCGTACCTCAGCCAGGACGTCAACCGGGGCAACTCCTTTCTCTTTGGTTTACGGTATGGAGGCAGTCTTACCGATCGAAGTGCAAATACCCTCTCTCCGGATAATGAAGGATGCAAATCTGAACGAAGATGATTGGATCCAGACACGACTTGATCAACTAAACCTTATTGACGAAAAGAGGCTTGCTGCTATCTGTCATGGTCAGACGTATCAAAAACGGATGATCAGGGCATTTAACAAAAAGGTCAGACCACAGGAATATCAAGCTGGGGATCTGGTAATCAAGCGAATCATCCTTCCTCAGAGTGATCCAAGGGGTAAGTGGACCCCTACGTACGAAGGGCCATTTGTGGTTAAGCATGTGTTCTCAGGAGGAGCCATGATTCTAACCAACATGGACGGTGACGACCTTCCTCACCCCGCTAATGCAGACATAGTAAAAAGATACTACGCATAAAAAAAGACCCGCTAGGCTGACATGCCTAGGCAAAAATTAGGGCTTCCCGGCGAACCAAAAGGGTTCGGGCAAAATGAAGGGATGAAATGAAAAAATTTGTACACCCGGCAAGTCGAAAACCTGAAAAGGCGGCTTGGGCAAAAAGGGGTATCCCGGTGGACTGAAAACCCGAAAGGGCGGTCCAGGCAAAAGTTAGGGATAAAAGTGTAATACTATGTCTCATTGGATCACTTTGCATCCAGAATCCGGTATCTACATCAAGTTCAGACGGTATTGATCAGTCAGTTTCATCTTCGTTTAGGTCATCAAGTGATGAGACGCTCGGGGATATAAAGGCAATAGCAGAGTTGAAACCCAGTGGAATCATTCATTTCACACAGCTGTTTTATTTTCTTTTGTACAAAATTTGTATAAACTCTCTTGTTCGGCGGCATCCTCTTACTAGGACGTCAGCCTCTTATACATAAAACGCCTATTTACAGGCCATTCAAAAATCAATACAAATATATTTTTCAGTTAAAAGTGCCAATTGTTTTTCCTTTTCTGTTTTGTCTTGCAAAGAACGTCCAAGGTTCAATTTGTGATATATGCATTGACAATAATTTGCTAGCTCATAAATAGTTGCATACGAAACAAAGGATTAGTTACCGGTAACATTAGAAACAGGGGCAATAAAGAGTTGTCTAAGCAATCTAATTGTTCTATCCACTAAGGTACCAAGGTAGGTTCAGCCGAAGAACATAACCAGACACCTTAATTCCCCAGAGAGTAAGTCAGCAAGTCAGTACACTCTCCCCAAGCAAAGCTATTATCCAACCTTAAAGAAGTTGGGTATCCTCCAGCAGATCTCAACATTCGCCAGCAGTATATGCATTCTTAACAAGCATCCCCGGCAGTCTTGGCCTAAAGATTGGTCCCCGGCGGTATATCAACATTCAGTGGAGCCACTTCCCTGTTACAGTTCAAACTTCCCCAGGAGAGTCCAAATTAGTTCCCCAGGAAAGCTGGAATCATCTCCCCGGCAGTAAGCTTATCCCCAGTAGATTCTGGAAGCTTATTCTCGCGGAGCACGAACGCGTCTCCCGGCTTTATTCAAAGAGTTATTTCCCTACCAGGATATAACTGGGTTATCCTCGGCCAAAAGCCACGGAAAGGTCGTCGTCAACACAGTTCTTTCTTATCCCCAACGAAGTCTATTAACACTTCCAACACAACAAGGGTATCCCCAGCGAGTTATTATCAACAACTCAACAAAGTATCTCTCTTCCCACAGAGTGTTGCTTCCCAGCAAGATCGTTAGAGTACTTTTCTTCCCGCAGAGTAATTCATTCGCCAAGTTTATTCCCCAACGGAGTCATCTTCTCCTACCGGAATTCTTGCAACTATCATCCCCAGTGGAAGCAAAGATCTATTTTTCAAACATCAGCCCAGGAGTGACTTCCCGGCACCCGTCAAGGATTTACTTTCCTAGACAACAAACATACATTCATAAACATCATATTTTCACACATTATAGCATGCATATATGCATCATATCTTACAATCTCATTTATGTTGATAACATCATCGCTTGATCCATGTCATGCATTACATATGGCTGACCTTTACCTTTCAGGAAAGATCAAGTTAAGTTCTCAATCATATTTCAAGACCTAGACCGGTTCAGTTAAATCGACTCCAAAGATTTCTTATCCAGTCAAAGGCCTTCTCTGGTCCAGTTAAATCGACCCCAAACAGATTTTTCTGATAAAAACCCAGTTGAAGACATTCCAAGACCTAGACCGGTTCAGTTAAATCGACTCCAAAGATTTCTTATCCAGTCAAAGGCCTTCTCTGGTCCAGTTAAATCGACCCCAAATAGATTTTTCTGATAAAGACTCAGTAGAAGTTATCCAAGGTTCTCTCAATGTTTGCTGTTGAGGTGGTAATCGCCTATGGTTCTCTCCCCGATACTGCGGAGGTGGTAATCCCAGATTTCGCTCAACGATTGCTGTTGAAGTTGAAGTTATCCAAGGTTCTCTCAATGTTTGCTGTTGAGGTGGTAATCGCCTATGGTTCTCTCCCCGATACTGCGGAGGTGGTAATCCCAGATTTCGCTCAAACGATTGCTGTTGAAGTTGAAGTTATCCAAGGTTCTCTCAATGTTTTCTGTTGAGGTGGTAATCGCCTATGGTTCTCTCCCCGATACTGCGGAGGTGGTAATCCCAGATTTCGCTCAACGATTGCTGTTGAAGTTGAAGTTATCCAAGGTTCTCTCAATGTTTGCTGTTGAGGTGGTAATCGCCTATGGTTCTCTCCCCGATACTACGGAGGTGGTAATCCCAGATTTCGCTCAACGATTGCTGTTGAAGTTGAAGTTATCCAAGGTTCTCTCAATGTTTGCTGTTGAGGTGGTAATCGCCTATGGTTCTCTCCCCGATACTGCGGAGGTGGTAATCCCAAGATTATCTCAATGATTGCTGTTGAGGTTAAAGTCATCCAAGGTTCTCTCACCGTTCCTGTTGAGGTAGTAACCATCCCTGGTTCATTCATCATCGTTTGAAGCTCCAGATTCAGCTCCTGTAACCAGTCAGGACACATCTATACAAAGCATCTGAAGACCAGATCCTGCAACATGTCAGGTACTCATTTTTCTCTTGCAGGTACGCAAGTTCTCGCTAAGGAATCTCTTATGCGATTGACATCCAGATGGCATCTATAAGCCCATCACCCTATCCATCAATCTCCAAATGGCATCTATAAGCCCATTCCACCATCACACTGCTACTATGTGAGCGCAAATTTCTGGGCACTCTAGTGTTCAATCATCTTCCACCCTCGGATTACGAAAGGCACGTTAGCCAATCTGCATCCTCAGGTCTAAGAAGATTGAACAGGGGCAACTGTTGTACCCCAAAATTTTCCCTCCCATATTCTTCAAGATTTGTCAAAAGCATGCTTCAAAATTCCCCAAGGGTTGCACAGTGCAAGGGCCTCCTAACAGTCAAAATTAGGGTTTTGGTTCTGACAAAGAAATTGAAGTTTCCAAGGGTCCAATCAAGTCCCACATGCCTACAAATATGGTCAAGCATCCTCATACCAAGTTTCAAGACTTACAGCTCAAAATTGCACAGTCAAAAACCCTAATTGCACTGCAGTCAACTATAGGGGCAAAATAGTCATTTGACAGTCAAAAGTTCAAATTTTTGGTCAACATCTCATTTTGAAGCCACAAACATCATTTGATCAATGCTTGATCATGATTCTCAAAGCTTGGCTCAAAAATCATCAAGATGCAAAAGTTTCCATATTGGGACAGTTGAAAAAGTCAACTGTAAATTGACCAGGGCATAACTTCCACATGGATTATCAGAAAAATTCCATCCAAAGCTCATTTTGAAGATAAAGACATTTCCTACAACTCCTCTTCATACTTCAAGTCCAAGAAATGCTCTCACAAAAAGTTATCAATTTCAACATTATAGGTCATTTTCAAAAGTCAACAAAAAGGGACTTTAAGTCAAATGCCATAACTTGAGATTGGTAAATCAAAATGACATGGGACAAAAGGAATTGGTTATAGGACTCAAAGACCTTTCCAAAATGTCCAAGAACATGAGCAAAGCTTAAAAATTGAGCAAGTTATGCCTTGTGGAAGTTGGGAAATTTTTGGATATTTTGAAAAGTCAACATTGATTCAAATGACCTAAAAATGCTAATGGGCCTCTTTTTCTTCCACAATTCATCATCCAAGGAATGTGCACGACCATTTGGCCCAAAGGGAAGTTTTTCTTCATTTTTAGTTATTCATTTGGATTTTTTATTATTAATAATTCATTTAATTAATTAAAATACATGAAAAATACCAAACCAATGCAATCAAATCTTTTTGTGCATGGAATAGGTTTAAAAATTCGTGCATGATCATATATAGAAGGAATTGAATTCAATTGGCCATGATTTGTACCAAATAGGCATGAAAAAATATTTGAAAAGATCTTGGAAAATCAAATCTTGCAAATCATGAATGCAAAGGTTTTTGTGTGATTTCTTTAACCCTAATCATTCACAGGTACATATACAGAATTTTTTTTATTAATAACCAAGTATTAAAAAAATATTTCGCAAATAACCGGGTTTCGGAAAAAATTACGCAAATAACCATGTTTGAGATGGCTCCACAAAGGAGGAGCCAAGTCATTTGGCGCATGCACCTAGGGTTTTGCCCTAGGCGCCATCTCACTTGGCGCCTCCATTGGCTTTTAGCCAAGTGAGATGGCGCATGCTCCTTAAAAAGGAGAGGAGGCGCCATCTCACTTGGCGCCTAGGGCAAAACTAGGGTTTTTTGCTGTTTTATAAATAATTCGTCCGTTTCTTTGAAATTTCTCACACTTTCTCGCACTGTATTTCTATTTTGTACTCCCTTATTTACGTAATGACGTCGCCTATGATTTTTAGCAGAGATGGTTACGTTATATTCTCCGCCACGAAACCCGCGATGAAAATGAAATTCTGGCACATTCACTCCATGGAGCGTCTGAAGCGGGAGTTGATGCGGTGGCTAGATGGAGACATCGCCGAGGGGGAAAAAATTCGAAGGATCCAGCGAAAACGAACAACAACCTCGCATGCGACAGGAAGACCTAATGTGTGGTTGGAGGAAGTCAAAACAGACAGTGATGTAATGCTGATGATGCATGGGTCAGATGAAATTGTGTTAACAGTTGTAATTTCCTAGATTGATTATCGTTAATCATTGTTGTACGCGAAAACCCTAATGTAATTTCCTATATTGATTATCGTTAATCATTGTTGTACGCGAAAACCCTAATGTAATTTCCTATATTGAATTTCTTAAATTGTGTGAACAGTTTTATTAACGGAAAACCCATAATGTTTACAACACAAATATTGAAAAGATTTATTGTATTACAAAATTTATGTGGTCGAGCCAGACGCCCGATTCGGACAGTTTTTGCGATTGTGTCCGACCTGACGGCATAAACCACACTTTCTTTCCAACCTGTCAAGATCGTCCATTTCTGTTGTTATGCGCCTGCTTTTGGGACGACCCTTCTTGTTCCTTCGCATTTGGTCATTGTGCCAAACTATATCACCGTTGTATTCAGGCAAATAGTCCGGTTTTGCCACCAAAGGAAAGTTGTTGTTGTAAACAGTGAGCAACGTTTCAGATTTATAAACGTTTGAGAGCAGTTGAAGCGCGTCTTGATGGGTATGCGCACAAGCGGCAATGACATGAGAGCAAGGCATACGAAAAGCTTGAAACCTGCCACAATCGCACCATTGAGAAGGTAAAATGACCTTGTATTCTTGTCTTGCCAGGCCTTCATTGTGGTCAATTGTCTCTTTCACAATGAAGTTGTGGCTATGGCGGTCAAACCGTGTAACCATGTGAGTGTTGGCTTTAGCACTTTCAGCCTTAATGTATTTCATACAGATTTCACTCCATAGTTGTCCTGATTGCAAGACCGCATACCACATTTCACCTCTTTTGGAAAATAACGCAGCCATCCTAAAATACGTGGATTTCACCAAGGCAGTGATGGGGAGGTTTCGTATGCCCTTGAATACCCCATTCATTGATTCAATAAGATTTGTTGTCATATGCCCCCATCTTTGGCCATTGTCGTATGACCTAGTCCACTTTTCGACCGGTATATTGTCGATCCATGTACCGGCTTCTGGGTTAGACAAACGGATCTCGTTGCAGTAATATTTGAATGTGGGCTGTGTCAGTGCGTATCCCGCATTCATCACCGCTTTCCTCAATGTTTTGTCCTTGACCTCCCTCGAGAAATTCTGGACGATATGCCTGACGCAATAGACATGCGTAGAAGGAGGGTCATGCCAACCATTTGCCGGATTATTATAGGCACTTTCAATGGAGGCATGTCTGTCCGAGATCAAACAGAGATCTGGTTGAGGAGCCACGTGTGTACGAAGATTTTTCAGGAAAAAGCTCCAAGCACCACCGGTCTCCCCCTCGACAAGGGCAAACGCAACGGGGAAAATGTTATTGTTGCCATCTTGTGCAACTGCCATCAAAAGCGTGCCTTTGTACTTCCCATACAACCAAGTCCCGTCTATTTGTAGAATTGGTTTGCATGATGCAAACCCTGCGATGCATGGTTGAAAAGCCCAAAAGACGCGACTGAATATTCTGTTGCCATGTAGTAGACTACCATCTTGAGCGTACGCTGGCAATGTTTCCAGAACATAAACACTACCTGGAGAATATGTCTTGAGTGCATTTAGGTAGCAGGGAAGTTCTCGGTATGACTCCTCCCAGTTTCCGTACACCCTTTCAATCGCCTTAGTCTTTGCTAACCACGCCTTACGGTAAGACGGAGTGTAGTTAAAAACCGTGGTGATGTGGGAGATGATTGTTTTCACCTTCAAAGAAGGGTCGTTGCTGACCAGGGGTAGGATTTCTTGACATATTAGATCATGGTTGAGTTTTCGGTGGTCTTGTGATTGAGTGGAACTTACACAAGTATGGGTAGTCATGGAACCTATGACCCAGCAGTCACCCCTTAGTCTGTATGAAGCGGTCAGCTTGAACATGCAGTCAGGGTGGACACACTTGATCTTGTACCTTTCCGGGTTTACACGATCCACCTTATAATCAACGGAGTTGAGCATGTGAAATTTTTTGATGGCCCTTATGCATTCCTCTCTATTATGAAACTTGTCCTTCTCTTTTAAATTTTCATCTGATTGCATATACGGTTGGAAAAACAAGTTCGTAGAAGGTTCATCTCCGCCCATGTTGAAGTTTGTCATGTGCGTAGGTGGTGTGTAGATTTTGTCGGTAGGAATACTTGGGATGCCATCATCGTCAGAATCGTCGTTCACCATTTCATCGAACTCTAACTCGTTATCTTCTTCTTCATCATCAACTGCATCCACCTCATCTTGCTCATTCTCCAAAGGATCAACCTCCTGTGTCACCGGAGGCTCTACCTCCTGTGTCACCGGAGGCTCTTGAAACAGAACGTACAACTCAATAGAGTCGTTTCCAGAATAGACATGGCTGGAAATCATGTTCTGGAAATCCTCGTCATCTTGAATTGCAACCTTATAAAATATGACTTGGTTGTTTCCAAAAAAGACTGGACTCTGATAAAATATCTGGGATACCGGGCCTCGTTCAAGTTTGGCCTCCAATCTTTTCTTAAAGTAGGAGAAATTTTCTTTCCCGTTTAAGAGAAATCGGACATTGTCGGTGTTTCTAAACAAAAACCCAACTGTGGGACACATGTATGTCTCACCGTTGAAATGTGCTTTGACAACAAATTGTGGTGAAGAGGCCATTGTGTAGAATTGTTTTAGGTATGAAGGTGGGAATGTTTTGGGTTTATTGATTATATGAAGGTATGAATGCTGGAATGTTTGAAGGTTAGATGACTGATTCGAAGGTTGGAAAATTTTACAGTTTATGTGAATGAATGTTATGTTCAACCTAAGGCAAAATATTTCAATTAAGTAAGTGATGCAACCCCCAAGGCTGCCAATAATATTACATGCATGGGCTTATGCTGCCACCTAGCCTGGCCCTATTCTACACACATAAATGTTTTGTGTAAGCCTACCACCCATCAGCTCCAATGGCCTTGCATGCAACAGAGAAAGGAATCCCAAAGGCTGTCACGTAGCCTGAGCCAATGCTGTAAAACGTGACACCTCTTATTCGCCAAATGGGGTGGCGACAACATTCATTTTTGTACTATTTCGCCAAGTGAGATGGCGCCTCCCTTACTGTCCAATCGTGATACATGCATGGGCTTATGCTGCCACCTAGCCTGGCCCTATTCTACACACATAAATGTTTTGTGTAAGCCTGCCACCCATCAACTCCAATGGCCTTGCATGCAACAGAGAAAGGAATCCCAAAGGCTGTCACGTAGCCTGAGCCAATGCTGTAAAACGTGACACCTCTTATTCGCCAAATGGGGTGGCGACAACATTCATTTTTGTACTATTTCGCCAAGTGAGATGGCGCCTCCCTTACTGTCCAATCGTGATACATGCATGGGCTTATGCTGCCACCTAGCCTGGCCCTATTCTACACACATAAATGTTTTGTGTAAGCCTGCCACCCATCAACTCCAATGGCCTTGCATGCAACAGAGAAAGGAATCCCAAAGGCTGTCACGTAGTCTGAGCCAATGCTGTAAAACGTGACACCTCTTATTCGCCAAATGGGGTGGCGACAACATTCATTTTTGTACTATTTCGCCAAGTGAGATGGCGCCTCCCTTACTGTCCAATAATATTACATGCATGGGCTGCCACCTAGCCTGCAAGAGTGACACCTTACATTATTTGTAAATGCATGCATGCATATGTGTAACTCCCTAAGCATGCAAATGTGACACCTCGCAGGCATGCAACCACTACATCAAAATTATTTGCCTATAAATACATACCTTATGAAACATCTCTCACACCCACACAACTCTCACTCTCTCACTCTCTGCTACGAAATATTTCTTAAGTCTCTCGTACTCTTTATTTCTTCCTAAGTCTTTCATTCTCTTAAGCGTTCTGAAGAATGGCCCTTCTAACAATGGGAGATACTCACAGAGGCACAAGGGAAAACATTGCTGCATTTGTAAGTCTCTTCTTTGGTTATACATTTTTCATACTTTAAAAAACGTGTTGTTCATCTTAATTAATCTTACTCTTGTTTAATTATGATCTCAGGATACACAAAGATTCAGAATCCGTTCGCACAAATACTTGGCTCCCGACCCTTTTATCGTCCCTTATCTGGAATATGCAGGTTTTGGACACGTGATAAAGATCTCCAACTGCACCATTGACTCCAAATTCATCCTTGCAATGTTGGAGAGGTGGAGACCGGAGACCCATACATTTCACCTACCAATAGGTGAATGTACCATCACTCTCGAAGATGTGTACATGCTACTGGGCCTACCTATTGACGGTAAAGCGGTGAACGGGTCGGTTCAACAACCCAACTCACAGTGTGAAGAACTGTTGGGTAGGGACATGGTAGAAGGTGGTGGAGCAAGAGGGCAGGGAATACTACTCACTGACCTGAAACGGCATTATGCAAGTATGGAATTAAATGAAAATTCCTCAGAAAATGACCGAGTAGTAAAAGCCCGAACGTATATTATGATACTTTTTGGTACTTTTTTATTTCCCGAAAGTACGGGAAATAGTGTAAATTTCATGTACTTACATTTACTAACCAATTTTGATAAAACTAGAAAATTTAGTTGGGGTTCTGCAGTATTAGCCCACCTGTACAGTTCCTTGTGCAAAAACGCAGTCAAGGAAAAATGTACATTTTATGGGTGCGCATTTTTACTACAAGCCTGGGGTTGGTGGAGGATGGAGTCCTTAAACCCCATCAACAACAAAACTTTTGGTTTCCCTTACGCAACAAAGTAAGTCATTAAGTTATAGCATTTATAACTATTCTTCTCTTTCCAAAATATATGCTAAAAATAACATGTTTCTCATTTCCTATAGGTACTGCGTGAGGGGTATGGATTACGGCAAGAATCCCAGATTCAATGTCGCACTCTACCGGAATCTGTTGGATCACTTAGGCCCAGATGACGTAAGTCGTAGCTTTTAACTTTTGTTCATTTTAATTATTTATACATTACTTTTGCGCTTACCTGATTTAAATTTTATCACAGTTCGTCTGGAGACCATATTTGGGTTTGGACCATTCTCCAAATCCAGAGGATGCAGCAACTTGGACTGCAAAGACTGCACTCATTCGGTTCAACATTGTGGAGATGCACCACAGCGACCGTGTGAAGATGCAGTTCGGAATGATCCAAGAGATACCAAGTGACCCAAAAGATTTGTCCCCCTGGCATCTAAAAAGGGTCGACGCCCAGTGGAATCTAACCAACTGGAAAGACTTTGCTCCAGAATGGTGTAAAATGTGGCAAAGGCGTCACCGCTACATCTTGCAATCCCCTATTTTCCTTACTCAAGGTAACATGCGACACACCGATCAATATATGTCGTGGTACAGGTCGGTTAGTAACCCAGATATGCACGTGTCTCATCCGAGGTACTTGGTTGACCCACGCACACAATGGGCACAACCCTCGATTCCCCACCAACAAACCCAAAATCCATCAACCTCAAACCAACCCCCAAGAAGAAACAGACCAACAAACACACAACCACATTCCCCACCACAACACAACTACAACCAAATGCCGTACTACCAACCACAATCACCTCCAAACTACCAATACCCAGATATGCCTCAAACCCAACCACAATACCAACCCCAATACCAGCAAACCCACATACCCCATACACAATTTCAGTCTTCCACATATCCCAATATGGGGCCCTCAACATCCAGCCTTAGCCCTGATATGGGAATGTCAGAAGATTATGACCAACCCGACCAAACCTACCATCAACCACCATATCACCAAACAACCCAACATCCACAGTACCAAACACCCCAAGATCCATTTCCTTTCTACCCCCCATACTCAGACGACCAATGCTACCGACCAACCATGGAACCCCACCCACCGCCAACACGACCAAACTTCGAGGGTATGGGTAACCGACTGTACCAGAGCGGATCTTCGAGATATGGAGATCTTACTGATTTTATGGATTCGGATCGCATTGACTTCGCTGGGCCATCGACCTTGCCGCAACAGGAAACGAGACGGCACCCAGCAAGAGAAAGGCGAGGACGGGGATGCGGAACTGGGGGTCATTACCGGGTTCCTGGGGATCATTGATGTATCTTTTTTTTTCCAGTATTTTTTGTATCTATTTTTTTACTGTTATTTAAATGTAAAACAGTTGAATGTAATTATTTTTTTTCAAATAAAAAATCAATTTTGTTTATCTCTGTCTAATACGCAACGCGCAGGAAAGGAAAAAAAAAATTTTTTTTTACCTAATTTTGCACATAGGCGCCATCTCATTTGGCTTAGGGCTTGCCATTTGCCCTTAGGCGCCAAATGAGATGGCGCCTCCCTTATAAAAAGAGGAGGAGGCGCCAAATGAGATGGCTCCTCCTTTGTGGAGCCATCTCAAACATGGTTATTTGCGTAATTTTTTCCGAAACCCGGTTATTCGCGAAATATTTTTTTAATACTTGGTTATTAATAAAAAAAATTCACATATACATGCTAAACCTAATCCTAAAGAACTCGAAGCTGCGCCAGAAATCCCTAAACAAACTTGGAATTTTTCAAGAAAAAATCAAATCTGAAAACCATCTTCTAGGTCGATTCAAGCCAAGAGACTTGTTCCATCACCTTCCTGAGACTTCAAGGAAGGTTTTCAAATCAAAACCAACCGTCCTAACGCCCTGAATTGGTAAAACGATCGCACCTTGTACAGAAAAATTTTCATGTTCTTGCATCATGAATCATACGCTTTTAGTAATTTTTAACATTTGATTTGTGTTCATTGCCTAATTCTAAAGCTAACTGTGTGGTTTAATTGTGTTTTTGTTTACCCTTGAGGATTTCACCATGAATACGTGCTAGGGTTTTCAGGACCTTGAATTAGGGCTTTTTAGTTAAGGAAAAATTAGCACTCGAGACCTAGACCATTGGAACAATCGTGCTTGGACGAAAAGGATAGGACCCTCGCGCCTAATTTATGAGGCCACATGGCCTATTCGTTATTTTCTGGAATGATACATAAGGGAACGGTTCAAAAACCGTTGCCCATTATTTTCTTATTGCAGGAAATAAACAAGCCAAGGAAGAAGAAGGATAGGTGGCCAGCGTTGATTGGGTCATTCAAAAATTCGCGCTAAAAAAGTCATTAACGCGTTGTTCTATATTATAATGATTGTTTGTTATTTGTTATACAACGCGTGTAGAGTGCTTCAGTGGCAAGGCTTGTTAGTGGTAATCTCTAGGACCTGGGTTCGAGCCCCAGGTCCCTCACCCTTTCCATATTATTTTTCAATTAACACTTCTATGCAGTTTCAACGCTGAAGACCACCATTCGTCCACAATTCCCAGCTTGCCACGCGTATGCCAAGATCAATCAGAGGGCCACAGTTTGAGGAACATCATGGACGTGAGTCAATAGCGCTACACGCTGGCATGGAAGTCAACGAGGCCAAAGATGCTTGGGCCCAAATCACTACAACAAACCCTCCACTTGGGGACAGCACCCCCTCTAGTTTGTTTCTTTTACTTTTTTTTTATATTTTTCTTTTCTTTATTTTAATTAATTTCTTTTAATTTTTTATAATTATTATTTTCATAATATATAAAAAACACAAAAAAATCAGAAAAGATAAAAAGAATAAATATTTTTATTTTACTAGTATTTTTGTAAATAAATTTCATTAAATGATTTTAGTTTTTTTAATCTAGGATTCATCTTAATATTTTTGCAATAAAAACCTAAAATTTGTAGAATTAGGGTTTGTATCAATTTTTACCCTTTTTCTTTTCCTTTCATAATAAATAATTATTAAATATTATTTTTGTAATTAAATTTCATATAAATAATTAGATTAAGTTTAGGTTAAAATTTAATACTTTCTTAATAAACTAAAAAACAATTAGAATTAGGGTTAGCATTTTAATTTCAATTAATCTCATTAAATTCCCATAAATACAAAAATACCAAAAATAACTCCCTTTCATTTTAATTTTATTAATTTAATCATTTAATTTAATTTCGTTAAAAGGGTTCAACGCCCTCGTTTCTAATTTTAATTTCAATTCGCGTATTTATTTCTTTTCCTTTTAATATTTATGTATCTCTCCCAAAGCTTTGTAAACTCGGACAATTTAATCTTTCGCACTTTACTTTAATACGTTCTTTATTTTCTGTCAAATCGGGTTCTGGAAATTTTGGCGATGTGGACCCGCGCCTTTTGTAATAGTTTAGAATTTTACCTTTCTCGCACTTTTTAACTGCTAAATCAATGCATGCAAGAATGAATGGCCTTAAATAAAAACAAGCGTATAGATCACCAATAACATGACAAGATAAAATATCTGAATCTGACACACAAATCACACACCACCCCTAGGGTACGCCTCACTGTTGCCTTGCCTCGAAAGGTGATCGTCGAGTAGAGGATGTCTTAGTAAGTCCTCATGATCCGGGAACCTAGCATGAGGGTAGCTTCTAAGGTATCTTCCCATTGCTCTGGTGATCACCATGTCCCGAACCTCGAATTGACCCGAACACCTCCAACGGTGGTGCTACCTACCTCTCAATGGTGGGATGGCACTACTTTAAAGGACATCTACACAGACGAATTCCTTAGGGTAGGTAGACGACTCTAGATACTTGCTCTAATTTCAAAACAAATTAAAAAATACTTTTCACACCGACACCTTTTCAAAAAGCTTTCGAAAGCAAATTTTTCAAACACTCTTGAGGACCGATACAAGAGTCGAACTGGAATTTTGAAAGAAACTTTTTAAAACCCACAGTTGAAAAGAAAACAACCCATTTTTGAAAACACAAATGAGCAAGTATCTAAGAGCCCATGGATAACCATGGATAGAAAGGGTGCTAACACCTTCCCTTTCTATAACCTACCTCCCGAACCGAGAGCAATCTCTTTAAGGAATTTTTCTGTGCTTTTGTCCTTTCCATTTGGAGAAAATAAAAGACGGTGGCGACTCTTGCTTCCGCGACATTTCGCGAACCAGCGTTAAACAGTCAGTTCCAGATCCATCGATCACAGTAGTCATTGTGAACAGTGAGCAAGCTCTGTTTATATCTCATTTGTCTTCCTTAAGCATTTTAGAAGTTGATGAAGCTGTTGTTGGAACTCGGTTCCAAGCTTTGTCCATTAATAATATAGGGAAGAAAAGAGAATTCTACCGCCTTGTTTAAGGATGCATAACAGGTAGTGCAGAAAGGCCCTAGCAAAGTGTAGGGGCAGGTTATCGATCCTCCTGTGAACAGGAATGACACTGGTTTAGGTTTCTCCATAAAGAAAGAATTTGTGAAGCCGAAGTCCGCTTTGAGTAAATATCAAGATATCTTTAATAGTGCATACTATCTTTATCCAACTACTCCAAGGATCAACGTTATTCTCGAAGATGAATCCGAGCAAGAGATGTCGAACTTCATGACGCATGGAGTCAGAGTCCAAATTGGACCACTATTGATGTTCCTTCTTGCATTCACATTTCAAAGTAATTTGTTTTTTGTTAGTCTTTTCAAAAAAATTTCACTCTGCCCAAGGTGAAAGTATTAATGTTGTAGGGGCATATCTGTTGTTTTGATTTTTAAAATCATTAATAAAAGTTGTTTTTGATTCCAAAATTATGTCTTTATTTTCTGCTTGTTCTTGGAAAATGGTAATCAGAAAAAGCATTTCGAAATAAATGATAAAAAAATTTGCATGATCACTTATTACATGTGTCAGTTTTTAAAATCGATCATAAATCACATGTGTAGATTAATTAAAAAAACCGTTGAGTACAATGACCTTGCACCCTCTCCCAAATTTGAATATCCTATGTATATGACTGAAGAAGAAGAAGAATATGATGAAATCCCAGAAGAGGTTTCACGGTTGCTTGAGCATGAGGAACGTATCATTCAGTCGTATAAAGAGCCGTTGGAGATGATTAACTTGGGTTCAGAAGAATATCCAAAGGAAGTCAAGATTGGAGCACTGCTTCATCTCGATGTGAAGAGCAGGTTGATTGAATTATCGAAAGAGTATGTGGATATCTTTGTTTGATCTTATCAAGACATGCCTGGTTTGGATACTGATATTGTGGAACATTATTTACCGCTAAAGCCAGAATGTCCACCAATCAAGAAGATGTTGCAAAGAACCCACCCCAACATGGCAGAGAAAATTAATGCATCTGAAGCTAGGTATTCTTAAGAGTTTTGGTATCTTTTCTTGCTTGGTTTCAATTCAAAGGATGAGAATTCTATATTGACTTCATATGTCAAGTGTTAACTTCTTGTTGGTTAGACGATTATTTTCCCTAGATTTTACCTTATGCTTTAGGATAGTCCCTTCATCTCCTCCCATATTCTTTAATTTCAAAAATCTTCTCCCTCCTTTTCAAAACTCTTCTTGTTTTCTAACTTGAACCACTTTCACAATAAACTTGGACTTAAGTCCATGCATTTTGAAAAATATTTTCTTAATCAAACTTTAACCAACTTAATCATACCTTGACATTTCTTGTGAGAAGACTAAAAGTCAATCAACCTCATTCAAACCATTTTGCCACTTTGGCTTTTTTACTTTAAAATTTTCTCAAAAGATTAGACTCTTGGCAAATCCTTGTAGTGATGCGAGCTATTATACTTATACGATATATAGTGAAGGGAGATATTTTCCACTTGAGTGTTTAGTGAGGCTTTGTTGATTTTAAAATCTAAGTTATATCCTCCACTTTGAGATGATGAAAATTCTTTTTTCTCATAATCGTGGGTGGTAAGTATGTCTTCCACTCATAGCATTTATATCCTCTATGATTTGAGGGATATCCTAAGAAGACACAAGGTGTAGACCGAGCTTGTAACTTATTTCTATATGATGAAGGGATGAGAGGATAGCAAAGACATCCAAAGACACGAAGGTGAGTATAGGCCGGATCTTTTTGGTAGAGTATTTTAGTGGGTGATTGAAGGGAAAGCTTTTTATTTGGAAGGATATTATGTAGGTAAGTGGCCATGTGTAGTGCATGATGCCACATTGATGGAGGTAAAGAGGCATGGGCGAGAAGGGTACGAATGATGTTGTTTATGGTACGAATTTTTCTTTCGGCTTTTCCATTTTGTGAGGAGGTGTGAAGACACGAAAATCTAAAAGACATTCCATTTTTTTTACAAAAATTATGAAACATAGTGTTATCATATTCTTTACCATTGTCACATTGGAAACATTTAATTTTTCTTTCAAATTCTGTTTCAATGTGAGTTCTAAATTGAAGAAAAATGGAATGAACCTGAGATTTTGTATGAATTGGAAAAGTCCATAAAAAATTTGTGTAATCGTCAAGAAATAACACATAGTAACGATGACCTTCTGAACTAAGAATTGGTGAAGTCCAGAGGTCGCTGTGCACAATATCAAAAGGCATAAAAGTAAGAGACACAAAGCTATAAAAGGGAAATTTTATTTTTTTTCCAAGAGGGCATGAATTACAAAAGTAATTGTTCCGAGACTTATTACATTGGAGAAAGTTGTCTCTGTGTAGAGAACTTAAGATATTAGCTCCTGGATGTCCTAAACGGTTGTACCATAATTCTGTGGATATTGCGGCAAAGGTGGATGGTGGTAAGGTTTTATTAGGTGGTCTTGTGGCAATGGGATAGAGGTCACCAGAACTGTTACATCTCATTAACAGTATTCCTGTCTGAAAATCCTTCACAGAAAAACCAAAAGGATCAAATTCAACCGACACATCATTATCTATGGTAAATTTACGAACAGAGATAAGATTTTTTATGAGTTTTGGTGCATGTAAAACATTAGGTAATTTTAGTAAATGAGGGGAATTTGGTAATGATGCATGCCCACAACCAATTACAGGAATATTTTGACCACTACCGACAGTAATATTATTACTCATTAATGAATACGTAAGATGAGAAATACAATTAATATATTTTAAACAACCATGTTTGAAAAATATCATACAATAGTAATCAATTTCCAATGAAATATTAAACAAAAACTAATTTAAGCAATTTGTCGAACACTTAGTGTGCAATCAATTCAAAATAGATTTTTATTTGATTTTGTTGATATGAGAAACCAATTACAATCACATAGATTGCAATCAACACAACAAAACAGTTTGAAGTATTAGACAAAGATATTATCTCTATGTATCAATTTCACAATCAATTATTTCAAAATTTGCAAGTAAATGTAAATAAGAGAGAGAGAGAGAGAGAGATACGAGGATTTGTTTAGGCAGTTCCCCAATTGGCCTCGCTAGGGATACGTATGCCCCCCAATTCCAATATAATTATGACAATGAAAATTAACCTTTGAAGACGTAGTTTACAAGAGAAAAATTATAAATCCAACCCTCTAAATCCTAAGTTTGATGTTGATCATATCTTCTTCTCTCCCCTTGATCAGAACTCGATCAAGTAACTCAATCAATTTGATCTTCTGGTTACCGTTACTCAGATTTGATAGAACCCCCATTCTTGAAATATTTCACTCAGCTGAATCCAAATCGAGAATGTATTGTGACCCAATATTACCAAAGTGATCCTCCGGTTACCTTTACTCCTTTTACATAACCCCCGTTCTTCAAAGTTTTCATTCGGCTGAATTCAAATTGCACAATCTTGTGAGAACTCTCAATTTAATCCATGATCTTGGAAGAAACCCCCAATTAGATTTATCTTAAAACCCCCACAGAATTCTCAACCCAATTTGATTACACCAATCCTAAATTGGACCTTATCAAACTATCTTTTGATCATACAACAAAAATGATTATGTGTAGTTGTTGTATATATGCAATGAGAGAGGATGGAGATGATGAAAAGACTTTGTATATTTTTTGTTTCATTTTTATATAAATGATGCATGAATGAGTGAATATATATATATATATATATATATATATATATATATATATATATATATATATATATATATATATATATATATATATATATATATCTGTGTGTGTGTGTGTGTGTGTGTGTGTGTGTGTGTGTGTGTGTGTGTGTGTGTGTGTGTAAAAAAGAATAAAAAAATTAGGTTTGCAAAATTACATATTTGGACATTTTGAACGGTGATACTCGACCCATTCATGGTGGGATTTGACCCACAAGGGCAAGGGAGTCAATCCATACTGCCTGGAATTCGACTCTAAGTGGACATAGAATTTTTTGGAAAATATGCTTTAGTAGGAGTCAAGACATAGCATGTGGGAGTCAACTCCTTTGTGCTTTATATCGAATCCAAATGCCTGGGAGTCAACTCATCCTGGACAGGGATTAAATTTCAAAATAGATTTCAGTGGGAGTCGATCCCCAACTCAAGGGAGTCGACTCCTTCATTTTGTGTATCAATTCCAAGACCCTATGTATCGACTCCTTTGCAACATAGAGTTTTATTTCAAAAAACTTTCAGTGGGAGTTGACTCCTAATACGAATGAGTTAACTTAAAACATGATTTTTTACAAAAAAAAATGGTATTTTTGACATTTTAAACTTGTTCAAATGCTTTTGACTTTTTTCCTAAGTATCCTAAGATGAGAATGCAACCTAGACATAGAAAGATAGGGTCAAATATACAAATACTACATATTACATAGTTTTGACATCATTCAAAATATTTAAGAGAGGATATTGCACTCACAAACATTTGTTTGCCTTTTTCATAAATGTTGCAAAATAGGGTGTGTATGAATTCCAATATACGTACACACCTATGAGACTATATTTTGGTTTCTATTTTCTTACAAGTAGCAAAAAAGGGTGTGTCCGAATTCTAATCTTTGAGCATACCCCTGAGACAACATTTGGGTGTCTATATTCATACAAGTTACAAAATAGAGTGTGTATGGATTTCAATCTCCATGCACAGTCTTGAGATAACATTCAGGTGTCTATTTACATACATGTTGCAAAATAAGATGTGTCCAAATTCCAATCTTTGCACACACCTCTGAGACAAATTACTTTATAGACAATATTACCTTTAATATTTTCATCATTCATAATTTGGATAAAATACTACTCAGAGGTTTCAAAACATAGTACTCAATCATTCATAGTGAATTTGCATAAAATACAACTTTGACACATTTCTAACATAGAATGGATATTCATAAGTTGGATACATAAGTTACATGCATAAGTCATACAAAAACCCTTCATAACTTAAAATCCAACTACTAGGTGTATCACACGCCTCTGTTCCTCCTCTGCCTCATATACTATAGTATAAATCGATTCTCTAATTATATCGTCTGTAAGGTGACTGTCTCGGGGTGTCTTCTTGAAACTCCCTTCGAGTAATGACATATCTTCCAATAACGACAATAAGTTGACATATAGGTAAGGGTGTGTCTGGACATTGAAATCTGGATGCACCATGTGTTGCTTAAAATATACAAAAAAAGCCTTTGCATCAACACTAACATTATTTTCAACGACATCCAAGTGATCAATATAATTTTCTTCATAAATGAAAATCTGGCATAACATCCTCTGGTATCTATAATCTCCTTTTGGGAATCACCCAAATCATCTCCTAATTCTTTCATCATTAGATCCAATGCCTTAGATCTCTGAATTGAAGAGTGACCCAACAATCTTCACGTGATTTGAAGATGGAGGATCTATGATACGTTATCAAGAGTAATATTCATCTCACTAATGGGAAGATGAAATAATGACGTCTTTGCATGCCCTATCTCAACAAATTCCTATAGAAGACCAAGTAAATATAACCATATCATATCATACATAAGTCCTTCAGTGCAAATAGCTTCAATACTTCTTGAAACCATGATTCATCTGGCTACTGCAACTTTGTTATCTTCCTAGCATGGTTAATACACTTTAGTGTGACATGATATTTCAATAATAAATACATCAACGTAAGACGATTCAATTAATATAAAATAGATGTTTAATACCATAATTAAATATTTAAGCTACCTCTCCTTCTCACACATGTCTAGCGGTATAGTTTGCCTATCAATGGAGTGGTGACATGTTATCTAGGCCTAAAAATCACTAGGGTACGTTAGCACCAGATCTGGCTTAAGGATGTAGATCATGCGGGTGTACAACAGCATTAAGAGCATGTACGGTAGCAACAGGTGCATCTCAGGTGTTAGAGATCCATGACCATGGGACGAAGATCCATGAACAACACGAGATGATCCTCCAACTACACGTGATGATTTAGCTTTCTCCCTAGGCGTTGAAGCATGTTGAGACAATTGATTGTGTTTGTACCTTGGTTGTTCGTCATCCGTTTTTATATAATCCCACAAGATAAGGAATAAGATAATCATAATCAGGGCACACTTCAAAAATTAACAAACAACTACTCATTATAACATAAATAGAATGACAAACATTATTTTTCGATAATTAAAGAAACAATATGTATTTTGTAATTCGGGTTTGACCCTAACAATAGTCTGTATTTTGAAATTCGAATAAACAGTTCGTGTTTTGAAATTTGGATGACCCTAACATACATCATAACTCTTACCAACATCATAACCCTGACCTCAAATGTCTCAAATTCAAATGAAATATAAGTAGGAGACAAAAGATATTACATTTCTATTGGATGTAATATAATGTAGCTTAACTAGAATATATGAAGACATTACATACATCAAAATAAAAATAAAATAGCAAGGTGAGGATGAGAAACATATCAAGCATTCTTCAAACGTTGGAGATAAATGTGCTTAGTATGAATGAATGAAAAGGAGTAGAAATTGATTAAGGTGTTTAATGTGACCGAAGTGGAGTAGAAATTAAAATATAGTTGAAAGAATGTTGAATCCAAAGTTTTTAAAGGATCTTTTCGTGCTCTTTAGAGTTGATTTCAAATGTAAGAGAATGGTGAGAGAAAGAGTGATCGTGTCATTTAAAAAAATGTGTCCGGAGTCCATACCCGAAAGGTGTATCCGGAGATTATGATCAAAATATATGTTTCTTTGCGGTGGGTGCTTGCAGCTTTTCTAAACTTGGTTAGTTGCAGCATGTAGTACGTTCGGATCTCAAACTTTGAACGATGTGAGATAGATAGTTTTTATTTAGGATGCGAGAGAATTACCAAGCAGGGTGAGCAACCCCAAGAACATGCTCAATGAACAGGCTCAAAGCCATATTATACGAGGTTCTTACCTCAACGTATGAGGCAACAGGATAGAACAATGCGATAATCTACCCTGAATACATCCTTGGAAACTAACACACATTAATCAGCATCTAAAAGCATTGGCTTGCTCACACTGTTTCGAGCTATATCGACCAAAGTAGATATGTGTCACCACCTATGTTGGTGTCAGTTACAACAATAAACTCATGTCTATCCACTAATGATTTCTGAGATCACTTCGGTTAAAATAGCTTTTGCATGGGACGTATCAGAGCCTAACTACTATATAATTAAGGATTATTCCTCTTTGATCAGACAATCAACTCACTTAATCCGAGACGGAGCATATGAGAAGCAGATAAGCAAATCAAAGTAATACATACACCAGCACATCACAATTAGTGACGTAAGATTGCATCACATGCTCAAGTGCTCAAGTGATTCATCCTGCAAAAGTGTGTTAAATCTTTGTTCACATCATCATACAAAACACACTGCATCAGAAAATCCTCCTCACAGTCTCAACTGAATGCCCTACAATGTGTCATACAAGATTCTTCACCTTAGATGGAACATTGATGCGTCAAACACTATATAATCGTCCTTCTACTTTGATATGATCCAAGTCTAACACATAATTCATGCTTGAGTGATAGTACTTAGTAGGAATGACAACAGGGTAGGTTAGAAACAAATTTAGCCTCCTCAATCCCTCCCTGCCCTCAGCCCCACATCCGTTTTAGGATTGAAATTTGGATCCCTTCTCGCCCTCGAAGGAGAGCAGCGCTCATAGACAATATACAAGTTTTTTCTTCCTAGCTCATTGATGCTGATATGGTCTCACCAGGTCTGAGAATGTAGCTCCATAATATTCCAAAACTGTGGCTTCTTTAAGCCAGGGTCAGAGTTACAGTTGACCAACTTATATTAATCAACAGCATTACTTAACATGAAATTTGAAGATCTTTGGGAAGAACTGTTACCTGATTTGCATATCAAATGATTGCAATCAAAGTGTTTAAACAGATTAACACTATTGCTAGTGGAACATTTTCTATCAACTGTGACATATTTGCATGGTTAGGTTTCAATTAAAACTACAATAGTTAATCTCTGATATCATTTATATAGCTTCTTGGAGTGTTTGCCATTTAATAACTTGTAAAAATAACTCAGTTTCTAGTTGCATTCACAGTTATTAGAATCTGGTCAATCAGTCATTGCATATTAAGTATACTAAAATCAAGTTCCCACGCATTTTACCATGTGAAAAGCTTGTAGTAAAATTATAGAAGATAACATAACATCCTGGTAATCAAAATTCTCAAATGAAGTTTTTAAGAACCATTGCAGGAAAGAATATACACAATAACTAGTAGTATAAATATACTCGTCATAACCAATAGCTTCAATGGAGGCTATAATTAGGAACTGAGGCCTAACTGAAGTCCAAAGGCAGCATGAATAAGAAAGAGTGTCATGATACTACTACCCAAGATGCCATGAACATTCCTTAATGCAGGATTTCCCTGCATATCATTCAGGTAACAGAGAGTGAAGGATGGAAAATGGTAACAAATTCAATGAGTGAAAATCAACAATGTCAAAACTTTCAACCCATTCTTAGCTTTTTAACGGGTTACTTTGGTTACTAGTTTCTTGAAAAATGTTCCTAATAGCAAGATTGTAGCTGAGTAATTTGCACAAGAACATTCTTCAGGTTGTGAAACACTGACAAAGACATGGACACGGGGCTAACATGTAGACATTAGATATAATCTAAGAAAATGTAAGTGATTAAATATGTAATCACATATGCCAGTGTCTTACATGCACTTTATATTTTAAGTGTCTGTACTGTAAAACTCAATTTTCACTAGTTTATGAATGAAAAATTCAAACAAATTTCAGTGAAGATAACTTGGATCAAAACAACAACAACAATCAAATTTTTCCCACTACGTGGGATCGACTACTTGGATCAACTTTTTCCAAGACAATGATTAAAAAATTGGCTGAAATATAGGAAAGGAAATTAAAGCAAGCTAGCTCATTTGAAATAACCATTACCTCAAATAGCGAAGGTAATATAGTCTGTATCGTCAACAAAGCAAGACCAATAACGCCTGTAACAGCATGAGGACTGCATTGAAACAAGATCATATAAGGATATTATTGTTTTTGGTATAGACAATGAATAAACAAGTCATGTGATAGAAAGTTAGAAATTAAATTAACAAGTAATAGGGTTCAAAAGAAACATAACCTGTCAAAAATGGGTTTATCTGATGTGAGTAAAGATGTTACTCCACCGGTAGCTCCTAGAGCAAAAAAGAAAAACATACCAGCTAAAAGCTTGGGATGCAAGTCTTTGGCCTTAGCCTTTTCCTCCTGCAAATTTACTACCCTATAGTTAATCAATTTGGTTCTATATTCAATTTCAATTTAATTAAAAGAAGTTTCTCATCAAACTACTAAAAGAGAACTATACAATGTTACAAGTTCCAACTAACATTTCTCAGTCACTTGTGTTCATCTCATAAAAGTTATAATATAATTATACAGAAATAAAAGATAAACGGATAACAAGTTGCGTCATTGTATGAAACTTTCAGAAGTCACAATGGAGCCTAGTAATAATTGAACTTAAAATTATAAAACAGCATAAGAACAGTTTCAGTTAGCGTACCGCGTCATCGGAATAACGTATACGGAAACCAAGATAAGTACCATAACCACCCATAGCAAAGAGCACAACGGCCTGCGAGTCCAAACACAAACATTAACTAACTTAACAAACTAACATACCGAATAACACTATTTTAATCTTTCTGTAACTGAAATCAGTTACCATATTGGCAGGGTGGCCCCAATGTACGAGCCAATCCGGTAGATTCAAAGACTTCACTATCTCAACAAAAGGCTCAAAAGCCGATTTCACAGCTCCATCTGATAAGTTTAATTCAATACTAATTTATACTTTTTATTACGTCGAATGTTTCAATTAACTCATTAATTAAGTTGTAATAAAGTACCTCCGGGAATGAGAGCGGCGGTGTAAAGTAACGGCAACGGAGAGAAAGAATGTAAGATTGTTTCCGTCTTTGTTCTCGTAAATTGTAGAGGTTCAGGCGAGTCTTCCTTTGTGGCGAGACATTTTAGGTTGAGACGAAGGTGCAGTGATGGAGTTGTGGGGAAAGAAGAGTGGCGAATTGGTGATAGAGGACGGAGAATCACGCCGATGGAAGAAGTAGTTACCATTGCCATTTGGTATGGGAAAATAACACCAAAAGAAAATAGAGAAGTTGTTGATGTTGTTAGGATGGAAAGTGAGAAGTTGGTGTTGTAGTGGTGAAAATGTAAGATGGAGAGTGAGTTGGAGTGGAAAGGCGAGGAAAGAGACACGCCTGTATTTTACGATGCGACTTGCACTTTTCCACGTGGTTTCAACACGCTCCTCTATTCTTTAGTTTTTGTCTTGGACAAATATAAATTTTTTAACTTTTCTATCTTCAACCAATTATAATAATATTTAATTTATTATATTTAATTATTTTTAAAAAATAATATATTATTTTCATACTCTAATGAGAGTTCTACCCAACCTTAATTTATTTTACAATACTCTTCCAATTATGTAAACAACTATCTCTTTTTAATATTTTATATTAAATTTTTTTATTTTTTTAAATATTAAAATATTTTATAATTATTTTAGTATCAATTAAGTTAATTAAAATTTTATTTAAGCGATTAAAATATATAATATTTTTTCAAGACTTCTAAATCATTTGACTTTTTTTTAAGAGTATCAATAAAATGAGTCATATCATCTTTCTCAAGACTTTCAACCATTTAAAGTATACAATATATATTTACAAAAGACTCAAAAAGAGGCGGCGTAGGGGGTCTCTAAGGACTGAAAATGTCATATATCACGATACTAATTACTTAGTCGACTATTTATTAGAACATACACTCATTATTTGTAATGGCCGTCCTTGATTGGAAAGTTCTACCGTTTATGAAAACGGGGGGATTGGTGTATATAATAGTGGGGAAAAGGAAGTCAAGAAGGAGAAGACACATTCTCTAAAGGAATAGGGAGAGTAACTATCTATTTTCCACACTCCTAAGCGTGAAACGTGTTGTTACTGCTTCCTTAGAGCCTAAGATTTAGACCCGAGAGATTCTTATAAATGCCTCAACCCTAAGTTCTAAAGAGAGATTTATTCACTCTAAAAATATCGTATTTGGGTATTTTCACCACCTTTGTGTGAGCTTGCTCTAACACATCGACAACCCTAAAACCTATGTCACCCTTACAACACAAGAGGTTGTCACGTATTGTACTTTTAGTAAGTATAATTAGCTCATCATGAAGTCCCAGTAAAACTGACTTAGGTCTCCATCACATCATCTGACTAGATTGTTATCCTCGCCTCCAACTCATCTATTTAACATGGTGAACAAGAAGACAACAACTCCGGCCAACAACGAGTTTGATGGCGATGAGGATGCCATGGAAGAAATGCATATTGCCATGGATGACATCACTAGTGCAGAAATGACTTTTTACATCGGGTGAAACTGACTTTTTACATCGATTCTGGGTCCGATGTAAAGTCAGACGATATAGTAAATCAGGTACTTTTTACATCGGTTCTGGGACCGATGTAAAAAGTCTCCTTTTTACATCGGTTATAATATAAGAATGATGTAAGAAATAGTTATTACAATATTTTAAAAAAATTGATCCAATTTTTTACATCGGTTGGAAGTAATACCCGATGTAAAAAGTACCCTTTTTACATCGGTTATAATATAAGAATGATGTAAGAAACAATTATTACAATATTTTAAAAAAATTGATCCAATTTTTTACATCGGTTGGAAGTAATACCCGATGTAAAAAGTCCCAAGTGACGCAACTTTTTACATCGATTATTACTCCCAACCGATGTAAAAAGTACCTTTTTGAAAGTTTTTACATCTGTTTTGAGTAATAACCGATGTAAAATGTATGAAATTTTTTGGCAATAGATTATTTATTTTCTGGATATTTCCCTGTACAAATATAATTTGTACCCATTTTTTCATATTTTTCCAATATCACACAGACTATATTTATGTCGCTATATAGATTTCATAGCTTTCCAACATCACATAGACCACATCTAGGTCGATGTTTTCATATTTTTCACAAAAAATTTACAAATTGAACAATTGTATTGCAAACTTGTATTTTATTACTACAATTACAAATTCTTCACAAAATATACAAAAATATTCAACTATTTATAAGTCTTTTTCAAAACTTACAATTACATATTATTTACAAAATATTCAACTATTTCTAAGTTTCCAAACTTGAATTACCAATATAAAATCTTCGGTAGACAACACCAAAATCACATTGCCTGACAATAAATAATAACAATTAACATCAGCAAAAAAAATCAAGAAACTCAATACATGTGCAAACACATGTATTGTGCAAAAACCACAACTTATACAATTCTATAAAACTCACCAAGATAAACTTAATGTTCATGTAACTCAAAGAAACATTTTGCCCAACGAAGTCGCAAATCATACAAATCATCTGGTGTTAATTCTGTTGGGTCATCAAATACCTATAATACATAAATATAACAATATAGAGTTATTTTTTAAAAATTCATATTAAGTCGAAAAACAAAAAGTAAATAACAAAGTAAAGTTATTTTTAGTACCTACATCCAATTCTCGGTTATATTAGCAGAGACAATATCCAACATATTTTTCATCATATAGTATCCACAATCATTAGAGTTATGTTGTTGCCTTGTCTACAATTGAATGACATAATTAGTGAATATTTATCATAAATTTAACTATAGAATTACAATTTACATCACACTTACATTGGGATGAAGCCATGTAGTCTTTTTTCTATTTTCATTTGCCATTTAATGAATCCCAAAAGAACTAATACAGAAAGATAAACATCACATAACTAAATTTACTCGCCAATGAAAAATCACATAACTATTAGTTGTCAATGAAAGTCACATGAAAGATAAACTTACTTTGTAATAATTTTCTTCGTGTGATGGTCAATTTCCCGATGAAGTGAACAAAATACGACAACTAAATTGTCTCTTGGACACATGACTATTAATTGCCAATGTCTCCTGTACGTGTGTGTGGAAACAGAAAATTCACATAAAATATATATGTTATCAAAATTAAATAATATAAAACACAATTTCATAAAAATTCTTACCCATGAATTAATGGTAGTAAGTGGCACACTCTGTTTTCATCATGTAACTTTTCTAGTACGTAATTTTTAACATCTTCTTGAGATTTCGCTACATTATCATTATAAATACACCTAGCAGGGTCCATAAATCCATATAATTCTGAAATGGAATTCTCAAGACAAACACGATGAATATGCCTGAATAATTTTAAAATAAACATTAGAATTAAAGTGATGAGAGATATAACATATTAATAGAGATTGACTTTAATAAAACAATAAAATGTACTTACGTGCACCAAATTTGCAGAATAGACACGTCAAGCCAATGACCTAAACCCATCAATAACTCTCTGATACATTTAGCTGAAACATAAAAATTAGAGACACTCGCACAATGACTTAATTGTATTGCCAAATGGTTATCATCCATTTTCAAAACCATGAGTAACAATCTCTGAACATCATCAACTTCCACGTCTTTTGTGCTCTCTTTTGTGCTTCCCTTTGCAGCTGAACAACTTCCTTTTCCGCTTCCATCGATAATTTCCAATTTTTCAATGCATTTATTATCACATGTGCTTTGTGATAAACCCATAGACTTAAGTGTCTCCATTAATGATTGTTGAAACATCTTACGCTCTTCAACCAACTTTTCTTCAAGTTCAGCTCTAAGTTTTGTTTCCAATATTGCAAGTTGTTCATTTACGTCAATATGTTGACGTGATCTTCCAAAGTAAGTGCTTTGTTTATGGTGTTTTCCAACACCACTGTGATCGGTGGATCTGGAACTGACTGTTTAACGCTGGTTCGCGAAATGTCGCGGAAGCAAGAGTCGCCACCGTCTTTTATTTTCTCCAAATGGAAAGGACAAAAGCACAGAAAAATTCCTTAAAGAGATTGCTCTCGGTTCGGGAGGTAGGTTATAGAAAGGGAAGGTGTTAGCACCCTTTCTATCCATGGTTATCCATGGGCTCTTAGATACTTGCTCATTGTGTTTTCAAAAATGTTTGCTTGCTTTTTCAATTGTGGGTTTTAAAAAAAGTTTCTTTGAAAAATTTCAGTTCGACTCGTACGTCAGAGTGTTTGAAAAATTTGCTTTGAAAGCTTTTGAAAAGTGTTGGTGTGAGAAGTCTTTGAATTTTTGTTTTGAAGAGAGCAAGTATCCATGAGTCGTCTACCTACCCTAAGGAATTCGTCTGTGTAAATGTCCTTTAAAGTAGTGCCATCCCACCATTGAGAGGTAGGTAGCACCACCGTTGGAGGTGTTCGGGTCAATTCGAGTTTGTAGGGACATGGTGATCACCGGAGCAATGGGAAGACACCTTAGAAGCTACCCTCATGCCAGGTTCCCGGATCATGAGGACTTACTAAGACATCCTCTACTCGACGATCACCTTTCGAGGCAACAGTGAGGCGTACCCTAGGGGTGGTGTGTGCGAATTGTGTGTCGTTTTCATTGATGTTTGTCTTGTCATGTTTGTTGTGATCTACGCTTGATTTTATTTTTAAGGCCATACATTCTTTCATGCTTATTTAACAGTTTAAAGGTATTTGCGGGAAAATAAATCTAAGGCTATTACAAATGGCGCGGGTCCACATCGCCAAAATTAATCCGGACCCGATTTGACAGAAAAGTAATAAAGCAAAAGAAATAATAGTGCAAGAAATTTAAATTACAATGCTTTGGGAGAGATACAAAATTAATTAAACGACATAAAATAAAATACGCGAAATTAAAGAAACGAGGGCGTTGGACCCTTTTTGCAAAAGATAAGGAATTAAAATAAAAAATGAAAATTAAATGTTTTTGGTATTTTTGTGTTTTTTATGATGTAATGGAAAAAGAGAATTAATTACGATTAGAATAAAATGTCAAACCCTAATTCTGATGGTTTTTAAGTTTATTGCGAAAATATTAAGTTTTAACCTAATTTAAATCTAAGTTAATTTACATGCAAAATTTAATTATAGAAAATAAATAAAATAAGCAATATTATTGTAAAAAGGGAAATTAAGAAGAATAAAAATTATTAAAAGGATTAAAATTATAACCTAATTAAAACTAAGTTTATTTACATGCATTTATTTACAAAAATAGTAAAATAAAATAATTTATTATATTTTCATCTTTTTCTGATTTTCCTATATTTTTTATGTATTGCAAAAATATTGAATTAAATTAAAACAAGAAAACAAATAAAAATAATAATTAAAAGAGATGAGAAAAATAAAAATATTTGCAAACCAGGGTGGGGTGTAGTCCCAATTTGTGAGGTTTTGGTTCAGCAAATCAGGCCCAATAAGCATGGATCCACTGACTTTGGCCAGTTTGTGTGCTAGTGCGTTGACCAGCGTTTACCATAGGCCTTGGATCTGAGCCCTTGATCTGCATCTCCTGGACACCTGTGCGCTTGGATCTTGTGGACACACGGTAGTCACCTGTCTAATGATTGCATAAGAACATATTGAAGATGAAAACATAAGGAAAGTGAGGGGACCTGGGATCGAACCCAGGTCCTGAGAGTCACCAACGTGCGTGTCTGCCAACCGGGCTATTTTGTTACTTTGTATATTAAACAAACAATAAACATAATAAAAATAAACGAAACGTTAGTGCTTCAAAAACGCGCGCAGTTCAAACGGACCAGTGGCTGATGGACACGGAATCATCTTCTTCCCTTTTTTCCTGAAACATAAACCTTAAGCAACGGTTTTGCAAACGTGGTATTAGACTGCTTTTGGAAAAATAGCGATTAGCGCTAGGTAATTCATAAATTGGGCGCGAGGGTCAAGATTTCTTCGTCTTGATGCGCTGAATCCATTGGTGGTCATTTGGAGTTCTAATTTTGCCTTGTTATGAAAGCCCCAAATTTCAATCCTGCAAACCCTAAAAATCGCGCATGGTATTTTCTCATATATAGCACAAAAACGCAATTGGATCACATGGTTAGTTTCAAAACTTGACAAGGAACATGGATGTATGATTAAAATGCAGTGAGGATGCCTAGAAATCAAAGCACGATTATGGATTTTTCTTGGTTCAGTTGGAATCCGCTTTACCAATTCTTTGGGTTTGAGTTGTTGTTTTTGATTGGAATGTGATCAGAAGTTGGCAAGGAAGCTTTTAGAATCAATATTAGGACTTTAATCCCCCTCGAACCTTGATTTCAGAATTGAGTTATATGGCCAATTTTTCAAGTTTTCAATAAGCTTTTGAGCGCAGCCTTTGGTCTGTTGTGGTTAGGGTTTGACTTATCACTTATGAGGGAAGAGAATTAGGTCATTAGTTGGCCTTTATCCATGCCCATGAGAGAATTGGTCTTTGGTCTTTTACCATTAACAAACTTTTCCCTTTTTTAAGCAAAACCAAGACTTGGTGTATAATCTAACCCTAGCATGAGTTTGTGAGCTGGCACATGATATATGGAAGCTATCCCAATTCAAATGACACTATTTCATTGACTTTTGAATTTTATTTGAATTTTTAAAGATTTAAAATGAATTAAATTATCAAAATTTAAATAAAATAGAAAAATCAATATTTGGTCTTGAAATTAATCATGGGACACGTGTGTGGCATGACAAGGCTGAATCAAGTGGAAGAAAGTGGGCCCTTTTGTCAAAAATTGAAGTTTCAAGGATAGTTGACTTTTGCCATTTCACAAAAATTTCCCAACTTCTCCAATGCATAACTTGCTCAATTTTTAAGCTTTTCTCATGTTCTTGGACATTTTGGAAAGTTCTTTGAGTCCTTTAACCAATGCCTTTGGTCCCATGTCATTTTGATTTTCCAATCTCAAGTTATGGCCTTTGACTTAAAGTCCCTTTTTGTTGACTTTTGAAAATGACCTATAATGTTGAAATTGATAACTTTTTGTGAGAGCATTTCTTGGACTTGAAGTATGAAGATGAGTTGTAGGAAATGTCTTTCTCTTCAAAATGAGCTTTGGATGGGATTTTTCTGATAATCCATGTGAAAGTTATGCTCTGGTCAATTTCAGTTGACTTTTTCAGCTGTCCAAATATAGCAACTTTTGCATCTTTGATGATTTCTGAGCCAAATTTTGAGAATCATGATCAAGCATTGATCAAATGATGTTTGTGGCTTCAAAATGATATGTTGACCAAAAATTTGAACTTTTGACTGTCAAATGACCATTTTGCCCCTACAGTTGACTGTAGTGCAATTTAGGGTTTTGACTGTGCAATCTTGAGCTGAATGCTTTGAAACTTGATATGAGGATGCTTGACCATGTTTGTAAGCATATGAGACTTGATTGAGCCTTTGAACACTTCCTTTTCTTGATCAGACTCAAAACCCTAATTTTGACTGTTTAGGAGGCCCTTGCACTGTGCAACCCTTGGGGAATTTTGTGACTTGGCTTGGCAATTTCTTGAAGAATATGGGAGGGCAAATTTTGGGGTATAACAACCACGAACACGACCTCCATGCTCAGATGTTCCAATGGCTAATGATAAGATATCGTTACGTCCATCGAGAACAATTGCACCTTTTTCAGCTTCTTGAACTAGAGAATCCTACAAAATGCAAAAACATCAATTAATCAATCACAAATATAATGATACTTGAATAATTTTTCGTTGTTTACTTACAATTTTTTCAGCAACCTCTTGTGTAGATTTTGATGTGTATTCTCCTCCTTTATTTTTTCGTGCTCTCTTCCATAACTCATGGCGTGATGATGGAGATGGACTATCATTATCATCTAATGTGGAATTATCTCTCGATGATGACTTTTCTTTCATAATTTTCTCCTCAAGCAAGCGATACCCTCCACGAGACAATACGTGTGGGTATACATTCTTGGCCACATTATCCTTACCCTTATGACTTTTTTCCTATTATAAACTCAAACAAGTAATTAATCACTAAATATAATAAAAATGTTATGCACACAAAAACATATAACTCCTACTAACCTTAAATTCAGGGGTATCTCGAATCTTGAGAAACTCTTTCCATGCGTCTTCCGTAATAAAGTTATACTTGACATATGGAGGAGGATCATTTTCTATGGGATGATGAATATATCTATCTGTGAGTTGTGTCTTAAAACCTCTTCATCGCTCTCCCGCATATTTAATCCATTCTTTCTTCAACCTATCTTTCTTTGGATCTTTACATTCTGGAATAGTAAAATGAGCCTACAAATATAGTATATGTCATATGTTGTTAATTAGTATATGATTATAAAATATAATAAAGTATTGTATTTAAAATACCTGAATATCAGTCTAAATAACATCTTTTACGCCTTCATCTACTTCTTTCCAATCATTTTTCACAATACTACAATACTGTCGAGCAAGAGATGCTATATAGCTCTTGAAATGTGTAGCATTTTTACCAACACCAATACATTTACAGGTTCTTGCATTAAACTCGACCTTTATCTTTTCACCTGTTTGATGAACTTTGTCAATTTGTGTCATTAAAGTGGGACCTCTAACTCTTCTTTTATTGGGGTTTGAATCACCATGTATCTGTTTTCACAAAACAAAAATAATGAGAAATAATATTATGCAAAAAATAAAAACAATTAGAAATAAAATTAAGCACAAAATAAAAACAATTAGAAATAAAATTAAGCACAAAATAAAAACAATTAGAAAATAAAGTAACGTGGAATTAACTTATACAAAAAATATTACTAGTCCTCCCATATCCCTTCTTCATGGCCTATGCTAATAGCATGCACATCATCCCCTTCATTTTCTTCAATGAATGTAGTCACATTTGTTGAGAAATGATGAGTTTCAGAAATATCAAGATTCTCATCATGATTTTTATCACTATCATGGACCTTTCCTTGTAAAACCACTGACCACTTTTTATTAGAAGGATCTGTGACATAAAACACTTGTTTTGCTTGAGATGCCATGATGAATGGTTCGTTCGCATAAGCTAACTTGTTAAGATCAACCAGTGTAACTCCAAATTCATCGATTCTGACACCACTGTTGATATCAATCCATTTGCATTTAAATACAGGAACTTTAAACACAACATAATTAACTTCTCAAATCTCTTCAATCACCCCAAAGTACGGTGTAGATGCCATAACCGGGTTTTTATCTTTAGCACTAGATTTTGAATAAGTCACATTATAGATCAAATAAGTGAAGAATGTGACTTACAGTTGAAACGGCGAGCGAGGGAGGGCGTGAATCGGCCGACGAAATGTCGTGAACAGCGTGAACGGCGTACAGTGAGGTGACGGGGATGCGTGAATAGGGGCGGCGAGGAGACGTGGAGATGTGAAACGGCGTGAACGGCGTATAGTGAGGCGACGAGGATGCGTGAACAGGGGCGGCGAGGAGACGTGGAGATGTGAAACGGCGTGAAGTTGTACAGTGAGGCGACGAGGATGTGTGAACAGGGGTGGCGTCTGCGTCTGCGTATTGTACAGTGGAAATAATGTGCAATTAGGAGCCAAAATGAATAATATATGGAACTTATTACATCGGTGGAATCAATGGACCGATGTAAGGGTTTGGGCCTGTGAACCTTTTACATCGGTGGAAAAAGGCCCGATGCAAGCGTGTTTTAATTGGTTTTTTACATCGGTTTATAATACTACCCGATGTAATTGTTTTAATATATTTTATATATTCACAATCTGCGTGTGAACCTATTACATCGGTTTTTAGTTAAACCGATGTAATATCTTGCTTGTTTTTTTTTTACATTTCTGCCACCTTGTTTCTTATTTACAAAAATGCCACCGTATTTTTTTCTGAAAACCTTTTACATCGGTGGATGAGATTGCCCGATGTAATAGGTAGCGAAAAATATTTTTTTTCTTATTTTTTATATCATTGCAAATAAATACCTGATGTAAAATGTTTTTAATTGTATTTTTTACATCATATATTTTGATACCCGATGTAAAAGCTTTTTCTCAAATGTCTTTTTTTTAGTAGTGCATACATCGCCATAATCAAACTTTAGAGGATAACACCCAACAACGCCAGTAAGAGGCTGGCCTTACTGAGGAGAGTGAAATCCTAGACTCAGCAACCGGGAAAACAACCGCGACAAAACGGTTTTGGAAGGTGTCGATAATGATAACATTATCACCGCAAAGACCACAATCGATACTGCAACACCTGTACCGACGCAACCGCGACCGGTTTTTAAAACCTTGCCTAGACCCTTAACCTCTTTCTGATTAGATATGAGGGTGTCAGTGCCAAAGAATGTTAAGCTTTCCTCATTAGCGTAGAAACTTGTATGAGCAAGTTATCTCCATCAACATGCAAATGGAAATTATTTGAGCTTTTGATTCCTTAAAATGAAAACTTCTCCATGGCACCTTAGATGAAGCATCATTATGGTGGTACGTAGAACTCCCCGACTCTTAGTTACCAGCTATCAGGATCCAACGAAGAAACTAGTCCATTAGATTGTAGCAAGCAGACACAGAAAGATGTATGTTACTAGCCTTTTTAACGTTCTCTAGGGCCCCTCCGAATCTTTGAAGGAATACCACGTCTGCTTCAATAAAACAACTATCAAGGTTGTCCATCCCAACCAAGAAATGTTTGTGGGTGTATTTCAAAATAGGCTGAGATATTTTAACGAATCCCTCTCCCCAAAAGTCAACAACTTCCTTGGTGGAGGTGGTGACATGTGCAGATTGCTATATAAAGAACGAGAAAAGTAAGATACACATTTATAATAGCCAAAATCCAAAAAATCTATAACAAATCCCAAAACATATCTCCTTAACTATTAGAATAAAAGATATTATTATAATCTTATATTATCTCTCAAATATTATAAATATATTATAATATCTCTTAGGCTATTATAAATATATATCTTATAATATCTTTTAGAATATTATAAATATCTTATAATACCTTTTTATATTAATTTATATGATTTGCAAGTTAATATAAAATATTCTAACATTAATGAATGGATCAATGAACCGAACCGACCGAATCCAATACTTGTACATCATTCGGACCAGATTACTTTTCGGCTTTATGATTTTTGTCAATCTTGAAACATGCTTTCTTTCTCTACATCAACAAAGATTTTTAAGGAATATTCCAAAAAATATTAAATTAAAGTCGAGGTGTTATAGACTCACCCATGTATGCTCGAGGGACTCGCCCATGTATGCTTTACAGACTTATCCAAATGAGGAGGGAGATTAGGCTAAATCATTTTACCCTTTTTAATCTCTCGTGCTTGAATGATGGTGCATTAGTATGTTTGCAAAAGGCCCACACGAGGCAGCGTAAGAGATTTCTTTAAAGACATGTGATATAATATATCACTCTTGTCAACTTCTTAGTCACCCGTTTATTGGAGCATACACCCATTTTTTTAATGATCGCCCTTGATTGAAATGCTCGACCATTTTTAGAAATGAGGGAAGTGATGTGTCCCAGGAAGTCAAGAAGAGAAAGACACATTTTCTAGAGTAATATGAGGAGTAACTACCCATTTCTCATGCTCCTAAGAGTGGCGAGTGATGTTATTGTTTTCTTAGAGCCTAAGATCTAGACCAAAATATTACTATAAATACCTCAACTCTAAGGTTGAGTGGGAGATTCAGCTCACTCTAAAATACTATATATATATATATATATATATATATATATATATATATATATATATATATATATATATATATATATATATATAAAGTGTTCAAAAGTGTAATTAAAAATTATTATATTTAAATTTAATAACTGCTTGAACACAATTATATTTTCATAATGCCTGGTGCACTTTAAAAATATGAGAAATTTTAGTGGCAAGACGGATTAAAAAGTTGTGTTTTATAATATACTTTAATATGACTTTTCACTTACTCACCTTTAACATGTGAAAAAAATTCTAACTATTAAACTATACATAAAAATATTCATTTCACTTAAGTTGTGTTTTTAAAAAAATGATCTTTTGTACACTTCAATTCTTAATAACCAAAAAGTACTCGGGACTCAAACTAGTTTGAATAAGATATTGGGAAGAGGGTTTGATTTTTCTTTTTCGTAAAAAGTATGTAGTACATGAAACTTTGGATTTTGAAAGATGGTAAAAGTGCAATAAACAAGAAAGTAAACACAAATTAAATGTTGGATCCCACTACAAAGAAGAAAGAATGTTGGAACAACCATAAAAAAAATGACATCGCGAAATACAACACGAATAGGCCATTTTGCAATTAAGGAATCAAATGTTTTATATTGTTTAAAATCATGTTTTTGAGTTTATTCAATCCGCACTAAGTTAAAAAAATTTTAAGTAAAAAATTATTCTCTCTAAAATAAAATATAAGCAATAATAATATTAAAAAAATTTATGTATTTAATATTAATTATAAGTAAAATACTTTAATTTTTCACATTATTAGTTTCCCGAACTCTCTTTTTAAAATTACTTTTTCATCTGTCTTTTCTCTTCTTTTGTTTTAATGTTGTTACATCTCGTTCATTCAAAATTTAAATTTTTAGTGATTTGATGTAGCCTCTGACTTTGGTGGTGCGACGCCTCTTAGACCGCTCCACCCTCCACCTCCGATGGGGTTGAAATATTGTCGGCGTTGTGTCAGTGGTCCTTTAGAAATATCTCTCTATTTTGGCGATGTCACTGTTTCTTTGCTTGTTTCGTCTCTCCGACAGTTTGGTTCTGGCGAAAGTTAGTCTGGTCAGGTCTTAACTATTGTTTGATGCAGGAAGATCGACAATCGGTTGCGTCCGATTCAGAGTTAGGAATTGGATTGTTTTTCGGTTTCATCGGTTGGATTATTTTGGTTTAGTACTCGCCGGCTTTTAGTTTTCTGGTGGTTGAGCTTTTCGCCGGTGATTTGATGTGTGATGAGACACGGTTGCGATGCTCTACTTTGTGGCAGCTCTGACGGTTGTGGCAGCTCCTTCCTTTTCTCCGGTGCATCTCTTAAACTACAATGGTTTAACCATAATTAATTCATTTCTCTGATCGGTTTCTTACACTACAATAGTTTAGTCAATGTTACAAGTTCGTGTTTCTTGTGAAGGAGTTGTATCATGATCTTTTGATTCTCTAATTGTCTTCAGTTATGTTGAGATCTAGAAATTTCAAGATTTAAGGTTTGCCACTTCTGCACCGTCACTAACTTATATTATCCATATTAGTAATCGTGATTATTGATGTTGAATTTATTTGATATCGTTAATATTCTATCTATTTGATGTTGCATTGTTTGGTTCAAAAGAGTCTCCTTACTTGCTGATTTTTATCTCAGAGGTTGTTGGTTCATGAGTCAGACCGTGTTGGTGTTTGGTTCATTTGTCGTCTTGAGAATTGAATGCTCACACAAGACTTTTTTATACTATTTAGTCTCGCGCTCGTACACGGGTTCACTGAATAATGTATGTCGTGTGTGTTTGCTTTAGTTTATTCTAAATCACTTATTCACCATATACCTTCACCTGATTCGTTAACAATACCACACGTGAAAAGAATTCTGAGACTGGTTCATCTTTCTTCATTTGAGTCATTTCAAACTTCTTTCTCAATGTTTGCAACTTTATCCTCTTCAGTTTTCATCTCCCTGTACTAGTTCTTCAATTTATCTCACCCTCCTTTGGTTGTTTCCTTTTCAATGATCTTCTCAAACATGTTAGAATCCTCACACTAGTGAATCAAGAATAGAGATTTTCCATCTTTCTTCCTTTGATCCTTGTGGGCAACTTTCTAAACATCATAAGTATTTTCTTCCAATGTCAGTACTCCATCATTCACGATTTCATACACATCTTGAAATCCGAAGATCACATTCATTTGCACAACCCACCTCTAGTAACTCTCACCTTTGAAAATTGGTAGGTTCGTTGGAAATTGCATTGATGTTGTTATTTTGTTTGTCATTATAGATTCTCTCTAAATCGCAAGTCGGACTCGTTCATACCAATTTGTTGGAACAATTACAATTTTCAATAAAGATGAAGAAGAAGATTGAAGAGAGAAAATAGAGAAAAACTATACTTTGAATTTGTAAAGTTGTTATTGCTAAAGCTGTTAAGTGTATAAAACTATACAAAGTCATGCATATTTATAGGCGATCAAGGCTCAAGCCCAAAACATACAATCTAAACCCAAAACATACAAAATTATATTTTTACTTCGACATAACAGTTGTATACTATATTGGACTGTCTAATAAATTAACTTCTACTACTTTGATTAAGTCAAAAACACCTATGTTGAATATAGATTTTTCTAAAAAAATAATTAATTACAACTTCTAACCTAACCCAGTTAATATGTTTCATTTAACTAACCAATAATTCTGTAAAATGTTATTTGTTAAAATTTTATTCAGCACCATTGTAAAACTTGATGATCAATACTTTAAAAACTTGCAAATAATCTTTTGGACTATGCTATTTTATAAGTGAATTATATTTAACTGTTTACTTAAACTGACATTATTACACATTTATCTATACTATTATTTATCATAATAGTTCCTTTTAAGTTTAAAATATCACAATAGTTCCTTTTAGGTTTAAAATTGCCTGCATTTTTTGCCTTAAAGATTGCAGGAAACTACAAAGGGCTGAGAGTGAAACTTTGAATCAAAAAGTTTCATTGCTGTGATTTGAGATTGTACTTGAGATAACTTACTTGCATGGCAGACTATCAATTAGATAATACCATAGTAAAAAATTATCTTTATGTTTAATTAAGTAGAGTAAAATGTTAATTTTAAATTGAATTAAATATGTTTTTGTCCTCTTCCATGTGTCATATTTAATTTTTAGTTCTATTAAAAAATTTCTTTAAAAAATAGTCCTATTCTAATATTTAATTTTAATTTTTTTAATCTTTTTTATAATTCAATGACGATTTTTACAATTTAGTATATTCCAATAGGTATCTAATCAAGCATAATACTCAAATTTAAAAAGATAAATATGTTTTTTGACCTCCTAAATATTTTATTTTTATTTTTATTTCCTCTAAAATTTAAAGAATAATTTTTTTTTTGTAAAATTCATTTTTTTAAATTGAATTCTTATACTGGAATTGATTTTTAATTGAAAATCCAATTGTAAAAAATTAATATTCAATTTTAAAAACTGAATTTTATATTTAAAACTAATTTTAAATTGAAAATTAGATGTAATTTTAAAATTAATTAGCAAGTAATGAGATTAAAGGTAGTGCATTGATGATGTAAAATAATTTTATATTATTATTCTATAAGATTTTATCATTCGCCCATGTTATATTATTATTTTAAAAATAAAAGCGTGATTTAGTAAGATACACGTTCTCCATTGATTGATATTGTACAAATATTTTACACTGTTAGTACATATTCTATTTTCTCTTAGAAAATGAGATTAAAGGTTGTGCATTGACAATGTTAAATGATTTTACACCATCATCTAATACGATTTTATCATTTAACCAAGTCATATCAGTACTTTAAAAATAAAAGTGTGATTTGACGAATACATATAGGAGTGTTCAAAATCAAATATACCTAATAAAAAATAGCTAACTAAACTGAACCAAATCAAAAATCACATTTGATTAAGATGTGTTGAAGTAATTTTCTAACAAAACCACATAATTAATTCGGTTTATGGTTTGTATTTTACAAAACCTTTTAAACTATTATATATTATTTTAATTTTTTAAAGAAATCAATGTATTTTATATAATATTTATTTTAATTTACATATCAATAAAAATAACATATTATTTATTTATAAATACTATTAATTTTTTTTAAAAAGAAATTATTATATATTTTTAATTTATTAACGTTGATAAGAATAAGATTAAAATAAATTTAATGTATATTACTTATGCATTCCATTATATATAAAAATGACAAAATTTGTTTTTTTTATCTCGTATGTTAACTTTAAAATTTATTTTGGTCTTTTAATTTAAAAAGGGTTTATATTAATTTTATAATTTTTAAAACGTTTTATTTTAATTCTTTTTGTCTAATTAGCGATAAAAAATCTTAGAAATTGATCGTTAAATTCGTCGCTAATTAGATAAAAAGACTAAAATAAAACGCTTCGAAAGTTAAGAGATTAATATAAATATTTTTTAAGTTAAGGGACCAAAATAAACTTTGAATTTAACTTACGAAACCAAAAAAATAATTTACAAATTTATTTAAGAGCGCAATTTCATGTATATTGTCCTTTAGACAAAAGATAAAACTAAAAGAAGAAATTCATATTTATGAATTAAATTATAAATTTATTTGTACAATAAACTTATTTTATAATAATGTATGAATGAATAAACACAAAATTATATTGTCCTATATATGTATATTTATGACTCAATAAAAATCTTATTAAAAACCGAACTAACTCAAACTGCGTTGGTTTGATTTGATTTTTAAAAGTCAATCGAATCAAATCAAACTGTGTGTTTTTTTTCCCTTGCTCTTTAGATAACTTTTAGCGTAAAAACTGTTCAAACCATAATGCAAACACCTCTAAATACAAGTCTCTCATTAGTTAAAAGTATAAAAAATGTCGTGCATATTCTCTTTTTTCTATGAAAATTTGATTATGAATGTAATTGATTTTATAGTTGATTGCTTAAAAATAAATTATTTATATGAATTGGTTATAATATTGTGTCATTATAAGTGGTTATAAATTGGCTATGGATTTGTGTTGTAAATAATCTAACAGCATCCCTGGCAAATAGGATTGAACTCCACATATCATGTTTTAGAAGGTGCTAAAATTAGATAGATTTTAATTGTCTCCTTTTCAAATAATTGAAAAAAAAAACAACTTAAATTAAAAATAATCTCTTCATTAGGAGGATAGATTCACATATAGGAGACGGATAGACAAGATTGTGAGTGAGAATGTGTATTTTTAAGAATTTGAGTTGAACCTAACTTAATCTTGCAAAATCGATTTGTAAGGTGAAGAATATCTTTATTTATTAACACAACACAAACCATATCTCTTAATAATATAAGATTAAACTCACCCCTTCGAAGATGTTGGAGATTGCAATGAAGACAATCCAAATACCACAATTAAGATGACTAAGAGTAGACTACAATTAAGACAAGACAAAAATTCCAACACATCCCTCACACTTGGGCTTGAGTGATACGGGAATCCCAACAATAGATCTAAGATAACCTCTGATACCATATTTGAATCTGAATATTATTGATAATAATGAATGAGAATTTCTTTATACACCTCTTAGGGGTGAGAAATAACCTCTGAAAACGCGAAAATACCCTTCAGAAATGTATCTTCAAACGCACCACAAATCAAGGTGTTTCGGAAATGCATCTCGGAATGCACCCAAAATCAAATTTTGGGCAGAATTTGGAAATACACTTCCGAAAATACCTTGTTTTAAACCAAACGTTAAATTTAAACATTGAACTATATTTTCAGAGATGTATTTCCGAAATTATGCAACTTATATCACCTTACTGCATGAACTATTTCATTCTCTTCAACTCATTCCATAACCAAAACCCTCTAAAAAACTCAATTCATTGTCAATCAATTTTTCGTCTCCAAACCAAATTTCAAGTGTTTTATCATGTCAAAGAGAGCATAGAAATCTACAATTTAAGGTAAACTTTCTTCATTTCATCTCTCAATTCCTTACATCGATGCTGATTTTTAAGATGAAAAACTGCGTCACTTTGAAAGTATATTTCTAAAATCCACCTAACTATTTCAGAAATACATTTCTGAAACTGCCTATTATAGAAACAAAATTATATACAATTTTTCTGTTGTTGCCCGTTTTAGATATGGTGCACCCTGACATATTTCCCAAGGATGTTTCGGACAACGTGAATAATGATGCTAAGTCGGATGAGGTGAAGAACGACGTTAAATCGACTGTTGTCGACATAGATGTTGGACACCAATTTGCAAATGATCACGTTTTCAATAATCAACAACATTTACTTCAATAATCGATTGTTTCGAAAGTGTACTGCCGAAAACACCCTTTTTGTTAAAAATATAAGGGGTTGTTTTGGAAGTGTATTTCCGAAACACGCCCTGACACGGGATAAGAATTCTTGGGACTAAATTACTTCAAATCTTTTATAAATAGAGTGTCAATCATTTCTTCAACATCATACACCACAAATCAAACACCACACCACAAATCAGATATGACACAAACATATCCTCACCTTACTTTTGTTTACTTCAATGGTGCGAAACCGCCACTTTAATTTAGGTTCTACGAGGACACGCCTCTCGTTGAGCTCATTATCATACTCAACTCTCTTGCAATATCCAAAAAAAAATCAGAGGATAGTCAAGCTCGAGTATCATTCACCATCACTTGACACTGAAGGAAAGGTCAAGTTCACCAAGTTTGAGCTGAAGACGGATGACGATTTAAAGGTTATGTGGAGTACTTTTCACTGATACTCTATTAAGGATCTGATTGAATTGGATACAAAGATTCAGAGATCCGATGAAAATGTTATTAAAATGTTGCGACATCCCCAGTTACCCGTATAACAATATGTAAAGTTAAATTTATATTTCAATATCTATGTAATTTCGACTTTCAATGTTAAATTTATGTTATCTATATTAGATTTAATATCAATGTTTTAACATCTATCTTATATCTATGTTTCAAGGTCAATGTTTCAAAGTTTTTGTTATGGAAAAATCATTGTGTTTATTTCGGAAATGCACATCTGAAATAAAGCATTGGGTATCTTCGAAAATACATCTCTGAATTCACCCCCAAAAATGATATTTCGTAACTTCAATAATACATCTCCGAAATCACCCAAGAAAAATGAACTCTGATACGTTCGGAGATACATCTCCGAATTATAGGGATAAAAACAGAATTTCACCAGTTTCCCTAATGAATAGACAAGCACTAATCTATATTCTAATATAATAGATCTTACTAAATACCCAAACCTAAAATTACTAATAATATTAAAATAACATTAATAAATATTACTAAAATAACAATAACAAAACTAATGTATATATTTTCATTTTGAACAAATTTGAACCACATGTTAAAGTGGTGTTATTTTTTTGGGAAGTGAGAGAATTAATTGAGTCATCACTTTAGAAGCCACCCCATTTAAAAGAGTCTAACTAAATCTTTGAATTTGACTTCATAAAAAAATTAAAGTTTGATGCCATCCATCATACTACATCGCATCTTAAATTTACAGTACTCAGCAAAATGAATTTGCATCATGGTTCTTGAGAGACGCTTTTATAATGAACCACAAAAAATGACAAGAGGTGTGGACATTAAAAGTTAAAACCAATTACCTCTTTCTAAAAATATCTAAATCCTCACTATTAGCCCGTGCCTAATGGTCGATTTTCTCCTAACTACAAACTAATCCTTGAACATACGTCAAAGATAGACATCAAAATCACTAATCTCAAAATTAAATGCACATCTAGATGGTATTAGAAGACACTCAATCCAAATGCTGATATTTCTTGCGTGCTTATGCCTCCTCTTGTTCAAATTGCTGTCAAAATCAATAATTTGGAAGTTCACAGCAGACCATTATCTTGAAATGATATGTACCCTACAACAGTCCACAACAATATTAAATTTACGATCCTTAGTTTGATTCTGTTACTTTTGGCGGGATGATTGCAAACAGTCAAAATGGAAGTTATTATCTTACCTTGTTATATACATCTGGCAGTTATGACATGAACCAGAATGCATCACCTATCTACTCTTAAAATGTTGTTACATATGTGACCCCTTCTTACTGATTCTCGTTGAGGATCTGTTGTCCAGTGGCCATCAACAACAAATTTTATCTACAACAAACAAGTAGTTATTAAATCTTCAAGTATTTAAGCTCTTTATGTAAATTCAATTAAACTTTAGTGGAAGATACACACACCTCGTATACACCTGGATATAGCAACAGCATCGCTGACCAAGATCTGGATTTTTTGGATTTTATCACAATGAATAGAAGATATCAATATTTTACTAAGACAGGTTAATTCTTACTTATCTGATATGATGGCAAATAAATTAATCAGCAATTGTTGCTTATTGAAATTTGAACTGGATTTGAAGTGTCAAAACAAATTCAAGAATGGTACGATGTTAAAATATTTAGAACCTTGATCCACCATGGTCAATAACACTACTTAATGGTTGAGGTTGAGGGTCCATCTTTATTGGGTGATGCCAGCCGTTGAAGCTTCCAGCTACCTCCACGACATCACCATCACCAGAGAACTCAATAACGACCTGGAAATACAAGGAACACAGTGCTATCAGTAGCTCAAGAAATTTTAATCGCAAACTTTATTAAAAAAGCTAACCACTAGGACAACAAAATGCAAGACCCTCCTAATACATTAGTGGACTAAAAGTCCACAAGAACACAGATGTGATACCTCCTTGAGTCCTGAAAGACTTTCCTCAGCTTCAAGCAGCTCTGCATCTTTTTCAGATAAGAGTTTTTTGGCTTTGCTGATTTCCTCCTCCGCCTTGGTTTGCAAGACAGACAGAGCATGCTGAAAGCAAATACAATATGTGCCTAAGCAAGTTGAATGAAATAACTCTCATAAATTGCAGAGAGGGATGGGAGAACAGCTTAACCCACATTGGCGCTTCGGCCATACAGCCAATGCGGGTTAACAATAATTATATAGACACATCTTGTGGGCTCAATTTTCAGAATTAGATCATCTACCTTTTCCTTCTCAATCTGCTCCTTCAGCCGAGTCAATTCCAATTCCTTCTGGTGCTATGCAACAAATAGCATTTGCAAGAGGAAGAGAGATGGAAAAAAAAAAAAGAGAAAGAGAATGATAACAAGTTATATTCATAAATATAACTAGTCTAAACAAAAAAATAACCAACAACTCTAAATATCTAAAATACAAAAAAAAAATGATAATTACTACCAGCATGAACTTGAGATGATTTATCTCACTTTGATTTTGTGCATTTCGAGCCTGCATAATGACATTAAGTAAAAAAGCAAACAATATAAATCTCAATGAGTTATCAGTGAAGATAGAATTTATAATGACCTCGGCATCCAAATCCTTGTCAAAATGAGTTATTGGATCCTCATGTGGCATGTGATTGTCCCTACATATATTTTGAATACAAGTAAAAAAGGGGATGCCAGTTCAGATTCAAACATTAACTAACCTCCAACAGTGGTAGTTGGCAATTAGGATCCATATAATACAGAAAACTTACCGAAGAGGCTGGTCCAATTTTCCAGGCAGAATAGCTTGATTGGATGTCAGTGAGATCCCATTAGGTGCCATGACATTATTCTCTTTATGTGGACGTCCACCTAGTGGCGTATCAAAAATAGATTTTGATTCAATATACACTTTGCTTTCCTAAAAATCATCTCAGTTTGAAATGCAAGAGACACGTTCTAAGAATCAAACAACTAGACTTATGTATGCAATGTCCAAAAGTATCAGAAGGAAAGTGTGCATAAAATGCAGTTGTTGGCAATGTAACCCGACATTAACTTGAAAAATTAAAGTGAAGCAAAGTAGATAGATATCTATTTGCATTGCGATATAAATTTTACTAATGGAGAAATACAGCAATCACAGTATCAAATAACCATGGGACTCACATCACAAGTAATAATTAAAATAGAACACGGCTTTTTTACCACATTTATTATTCTTTTCTTTTTAGTGAGTATACTGAAACTCAAATCACAAGCTTATGTTGTCAAAGGCATAGTTGTAGGCATTCATCATAAGGATATGAAACTACATATTAGTCTTACCTTCAACTGCATCTAAATCTCCATTCTGAATAAAATTTGCGACCCTTTCCTCCAAAGATAAGTTGGACGAAGTTTCAAGATTTACATCACTGATGTCTGCAGAACGAATAATCAAATCAATCTTGCTCTCAAAAAAATTCAGAGGTTTGGTAAATATCCTCAGTAATATAGTTATTGTAGATATCTACACCTTCTAACACCCCCCCGTCCTTTTGCTCCATGGACACTTTGTCTCCGTTGTCAAGATCGGGATCCTTAAATGAAGTGTTGGAATGGTTTTCCATAGAAGGAACTGTCAATGGATATGTAATATCTCCAACCATTTTTGCCATTAAAGTACCCTCACGCTCAGAATTCACAAACAACGTTGTCTCAAATGGTGATTCACCAGAAATTTCTGTTGGCATGGAACGTGGTAGGCTATCAGAATTCGGATAAAGACCTTCTATTGAACTACTGCAATCATTGTCCACAGTGGTCAATTCAGTTGGAAATAAATTCCCCTCTGCCATGCTGTTAACTTCTTCAGCATAATCTTTGAGTTTCCCTACCCCATCCTCGACAGATGAACTAGTCGACGATTCTACAGGGATTGAAGTGCATTCATCTAAACTCAGAGTTGAGTCAACAAACGCACTACCAGAGCTGTCTCCCTCCTCATGAGGAAATACAGTCGATGCCAAGACACCATCGACCAACACATCAACCTTCTCATTCTGACCTTTAAATTGTATTATGTTCAGTCATCAGTCATGATTGTGAATAATACAGAAAAAGAAATCATTAAGAAATAAATCTGTTTGACCTGTTAATAGATCCACACTATCATTTGCAGTGTTTAAAGAATCAACGTCACCATATAATGAGCCTGTGAGAAGATCCTGAATCTTTTTATGACCTCTACGTCTAACAATTTTTGCCAGGTCATTCCTATATACACGAGGCAAATAGAGGAGATTATTAAAAAGTAGTTTAAAACACACATAACCATTGAGATCCTTTGCAAAAAAAAAAAACAAAAAAACAAATAAGCCAACAATAACAAAGTTTCCAGTTTTAAATTAAGTAAGTGAACTCCCTAAAACAATGACAACTTAAAAGGGAACAATATTATTGTTACAAAGAACAATGAAACGATTGATTATTAACAGAATTATTGGAGTATAAAGATGCTCAACTAACTAATAACATCTTTTTTGTTCAAATATATTTCTAGTTTCGATAAAATCTATACAATTTTGCCAATAGTCCTATACAAAGTTCTCATTCCCTACAAATAACAAAACTAAGAGCTTATAGTTTCTACAGACGGACTATTTTAAAACAAAAATCGTACTCCTTCTGGTCCTTAATATAAGAAAAAATTTGTTTTTAAAATTCATTGAATAATCAAGGCATTTGGTTCATATAATAGACCAGTAACACGAATCTAAAACGTAATTTTACTCTTATATTAAGGACCAGAGATAGGGCCCGTCTTTGAAGACGTACAAGAAGGGCTATTGCACAAGATAATTAATTATAGAAAATAAAAACATATTTAACCCTATTTTTTTTCTTCTGGTCATTTATTATCCTGCTCTCTCTGTTTTCTAGAAATTGCATTAACTGCAGCAGCTTATATAATTGTGTTATAAGAACAGTTCAGAATCGAAGTTGTCTCTATTTTATTTAACCAAAAAATTGAAAAAATGAAAGAACCTTCCATGAAGTATAAGCTCTTTTGTAGAGGGAATGTGGTCGTGAGGAAGTCCAACTTCAGCAATGAATTGACGAATTTCAGAGCAGATCTCGTCATCCGTTTTCAGCTTCCGGCTTTTCCTAAACTCATCCAAATTCAAAATTCAAAATTCAAAATCAATCAACTAGTTAACTTCACTGGTTAGTATTACAATAATAAAAAGAACAACAACGAGAAGAAGAGAGAGAGAGAGAGAGAGAGAGAGAGAGAGAGACGCGAAGAAAGAAGGTTAACCGTGTGGTTGTGGTTGCGGTTGCGGCGTTGTTGGTTTGCGAAGCGAGGAGATGGAAGTGAGTGGAGGAACTGAACGGGAGAGAGATAGTGGTGTGGTGGTGTTGTGTTGAAGAGAACATGCAGTTGTTGCTGATGCTTCCACATGGATGTGTGATGAAGCAGTTTGGGAAGTAACAGAGTCGCAGTGTTGTTGTGGTTCCCATTTACGCCTCTTTCTCAGCTTAACTGAAAAAGGAACCTTCAACAGGGATGAATGAATAGTATTAGTAGTGTGACACTGTCACCAACACTGTTATTACTTTTTATTTGTATTAATTAATTAATTAATTAATTACTAATTACTGTAATAATCCGTTTAGTTGCTGTCTCTTCATCATTTTAATCGTTCATATGAGGCTGAATTTATTGTCTCTTGGTCGGAGAATATAATTATCAAGGTTTAATTCTATTTTAGATTTTTTTTTTTTAATTTTTCATTAGATCATCCGCAATGATTTATATATTTAAAAATTCTTCTTTTTCATTTTTTATATTATATATTATCTTCTGTTTCTTCCACTTAATAATTCAACACTTATTCAATTTTTAATCACTATAATAATTTTGTTTAATAAAATTCAATACTCTATTCTACTGCTTTTATTTTATATTTTTATTTTTTATATTTTTGTTTTATGATTATATATTAATATTAATTATCAATTGAAATTAAATTAAAATAATTAAAAGTTAAATAATTTGTTTTATTTTTTTAATTTCATAACTTATTTGATTTTTTTTAATTTTATATTTTTAATTAATTTTTTCTTGCGAGTAATAAGATGGGTTTATGGGAGGTTAAATAGAAAAATTAGAGAAATTTTTTTTTATGTGTCCAAATCTAATGAACCAAGTCTTTATTTACAGAAGAAAAAAATAATGAATTTTAGGAAAAATAAAAATAAATAAATAATTAATTTATTATAAAATAATTAATTCCAAACAATTAAGGTGAAATAAAATCTAAATAATCACAATAACCAATAAAATTTTGTAAAGTATTATATGTGTCTCTCATTCTCTTCTCATTCAACACGTTAAATATTTTTAATACCAACTAATCCACATCATTTTCAACACCACATTCAACACTCCATTGCAAACATTCAACTATTGAATTTTTTCAACACTCTCATTGTACACAATCTTATAGTAAAAAGAGTTAAATATGTACGTGGTCCAGTATCTTATATTTCACTTTGAATCCATCAAAATATTTCCTTCAAATTGTGGTCTTTTTAAAAAATTTCATACACACTTTTAGTCTCTACTCCAACTTAACAATTGTTTTTTTACAATTTAACAATAAAATTAACGATGGTTTTAGCGATAATTTTTTACTTAGCGACTCAATTACCGACGGTTTAGCCGGAGATATCAAAAGCGTGAAAGAAAACTTTTAGGAGGACCATTACTCGAAGAAAATTTATATAAAGACTAAAACCGAATTTAAGTTATTTATAGAGACGGAAAATATATTTAACCCTAATAAAAATGGTCTTTTATTTTAAAATTAAACTTTCAATATCGTATTATTACTTAAACACGACATTTGGAGGTGATAGTCATGTACTACTCCGACCTAATTTATAAGTAAAAAAGGTAATGTTTACGTTTATAAAGGAAGATAGTTAAATGTATTTGATTTTTTTTTATTTTATGTAAAAGACATAACACAATTACTAATATATCTTTAATTAAATTGGCATCCATAACAACATAAAGTAATTAATTCATGGATAATTTTGGAATGACAAAATTACACTAGAAGTCCTTTAAGTTATTTTTTTGTAACATGTTGGTCTTTCAAGTTTTTTTTGTTGTAATAATTTGGTCCTTTAGAATGATTTATAAATATATTTTTCTCACGTTTTGAACATTTGAAATTGTGTGATTGTTGTATTTATGTTTGCACTTCATCATTTCCACACCACTCAAACTAATTGCATCCACAATTAGCATATTCACTCTGTTGAAAAAGGATATGGTGTATATATTTAATAATTTAAAGGACCAAGTTGTTACAAATAAACCTTAAAGTATCAACATGTTACACAAAAATAACTTAAAGACCACTGGTGTAATTTTGCCTTTTGGAATAAAGGCATTAAATGCAACTAGATTTGCTTACATATACTTATATTTAAGGCCAAAAAATTGAAGACTTGTGCTTATAAATAAGGTCGGAGGAAGTAATATGGATGGTTGGCATGTGAATCTCAACTTATGTATCCATATTTATTTGAGCAAGTCATGCGACAATTCAGGTATATGTAGAGTATACGTAAAGATTCCACCGTTGTTGCTCTGACCACTATTCTCTGTAGGAATGTTGATGGGATATTTGATGAGTATTATTCTTCGTGGAATTTCTAGAGGAAGTTCATTTCACTGACGAACTCTACACTGATGTAGGCATGTCACTCAACGAAAGAACTTTAAAACAAATGCAACTTGTATTTGAACCAGTAGGAATAGAAGATCTTGATAGAGGTTCTATTTCCACCTGAAGGATTCTTGTTGATGACTTTCACTTATTTGTTAGAGAAGGCCCAACTGAAGTCTTGGTTGAATATGTTAAGGGGTGTCTGGAAATCAGTGTTGATTCTCCTGAGGTGATTCGTTATAATATTCGAAATCGACCTAGCATTTAAGAATTTAAAATTCCAAGGAAAAGGAAGAGAAAGTAGCAAAAATATCTCTCTAGTGAAGAATCCTCTGAAATGACACCTCCTCCAACAAAAAAGAAGGTCAAGAAGCAGCTAGAAGTTCCAGAAAACTTTCTAAGCATCCTAGGTGATTTTTACTCTAAAAGAGTTGAAAATTTTTTCAGTCATGTTCTAGAGGCTATGAAAACTGGAGCCTTTTCTCCACATAACTCAGATAAGTTCTCTAATAATGAGACTCCAAGTGTTTTTGAATCAATTAATAATAATTCTTTATCATCTCCTTTTTCACCTTTTCAAACTCCCCACTAACCTCTTGATACCTTATCTTCATTATCATCTCCATTTTCACCTTTATCTAAAGACTCTCAAATAGATCACTGTATATTTAATGAGCCATCTCCCTTAAATATTATTCTTCCTTGATCTAATCAAATCGATATACCTGTCTTTTCTAGTTTTGATGATATTCTGCAAGATACCTAATTGTCTACAGATGACTCATCTGAAACTAAACAGAAATTTGTCTTCAAAGAATCACGTCCTTTAGTTAACTTTTCCTCTTCTAACTACTTTTCTGAAACCCTCCCATAATCAATACCTAACACGGAAGACATAAACTCCACTCCACCTATAAACACCTCACCCATGTTCCAAATCAAATAGACATACCTATTTTCATCAGACTTGATGAATCTCATCAAGGAACCCATGTTGCTTAAGTTGATTCCTCAAAAATTGAAATTGTCAATAGTGAGAATCTATCTCTAGTTAACATTCCCTATTCTTATGATAAGCCTGAAAGTATCCCTCATCCATCTCAAACGAACCCACTTGACCAAATTCCTTAAATAACTTCCCTTGATGAATCATTATTGTTAATGAAATAAAAATTTGTTGAGAGTTTACACTTTATGAGACATATTATCATGAAATGTGCCATTCTTGTTGAAAGTGGTGTATTATGGGATCAATTTAGAGATTGGCTTGTTCATTTTTGTATGTATCTTAAAGGTATTTCTTATGATGAAGTATTAAAGATATTCTTAGTCAGACTCTTTGAGGCTCTAAAGACAACTATGGAATTTCAAAGGTTTATTGCTGAAATCAAATAAAAACATAGGCCTCTGGCGCTCCCTACACCAGAACATGTTTTTACTCCTGAAGAGATCATATCAGATGCTCATACTGAAGTTGAAGCTTCTCAAGAACCAAATTTAGCTCTTCAGCTCGGAACTAGAACCTCCTCTGGGATTTCTACTTTTGTGTCTACTACTGTTGAAGTTACTTCTTCAGACGTTATGAAGACTCTGGAAAAATTGAAAAAGAAGAATGTTAAAGTAAAGGCTTGGATGATTCGTTAGGAGGAAACAAACCTTGTTACTCATAACTTGTTTATCACCATTGTTTCCAAAGTTTCTTCTTCTTCATCTTAGAAACTTTGTTTTTACCTTTGTTACTATTAATATTATGTTTATTTTGAATATTTATATTATTATTTAATTTGTTTTATTTTATTTAGTTTAATTTTAGTACCCAGAGCATGATTTTTTTTGTGGTCTTAAAGTTAGACAACTACCCTGCTTTAATTTGGCAACACGCATATCAATCACCTTAGGTACATCAATTCTTGGAAATAGATAAACTCTTTTAAACCCTCTTATCTATTTCTCTCTCTCTCTCTCTCTCTCTCTCTCTCTCTCTCTCTCTCTCTCTCTCTCTCTCTATCCCTCTCTCTCTCTTTCTCATTGTTTTCTAAAATCCTCTTTTTCCCTTTTCTTGTGTGAAAACCCTAAACTTGAGATGACTTCAAGAGCTAACCATGGTGTCGAGAGCCAGTTGGTTGTCGTCAATGAAAGGCTTATTAATTTTGAAAAAATGATGGTTCATGGCTTTGTTCTTCAAGATATCATCTCTTTTCAAGGCTGGAATGGTTACTTTGATATGCTCTTTGGTTCCACTTACCCTAATCTTGTCAAAGAATTATGGGTAAAAGCATCAATCAAAGAACTCAATCATGAGTCATGTATTCTCTCTGAATTTTCTAGGATCCCCATCATTATTACAACAATTATTATTGCTAATGTAATAAATTATGAGGATATGGGTGTTACCCAGATCTTCTGTATTAGGAATACTATCTTCTATTGTTATCCTTTTAACTCAATCATTGTGTGTATTTTACATTCTTTTTTATTGATGTCAAAGGGGGAGAAAAAGAGTAATGATTTTGATATATATATTTGTTTCCCTATATAGAACCCATAAATTTAAAATTTTCTGTGGAAACTTTTATGTGCAGGCAAATCTGAATCTATGGTAATATCCATATTTGCTTTGAAGAAATCATGTGTGCAAACACTGATAAATCTTTACTTGCACAAACTTTGATTGATTGGCACATATTATTCTGATTAAGATTTTATTGTTCTCATAGGAAGCTTTCAAACCTCATTCTAATATAATTAAAAATATTAACATATTTAAACTCAAAGAGAGCTTGTAAACTTAACTTTGGTGTTTTTAAACTATTGTGCAACTACTTGTGTGGATTAAACCATACACTATCGTTTGATTAAAATTTTTTGGACTATCAAAATTTTCTTACTCTCAGGAGGAGCTTTCAAACCTAACTCTGTAGCAGTCATGAAAATTTTCAATAATATTCTCAGGGGGGGCTTGCAAACCTCACTATGTTGATGTTGAAAACTTTAGTAAGTTTGAAACTCAAGGGGAGCTTACAAATCTAACTCTAGAATTTTTAACTATTGTGTGTTTATCAAAGAAAAATCATTCATCAAAATACATGGTATTGCCATCATCAAAAAGGGGGAGATTGTTGGAAAAGGTTTGGTTTGTCAACTAATCCTTGGAGTTTTAATTATAACAAGTACACTTGTATGGAGAACAATTTTGTACCCTAATGGTTGTTCAATGTGCAGATCTAAAGAAAAAAATTCAGACTCCGAAGAAGTCATGATTGAATACGCCAGGTATTGAGCTAAGCATATATCAAATCTGAAGATCAGCAGAATCTAAAGACTAGAGAAGTTGGATGATCAACATTATTAAAAGCGTACAGATTATGATGAAAGAGAATGACTTTGAACCCTGAATAAGCTTCATCACTATTTATCTGAAGTCTCTTATTCAAAGGGATAACGTCTGAAAAGAAGTTATTGAAGAAGTATCAAATCGATTCAAGCGTCTGGGTTATCAAGTTGTTTACTGTGGAAAATGGTAAATAACTTCTAGTCTTCCCAAAGCCTAAAAACTAAGGGTTACTTGCAGGATCGACTAGTTTATCCTAAGACATGTGCTAATATATATAAGTATAACTTGTTCGACCAACGTAAGACTTTGTGTTGTACCCCAAAATTTTCCCTCTCATTTTATCAAGATTTCTCATCACAAGACTCTTTGGACTCAAGACCAGATTAGGGTTTGCTCAGCTCAAGACATCTCATTGCACTAATGACCTAAAATTAGGGTTTGAGTTTGCACAGGGTTTTTTGGAATTTCAATGCCTCATGTGACTTTCATACTTCATGTTGGATCTCTAATATTGCTCATACCAAATTTCAAGCCTTGAATCAAATTTTTGCCCAATCAATTGGACAGTTGACCTAAAAATCAACTATATTGGGGGAAAAGTAAATTGTGGCCAATTTACAGTCAAATCTCATAATTTTTGATCCACATCAACATTATAGACTCATATGAACCATTTGATCAAGTTTGGACCACAACTCCTCAAGAAATTTGATCAGATATTCAAAAGAGCAAAATAGTCATTTTTAGGGTTTTGACTGCAGAAGGGCAATTTCTGATTTTTCACCTAGCCAATGGAAAATTGGGTTCAAACATGGTTTCAAGGACTCAATGGCATCATCTTTACCTAATCACAAGGTTCAAAAGATCTCAAGTGCATTGGATTGACAGATGAATTTTCCAATCAACTGATCAAAAATCAACTGTACACTAAAAAGTCAAACTTTGACTTTTTGGTCAAAATCAAGTTCCAAGGGTCATTTTTCATCAAGATGTATAAAAAATGAAACTTGTTGACCAAGAAACCTAATTTTGGAAATTAGGGTTTAAAATGGAAAATTTTCATAACTTAGAAATTTTCTAAGTTATGAAAATTTCTTATTTTTTTCTAACTTTTACCAACTTTTTCACCATGATGAAATTGGATTCAAAGAAAACTTCCAACATGAAAGTTGTAGTCCTCCACAAAATCTACAACTTTGATTCACAAAGTTTTCCCTAAAGATGCTTTGATCTCAAGTTATGATTTTGTGAATAGGGGTCCATGAAACTTTTAACTTAGTGAAATTTTGCCCTAGTTTAGGCAGGATTTTGACCTATCTTCATGGCAACTTTTCACATAGTTCCAAGTATAATCTCAAAATGCATTTCAAAGATGGATTTTATAGAATGTTACAAGCTTTCCAAAATATCCAAGAACTCTCCAAGATCATTTGTGGTTAAGGAGAATCTAAGGAAAGAAAATGGAAAATTATCACTTTTGGCCAAGGCATTTTGCACCATGTTACAACTTGCAAATCAGTTTGAATCATGCTTGTACTTGTTTTACAGGTTCTAATCTCTTTTACACTCAAAAATTAAATGCAAATACAATGGTTAATGGCATTGTTTTGATCTTTGAAGCTTTGTACAAAGGTTTAATCCAAAAATGGCAAAAAGTTAACATTGCTACTTTGATAAAGCACACTTTATGCAATTTTGTTTATCTTGAGCATTGGACCTGATCTTTTAATACAAACCACATCCACAAACTTCAGAAAAAGCTCACCAACCCTATCTAGGCCTTGAGCTAGCCTGTACAGGCTGTGCCTTTGTCAACTCACCTTTTGCTTCAAAAACAAGAAAGCTTGCAAAAGGTCCACAAATTGTGCATCTGATAAAACCAAGCTTTGTGACCATTTGAAACAAGCTCAGCATATTATACCAAGCAATAAACATGAGCTCATAGCATTGCAAACACCCTTAAACATAAAAACACCAAGTTCTTGTCAAAACAGGTCCATACCTGCAGAACCACTTCCAAAACCAAATTGGCTCGTGCGTTTTGTCTTGAATCACTTCAAACACATTCCATACAACATACCTAAACTGTCTAGGCCCTTACTTTGCAACTGTAACCTCGTTTTCACACTTCACCATTTTCATTTTGAAGCTTTGCAGGTTGAGTTCTACAAGGACATTCAGGCAAGTTCAAGGTAAGCTAAGCATTCGGAAGGGTTGAGGGAACATCAAGCAAGCTCAAAAGACCTTCAGGCCTCATTCAAAGTTGCTACATTGCCATATTCGAACTTGACTGGACGGGGTAATTTCCAACTTTCTATCTCCTTATTTAGACATCCTTAAGCTTAGGTTTGTGAAGCAAAAATGTAGTCTCTAATGTGCTTGAGTTATACATATGCATAGCTTGTATTTATATTAACGGAGCTAGGAGAATTTAGACGTTGAACATGCTGAAAAAGTTAGGTTAGAATTTAGGGCCAATGAAATTCTCTCTGGTCTTTGAGAGTTAGATCAAGTTTTTTATATCATTAGAATCGTGTGATGATGAGCTATAACTTTCATATTGTAAATTTTTGATTTCACGCAAAGAATAACAAGAACAAGTTTGAGTTGCAGAATGCGCGCATGTTTGCCCAAGGACAGGGATGAAGTGAACATTGAGCTTGGGCTGGCTGATTCTACTTTTGACACCCTCCATTGTGTTATTTGCACCCCCCTGGCCCATTTCTTTTATTTTTTCATATTTTCTTGCATATTTCACTTTTCTGACTTTTATTTATTTTTTCCTAAACATTAAAAATCATAAAAATATTTCCTTTAATTTTTTTACATTTTTTCATATTTTTTATTTTTATTTTTTTGCATAATATTTAGTTTATTAGGTTTAATACTTTTATTTTCTTAAATAAACTTGTAAATAATATGAAAATATTATATATTTTTATTTTTATTATTTATACACTTAAATTAATATGTTCATACAATATTTAATTTTTTAACATTTTTGTACATATTGTTATTATTTTTCTTAAACAAAAAATGAATAAATAAATAATAATAGAATATATATTTTCTTTTAAACCAAAAATTTAGGGTTTTCACCCTTTCCAAAAATAATCACTTTTATTTTCTTAATTTTAGGACATAAATAAATTTATTTTACATACACAAAATAAATACAAAAACATTTGTGCATATTTACATATTTATTGTATATTTAAATATTTGCTTATTTATTTATTTGTACAAATAAATTCAATATGGTTGTAATAGTTTTAGGGTTTTATTTTGAGCAATATCCCCCTATTCAAACTTGTATCCCCTCCCCATAATATTGTTGTAATAGTCTTAGATTTACTTTTACGCATTTATTGCTTTTATATGCATGTTTAGTAAATTAGGGTTTTGTATGCAAAGAACAAAATCAAACAAATAGCATGACTAAACACAAGACAAAAATGCATGAAAATGACAACACAATGCACACAAGCACCCATAGGGTTTCATCCACTTTGTTGCCTTAAAATGGCCATGGTATGCATGCTAGGTATCTTGGCAAAACAAAACAAAACAAAACAAAAAGATCATAGTCCCTCGATGATGCTATCAAAATGTTGCCTAAAAACAAATGATCTTAGTCCCAAAAACTTGCTAAGATGCTTGGCACCATTGCTATCATGGTCATACGATGACCCACGCCTGTCCCGTTTAACATCCAAACACAAGTTTGTTTACCAAATACAATGGTAAAACAACAATGTCAAAGGGTTAAAAATGTGTAGGAAAGATCTTTGAGTAGGGTAGACAACTCCTAGTTACTTGATCAACTTGCAAACCATCCTTGCTATTTTCAAACACACACACACAATTTCAAAATAATTTCAAAACAATTTCCAAACAAACTTTCAAACATTGAAACATTTTTTCAAAACACAAAACATCTTTGTATACATTCTTCAAACAAGAATCATTACAAAGATTGCCAAAACGATGGCCTCTTTTCAAAATACTTTCAAAACCCCATAAAGCACCATTTCAAACAATTGAAAAAGCAAAGCAAGCGATCTAAACAAGTAACTAAGAGCCCATGGAAAACCATGGATGAAAAGGGTGCTAGCACCTTCCCTTTTCATAATCTACCCCCCGAACCCAATAAAACATCTCAAAGGTCTTTCCTGTGCTTTTTGACCTTTCCTTTGGATAAAATAAAAAGTCGGTGGCGACTCTTGCTAAACCGAAACATTTGCAAACACAAACGCAAAACCTCAAGTCAGTTCTCCCACCGTATCACATAACTGGCGACTCTGCTGGGGATAAATCTAAAAGTGGGGTTACCTTAGGGTTTAGATCACCTTTACATGCTTATCTTGCTTAATTTGATTGCTTTACACTTTGGTTCTATTGTTTGGGTTTGAATCCTCTACCCAAATTTGGGAAACATTCATAGGTAAATAGCAATACGTTGTGGAAACTGTGCAGGGTATACCGACACGGTCTAAGCAATAGCTATATTAGTGCAACATATTTATGGGTACCGGTAGCCTTTGAGTCAATCAAAGAGAATACGGGGCCGCTGAGTGATGTCATGAAGCACTAATGGACTTTTAGAACCTTTACTTGACCATCTCGACACTACACTCATTGAGGGTTGTTTTCTTGGAATATTTCGGTCGCCAGTAAAGTGGCTAAACTGAAATAATGAACATAGAAAATAATCTAGTGATATTGAGCTCCTTAGAACCCGGTTACTATTTATAGGACAAGTTGAGCCAACTAAACTTCAAGAGGGTACTTACCTATGAAACCCCATACAAGCCTAAACTAGGAACTTGTATGATTTGTTTGTACATGTACTTGTGCATAACATCATAAACATCATGAAGCATCATATGCATCCACTAACCATTTCAAGGATTTTGGATCTTCATCTTTGTTCCTGTTTTGTAGGTTATGGAATCACTTCGCAGGAAAACAATCCAAGTCAACCTTGTGAGAATTCCTCCTCAACTCAAGGAGCTTGCCTCCAAGATTCCATAGTTTTCTCCATTCACTTAAAGACATGGTCGAATTCTCAACTTGGTCAACTCCAACATTGAAGAAGACAGGTGAAAGTTCTCTTCCAGTTCTTTGACCCCCTACACCACTGCTTCACATTTCCTGACTACCAGTTAGTGCCTACTTTGGAGGAATTTTCTCAACTCCTGAGGATTCCTATTCTCCATCAACTACCTTTCAACGGTACGGAAAGAGATCCAAAGCCTGAAGATGTTGCTCAAGCCCTACACTTGCAACCATCTGATGCCATAGGTCATTGGGAAACCAGAAGTGGTGTCAAGGGTCTCTTGGCAAAGTTCCTGTTTGAGAAAGCTCAAGAATGCTAGAATTCTCTAGATCTGCAAGATTTTGAGGAGATTGTAGATCTTCTCATCTATGGGTTGGTCTTGTTCCCAAACCCTGACCAGCTTATAGATGTGAATGCTGTCAAGATTTTCATATCTCGGAATCCTGTGCCTACTTTACTTGGGGACATCCTACACTCTTTTCACACTCGAACAATGAGGAAAAGAAGTGTTCTCATGTGTTATACTCCTCTTTTATCAAGGTGGTTTATTTCTCACCTTCCCCAATCAGTCTTGAAGAATGAGCAAGGCTTGAGGTGGTCACAATGGTTGATGACTCTTACACATTCAGATGCTCATTGGTGTTCTCGATCCAGAGAAAATGTTATCATCATCAACCGTTGTGGGGAATTCCATAATGTCCCTCTACTTGGCATTAGGGGAGGCATTACCTACAACCCCTGCTTGGCTCTGAGACAATTCGGGTATGCCCGAAGGGATGGCCCACATGACATGCTGATTCCATACTTGGTTTTTGACTTCGACAACGATGATCAAGGACTTTGACAAAGGTTTATCCGAGCTTGGAGGATGCCCAACATGGTAGACAGTAAGACATTGGGACACAAGAATTCCATCCCTCTTGAGCCTTACCTCAAGTGGGTACGAACCCGCGCCCAAAGTCTTATGACGCCTTACCCCTACATTCTCCCTGTGATTATAGAGCCTGTTATGGAAGGAGAGGTTCCATACACCCTCCTACATCCTGACATGCCAACATCATTAGAAGATTTACAAAGGAGTTGGATACAACTCAAGGGAGAACGTGATACTTTTGAAGCCCAATTATACGCCAGTGAGAAGAAGGTTTTGGAACTTACTCGTCAACTTCACGAAGAGCAGACTCTCAACACCTACATTTCACCAAAGAGGATGCGCAACGTCTTTTTACATTAGAATTTTATATTATTTTGCCCATGGGGCATTGATGTACTAACAAATTCTATCTTATTAATATGACGTTTGCTCCTTTTTGTTTAAAACAAATTTGAATTTCTGAATCCTTGAATGCATTACATGAATACATATCATTCATCATATGCATAAACAGGTCTTCACACCAAGTTTCCTCATCTCTCTGCTGTTTATTTCAGTAAGATGGATATCGAACAAACGGTCAAAGACTTACAAGCTCAAAATTCACAGTTCCAATAACTAGTCATGACCTTGGCTAAGGGTCAGGAGGAGCTCAAAACTCTGCTTGAGAAGGAAAAAGAGAAAAAGAAGAAGAAGAGAGTTGGTGTGGCTACTTTGGGTAGAAGATTTGAAGGTCATGCCAGAAGGGTCCTAGATTTTCCATCAACATCTGAAAAGGGTGAAGGAAAGGGTAAAGGAGTTGCAGTGCCTTCTGATTCTGAAGCTGAAGAAGGGGAAGATAAGGATTACTCAGAACAACAATATCCTCCTGCAGATGACAAATACAAAAATCTGGAAGAGCGTATGGCAGCTATGGAAGTTCAGAGAGTGCCTGGGCTGGACTTTGAAGAGCTAGGGTTGGTATCTGGAATATTTATCCCTCTAAAGTTTAAAGTACCTCTATTTTCCAAGTACGATGGGGTGTCTTGTCCAAAGATGCACCTACGATCTTACGTCAGGAAAATTCAACCACATTCTTCTGACAAAGACCCGTGGTTCATTTTTTCCAGGACAGCTTGTCGGGAACGCAGTTGGATTGGTTCTACCAGCTAGAGAGGTCTGATGTGCATAATTGGGAGGATTTGGCAGCTGCTTTCTACAAGCAGTATCAATACAATGCGGACTTAGCACCAACCCGTACTCAATTACAGAGTATGGGCATGGTCTCCAATGAAGGCTTCAAGGAGTATGCTCAGAAATGGAGAGACTTGGCGAGACGAGTACAACCACCTCTATCTGAGAGGGAGCTAGTAGATATGTTTATGGGAACTCTGTCAGGGCCTTTCTTTAATCACTTGATTGGAAGATCTTCTGCGGGATTCACCGAATTAATTCTAACTGGTGAAAGAGTTGAAGCCGGAATCAAGAGCGGGAAAATTCAAAAAGATACATCTACTTCTGCTGCCGTCAAAAAGCCTTTTCCAGCAAAGAAAGAAGTATCAGCTGTCTAATCCCAAAGAGGGAAAAGAAGAGTTGAGCGCCAGCCAGCGGTGGGGGCCGTGATGATTCAGAAGTCTGCAGCTGATCAGCCCAGAAACAATCAACCCAGAACCAATCAAGCTAGGGTGGAAAGGCATGTTAGGCAATTCACTAAAATAAACATGACTCCTGCTCAAGTCTTACCCCATCTCTTGAAGTTAAACCTTACAACCTTGAAAGAGGCACCGAAGAATCCGAATACTTATTCTCTATACTACCATTCGAACGCCAAGTGTGCTTATCATTCAGACAACCTGGGGCACGACACCAACAATTGTTGGGCCCTCAAGAATAAGATTCAGGATTTGATAGATGCTAAAGAAGTGGAATTTGACGCCCCTAAAAAGCCGAATGTAATCTCTGCTTCAATGCCAAAGCATGGCCACAATGCTCATGCTATTGAAGAGGATCTGTTTGTTGTTACTGTTGATAATTTGATAACTCCGCTACCAATAATCAAGTTGAATTTGCTGAAGGCTGGGATTTTCCCAGGTTGTGAAGAAAATTGCTGCCTTTGTTCCTCCTTACCAACCGACTGTCCATTGTTGAAGTTAGGCATCCAACGCCTAATGGATAACCAAGAAATCCTTTTTGAGAAGACTCCTGTTACACCGACTCTTGTCAATGATGTTTCGATAATTACCATATCCGCCAATCTTTCCAAGGTCTCCAAAAGACCTGTTAAGATTACATCTGATCCGAAGACTGTACCTTTGAAGATAACCATGCCTGGGCCCGTCCCATACAAGTCCGAAAAATCAATACCGTGGAACTATGGTAGAGAGATTTACTACCACGGTATTAAACAATTTGAATCAATTGAAGAGAGTTCTGATGAAGAGACTTCCGACATTGGAAACATTGCTGGAACGAGCAAAATCACCCGTAGTGGAAGGATTTTCTCTCCAGAGATTGCCCCTCCAAAGGCAATCTTTGGACCCTCAGCTGCTGCTAAGGTTACTCCTATACCGGTCAACATATCTGCGAGAACTCCAGTTATTGAAGAAGTTGTAACTCTTGTGGTTATCCCCTCTGCTATTGCTGATGATAGAGGGAAAGGGATCCAAGAAGAGCCCGTCAGGACGAGGGCTCAGCCGTTGATCATCCCTGAGACCTCTAAAAAAGAAATGGAAGAGATTTTGAAAATAATCAAGAAAAGTGATTATAATGTTGTGGAACAACTGGGGCAAACCCCCTCAAAGATCTCTATGTTGGCCCTGCTGCTTTGTTCCGAAGCTCATGCTAAAGCTTTGATCAGATTCTTGAAGACGACCCACGTGCCACAGGAAACCTCCGCAGATCAGTTCCAGGAATGTGTAGCTAGCCTAACAGATGACAATGGTCTAGGATTCTCCGATGCCGATTTAACATCTAAAGGGAGAAAATATAATGATGCGCTACATATCTCTGTGGAGTGTAGGGGAACCACTCTAGCTCATATTTTGGTTGATACTGGGTCGTCTTTAAATGTCTTGCCGAAGAAAGCCTTGGATATACTGGATTATGAAGGCCTAACCCTGAAGCCCAGTAATATAATTGTCAGAGCCTTTGATGGTTCTAAAAGATGGTTCACGGGGAGGTGGACATCCCGATTAAAGTGGGAATTGAGACCTTCAACTCTATATTCTATGTGATGGACATCCGTCCTTCCTATTCTTGCTTGTTGGGAAGACCCTGGATTCACAATGTTGGAGCCGTCACTTCCTCTCTGCATCAAATGCTCAAGTACCCTGTCCAGGGGAAAATTATAACTGTTCATGGCAAAGAGGAATACATGATAAGCCATCTAAATTCTTTCCGCTATGTTGAATTGGATGGTGAATTCATCGAAACCCCCTTTCAGCATTTTGAAGAGGTAGCTCAAGAGATTGCGGAAACCAAGACAATGTCTTCTGTACCCATGGTTACCAAACCTCTGCCTCGGATGTCGTCCCTCAAAGATACAAAAGCTGTGATTGAAGAAGGAGGAAGCCCAATCTGGGGTCAGCTACCAGACTTTCCTTTCAAATCTGATAAATTCGGCTTAGGGTTCACTACTTCTGCTCAAAAGGTTGTACGCCGCTCCCGGGATGGAGGGCCACCAGTGAAAATCACTCATCATGGAGTCAATGCCTTGGAGAATAGTGAAGAGGAGAGCAGCTTGGAAGACTGGATTTTCCCAACTGTTGACGGAGGACTGCTCAACTAGGAAGCAAAAGACTTTGTTCCGATTACTTTCATACCGCAGTAATTTATCTTTCAAACATTTTTGTTGGTTTGTAATAATTCCCAAAATGATTCGTACACTTTTAACCTTGTGCCTTACCCGAGGCACATAGGTCCATTTGTAAGGGTTTGATTTTTCATCTTCATATGCCATTTTAATGAATCATGGACGTTTTCACATATAAACTTTTATGTTTATTATCTTTCTTTTTACATTTTATTTGTTTAAAGGTGGCTATCCCTTACACACACCGACACTCACAAATGCAGGTACCCTTCCATTCCAGATTCCATGGGTAACAATTCTGCTATGGCCTTCAGTGGCTCTGAAGATCTGGTCTACCATGCCGAATACGAAGGTGATGAAGACTGTGAGGTGCCGGGAGAATTGGCTAGACTGCTACAACAGGAAGAAAGGGCTATTCTGCCGCACGAGGAGTTGTTAGAGACGATCAACTTGGGTACTGTTGAAGACAGAAAAGAAGTTAGAGTGGGTGCCAACCTAGAGCCAAGTGTCAAAGAGCGCCTAATTCAGCTGTTACATGAATATGTTGAGATCTTAGCCTGGTTCTACGAAGACATGTCGGGACTCGATACAGATATTATGGTTCACCGTCTTCCCACGAGGGAAGACTGTCCACCAATTAAACAGAAAGTCCGTCGCATGAGGCCCAACATGTCAGAAAAGATCAAAGCAGAAGTTATGAAGCAATTTAATGCTGGATTTCTTGCTGTTACATCCTATCCACAATGGGTTGCTAACATTGTGCTCGTGCCTAAAAAGGACGGCAAAGTAAGAATGTGCATGGATTACAAAGACTTAAACAGGGCTAGCCCTAAAGATGACTTTCCACTACCGCACATTGACATCTTGGTTGATAATACAGCTCAGCACAAAGTGTTTTCTTTCATGGATGGATTCTCAGGCTATAACCAGATCAAAATGGCCCCTGAGGACATGGAAAAAACTACTTTTGTTACACAGTGGGGTACGTTCTGCTATAAGGTGATGCCATTCGGACTGAAGAATGCCGGGGAAACCTATCAACGCGCCATGGTATCTTTGTTTCATGACATGATACATCATGAGATAGAGGTCTATGTAGACGACATGATAGCCCGTTCACAGACAGAAGAAGAATACCTCGACCATTTGCAAAAGTTGTTCGTCAGGTTGAAAGAGTACAAGCTCAGACTGAACCCTAACAAGTGCACTTTCGAAGTCCGATATGGTAAACTCTTGGGTTTCATCATCAGCAAAAAAGGCATCGAGGTTGATCCTGCCAAAGACAAAGCTATACAAGAAATGCCTGCCCCCTGCACTGAAAAGGAGGTCAGAGGTTTCTTGGGACGCCTAAACTACATTGCTAGGTTCATTTCTCACTTAACATCTACCTGTGAGCCAATCTTCAAGTTGTTGAAGAAAGATCAGGTGGTTAAATGGAGTGATGACTGTTAAGTTGCTTTCGATAAAATCAAGGAGTATTTACTAGAACCTCTTATCTTGATGCCACCCGTCGAAGGAAGACCGCTAATCATGTATCTGACCGTGTGATACGGTGGGAGAACTGACTTGAGGTTTTGCGTTTGTGTTTGCAAATGTTTCGGTTTAGCAAGAGTCGCCACCGACTTTTTATTTTATCCAAAGGAAAGGTCAAAAAGCACAGGAAATACCTTTGAGATGTTTTCTTGGGTTCGGGGGGTAGATTATGAAAAGGGAAGGGGCTAGCACCCTTTTCATCCATGGTTATCCATGGGCTCTTAGTTACTTGTTTAGATCACTTGCTTTGCTTTTTTCAATTTTTTGAAATGGTGCTTTTGTGTGTGGTTTTGAAAGTATTTTGAAAAGAGGCCTTTGTCTAGGCAACCTTTGTAATGATTCTTGTTTGAATATACTATAAAGGTGTTTGTATTTTGAAAAATGTTTCAATGTTTGAAAGTTTGTTTTGGGAAATTGTTTTGAAATTGTGTGTGTGTTTTTTGAAAATAGCAAGGATGTTTGCAAATTGATCAAGTAACTAGGAGTTGTCTACCCTACTCAAAGATCTTTCCTACACATTTTTAACCCTTTTACATTGTTGTTTTACCATTGTATTTGGTAAACAACCTTGTATTTGGATGTTAAACGGGACGGGCGTGGGTCATCGTATGGCCATGATAACAATATTTCCAAGTATCTTAGCAAGTTTTTGAGGGACTAGATCATTTTTGTATAGGTAACCAAGATAGCGTCATCGAGGGACTATGATCTTTTTGTTTTGTTTTTGATTTGCCAAGACACCTAGCATGCATACCATGGCCATTTTTAAGGCAACAAGTGGATGAAACCCTAGGGATGCTTGTGTGCATTGTGTTGTCATTTTTCATGCATTTTTGTCTTGTGTTTAATCATACTATTTGTTTTGATTTTTGTTGTCTTTGCATACAAACCCTAGTTTTTACTATCATGCATATTTGAAAGCAATAAAATGCGTAAAAGTAAATATACACCTATTACAACATTGATATGGGGAGGGGGATACAAATTTGAATAGGGGGATATTTGCAAGAAAATAAAACCTTAATTCAACTATTACAACCAAATTGAAATCATTGTACAAATAATAATTTGACAAATATTTAATTATGCAAAAATATAAATATGCACAAAATGTTTTTGATATTAATTTTTATGTATTTAAACAAAATTATTTAATGTATCAAAAATAAGAAAGATATTAATGATTATTTTTGAAAGGGTAGAAAATATATATATATATATATATATATATATATATATATATATATATATATATATATATATATATATATATATATATATATATATATATATATATATATATATATATATATATATATATATATATATATATATATATATATATATATATATATATATATATATATATATATATATATATATATATATATATATATATATATATATATATATATATATATATATATATATATATATATATATATATATATATATATATATATATATATATATATTTTATTTATTTATTTATTTATTTATGTACAAGAAAATAAATAAAAATAAATACAAAAGTGTCAAAAAATAAAAATGTGTGAGAAAATATTATTTAAGTGTATAAATAATAAAAATAAAAATATATGATATCTTTATATTATTTATAAATTTATTTAAGAAAATAAAAGTATATATTATTTAATAAACTATTTCCATGTCCAAAAAAAATGTAAAAATTAAGAAAATATTTTTGGTGATTTTTAATATTTAGAAAAAATAATAAAAGTCAGTAAATGTAAAATAAATGAGAAAATATAAAAAATAAATCAAATGGGCCAAGGGGTGCAGAAAGCAAGCATGGGGGTGCAGAAAGTAAGACAAAGCCAGGCCCAGCCCACGTTCCTCTTCATCCCTGACCTTGTGACAAAGAAACGTGCGCGCCATGTTCAAATCTGGAACTCCTGCATACGTGCTCAAAAACAAAAACTTGCAACATGAAAGTTATAGCTCTTGATCACACGATTCTAACCATATAAAAACTTGATCTAACTCTCAAAGACCAGAGAGAACTTCCTTGGCCCTAAATTCTAACCTAATTTTTTCAGCAACTTCAACATCTAAATTCTCTTAGCTCAGTTAACATAAATGAGTTCTATGCATATGTACAACTCAAGGACAATGAGGACTACATTTTTTCTTCACAAACCTAAGCCTAATGATTCCTAAATAAGGAGATAGAAGTTTGTTAAATACTTGTTTCAGTCAAGCTCGAGTATGGCAATGTAGGGGTTTTTGATGAGGCCTGAAGGTTGTGTTAGCTTGCCTAAAGTTCACTCAACCTTCCCCAATGCTTGGCTTGCTTTGAAATGGCATGAATATGCTTGTAGAACTCAACCTGCAAAGCTTCAAAGTAAAAATTGTGAAGTGTGAAAATGGAGTTACAGTGACTTGAGAATGGTTGGGATAGTTTAGGTATGTTGTATGGAGTGTGTTGGAACCGGTTTCAAGCAAAACGCACGAGTGGATTTTGTTTTGGAAGTGAATCTGCAGAACCTGCCCTGTTTTGATAAGAACTTGTGTTTTGGTGTTTTGGAGGGTTTGAGAACTTGCTAGCTCGTGTTTCTGGCTTGGTGTGATGTGCTAAAACTTGTTTGAAATATGCACAAGACTTGGTTATATCAGATTACAAAGTTGTGGACTTTTTGCACAATGACTTGTTTTTGAAGAAAAGGTGGGAAGTGACAAGGGGAAAGCTTGTATAGGCTTGTATTCTAGCTGCACATAGTTGGTACCAAATGCCTGATATTCATGGACTTTGTTTGCATAAAGAAATCAGGTCCATGGCTCAAGACAAACAAAATTGAAAAAGTTGTGCTTTATGGAAATGGTATTGTTGCCTTTTTGCCAAAAATGGATTAAACCTTTGTATAATGCTTCATAGATCATAATAAAGCCTTAATCCAATGTGTTTGCATTTAATTTATGAGTGTAGGAATGTTTAAGACCTGTAAACCAAGTACAAGCAAGGTTTGGACAGATTTTGCAACTTATAGCATGGTGTAAAATGCCTTGGACAAAAGTGATGATTTACCATTTTCAATCCTTCAATTCTCCCTAACCACAAATGATCTTGGAGAGTTCTTTGACATTTTGGAAATCTTGTAACATTATCTACAATCCATATTTGAAATTAATTTTGAGATTCCACTTGGAACTAGGTGAAAAGTTGCCATGAAGATAGGTCAAAATCCTGCATAAACTAGGGCAAAATTTCACTAAGTTAAAAGTTCCATGGACCCTTGTTCATAAAATCATAACTTGAGATCCAAGCATCTTTTGGGAAATATTTGTGAATCAAAGTTGTAGATTTTTTGGAGGACTACAAATTTCATGTTGGAAGTTTTCTTTGAATCCAATTGCATCATGGTGAAAAAGTTGGGAAAAGTTAGGAAAAAATAAGAAATTTTCATAACAGAGAAAATTTCTAAGTTATGAAAATTTTCCATTTTAAACCCTAATTTTCAAAATTAGGTTTCTTGGTGAACAAGTTTTATGTTTTGACCCATCTTGATGAAAAATGACCCTTGGCACTTGATTTTGATCAAAAAGTCAAAGTTTGACTTTTTAGTGTACAGTTGATTTTTGATCAGTTGACTGGAAAATTCATCTGTCAATCCAATGCTTTTGAGATCTTTTGAACCTTGTGAATTGGTCAAGATGATGTCATTGAATCCTTGAAATCATGTTTGAACCCAATTTGCCATTGGCTAGGTGAAAAATCAGAAATTGCCCTTCTGCAGTCAAAACCCTAAAAATGACCATTTTGCCCTTTTGATAATCTGATCAAATTTCTTGAGGAGTTGTGGTCCAAACTTGATCAAATGGTTCATATGAGTCTATAATGTTGATGTGGATAAAAAATTATGAGGTTTGACTGTAAATTGGCCACAGTTGACTTTTTCCCCAATATAGTTGATTTCTAGGTCAACTGTCCAATTGACGGGGCAAAAATTTGATTCAAGGCTTGAAACTTGGTATGAGCAATCTTCGGAGTCCAAAATGAAGTATGAAAGTCATATTGAGCATTGAAAGTCCAAAAATCCCTGTGCAAACTCAAACCCTAATTTCAGGTCAATAGTGCAAGGAGATGTCTTGAGCAGAGCAAACCCTAATCTGGTCCTGAGTCCAAAGAGTCTTGTGAGGGGAAATATTGATAAAATGAGAAGGAAAATTTTGGGGTACAACAGCTGCCCTTGTTCAATCTTCTTGAACCTGAAGAGTGAGATTGGTGAGTTTTCCGTTCGTGACTCGAAGGTAAAAGATGATTGGACACTAGAGTGCCCGTAAATTTGCACTCGTCAAAATGTAGTTGAGGGAATGGGCTTAAAGATACCATTTGGAGAGGTTGATAGAATCTTATTGGAGATGGGCTTAAAGATGCCATCCAAGACTGTTTTTTGAATTGAATAAGAGATTCCTTTGCGAGAGCCTGCATACCTGTTGTTGAGGAGGACTACGCCAGGAAATGCTGGTCCCTGTCGTGGTAGAAATAGAATTTTAAGAGCTTCAGTCGTCCGTTATTCTACTGGGGAATCATCTCTTGGTTGAAGAGGTGAAAATGAACTGCTATCTGGTCGTGCTCCAGGCTTTACAGTGTTTGCTAAGGAAAATAAGACCGACTGATATCTGGTCGATTCCAGGCTTCACATCGACTTACTGGGGGGATGAGATTAAACTTGCTATTTGGTCATTCTCCAGGCTTCACAATTTCTCAATTCTTATCTGGTCGTAATCCAGGCTTTAGAAGGAATTAAGATGTTATCCGGTCGCCTCCGGGCTTCAACTTGAATTTAAGGCACACTAATATCCGGTCGATTCTGGGCTTCTTAGTAATTAGCCAAGTAAACTGCTATTTGGTCGAAATCCAAGCTCCGCAGTGTCTTAAACTGTTATCTGGTAGAGTCCAGGCTTCAGTGTCTTTTATCATTATCTGGTCGTGTCCAGGATTCATGGTACTTGGAGATATCAAGATACTATCGGATCAAATCCGGGCTTCATAACTTGAATTTAAGGTGTATCATCATCTGGTCGAGTCCAGGCTTCAGTGTCTTTTACCATTATCTGGTCGATTCCAGGCTTCACAGTAATTTGCTGGGGATTCAACTATTTTCCGGTCGATCTCTGGGCTTCAGTATAATCAAGATGTTATCCGGTCGAATCCGGGCTTCATAATTTAAACTGGAACAGGAATCTGAGCATTGATTTGAATAAGCAATAAAATAACATCCGTGTCTGGAGCATCTCTACGCTGTATTTGAGCTTTGAATATTTGTTAAAGATAGCTGTTAATTTTATCCTGAAAAGGGGTAAAATGTTAGCTGAAACACAAAGTTATGTTGCATGAAATGTATGATGTCGTAAATGTGTTTTATCAATGTTTATGATATATGAATGTAATGTATGCGCATGTAAGCTGATTAGATGTCTTGCTGAGGAAAATAAATCCTTGACTGCTACTGGAGATTCAAAACCTTTGATTGATGAGGATGAAAAATCCTTGCTGACGACTGTGGGGATGTGAGAATTCTTCACGACTTTCCTGGGGATATAGGGATCCTTCAGGTCCTTTGAAGTTGGAAGATGATAGACATTCTGTTGTAAGAATAAGACCGAGTACTGCTTGAGAAACCTTCTTGGGGAGTCCCAAGAACCTTGATGACTGTGGCTGGGGATTGAGAATCTTCAATCTGCTGGGAAATAAGAATAACTCTGCGGGGAGAAAGTTTATTCTGTCTGAGAGTAGTAAAAACTCCGTGGGGAATAGCTACATTGCTGGAGAGTTTTAGGAGACTCTGTGGGGAACAGCTCATTCCTGTTATGGAGAGAGTTCATGAGTTTGGGTTGTATGCCAATCTATCAGGGAATTATCCGAAGCTGTCGTCTGGTTAGCTATCAGGCTTTAAAGCAACTTGCTGGGAAATTATCAGGTTTTAAGATAACTTGCAGGGGAATTATCTGGTTTTAAGATAACTTGCAGGGGAATTATCTAGTTTTAAGACAACTTTCTGGGGAATTGGATGAAACTGGATGGTTTTCCACCTGGGTTTGAAGTTTTGGACTCCGTTGGGGTAGAAAGTTTCATCTTTGTTGAGGATCCGTAGTTCAAAGTTTTTGGCTCCACTGGGGATTAGGAGTTTGAAAACTTAGCTCTGACGGGGATTTCAGAATTTAACTCCGATGGGGATATGTATTTCAAGGTTTTAACTCTGTTGGAGATCTAGATGATGTACTGCAGGGGATTGTCCTTGGAATAGCCTGAAGATGTTTTCCTATACTTTCAACCTGTTAGTAATTATTCTTTCTCATTTAGTTCATTTGTAAACAGGCGATTATATTCAAATGCATATGCTCATTTAATAAATCATTGGGCGTTTTCAAATAAAACACTAGTGTAAAAAAGAAGAAAAGGCAAATAGTTTTCTGCACTTTGAAGTATCTTTGTATTAACTTTGTGTAAGTATTTTGTACAAATGAGACAAACATCCTAGTAAGAGAATGTTGTCATAAAAAATGAGAAAAATTTATACAAAGAAATATGGCTATATGTGAAAATTCCATGGGGTTCCCATTCTGCTATAACCTTCGTAACTCTGAATATCTTGTCCATTCATTGCTTCGTCCGAAGATGATTGAGTTGATCAGAAGCCTGGAGCTTGTCTGTCACGAGATTGTCCTTAAAGTGATCCGACGAGACATAGTCATACACTTTAATTCCCTAACTTTTTCCTGGACCGCCCTTTCGGGTTTACGATCCACCGGGAAACCCTTTTTTGCCCAAGTCTCCCTTTCGGGTTTTCAACTTGCCGGGTGTACAAATTTTTTTATTTATCCCTAACTTTTGCCTGAACCGCCCTTTCGGGTTTTCGATTCACCGAGATGCCCATTTTTGCCCAAGTCGCCCTTTCGGGTTTTCAACTTGCCGGGTCATTTATGTGTAGTATCTTTTGACTATGTCTGTGTTCGCAGGGTGCGGCAAGTCGTCGCCGTCCATGGTGGTTAAAATCATTGCCCCACCAGAAAAGGAATTTTTGATCACAAATGGTCCTTCATAAGTAGGAGTCCATTTTCCCTTGGGATCACTTTGTGGAAAGATGATCCGCTTGATTACAAGATCCCCGACTTGATATACCTGGCGCCTGACTTTCTTATTGAAAGCCTTGATCATCCGTTTTTGATACGTCTGACCATGGCAAACAACAGTAAGTCGCTTTTCGTCAATCAAGTTAAGTTGATCAAGACGGGTCTGAATCCAATCGTCTTCACTCAAACCAACATATTTCATGATTCTCAAGGAGGGAATCTGAACCTCGATAGGCAAAACAACTTCCATGCCGTATACCAAAGAATAGGGTGTTGCCCCAGTTGATGTACGTGTCGTGGTACGGTACCCGTGCAGAGCAAACAGTAACTTCTCATGTCAGTCCTTGTAGGTGACTGTCATCTTTTGAATGATCTTCTTGATATTTTTGTTCGCAGCTTCGACAACACCGTCCATCTTTGGCCGATAGGGAGATGAATTGTGATGTTAAATCTGGAACTGTTCGCACAAGGCGGTGATTATAGTGTTGTTAAGGTTTGTACCGTTGTCAATGATGATCCTATCGGGGATACCATACCGGCAAATGAGGTTATTCTTGATGAAGCGGGTGTTGTACCCTAAAATTTTCCCTCCCATATTTCTCAAAGACATTGCAAGAAAAATCTCCAAGTTGCTCAAGGTTGCTCAAAGATTGACCAGACAAGCTATCTCCTAAGGCAGTCTATCCCAAATTAGGGTTTCATATTGCATCAAGATACTTGATTCCAAGTGACCCCAAGTGCTCACCAATGTCCTAATATGTTCTCAAGATCATCCATGTCAAATTTCAAGCCTTGCAGAGGAAGTTTGCTCAGTCAATTGCTCAAAGGTCCAAAAATTGACTATGTTAGGGCAAAAGTCAATTGTGACCTATATACAGTCAAACTTCAAGATTTTTTGTCAACATTATCATTTTGAAGTTTATTTAATCATTTGATAAAGGGTTTATCATGATTCATTAAGGATTTCTCACAATTCATCAAGATTCAAAAGTTGCTAAATTAGGGTTTTGTAGGAAAAGTCAACTCAACTTTGACCAAGCATAACTTTCTCATACTTTATGAGAAATGACCCATCAAAAGCTCATTTTGAATAGGATGTAATTCCCTACAATCCATATTCATACCCCAAGATAAAAAAATTCACTCATAAGAATTTATGAATTTGGACATTATAGGTCATTTTGAAAAGTCAACAAAAACACCTTTTTTGTCAAAGCTCCTAACTTGAGCATGGAATTTCAAAATGAGATGAGACCAAAAGGGTTGTGTGATCGGTGGATCTGGAACTGACTGTTTAACGCTGGTTCGCGAAATGTCGCGGTAAGCAAGAGTCGCCACCGTCTTTTATTTTCTCCAAATGGAAAGGACAAAAGCACAGAAAAATTCCTTATAGAGATTGCTCTCGGTTCGGGAGGTAGATTATAGAAAGGGAAGGTGTTAGCACCCTTTCTATCCATGGTTATCCATGGGCTCTTAGATACTTGCTCAATGTGTTTTCAAAAATGGTTTGTTTGCTTTTCAACTGTGGGTTTTAAAAAAGTTTCTTTGAAAGTTTCAGTTCGACTCTTGTATCTGTCCTCAAGAGTGTTTGAAAAATTGATTTCGAAAGCTTTTTGAAAAGGTGTCGGTGTGAAAAGTATTTTGGATTTGTTTTGAAATTAGAGCAAGTATCTAGAGTCGTCTACCTACCCTAAGGAATTCGTCTGTGTAAATGTCCTTTAAAGTAATGCCATCCCACCATTGAGAGGTAGGTAGCACCACCGTTGGAGGTGTTCGGGTCAATTCGAGGTTCGGGACATGGTGATCACCAGAGCAATAGGAAGACACCTTAGAAGCTACCCCCATGCCAGGTTCCCGGATCATGAGGACTTACTAAGACATCCTCTACTCGACGATCACCTTTCGAGGCAAGGCAACAGTGAGGCGTACCCTAGGGGTGGTGTGTGATTTGTGTGTCGTTTTCAGTTATTTTTGTCTTGTTATGTCATGGGTGATCTACGCTTTTGTTTTTATTTTAGTCATTCATTCTTGCATGCCATTATTAACAGTTAAAAAGAGCGAGAAATATAAAGTTCCTAAACTATTACAAAGGCGCGGGTCCACATCGCCAAATTAAATCCAGGACCCGATTTGACATAAAATAAAATGCGAGAAATAAAAGTTTAATTTACACGGCTTCGGGAGAGTTACATAAATATTTAAAAGAAGGAAATAAATAAAATTCGCGAAGAGAATAAAAAATCGCAAGCGAGGGCGTTGGACCCTTTTTAATGAAATTATTATGAACAAATTAATTAAAATAAAATAAAAGGAAATTATTTTTGAGGTTTTTTTGTATTTATGGTTTTTTATGTGAATTAAATGAAATTAAGAAATTAATTAATTAACCCTAATTCTACAATTTTTATTTATTAAGAAAACATGTTAACATTAAACCTAAAATTAAATTAATTAATTAATGGCAAGATTTATTTACAAAAATAATATTAAGTAATTAATTATGGTGAGAGAAAGAAAAAGAATGAAAAATACTTAAAACCCTAATTCTACCAATTTTTATTGAAAAAAAATATTAAAATTAAGTTTAAGAATAAAACTAAATTAATTAATGATTTTTATTTACAAAAATATTAAAATAAAACATGTTTTTGATTTTTGATGACTTTCTGATTTTTATATTATTTTATATTTTATGAAAATAAATTAAATTAAAGAATTATATTAAAAAAACTAATTAAAACAAAAATAGAAAAATATGAGAAAAGAATAAGAAAGGCAAACCATGGGGGGGTTATGTCCCCAATTGGAGGTTTTGTTCAGTAATTCAGGCCCATTAAGCTCCTGGCTTCGTTGACTCTTTGGCTCGCGTGTGGCTTCATTGACTCATGTCCATGATGATCTCCAAAGCATAGCCCTTTGATTGATCTCAATAAGCGCGTGGCACGCTTGGATGAGGGACGTATGGTGATCGCTTGGACTGAAGCTGTACGTAAGCAAGGTTAGAAAAATAATATGGAAAGAGGAAGGGGACCTGGGATTCGAACCCAGGTCCCAGAGGTTACCAATGTTATGCTTTGCCAATTGCTCCAACCACGCGCTTTGGTTATATTATTGGAAACAAATAATATAAGGCAAATCAGGAATTAGTGGTCAATTTCAACGTGAAATTCAAATGACCCAATCATCTGCCTACACATCATCATCTTCTCCCATGGCTTTTGTACCTGAAACAAAAATACATTTAAATAGCGGGGGTTTTAAACCCCCCCCAAAATATGCTCTTTTCAAGAATAGCGATTAGGCTGTGATGCTATATAAATTGGGCGCGACTATTGCATTAGAATCGTCCAAGCTTCCTGATTTTGATCATGGTATTAAGGTGTTCTAATTTTACAGTATTCAAAAATACCCAATTCGAAGCTTGAAGAACCCTAGCCTGTTTCAATGGTGAAATCACGTACAATGCACAAAAACTCAATCAAACTATAGGGTTAGCTTCAGAATCAATTAATTAGTATGAATCTATAAGAAAAATGCAATGAGAATGCTTGAATATTGAAATACGAATATGCATATAATGTGAAAAAGTTTGAGTTCCATTCACCAATTCTGGGCGTTAGGGATGTGGAAAACTATTCAGACACGTTTCTTGATGTCTCAGGAAGGCAATGGGATAATTATTTTGATTCCTTCCATATCTGATCATGCACGAAATCTTGAGCTTATTCCATGCATAAAAAGATTTAAAAAGTTTGTTTTGGTATTTTCCATATATTTATTTTGATTAAATGAATTATTAGTAATTAAAAATTCAAATAAATAAATAAAAATGATGAAAAACTTACCTTTGGGCCAAATGGTCGTGCACATGCTTTGGATGATGATTCTTGGAAGAAAATGTGGCCCATTAGCAATTTTAAGGCATTTGAAGCAAAGTTGACTTTTCAAAATATCCAAAAATTTCCCAACTTCCACAAGGCATAACTTGCTCAATATTTAAGCTTTGCTCATGTTCTTGGACATTTTGGAAAGGTCTTTGAGTCCTCTAACAAATGTATTTGGTCCCATGTCATTTTGATTTACCAATCTCAAGTTATGGCCTTTGACTTAAAGTCCCTTTTTGTTGACTTTTGAAAATGACCTATAATGTTGAAATTGATAACTTTTTGTGAGAGCATTTATTGGACTTGAAGTGTGAAGAGGAGTTGTAGTAAATGTCTTCATCTTCAAAATGAGCTTTGGATGGAATTTTTCTGATAAACCATGTGGAAGTTATGCCTTGGTCAAGTTACAGTTGACTTTTTCAACTGTCCAAATATGGAAACTTTTGCATCTTGAGACGTTTTGAGCCAAGCTTTGAGAATCATGATCAATAATTGATCAAATGATGTTTGTGGCTTCAAAATAAGATGTTGACCAAAAATTTGAACTTTTGACTGTCAAATGACCATTTTGCCCCTACAGTTGACTGCAGTGCAATTAGGGTTTTTGACTGTGCAATTTTGTGTTGTAAGTCTTGAAACTTGGTATGAGGATGCTTGACCATGTTTATAAGCATGTGGGACTTGATTGGACCCTTGGAAACTTCAATTACTTTGTCAGAACCAAAACCCTAGTTTTTGACTGTTAGGAGGCCCTTGAACTGTGCAACCCTTGGGGAGATGTTTGAAGCTTATTCTTTGCAATTCTTGAAGAATATGGGAGGGCAAATTTTGGGGTACAACAGGTTGGTTATAGGACACCTCAAGATTTCTAAAAAGTCCAAGAACACTTCCAAAAGTTCAAAATTGAAGAAGTTATGCATTGTTGAAGTTGGAATTTTTTGCAAAATTGCCAAAAGTCAACTATCCCCAAAACTTCAAATTTTGCCAAATGGGCCCATTATTTTTCACTTGTTTTGAGTTTGCATTGTAGCCCACGTGCTACAGCCTTGGCCATGTGTCCATATCATTTTTTTTATTAATTATTTTGATTTTATTTGAATTAATTTAATTTAAATCAAAATAAATAAAATAAAAATCCAAAGGCATTGATAACAAAGATTTTGTGGTGATTTCAGGTTCCATTATACAGCTTGCCATCATCAAACTCATATCAAATCAATTATGTGCACAAAAGATTGAAATCAAGCTAATTTGGAAAGTTTGTAAAAGCAAATCAAATCCACATCAAGAGCATTGATAGAGGGAGATTTGAACAAGGAATTCAGACCTAATATGTTGGGCATTACATAAGGAAGCCAGGCAGACAATTACAAGGGTTGGAGAGCAGTTCTAGAGGAAGAACAAAATTGACAAAAATCAAGAAAAAGCTTGAGATCGAAATCAATCATAGAGGCATTTCAGGGCTTGGCAAGTGTCTCAATCTCTTCCTGGTCATCTCCACAAGCGAGACCAATCAAAATCACGCATTCTCAGACCCTCATACGCGTTGTAAGTCATTCGTAACATGACTATGTTCTTGATTTCGTATTTCCATATTTAAGCATTATTAACATGAAATAACTGCATATTCTTAACCCTCACATAATTTGCAAGCTTTTCACAATAATGAAATTCATTTATACGACCTGTATCACAGATGGTTTGGTGTTTGGTTTTAGGGCTTTTATTTTCAGGTGAAATTGGCCTTAATCGTGGTTATGGCTGTGATCAGAGGGATGAGACGAGGCTAACTATGGTATTGGATTCCATTTATATGGCCTGGAGAAGATTTTAAAATGAAGCTACGCTTTTAGCTGCGGATAAAAATCCGCAGGTAAAAGTTACAGTTTTAGAGGACAAGGACGAAGACGTGTCGTCCACCCATTTTCCCATTCAAACGAAGCGCGCGTTTTTCTTTTCTTGTCCATTAACTTTGTTTTTTATATATTATATTTAATTCTTATTGTATATACAAGAACAACCAACAGCTCAGTTGGTCACATGCCATTGGAGTTTGCCTTGGGGCCTGGGTTCGAATCCCAGGTCCCCTATTTTCTTCATGATATTTATTTTCAGGTGATTCGATGCGCATTTAAATCTAAGACCCATCATGGACACTCATCAATCAACATGCCAGATGGCCAGATCTGGTGGTTAGTGTTGAAGGAGCACCATGGACTCAGTCAACGCATGTACACAGGATCCCAAAAAGTCCATTGGGTCAGCTTCAAATGGGCCAGCCAATTGCTTTTGACACCTCCATAATCAGGCCCAATTTCTCATTCTCTTATACTTTGTTTATTTAATTTAATTATTTTATTTTGTTTTAATTAATTTCTAACCAATAACAAATTTTCTTTTTTTTAAATCAAAAATCACCAAAAAATATTTTTTCCCAATTAAAATTCAAAAACTTTATTTTTGTTAATAAATATTAACTAATCAATTAGGTTTTAAATTCTAGATTAACTTTAATTTATTTTGTAAATATTTAAAATTAATTAGAATCATTAGGTTTTAATTCATTTAATTATTTTGTTTTGTTTCTTAAAATATCAAAAACTCCAAAAATATGTCATTTATTATTTTTCTTTTAATTAATTTAATAATTAATTCAGTATTTTAATTTAGGATTTAATTTATTTTCTTAAAAATAAAAAAAGGCATTTCCTTTTAAAAGGGTCAAAACCATAATTCGCATTCGATTTAATTTTGCGTCGCGCTTTATTTTTCTTTATCCAATTAATGTATCTACTCCCAGTTTGTAATAGATAATTAGGACATTTTATTTATTTTACCGCTTTATTTTATTTTCAAAGGGTTGCTTTTGGCGATGTAAATACCCGACACCTTGTAATAGTTAGTTTAAATTCCGCATTTTTAATTCCGCAAATTATACAACTGCTAGATGTTTGATAATAGGGTTTGCATGATAACACTGAATGCTTAATCTTAAAATCAAATTAGATCACCCTAAACATGCGCAAAGATAAAAATAACTGAAAACAACACACTCGCACATGCGCACTCCTAGGGTACACTCCCACTTGGCTGCCTTTGTAAATGGTCATCGAGTATAGGTTGGTTTAGAGGTCGCCCTCTTGTCTAAAAGATCATAGTTGCCTCAAAATGGTTGCCTCAGATATTGTTGCCTCAAACAAATGATCTAAGACATTAGGGTTACCGCTAAGACGTCCTAACATTGCTTTTAGTGACCGTATGTTCCTATTCGAATTGACCCTCAAACTCCAACGACGGTGCTACCTACTCACTAATAGTGGGATAGCATTGTCTAAAGGAAATTAGCATAGAACGATTCCTTTTTTGAGTAGGTAGATTAGCTCTTAGATACTTGCTCTTTCAAAACAAAACTTTTTTTTTTTACACTTACACTCCTTTTCGAACAAAGTTTTCAAAACACTTAATTACACTCTTGAGGACAGAAGCAAGAGTTAAATCGAAGTTTTAAAACAAAACTTTTTCAAACCCACAAGCACAAAGAAAACAATTTTGAAAACAATTGAGCAAGTACCTAAGAGCCCGTAGATAACTACGGATAGAAAGGGTGCTAATACCTTCCCTTTTTATAATCTACCCCCCGTACTCAAAAATATCTCAAAAAAGGAATTTTTCTGTGCTTTTTTCCTTTCCTTGTTGGATAAAATAAAAGTCAGTGGCGACTCTTGCTTACCGCAACATTTTGCAAACACAAGCGCAAAACGCAAACCAACATTCCAAAAAAAACAGTAAGTTATTCCCACCGTATCACAAAACTGGCGACTCTGCTGGGGACGCTTATAAGTGGGGTGTACCTTAGGAATAGTTCATATTGTTTTCAATTGCTTGAATTATATGCTTTATCTTTGTGGGCTCGAATTGGAGTTACTATAGATCCTAACCCAGATCTGGGGGACACCCTTTAGGTAAGTAGCAATAAACTGTGAGGGAATTGTACAGCGTAGACCGATATGGTTGAAGCAGTAGCTATGTTGGTGTGGCACTTTAGTTTGTAACGATATCTCTTGTGGCGCAACGATGAGAATATGGGTCTTCTAAGGGGTCATTAAGCACTAACTGACCTTAGAACCTATGATTGACCAACTTGGCCATAGAAAAGTAGCAGTATGCTACACTCATTGAGACCAAACTCTCGCGATGATTCCGGCTGCAAGAAAAGGTTGCTAAAATGGAATTATGACCGATCGAGGGTGGTCAGTGATATTGAGATCCTCTAGAACCTGGTTAATATTTCTAGGATAGGTTTGAACCAACTGAACTGAAAGAGGGTAGTACCTAGACTCCTTGCCAGCCTGAAACCTAAGGGCTATCTATGTGACTTGTTTGCCCTTACCATGTTTGCTATCTGTGAATACTTGTGGTGTGTTTCTATCATAACATCATGCATCATGACATTGCATGAATAATTCATTAGAATAACCATTTCAAAGACCAATGGGATTCATCTTTGTTCTGTTTTGCAGGTGATGGCATCTATGCGTAGAAACACTATTTGGATCAGCTTTGTACAGATTCCCACTCAGCTTAGAGATTTGGTTGCAAAGGTTCCAGATACTTCCTCCTTTATCAGAAGACACGGGCACCTCCTCAGTCTAGTCACCTCCAAGATGGATGAACATATGATGAGTGTCTTAGTCCGGTTCTTTGATCCATTGTACCACTGCTTTACTTTTCCGTACTACCAGTTGGTCCCTACCTTGGAAGAGTTCTCTGATCTACTCGGCATTTCCATTCTAGATTAGACCCCATTTACAGGTTGGGAGAAAGTCCTTAGGCCGAAAGAGATTGCTTCATCCCTCCATCTGACAAAGGCTGAGGTAATGTCTAATTGGGAAACTCGGAGTGGGACAAAAGGATTCTTGACTAAGTTCTTGGTTGGTCGGGCTAATCAGTTCTGGGACAGTTTAGACTTTCAGGCGTTCGAGGACATCCTGGCTCTTCTTATTTATGGTCTGGTTCTGTTTCCCAACTCAGATTCTTTTGTTGACATGAATGCAGTGAAGATTTTCATATCCCGTAATCCAGTGCCCACTCTCTTGGGTGCTATCTTACACACTCTCTATGCCCGTACTGCTCGGAAACGGGGAACCCTTATGTGCTATGCACCATTGCTGGCGAGGTGGTTTATTTCTCACCTACCCATATCAGTTTTGAAGAACAAGGAAGGCATGGGTTGGGCCTACAGGATTATGTCTCTTGCTCACACGGACATCATTTAGACTACTAAAGACATGGAAAACGTAGCTATTATTGATCGCTGTGGGGAATACCCCAATGTTCCACTACTAGGAATCAATGGAGGGATCACCTATAATCCTTGTCTGGCCTTATGACAGTTTGGACGAGCTAGGACAAAAGGACCTCATGAGTTGCTGATGCCAAGCATTGTCTTTGACTTCCAAGGGGATAGTGATGAGCATCACCGTAGATTCATACGAGCCTAGGATAGGGTGCACAGGTCTGATCCGCACGAGCTAGGTGTGAAGACTTCTCTTCCAATGGAACCATATCTCCGGTGGGTTCGTACACGTGCTCAGAAGCTAGGGACGCCCTACGAAGCGGTCTTACCGGTAATTGTTGAGAGTACTGATGAAGAAGGGGTTCCTCCTACCATCCTCCACCCATACATGCCTACTGACATTGGGGCATTAAAGAGGTCCTGGATCCAACTAAGGGAAGAGTGGGATACTTACAGAGAAAAGTATCACGAGCAAGAGCGGAAGATCCTGAAGTTGACAAGGCAACTGGAGAACGAGCAGATCCTCAATGACTATGTCAGCACCAACGAAAAATGACCATGGGAGTGCTGATGTCTTTTGTTACTTCTAGTTTTGATTTACTTTTCAGTATTTCCTTTTTTGTAACGCCTTAAAGGCATTTGTTGAACATTGAATTCAAGTTTTATCTAATAAAAGTGTGTTTCATTTTGGTTTACGAATTTGAATCTCTAAAGTCTTTGAAATCATATCATACGCATATCATTCCCATGCACCTCATTACAATTACCCTTACAGGTTTATCATCTTCTTCGCTGTTTATTTCAGCACATCATGTCTTCTGAAACATCAACTGAATAAGCCATCAAGGCTCTGCAAGCTCAAAACGCCCAGTTCCAGGAAATGTTCATGAGCTTGGCCAAGGGTCAGCAAGATCTGAAGACCCTTATCTTGAAGGATAAGAAGAAGAAGAAGAAGAAGAAGACAATCCTACTGAATATGGGTCGCATATTTGGAAACAATTTGCAAGAAGAGGTTGATTTGACTCACTTATCTGGAGGGGGAAAGAATCAGGAAGAAAGGAGGGCTCCTTGCCTTGTGGTTTCTGACAACGAGACTGACTTTGACGAAGACCAGTATCCTCTGACTGAGGATAGGTATAAGCAACTCGAAGACCGTTTGAGCACAATGGAGGTCCAGAAAGTCCCTGGTCTGGACTTTGGAGATTTGGGTTTGTCATCTGGGGTGGTAATTCCCCACAAGTTTAAAGCACTAGTCTTTGCTAGATACGATGGGGTTTCTTGCCCAAAGCTGCACCTTCGCTCGTATGTTAGAAAGATCCAGCCATACACTGCTGATAAGAACCTCTGGATTCACTTCTTTCAAGACAGTCTTTCAGGGACTCAACTTGAATGGTTTTACCAGCTGAAAGGAGCTAGTATCCGTAATTGGGAAGACCTTGCTGCTGCTTTCTACAAGTAGTACCAATACAATACCGACCTTGCTCCCACGCGTACCCAACTTCAGGGTATGTCTATGGGTGCGAGCGAAGGTTTCAAAGACTACGCTCAAAAATGAAGGGACCTTGATGGAAGAGTACAACCCCCATGACTGACAGAGAGTTAGTAGATATGTTTCTGGGGACCTTGTCTGGTCCGTATTTCAACCATCTGATTGGGAGTTCATCTTCTGGGTTTACTAAGCTGATTATGACCGGGGAAAGAGTTGAAGCCGGTATCAAGAGCGGTAAAATAAAGAAGGGTGCTTCATCAAGTACCAAAATAAGCCTTTTAAGGAGGAATCCAGCGCTGTTTACAGCTCAAAGAGCCATAATAGACCTGAGCGCCGCCAAGCAGTTAATGCGGTGGTTATATCAAGACCATTTGTTGCTCCTCAGCGTAACAATCAGCCAAGGGTCGAGAGACCGCGAAGACAATTCACTCAGCTCCACATGACCTTGTCTCATATTCTTCCGTAGTTATTGAAGACCAACTTGGTGATTCCGAAGAATCCCAATACAACATCACCCATGTACAATCTGAACGCCCGCTATGCTTTTCACTCTGATAGCCCGGGGCATGATACTAATGACTGTTGGGTTTTGAAGAATAAGGTGCAAGACCTGATTGTTGCTAAGGAGATTGAGTTCGAAGCGCCTGGAAAGCCTAATGTCATAATGGTACCTATGCCCAAAGATGATGCTGGAGTGAATGCTATTGGGGATGATGAAGAAGAGTTTGATATTGACAGCTGGATATACCCGACTGCTGATGGTGGACTAAGAAATTGGGAGGCAAATAATTCTATGCATGTTTTTGTTATTACCCAATAATGAGACTTTTGTTTTGTGTTTGTAACAAACAATTTTTAAACTTTACGGCCCGATGTCTTACCCGAGGCACCGTGGCTTTGTTGGTGAGGGTTTGATATTTGTCATCTCCATATATCATTAATAAAAGCATTGGACGTTTTTTGCATTTCAAATTTTACGCTCTTTGTTTTTCTTTTATTATATATTGCAAAACAGCTATTTTACACACACTCACATATACATGTCTACATCCACTCTGGATCTCACTGATAATGACTCTGCTACTGCCAATTATGACTTCGAAAGTCCGATCAACTTAGCCGAAGACGAAGGTGAAGATGATTGCGAAGTGCCTGGTGAACTTGCTAGACTGCTACTTCATGAAGAGAGGGCCATACAGCCACATGAAGAGCCGGTGGAATCAGTGAATCTGGGTACAGAGGCAGACAAGAAAGAGGTCAAGATCGGTGCAAATCTGGAGCTTAGTGTGAAGCAACGGTTGATTCAGATGCTGCGTGACTATGTTGAGATCTTTGCCTGGTCTTATGAAGATATGCCTAGGTTGGATACTGATATTGTGGTTCACCGCCTGCCCACTAAGGAAGACTTTCCTCCAGTGAAACAGAAGGTCCGACGAATGCGCCCGGAGATGTCTGAGAAAATCAAGGCTGAGGTTATGAAACAATTTGACGCCAGTTTTATAGCAGTTACTTCTTACCCACAGTGGGTTACCAATGTGGTTCCAGTGCCGAAGAAGGATGGTAAGGTTCGAATGTGTGTTGACTATAGGGATCTGAACAGGGCAAGCCCTAAGGATGATTTCCCTCTGCCTCATATCGACATTCTGGTTGACAACACTACACAGCATAAGGTATTCTCCTTTATGGATGGTTTCTCCGGTTATAATCAGATTAAGATGGCTCCCGAAGACATGGAGAAGACAACCTTTGTTACTCAATGGGGTACCTTTTGCTACAAAGTCATGCCCTTCGGATTAAAGAATGTTGAGGAAACGTATCAGCACGCCATGGTCGCTTTGTTCCATGACATGATCCATCATGAGATTAAGATATACGTCGACGACATGATTACAAGATCCCAGACTGAAGAAGAACATCTTGACCATCTTCAGAAGCTATTTGAGAGGTTGAAGTTGTACAAGCTGAGGTTAAACCCGAACAAGTGCACCTTTGGGGTGAAATCTGGTAAGCTGTTGGGTTTCATCGTTAAGTGATAAAGGTATTCAAGTGGATCCTGCAAAGGTGAAGGCTATACAGGAAATTCCGGCTCCCCGAACAGAAAAAGAAGTCAGAGGCTTTCTGGGACGTCTGAACTACATTACCCGATTCATCTCACACCTGACTGCTACTTGTGAGCCAATCTTCAAGCTACTGAAGAAAGATCAAGTGGTAAGATGGAACGATGAATGTCAGGCCGCTTTTGAAAGGATCAAAGAATATCTCCAAGAGCCACCCATTCTGATGCCTCCAGTTGAAGGGAGACCTCTGATCCTATACTTGACAGTACTCGACAACTCAATGGGGTGCGTGCTGGGGCAGCATGACGAGTCTGGCCGAAAAGAGCATGTTATTTATTACCTTAGCAAAATGTTTACCGACTGTGAGACCCGATACTCACTGCTCGAGAAAACTTGTTGCGCTTTGGCATGGGCTGCTCGCCGGTTGAGATAGTATATGCTGACTCACACTACTCTATTAATATCAAAGATGGATCCAATCAAGTATATCTTCGAGAAGCCTGCCTTGTCCGGAAGAATAGCAAGATGGCATATGATCTTGACTGAGTATGACATCCAATACACGACCCAGAAGGCAATCAAGGGAAGTGTGTTGGCAGATCATTTGGCACATCAAGCAGTGGATGATTACTAGTCTATGAACTTTGAATTCTCGGATGAGAATATCATGATAGTAACCGACTGTGAAGAACCTGGACCGGATGAAGGACCTGAGGAGGGATCCCGATGGTCTATGTACTTTGATGGAGCTTCGAACGCTTTAGGCAATGGCATTGGCGCCGTGATCATATCTCCTAAAGGCTCTCATACTCCGTTTACTGCCCGACTATGTTTCAACTGCACCAACAACATGGCGGAGTATGAAGCGTGCATTATGGGTCTTCGAGCAGCAATTGACCTAAGGATTAAGTTCTTGAGTGTGTTCGGAGATTCCTCTCTCGTGATCAGTCAGATCAAAGGCGGGTGGGATACGAAACATCCAAATCTTATTCCTTACAAGGAGTATGTATTGATGTTGCTTCTGCATTTCGAGGAGATAACCTTTGAACACTTCCCAAGAGAGGAGAATCAGTTGGCAGACGCGCTAGCTACGATGTCTTCTATGTTCAAAGTCAATTGAGACAACGAGGCTCCCCAGATTATCATTGAAAGGTTGGACGAACCCGCACATTGCTGTGACATTGGGACTGAAGAGGTAGCAGATAAACTCTGGTTTCATGAGGTAAAGAGGTATCTCGAGGCTCAGGAGTACCCCGAGGGTGCATCTGTTAATGACAAGAAGTTTCTGAGGAGGTTCGCGGCGAAGTTCTTCATCAGCAATGGCATCCTTTACAAGTGTAACCATGATTCAACCTTACTGCGATGTGTGGATAAGAACGAGGCAGAAAGGATCATGGCAAAGTTACACGAAGGTACTTTCGGGACTCATTCCAGTGGACACACCATGGCAAAGAAGATCCTACGGGCAGGATATTATTGGTCCACTATGGAAGCCGACTGTTATCAGCATTCTCGGACATGTCACAAGTGCCAAGTCTATGCTGATAAGGTGCACATACCTCTAGTACCTCTGAACGTCTTGACAACTCCATGGCCTTTTGCAATGCGGGGTATTGACATGATCGGTGAGATCAGACCTATGGCATCCAACGGGCATCGTTTCATCCTGGTAGCAATTGATTACTTTATGAAGTGGGTTGAAGCAACTTCCTTTGCTACTATAACCAAGAACTTCGTGGCATGTTTCATTCGGCACAATTTGATCTGTCAATATTGTGTACCAGAGAAGATCATTACAGACAATGGTACAAATCTCAACAATAAAATGATCACCGAGCTCTGCAAGCAGTTCAAGATACAACATCATAACTCTTCTCCCTACCGGCCCAAGATGAATGGGGCTGTTGAAGCGGCTAATAAGAACATTAAGAAGATTGTGCAGAAGATGACGGTGACATACAAAGACTGGCACGAGATGTTACCATTTGCTCTTCATGGGTACCGTACCTCATCACGGACGTCAACAGGGGCAACACCCTATTCCTTGGTATATGGTATGGAGGCAGTCTTGCCCATTGAAGTTCAAATACCCTCTCTTCGGATTATGAAGGATGCAGGTTTGAGCGAAGATGATTGGATCTAGACCCGACTTGATCAGCTGAACTTAATCGATGAAAAGAGACTTACTTCTATTTGTCATGGTCAGACGTATCAAAAACGGATGATCAAGGTATTTAACAAGAAAGTTAGACGATAAGAGTATCAAATTGGGGATCTGGTGATCAAGCGCATCATCTTACCTCAAGGTGATCCCAGGGGCAAATGGACCCCTACTTACGAAGGGCCATTTGTGGTTAAGAACATTTTCTCAGGAGGAGCTATGATTCTAACCACCATGGATGGTGACGACCTCCCTCACCCTGTCAATGCAGATATAGTAAAAAGATACTACGCATAATCAAAGACCCTCTAGGTCGACTGTCCTAGGCAAAAATAAGGGCTTCCTGGCGAACCAAAAGGGTCCGGGCAAAAATAAGGGATGAAAATAAAAAAAATCTGTACACCCGGCAAGTCGAAAACCTGAACAGGCGGCTTGGGCAAAAAAGGGTATCCCGGTGGACTGAAAACCCGAAAGGGCGGTCCAGGCAAAAATTAGGGATTAAAGCGTAACACTATGTCTCATTGGATCACCTTGCAACCAGACTTCGGTATCGACTATCAAGCTCGGACGACACTAATCAATCTGATCTACCTTCAACCAAGTAGCAAAGTAATGAGATGTTCGAGGATATAAAGGCAATAGCATAGTTGGAACCCAGTGGGATTATTCACATAGCTGTTTTGTTTAATTTTTCACAAATTGTGTAAATTCTATTATTCGGCGGCATTCTCTTACTAGGACGTCAGCCTCTTGTACAAAAACACCTATTTACAGGCCAAACTTCAAAATCAATACGATTCATCTTCAAAGAAATTTCAAACTATTTTTCCTTTTTCCGTTTTGTTTTGCAAAGAACTTCCAATGTTCATTTTTGATATATGCATTGACATTAATTGCTGCTCATGAATATTTACATGCGAAACAAAAGACGATTACTCGTAATATCAGAAATAGGGGCAATAAGAATTGTCCAAGCTTTACAGTTGCTCTATCCACCAGGTACGAAGGTAGATTTAGCTGAAGAATATGGCCAAGGTGCATTTACTCCCCGCAGAGTAAGAAAAGGTTGTAATGTTAACTCTCCCCAGCTGAGACTCGCAACTGTGAATGAATCGGTAATATTCTCCCCAAGCAGAGTTTATCTACCATCAGCGTTAAAAATTCTTATTATCCCCGGCGGAGTATAAAATATCCCCAGCGGAGTTTGAAAATTTTCCCAGTGCAGTCTGAAAAAAGCTTCCCCAATGGAGTTTGGAGAATCATCCCCAGTAGACTCTGGAAGATTTTCCCTAGTAGAGCCTAAATGGTTATCCCCAGTGAAGTCGCAACTGAAAGGTCATCCCCAGCGGAGTTCGTTCCTTGCACAAACAAGAATTCAATCCCCAACAGGATTCAAAATCACTAGCAATGATAACTCATCCCCAACTGAATTTATCGGTGGAATCCTCAGCAGAACATCTCTTCCCCACAGAGTAATCTCCTCATCAGTTTATTCCCCAGCGGAGTTATCCTCTCATACAGGTTTATTCTCACAATCATCTTCGTGCGCCATCCCCAACGGAAACGAAGAATTCAACTCTTTTCTCCAGTAGCTATCCGGGATCTATTTTCCCCAGCTAAAAACATTACATTTCCATACATCATGGCACATGCATATACGCATCATACAACACAATCTCATTTATTTTGAGAACATCATTGCCTGATACATATCATGCATTACATACAACTCACCTTTACCTTTCAGGAAGGATACGGTTAAATCCTCACAAAATTCAAAGTTATGAAGCTTTTACCTCAGTCAAATTACTGACAAGTTCTTAAATCTCAGCAGAGATGTTTTTCTCTATTGAATTATAGACAAGGTCCTAAATCTCGACAAAGTTCCTCCATTGAATTACAGACAGGCTCCTAAATCTCAGCAGAGAAGTTTTCTCAGTTGAATTACGGGCGAGTTCTTAAATCTCGACGAAGATGTTTCCCCAAGTCGAATTACTGACAAGTTCTTAAATCTCAACCGAGTTTTTCTCAGTTGAATTATAGACAAGGTCCTAAATCTCGACAAAGTTCCTCCGTTGAATTACAGACGAGTTTCTAAATCTCAGCAGAGAAGTTTTCTCAGTTGAATTACGGGCGAGTTCTTAAATCTCGATGAAGATGTTTCCCCAAGTCGAATTACTAACAAGTTCTTAAATCTTAACATAGTTTTTCTCAGTTGAATTACAGACAAGGTCCTAAATCTCGAAAAAGTTCCTCCGTTGAATTACAGACGAGTTCCTAAATCTCAGCAGAGAAGTTTTCTCAGTTGAATTATAGGCGAGTTCTTAAATCTCGATGAAGATGTTTCCCCAAGTCGAATTACTGACAAGTTCTTAAATCTCAGCAAAGATGTTTTTCTCAGTTGAATTACAGACAAGGTCCTAAATCTCGACAAAGTTCCTCCGTTGAATTACAGACAGGTTCCTAAATCTCAGCAGAGATGTTTTCTCAGTTGAATTACGGGCGAGTTCTTAAATCTCGACGAAGATGTTTCCCCAATTCGAATTATTGACAAGTTCTTAAATCTCAGCAGAGATTTTTTTCTCAGTTGAATTAAAGACAAGGTCCTAAATCTCGACAAAGTTCCTCCGTTGAATTACAGACAAGTTCCTAAATATCAGCAGAGAAGTTTTCTCAGTTGAATTACGGGCGAGTTCTTAAATCTCGACGAAGATGTTTCCCCAAGTCGAATTACTGACAAGTTCTTAAATCTCAGCAGAGATGTTTTTCTCAGTTGAATTACAGACAAGGTCCTAAATCTCGACAAAATATTCCTCCGTTGAAGTACAGACAGGTTCCTAAATCTCAGCAGAGAAGTTTTCTCAGTTAAATTACGGGAGAGTTCTTAAATCTCGACGAAGATGTTTCCCCTCAGTTGAATTACGGGAAAGTTCCTAAATCTCGACACCTCAGTTGAATTACGAGCAAGTTCCTAAATCTCAACAAAGATCAGATTCCCCAGCGGAATCTTCTACAACAACAGGTATACAAGCTCTCGCTAAGGAATCTCTTATGCGATCGACACTCCTTCAAATGTCATCTTTAAGCCCATCCCCTCGTCACCAATCTCCATATGGCATCTGTAAGCCCATTCCCGACATCACAAGGCTGATACCACTTCATGCGAGTGCAAATTTCTGGGTACTCTAGTGTTCAATCATCTCCCACCTTCGGATCACGAAAGGCATGAAAGCCAATCTACATCCTCAGGTTTAAGAAGATTGAACAGGGGTAGCTATTGTACCCCAAAATTTGCCCTCCCATATTTCTCAAAGACATTGTAAGAAAAATCTCCAAGTTGCTCAAGGTTGCTCAAAGATTGACCAGACAAGCTATCTCCTAAGGCAGTCTATCCCAAATTAGGGTTTCACATTGCATCAAGATCCTTGAGTCCAAGTGACCCCAAGTGCTCACCAATGTCCTAATATGTTCTCAAGATCATCCATGTCAAATTTCAAGCCTTGCAGAGGAAGTTTGCTCAGTCAATTGCTCAAAGGTCCAAAAATCGACTGTGCTAGGGCAAAAGTCAACTGTGACCTATATACAGTCAAACTTCAAGATTTTTTGTCAACATTCTCATTTTTAAGTGTATTTCATCATTTTATCAAGGTTTGATCATGATTCATCAAAGATTGCTCACAATTAATCAAGATTCAAAAGTTGCTAAATTAGGGTTTTGTAGGAAAAGTCAACTCAACTTTGACCAAGCATAACTTTCTCATACTTTATGATAAATGACCCATCAAAAGCTAATTTTGAATAGGATGCAATTACATACAATCCATATTCATACCCCAAGATCAAAAAATGCACTCACAAGAAGTTATGAATTTGGACATTATAGGTCATTTTGAAGAGTCAACAAAAACACATTTTTTGTCAAAGCTCCTAACTTGAGAATGGAATATCAAAATGAGATGAGACCAAAAGGTTTGGTTAGAGGACATCTCAAGCTTTCTAAAAAGTCCAAGAACACTTCCAAAAGTTCAAAATTGAAGATGTTATGCATTGTTGAAGTTCGACTTTTTTGCAAAATTGCCAAAAGTCAACTATCCCCAAAACTTCAAATTTTGCCAAATGGGCCCATTCTTTTTCACTTGTTTTGAGTTTGCATTGTATCCCACATGATCCAGACTTGGCCATGTATCCATATCATTTTCTTATTAATTATTTTGATTTTATTTAAATTAATTTGATTTAAATCAAAATAAATAAAATAAAAATCCAAAGGCATTGATAACAAAGATTTTATGGTCATTTCAGGTTCCATTATACAGCTTTCCATCATCAAACTCGTATTAAATCAATTGTGTGCAAAAAAGATTGAAATCAAGCCAATTTGGAAAGTTTGTAAAAGAAAATCAAATCCACATCAAGAGCATTTATAGAGGGAGATTTGAACAAGGAATTCAGACCTAATGTGTTGGGCATTACATAAGGAAACGATGCAGACAATTACAAGGGTTGGAGAGCAGTTCTAGAGGCAGACATAATTGACAAAAATCAAGAAAAAGCTTGAGATCGAAATCAATCATAGAGGCATTTTCAGGGCTTGGCAAGTGTCTCAATCTCTTCCTGGTCGTCTCCACAAGCGAGACCAATCAAAATCACGCATTCTCAGACCCTCATACGCGATGTAAGTCATTCTTGACTATGTTCTTGATTTCGTATTTCCAGATTTAAGCATTATTAACATGAAATAACTGCATATTCTTAACCCTCACATCATTTGCAAGATTTTCACAATAATGAATTTCATTTATACGACCTGTATCACAGATCACCATTGCTAGGGTTTGGTGTTTGGTTTTAGGGCTTTTATTTTCAGGTGAAATTGGCCTTAATGGTGGTTATGGCTGTGATCAGAGGGATGAGACGAGGCTAACTATGGTATTGGATTCCATTTATATGGCCTGGAGAAGATTTTAGAATGAAGCTACGCTTTTAGCTGCGGATACAAATCTGCAGGTAAAAGTTACAGTTTTAGAGGACATGGACGAAGACGTGTCGTCCACCCATTTTCCCATTCAAACGAAGCACACGTTTTTCTTTTCTTGTCAATTAACTTTATTTTTTTTATATTATATTTAATTCTTATTGTATATACAAGAACAACCAACAGCTCAGTTGGTCACAGGCCATTGGAGTTTGCCTTGGGGCCTGGGTTCAAATCCCAGGTCCTCTATTTTCTTCATGATATTTATTTTCAGGTGATTCGGTGCACATTTAAATCTAAGACCCATCATGGACACTCATCAATCAACGTGCTAGATGGCCAGATCTGGTGGCCAGTGTTGAAGGAGCACCATGGACTCAGTCAACGCATGTACACAGGATCCCAAAAAGTCCATTGGGTCAGCTTCGAATGGGCCATCCAATTGCTTTTAACACCTCCATAATCAGGCCCAATTTCTCATTCTCTTATACTTTGTTTATTTAATTTAATTCTTTTATTTTGTTTTAATTAATTTCTAACCAATAACAAATTTTCTTTTTTTTAATCAAAAATCACCAAAAAATATTTTTTCCCAATTAAAATTCAAAAAACTTTATTTTTGTTAATAAATATTAACTAATCAATTAGGTTTTTAATTCTATATTAACTTTAATTTATTTTGTAAATATTTAAAATTAATTAGAATCATTAGGTTTTAATTCATTTAATTATTTTGTTTTCTTTCTTAAAATATCAAAAACTCCAAAGATATGTCATTTATTATTTTTCACTTAATTAATTTAATAATTAATTCAGTATTTTAATTTAGGATTTAATTTCTTTTCTTAAAATAAAAACAACAAAAGAAAGGCATTTCCTTTTAAAAGGGTCAAAACCCTAATTCACATTCGATTTAATTTCACGTCACGCTTTATTTTTCTTTATCCAATTAATGTATCTGCTCCCGGTTTGTAATAGATAATTAGGACATTTTATTTATTTTACCGCTTTATTTTATTTTCAAAGGGTTGCTTTTGGCGATGTAAATACCCGACGCCTTGTAATAGTTAGTTTAAATTCCGCATTTTTAATTCCACAAATTATACAACTGCTAGATGTTTGATAATAGGGTTTGCATGATAACACTGAATGCTTAATCTTAAAATCAAATTAGATCACCCTAAACATGTGCAAAGATAAAAATAACTGAAAACAACACACTCGCACATGCGCACTCCTAGGGTACACTCCAACTTGGTTGCCTTTGTAAATGGTCATTGAGTATAGGTTGCTTTAGAGGTCGCCCTCTTGTCTAAAAGATCATAGTTGCCTCGAAACGGTTGCCTCGGATATTGTTGCCTCAAACAAATGATCTAAGACATTAGGGTTACCGCTAAGGCGTCCTAACATTGCTTTTAGTGATCGTATGTCCCTATTCGAATTGACCCTCAAACTCCAACGATAGTGCTAGCTACTCACTAATAGTGGGATAGCATTGTCTAAAGGAAATTAGCATAGAACGATTCCTTTTAGGAGTAGGTAGATTAGCTCTTAGATACTTGCTCTTTCAAAACAAAACTTTTTTTTACACTTACACTCCTTTTCGAACAAAGTTTTCAAAACACTTTATTACACTCTTGAGGACAGAAGCAAGAGTTAAATCGAAGTTTTAAAACAAAACTTTTTCAAACCCACAAGCACAAAGAAAACAATTTTGAAAACAATTGAGCAAGTACCTAAGAGCCCGTAGATAACTACGGATAGAAAGGGTGATAATACCTTCCCTTTTTATAATCTACCCCCCTGTGATACGGTGGGAGAACTGACTTGAGGTTTTGCGTTTGTGTTTGCAAATGTTTCGGTTTAGCAAGAGTCACCACCGACTTTTTATTTTATCCAAAGGAAAGGTTAAAAAGCACAGGAAAAACCTTTGAGATGTTTTCTTGGGTTCGAGGGGTAGATTATGAAAAGGGAAGGTGCAAGCACTCTTTTCATCCATGGTTTTCCATGGGCTCCTAGTTACTTGTTTAGATCACTTGCTTTTGCTTTTCAATTGTTTGAAATGGTGCTTTGTGTGTGGTTTTGAAAATATTTTGAAAAGAGACCTTGTCTAGGAAACCTTTGTAATGATTCTTGTTTGAATATATACAAAGGTGTTTGTCTTTTGAAAAGATGTTTCAATGTTTGAAAGTTTGTTTTGGGAAATGTTTTGAAATTGTGTTGTGAGGTGTGTTTGAAAATAGCAAGGATTTTTTTGCAAGTTTTGATCAAGTAACTAAGAGTTGTCTACCCTATCTACTCAAGAGTCTTTCCTACACACTTTTAACCCTTTTGACAGTGTTGTTTTACCATTGCATTTGGTAAACAAACTTGTGTTTGGATGTTAAACGGGACAGGCGCGGGTCATCGTATTGACCATGATAGCAATTGTGCTAAGTATCTTAGCAAATTTTGAGGGACTAGATCATTTTTGTTAGACAACCAAGATAGCGTCATCGAGGGACTATGATCTTTTGTTTTGATTTTGTTTTGCCAAGATACTCAACATGCATACCATGGCCATTTTGGAGGCAACAAGTGGATGAAACCCTAGGGGTGCTTGTGTGCATTGTGTTGTCAATTTACATGCTTTTATGTCTTGTATTAGGTCTAGCTATTTGTTTTAATTTTGGATATTGCATACAAACCCTAATCTCTATCATGGCATATTTTAAAGCTATAAATGCGTAAAATAAATCTACGACTATTACAACATTGATATGGAGAGGGGGATACAATTTTGAATGGGGGGTATTTGCAAGAAATTAAAACCTAAATCAACTATTACAACCAAATTGAATTCTTTACAAATAAACAAATGGACAATATTTAAATATGCAAATAAATATGAATATGCAAAAGTGATTCTTTTTGTATTTTATTTTATGTAAAAAAATAAAATATTTAATGTATTAAAAATAATAATAAAATAAAAGATTATTTTTATTAAGGGTGGAAACCCTAATTTATCTTAAGAAAAAAAAAAAATATATATATATATATATATATATATATATATATATATATATATATATATATATATATATATATATATATATATATATATATATATATATATATATATATATATATATATATATATATATATATATATATATATATATATATATATATATATATATATATATATATATATATATATATATATATATATATATATATATATATATATATATATATATATATATATATATATATATATATATATATATATATATATATATATATATATATATATATATATATATATATATATATATATATATATATATATATATATATATATATATATATATATATATATATATATATTATTTATGTACAATAAAATAAAATAAAATATATACAAAATATTAAAAAAAGTCAAAATAAAAATATGTTAGAAAAAATATTATTTAAGTATATAAAAAATAAAAATAAAATATTTTTATGTATTATTTCCAAGTTTTCTATTAAAGAAAATAAAAGTATATACTATTTAATTATTATTTCTATGTCTAAAAAATAATAAAAATAATAAAATAAAATATGGAAATTTATAAAAAATATTTTTGGTATTTTTAATGTTTAAGAAAAATAAAATAAAGTCAGAAACTTAAAATGAAATTCAAAAATATAAAAATATAAAACAATGGGCCAAGGGGTGTAAACAGTAAGGATGGGGGGTGTAAAAAGTAACACAATCCAAGCCCAGCCCAAGGTTCCTCTTCGTCCCTTTCCTCCAGCACAAGGAAATGCGTGCGCATTGTATTTAAAACTGGAAATCCTACATTTGTGCTTAAAAACAAAAACTTGCAACATGAAAGTTATAGCATTTTTCAACACGATTCCAACCATGTAAAGAACTTAATCTAACTCTCAAAGACCAGAGAGAATTTCTATGGCCCTAATTTCTAACCTAACTTTTTTAGGAATTTCATCAATCAAATTCTCTCAACACAATTAACTTAAATGAAATCTATGCATATGTACAGCTTAAGGGAAATGAGTACTATATTTTTTATTCACAAACCTAAGTCTAATGATTCCTAAATAGAGAGATAGAAAGTTGGAAAATACCTGTTTCAGTTGAACTCGAGTATGGCAATGCAAGGGTTTTTAGTGAGGCCTGAGATGTTTGTGAGCTTGCCTGAACTTCCTCTGACCTTCCCCAATGCTTTGTTTGCTTTGAGCTTACTTGAATAAGCTTGTAGAAGTCAACCTGCACAAGCTGAAATCAGAAATAGTGAAGCTTGTAAATTGAGTTACAGACAATGGCCAATGGTTGGGATATCTTAGGTGGGTTATATGGAATGTATTGGAAGAGGTTTGGGGGAAAATGCACGAGTAGTTTGTGGTTTGGAAACAAAAATGCAGAAACTGCCCTGTTTTGCAAGAAGAAGGTGTTTTGATGTTCAAGAGTGTTTGAGGACTGGATAGCTCGTGTTTTTGGCTCAATGTGATATGCAAAAGTTGTTTGGAATGGTTACAAAAGTTGGTTTTATCAGATTGCCAAGTTCTCTCACTTTTGCAAGCTTTCTTGTTTTTGAAGCAAAAGGTGAGAAGTGACAAAGGCCAGGCCTGTACAGGCTAGCTCTAATCCTGCATACATTTGGTGATCTTGGCCCCAAGTTTGTGGATTTTGTTTTCTGTCCAAGATTGGGTTCAAGGCTCAAGGGATACAATTTGACATAAAGCAAGTTTTGACAAAAATGGCAATGTTGCCTTTTTGCTATTTTTGGATTAATCCCTTGTGTAAACCTCTATTGATCAGAACAAAGCTTAAATCCATTGAGTTTGCATTTAATTCTTGAGTGTGGAAGGTTTTAGATACCTGTAAGCAAGTATAAACAATACTGGATGGAAATTGCAACTTGTAGCAACATGAAAAATGCCATGGATCAAAGTGACTTTTTGCCAAATTCAAACCTTCGATTCTCCCTAACCACAAATGATTTTGGAGAGTTAATGGACATTTTGGAAATCTTGTAACATTCTCTACAATCCATATTTGAAATTAATTTTAAGATTCCAAGTGGAACTATGTGAAAAAGTTCCATGAAGATAGGTTAAAATCCTGCCTAAACTAGGGCAAAATTTCACTAAGTTAAAAGTTTCATGGACCCTTGTTCCAAAAATCATATCTTGAGATCCAAGCTTCTTTTTGGAAAACTTTGTGAACCAAAGTTGTAGATTTTGTGGAGGACTACAACTTTCATGTTGGAAGTTTTGTTTGAATCCAATTTCATCATGGTGAAAATGTTGTACAAAGTTGGGGAAAATTAAGAAAATTTCATAACTTAGAAAATTTCTAAGTTATGAAATTTTTTCAATCTTAAACCCTAATTTGCAAAATTAGGTTTCTTGATGAACGAGTTTCATGTTTTGACAGATCTTGATGAAAAATGACCTTTGGCACTTGATTTTGACCAAAATGTCAAAGTTTGACTTTTCCAGTGTACAATTGATTTTTGATCAGTTGACTGAAAAATTCATCTGTCAATTTGAGATCTTTTGAACCTTGTGAATAGGTCAAGGTGATGCAATTGAGTCCTTGAATCCATTCTTGAACCCAATTTTCCATTGGCTAGGTCAAAAGTCAGAAATTGCCCCCCTACAGTCAAAACCCTAAAAATGACAATTTTGCCCTTTTGATGATCTGATCAAATTTCTTGAGGAGTTGTGGTCCAAACTTGATCAAATGGTTCATATGAGTCTATAATGTTGATGTGGATCAAAATTTATGAGGTTTGACTGTAAATTGGCCACATTTGACTTTTTCCCTAATACAACTAATTTCTAGGTCAACTGTCCAATTCATTGGGCAAAAATTTGATTCAAGGCTTGAAACTTGGTATGAGCAATCTTATATGTCCAAAATGAAGTATGAAAGTCACATGGTGCATTAGAAGTCCAAAATTCCTTGTGCAAACTCAAACCCTAATTTAGGTCATCAGTGCAAGGAGATATCTTGAGCAGAGCAAACCCTAATTCTGTCTGGAATTCAAAGAGTCTTGTGAGGGGAAATATTGATAAAACGAGAGGGCAAATTTTGGGGTACAACAGCTGCCCCTGTTCAATCTTCATGAACCTGAAGAGTTAGATTGACGGGTTTGCCTTTCGTGACTCGAAGGTAAAAGAGGATTGGACACTAGAGTGCCCGTAAATTTGCACTCGTCAAAATATAGTTGAGAGAATGTGCTTAAAGACGCCATTCAAAAATGTTTGTTGAAAATCAAGAGAATAAGCATCATAATGGTATCCGTGTCTGGAGCATCCGTAAACTGTTTTCATGATCCTTGAATTTGAATAAGCAATAGATTAGCATCCGTGTCTGGAGCATCTCTAGGCTGTTTTCATGATTGTATACTGGTAGCTTGTTAATTTCATCCTGAAAAGGGTAAAATGTTAGTTGAAACACAAAGTTATGTTGCATGAAATGTATGATGCAATATATGTGTTTTATCAATGTTCATGACATATGAATGTAATGAATGCGCATGTAAGTTGATTAGCTGTCTTGCTGAGGAAAATGAATTCCTTGATAGCTGGAGATAATGAAATCTTTGACTGCTGTCAGGGAAAATAAATCCTTGACCATTGCTGGAGATTCGAAATCTTTGACTTCTGAAGACGAGAAATCCTTGCTGACTGCTTGGGGATAGAGAATCCTTGGCAACTCTCAGGGATTATCAAAACTTTGACAACTTCTGTGGGGATTAAACGATGAGAATCCTTACTCGGCTGGGGAATAAGGGAAACTCTGGAGATCTCTACCGGGAATTAATCAAAGGAAAACCTTGATCTACTGGAGAATAAGGAATGCTCTGATGGCTTCTGCGGGGAACTGTGAATGAGAATCTTTGATCTTATTAGGGGATTAAAAATTCTGACAAATTCATGCTGAGAGTAAAGAAGGCTCTGGAAACTTCACTGGGGAATCAAGAATAAGAATGTTCAATCTGTTGGGGGAGTGAAAAACTCTGTGGGGAGTAGTTGTCCCGATGGTGTGATCAGGAGTTTGGGTTGTATGCCAATCTTCTGGGGTTTCAAGAATGAGAATCTTCATTCTGTTAAAGATATTAGGAGCTTGGGTGTATGCCAATCTTCTGGAATTTCAAGAATGAGAATCTTCATTCTGTTAAGGGTATCAGGAGCTTGGGTGTATGCCAATCTTCTGGAGTTTCAAGAATGAGAATCTTCATTCTGTTAAGGGTATCAGGAGCTTGGGTGTATGCCGATCTTCTGGAGTTTCAAGACTGAGAATCTTCATTCTGTTAAGGGTATCAGGAGCTTGGGTGTATGCCAATCTTCTGGAGTTTCAAGAATGAGAATCTTCATTCTGTTAAGGGTATCAGGAGCTTGGGTGTATGCCAATCTTCTGGATTTTCAAGAATGAGAATCTTCATTTTGTTAAAGATATCAGGAGCTTAGGTGTATGCCAATCTTCTGGAATTTCAAGAATGAGAATCTTCATTCTGTTAAGGGTATCAGGAGCTTGGGTGTATGCCAATCTTCTGGGGAGTTATCCTCGGTTGGGGATAAAACAAAAGTTAACTGTTATCTGGTTGATTCTCAGACTTTAAGATAACTTGCTGGGGAATCTGGAGAAGCTGAATGGTTTCCGCTGTAGATTGATAGTCTCAGCTCCGCTGGGGATCTTAATGACATGCTGATTTGATTGTGTATGGAAATTTGACTCCGTTGAAGAAGAAGGTTTTTAAAATAATTCTCTGGGGAATTAACTGGTTTTAAAGTGACTCTTCAGGGAATTCGGAGGAAACTGGATGGTTTCCACTGGGGTTTAAAGGTTGAAGTTTTGACTCCGTTGGGGAAGAGAGTTTCATCTTCACCGAGGGTTTGTAGTTCAAAGTCTTGCTCCGCTGGGGGTTGGGAGTTTGAAAACTTAACTCTGGTATGGATTTTGAAATTTGACTCCGCCGGGGATATGTATTTCAAGGTTTTAGGTCCGCTGAGGGATCTGGATGATATACTGCAGGGGATTTCTCCTAGAATAGCCTAAAAACGTCTTCCTATACTTTCAACCTATCAGTAATTATTCTTTCCTAATTCTTTTATTTGTAAACATGTGATTATATTCAAATGCATATGCTCATTAGATAAATCATTGGACGTTTTCAAATAAAACACAAGTGTAAAAAAGAAAGAAAAGGCAAATAGTTTCTTGCGCTTTGAAGTATCTTTGTATTAACTTTGTGTAAGTATTTTGTACAAAGGAGACAGACATCCTAGTAAGAGAATGTTGTCATAAAAATTGAAAAATTTTATACAAAGAAAGATGGCTATGTGTAACAAAATTCTATGGGGTTCCCATTCCGCTATAGCCTTCGTAACTATGAGTATCTTGTCCATTTGTTGCTTCGTCCGCAGATGATTGGATTGATCAGAAACTTGGAATTTGTCTGTGAAGAGATTGTCCTTAAAGTGATCCGACGAGACATAGTCATACGCTTTAATTCCCTAACTTTTGCCTAGACCGCCCTTTCGGGTTTTCGATCCACCGGGAAACCCTTTTTTGCCCAAGTCGCCCTTTCGAGTTTTCAACTTGCCGGGTGTACATATTTTTTTTGTTTTATCCTTAATTTTTTCATGAACCGCCCTTTCGGATTTTCGATTCATCGGGATGCCCATTTTTGCCCAAGTTGCCCTTTCGGGTTTTCAACTTGTCGGGTTGTTTATGCGTAGTATATTTTGACTATGTCTGCGTTCGCAGGGTGTGGCAGGTCGTCGCCGTCCACGGTGGTCAGGATCATTGCCCCACCAGAAAAGATGTTTTTTTATCACAAATGGTCCTTCGTAGGTAGGAGTCCACTTGCCCCTGGGATCACTTTGCGGCAAGATGATCCGATTGATTACAAGATCTCCGACTTGATATATCTGGCATCTGACTTTCTTGTTGAAATCCTTAATCATCCGTTTTTGATACGTCTGACCATGACAAACAGCAGTAAGTCGCTTCTCGTCAATCAATTTAAGTTGATCAAGCCGGGTCTGAATTCAATCGTCTTCACTCAAACCAACATCCTTCATGATTCTCAAGGAGGGAATCTGAACCTCCATAGGTAAAACAGCTTCCATGCCGTATACCAAAGAAAAGGGTGTTTCCCCAGTTGATGTACGCGCCGTGGTACGGCACCCGTGAAGAGCAAACGGTAACATCTCATGCCAGTCCTTGTAGGTGACTGTCATCTTTTAAATGATCTTCTTGATATTTTTGTTCGCAACTTCGACAACACCGTTCATCTTTGGCCGATAGGGAGATGAATTGTGATGTTGAATCTTGAACTGCTCGCACAGAGCGGTGATCATAGTGTTGTTCAGGTTTGTACCGTTGTCCGTGATGATACGGTCGGGGATACCATACCGGCATATGAGGTTCTTCTTGATGAAGCGGGCAACCACATTCTTTGTAACGGAGGCGAAGGAAGCTGCTTCGACCCACTTGGTAAAGTAATCAATGGCCACCAGGATGAAGCGGTGTCCGTTGGATGCCGTAGGCTTGATCTCTCCAATCATGTCGATTCCCCATATTACGAATGGCCAAGGAGCTGTTAGGACATTGAGAGGAACTGGAGGAATATGTACCTTGTCCGCATAGATTTGGCATTTGTGACAAGTACAGGAATATCGATGACAGTCGGCTTCCATGGTAGACTAGTAGTAGCCTTCCCGTAGAATCTTCTTAGCCATCATATGTCCGCTCAAGTGGGTGCCAAATGTACCATTATGTAGTTCAACCATGATCTGCTCAGCTTCAACCTTGTCCCCACAACGAAGAAGAACGCAATCATGATTGCGCTTGTATATGATACCATTGCTTAGGAAGAACTTGGCAGAAAATCTCCTCAAGAACTTTTTGTCGTTGACTGAAGCTCCTTCAGGGTATTCTCGAGTCTCGAGATACCTTTTGATTTCATGAAACCAGGGTTGGTCCACTACTTCTTCGGTATTAATCTCGTGACAATGTGCAGGTTCGTCCATCCGCTCAATGGTAATTTGGGGAGCCTCATTATCCCAGTTAAGTTTAAACATGGAAGACATTGTAGCTAGAGTATCTGCTAGCTGATTTTCTTCTCGTGGGAAGTGCTCGAAGGTTATCTGTTCGAAATAAGGTAACAATGTCAGGACATGTTCTTTGTATGGGATGAGATTAGGATGTTTAGTGTCCCACTCTCCTTTTATTTGACTGATAACCAAAGCTGAGTCTCCAAACACAACCAAGGATTTGATTCCCAAGTCAATAGCAGCCTTGAGACCAAAGATACAAGCTTCATACTCGGCCATGTTGTTGGTGCAGCTGAAGCAGAGTCTAGCAGTGAAAGGTGTATGGCAACCTTCTGGTGAGATGAGCACATCACCGGTATCGTTGCCAAGTGCATTTGAAGCACCATCAAAGTACAGGGTCCATCGGGATCCTTGTTCAAGTCCGTCATACGGTCTGTTTTCTTCAATGTTGCTCAATGTCATAATGTCTTTGTCGGGGAAGTCGAACTTCATGGATTGGTAATCTTCGATAGCTTGATGATCTAGATGGTCAGCTAGTACACTCATCTTTATAGCTTTTTGGGTTGTGTACTGGATATCATACTCAGTCAGAATCATTTGCCATCTTGCGATTCTTCCGGATAAAGCAGGCTTCTCGAAGATGTACTTGATCGGATCCATCTTAGAAATTATTAAAGTGGTATGCGTCAACATATACTGCCTTAGCCGGCGAGCAGCCCATACCAAAGCGCAACAAGTTTTCTCGAGCAGTGAGTAGCAAGTCTCACAGTCGGTAACCTTTTTGCTAAGGTAATAAATGACATGCTCTTTTCGGCCAGACTCATCATGTTGGCCCAATACGCACCCCATTGAATTCTCCAGAATAGTCAGATACATGATTAGCGGTCTTCCTTCAACGGGAGGCATCAAGATAGGAGGTTCTAGCAAATACTCCTTGATTTTATCGAAAGTAACTTGACAGTCATCATTCCATTCAACCACTTGATCTTTCTTCAACAGCTTGAAGATTGGTTCACAGGTAGATGTTAGGTGAGAAATGAACCTTGCAATGTAGTTTAGGCGTCCTAAAAAACCTCTGACCTCCTTTTCAGTGCGAGGGGAAGGAATTTCTTGTATGGCTTTGACTTTGGAAGGATCTACCTCGATGCCTTTGTTGCTGACGATGAATCCCAAGAGTTTACCAGACCTGACTCCAAAAGTGCACTTATTAGGGTTCAGTCTGAGCTTGTACTCCTTCAACCTGACAAACAGCTTTTGCAGATGGTCGAGGTGTTCTTCTTTTGTTTGTGAACGGGCTATCATGTCATCTACGTAGACTTCAATCTCATGATGTATCATGTCATGAAACAAAGCTACCATGGCTCGCTGATAGGTTGCCCCGGCATTCTTCAGTCTGAATGGCATCACTTTATAGCAGAAGGTACCCTACTGCGTAACAAAAGTAGTTTTCTCCATGTCTTCAGGGGCCATTTTGATCTGGTTATACCCTGAAAATCCATCCATGAAAGAAAATACTTTATGTTGAGCTGTGTTGTCAACCAAGATGTCAATGTGTGGTAGTGGAAAGTCATCTTTAGGGCTAGACCTGTTTAAGTCTCTGTAATCCATGCACATTCTCACTTTGCCGTCCTTTTTAGGCACGGGCACAATGTTAGCAACCCATTGTGGATAGGAAGTAACAGCAAGAAACCCAGCATTGAACTGCTTCATCACTTCAGCTTTGATCTTTTCAGACATATCGGGCCTCATTCGGCGGACTTTCTGTTTAATTAGTGGACACTCTTCTCTTGTAGGGAGACGGTGAACCACAATATCTGTATCGAGTCCCGGCATGTCTTCATAGGACCAGGCGAAGATCTCAACATATTCATTCAACAGCTGAACTAAACGCTCTTTGATATTTGGCTTTAGGTTGGCACCCACTTTAACCTCTTTTCTGTCTTCATCAGAACCCAAGTTGATTGTCTCTAACAACTCCTCATGGGGCAGAATAGCCCTTTCTTCCTGTTGTAGAAGTCTAGCCAACTCTCCTGGCACTTCACAGTCTTCATCACCTTTGTATTCGATATGATTGACCAGATCTTCAGAGTCACTGAAGGTCATAGCAGAATTGTCACCCATGGAATCCGGAATGGAAGGGTACTTGCATTTTGTGAGTGTGGGTGTGTGTAAGGGATAGCCACCTTTAAACAAATAAAATGTAAAAATAAAGAAAATGAACACAAAAGTTTATATATGAAAACGTCCATGATTCATTAAAAATGGCATATGAAGATGAAAAAATCAAGCCCTTACAAATGGACCTATATGCCCCGGGTAAGGCACAAGGCAAAAAGAGTGTACGAATTGTTTAATAATTATTATAGACCAACAGAAATATTCGAAAGATAAATTACTGATTTATGAAAGTAATGGGAACAAAATCCTTTGCCTCCCAGTTGTTCAGTCCTCCTTCGGCAGTTGGAAAGATCCAGTCTTCAAAATTGCTCTCACCTTCACCATCCTCCAAAGCATGATGTGATACGGTGGAAGGACTGACTTGGGATTTGCGTTCTGTGTTCGCAAATGTTTCGGTTTAGCAAGAGTCGCCACCGACTTTTTATTTTATCCTAAGGAAAGGTCAAAAAGCACAGGAAAGACCTTTGAGATGTTTTCGTGGGTTCGGGGGGTAGATTATGAAAAGGGAAGGTGCTAGCACCCTTTTCATCCATGGTTATTGTTGTACCCCAAAATTTGCCCTCGCATTTTTCCACAAGAAATAACAACTTCAGGCTTTTCATGATCTTTCAAACTGGCTCAAGAATCAGTCAAACAGACTTTTCTCGTCAGTCAGGACACAATTAGGGTTTTATTGATTTTCAGGGCTCTGGAATATTTCATACAGTTGGCTTAGGGTTTTGGTTGATTTTGGCTCAACTTCGATCAGGCGAACGCTCTTGGGCATTTAATCAGGAATTAGGGTTTTTGTGGGCACGTTCTCAGAAGGATTTAAATTCTACAGTACTTTGCGAGTTATTCCGAGATTTGGGTTGGATTCGCATTGTTTGAATTAATCAGTAAAAAGAATGCATTGGGTTTGAATTCACATTTGTTTGTTTGAGCCAATCAAAAGATATATGCAATTTGGATTTACAGTGCTTGGTAAAAATCAGTGAAAAGGGAATGCGCCTGATCAGTTGTTTTGATTAACTGTTGCTTTGCTTTGGATGTTAGAAATGCCAGGTTTAACTGCTCAAATTGCTAAAGCTTTGTTTATTTAAATTATTTATTATTCTGAGGTTAAGTGATTGGAATTTATTTTTCAATTATTTTAATTCAAAGAATTTTAAATAATAAATAAACAATAAAGAAAGAAATAGAATTAATTGGATAATAAAGACTTTTATTTATTCTTGAATTATTTGTACAATTATTGTTTATAATTTAATTACAAGCAATGATTTTACATTAATTTAAATTTAAATAAAAAGAAAACTATCTTATTTTTTCTAATTCTTCATTCTTCATTTAGCACCCCTCTCCATTCAAATGTTCATCTGCAAAAGAAAAGAAGAAAAGTAAAAAAGCAGATAAAATAATAAATGACAGATAAATAAAAGACAGTTCATCATTAAGGACCACTGATTGGGATCAGTTAACCCTCTCTGCAAATCACGGAATTTCTCCCGGTTCACAAAGAGGGAAGAATTTTATTTGCTAATCATGAATGCAAAGTTGAAAAAAATGCAAAGTTTCTCAACACATTGCACAATTCAAAAATCTCAAACAGTACTGCACAAATTCAAACCCAACTAAAGGTCCAAACTGAATCACAACCTCCAAACTAAAACTTTCTGCCAAAAATGCAAGTTACTATCCAAACGGCCACTCAAAGCTGTCAATAAAGAAGATTTGGAAAAGATACAAAGTACAAAAGCTGTCAAAAGAAGAGACAATATACAGAGGAAATCTATTATGCAAGCAAAACATTTTCTTTTCATCATTTCCCAAGATAAGGGTGGCCCTTTCAGAACAAAGGTACGGCACAAACATAGTTTAATATATTTAACTGTACTGAGAGAGAGAAAAGAAGAGAAAAAAAGAGAGCAGGTTTTTAGGCTTTAGGCAGGAAGAAGAAAAAGATAAAACAAAAAATTGAACACAGTGGATAAGGAGGAGGAGCAAAACCAATACAAAAAAGATATACAAACTGATAAGCCTCCAAGTCAAAAAGAACCTTGGAACCTGTTTTAGCAACACAAAAAACCAGTTGCAAAAAGGCCATTAACCTGCATATGCCAAACCTGCCTGAAGCAAGTCACAAGCATAAACCTGCAATGGCCTAGTAAACCATACAACCTGCATATGCCAAACCTGTCTAGCTTCAAGCCTAATCAAATACATCAAAAACCAGATAACCTGTTAAGAAGCCTCACCTTGCCTGAAGCCTAACCTTAAGCAAGAAACCTTGAGCACCCAACCTGCCTAAACATCAAACCTGAAGCATCATACATGCCTAAACCTCAAAACCTCAAAACCATAACCTGTACCATTCAGTTCAAGCCTCATAACCAGTCAAACCTGCCTTAAGCTTGCAATAAGCCTAAAACCTGTAAGAAACCTGTCAAGGCCTAACCTGAATAACCAAGCCCATAACCAGTTCATCAAAACCTCATAACCATAAAAACATACAAACCTGTATACCCTGTGTACAACATAAACCATCAAGCTAAAATATCTAGCCTAACCAACTCTAAGCCCTCAGAACACTCATCATTTGGCAGTAAATAAAGCATATTCAAGGCAACTCAGAGAGGGGACAAAAGAAGCATATTCAAGGCAATAGAAGGGAGCTTAAAGAACCAGAGGCAACATCAAAGCATCCAAAGCCAAACCACAGGCCCTCAGAACCCTAGGCTCTTCATTGGGCAAGCAACAAACACTCAAAGCCAAATCGTTCAAAAGCGTACAGAGGCACATAAACAAAAGGCATTCAAAAGCATTCAAAGGCATTCAAAGGCATTCAAAGGCAAGCGTAAAAGGCAACATAAGCAACGAGTACACAGGGAGAGAAGAAGAAAGAAGTGAATTTTCAAAAAGGGGTTTTCAGTCAGTTCATCATAAAACCCTAAATTGGCAAAAAAAAGGTAAAGATACCAGTTAAAGCTCTCATCGCGCCATTTTCCTCCACCGCTGAGCCTCCTAAGCACCTCCATCTTCTTCCTCCCCTCTGTCAAGGTAGTTCTCTTTTTCCCCTTTCTTTTCGTACCTCACACAAGACAAACCAAAACGCATTAATCAATAAAACACATAATCAGATTCAACAATCAAAGAATCTTAACATGCAAATCTAAAACGTCTAACAAATTTGAGACATTTCGTTACCTTGTTTTACCGTTGCTTGAACGAACGCGAGGGGGAGGACGAGAGTTGGCACTGGTGGCTAGGCGGAGGAGATTGCACTCAGGAACGATTGGAGAAGGCGAAGTAATAAACGAAACCCCCCAAGACGGCGCCGCTCTCAAAACCCTAAGCATCCAAATGAAAACACAATAGAACCCTAAAACATCTTGTGTCAACATGGGCTTTGCCCATTTCTGAACGCCTAAGGCCCATTCAAAAAATGTTTACCCTTTTTTATAAAACAAACATTACTCTTGTTAATTAATCAACTTAACCACCTTTTTTATATATATAGAACAAATTATTTTGTTAATAAATTAACACCAAACCTTTTTATATTTTTAAACACAATATCCTTCTCTCTAATTTAAAATACTTAATTTGTACATAACAAATAAAAATACCTTTTTCTAATTTAATTCTTGATACTTATTTAAAAAAAACATACTTTTGGTATATAACAAATAAAGATACATTTTTTTTATTATTATTACACAATACAATTAAATTGAAAACTTTTTTTCATACATATTAAAAATGTACGAGATTATAAGGATAAATTAAATAAACATTTAATTTTTTTCTTTAAGTCAAAACAATACTTAATACACATTCAATTTCACATCTCTAACTTGTAAATACTTACATACACGTATACACGTACACTTACACAATACATTTGCCTTGCTCCTATACACATTTTGCTTATATTTGTATATTCGTTACATTTACATTTGATCGATTCGATTTGGTTGTAACTTATTGGACATTACATTCCTAAGTCTCATCCCCATTCATAAATTTGTACCCCCACTCCCGGATACTTATTTTGTAATAGCGTAGATTTTACATTTTTGCAATTTACCGCTTTCAATTATACCATGGTTAGACTTAGGGTTTGCATGTACATAAAACCAAACGCTAGATAACCTAATACAAGACAAATACATGAAATCAATACACAATCACACTTGCACCCTCTAGGGTAATCCCACATGTTGCCTTCCAAAATGGGCCATGCTTGCACGTCGAGTATCTTTGGCAAAACAAATTCAAATGATCATAAAGTCCCTCGATGACGCTTTCAAATGTTGCCTAAAACGGAATGATCATAGTCCCTTCAAAGCAAATTGCCAAAGACACTTGGCACCATTGCATTCATGGTCCATACAATGACCCGCGCCCGTCCCGAACAAACTTCCTAAACGCAAGATTGTCCACCAAATTCAATGGTGGAACAAGATTGTTAAAAAGGGTTGAAAACATAGAGAAAACCTTTGAGTACAATAGGGTAGACAAAACTCTTAGTTACTTGAGATCAACTTGCAAAAACGCTTGCCTTCTTTTCAAAAACCACAAGCACTTTCAAAACAAACTCTCAAAACATTTTGAAACATCTTTTCGAAAGATACACACCTTTGTAAAATATTCGAGTAAAGAATTGTTACAAGGTTAGCCTAAAACAAGGCATCTTCTTCCAAAACATTTTCAAACACACACACACACACACACACACACACACACACACACCATTTCCAAGCAATCGAAAATCAAGGCAAGTGATCTAAAAAACCAAGTAACTAAGAGCCCATGGATAACCATGGATGAAAAGGGTGCTAATACCTTCCCTTTTCATAATCTACCCCCCAGACCCACGGAATATCTCAAAAGGTTTTTGCTGTGCTTTTTTAACCATTCCTTTAGGATAAAATAAAAAGTCGGTGGCGACTCTTGCTCAACCGCACAAGTGCGAATACAAACGCAAAACTCATAGTCAGTTCTCCCACCGTATCACAGAACTGGCGACTCTGCTGGGGATAAACTTAAAAGTGGGGTTACCTTAGGGTTTAGATCACCTTTACTTTCTTACTTTGATTGACTTGATTGTTTTATCCTTTGGGTTCTTGTTTGGGTTTGTTGTAAATCCTCCACCCGGATTTGGGGCACCTTTTTAGGTAAATAGCAAAAAAACTGCGAGGGAACTGTGCGGGGTATACCGACATGGTTGAAGCAGTAAGCTATGTTAGTGTGACATATTTGTGAGTACCGGTAACCCTTGAGTAGTCAAGGAGAGTACGGGGCCGCTGTGTGATGTCATGAAGCACTAACGAACTCTTAGAACCTTAATTGACCATCTTAGCCTTTTAGGGGTAGTGAGATGACCGACTTTGGTGCAGTCCGAAGTTGGTAGATCCTCGATACTACACTCTTTTGAGAATTGTTTTCTTGGAATATTTTGGTCGCCAGTGAGTGGCTAAACCGAAACAATGAACACAGAAAACAATCCAATGATATTGAGCTCTTTAGAACCCGGTTTCTATTTTAGGACAGGATGAGCCAACTAACTTCAAGAGGGTACTTACCTGAACCTCATGCAAGCCTAAACCTAAGGACTTGTGTGAATATGTTTGCCTGTATATGCACTCACTTGCCTTTTGCATACATGTACATAACATCATAACATCATACCATAGCATTTTCAATAACCATTTCAAGGAGCTTGAGGGTTCTTTTGATGCAGGGTTACGTTGAACCAGACGTCTATCAAGGGGCAAGGGGTTTCTCCTCTAACCAATGCAATCAAAGATCAAGTGCAACAACTTGAATCAGTGGCTATGACCCACTCGACATGGTGAGCTTGATTCTCGTGGAAAGACATCCACCGATACAAAGTTCTCTAGTCAGAGTTCAAGTACAACAACTTGAATCAGTGGCTATGACCCACTTGACAGGGTGAGCTTGATTCTCGTGGAAAGACATCCACCGGTGCAAAGTTCTCCAATCCAAGAGCAAAGTTCAACCTCTAACATTTTCTTGTGTTTACCCCAAGAGATCCTTGAAAGCATGCGTCTACATATCATGCATTGCATTTTGACAGTCTTTCCTTTTTCAAGTTTCCTTACTCTCCTGCTGTTTATTTCAGCAAGAGATGGCTCTAGAAAGGTCTGTCAAAGACATCCAAGACCAGACTGCTCAGCTGCAGGAGATGTTCCTGAACTTGTCTCTGGGGCAAGAAGAGATGAAAGCTCTCCTCACAAAGGGCTTGGAGAATTCCAACAATGCCAAGAGTGATCAGCTTGCGGAGCTGCAGTTCGACCTGACAACATTGAGGACCCAAATGATGGGACAGTTGGTGGGCCAAATGGCTCTCATCCAAGACCTATCTCAAAGACAAGAGGAACTCAGAGTTCTTGTCCGCCAACTGCTTCCAAACAACCAACTGGGGCAAACGGCTGAGGTTGAGGAGCAAGTCACCGCTCAGCCTCCATCCACTCAAGAAGACAATGGGAAGGCTCCTTTGCTTGATTCAGGGTCATAAGCCCATCAACAACCTCGCCAGCGTCAACGGGGTAATCAGCGTAAGCAAGAAACGTCGGGAAGACAGTTTACGGAGACTGAAATACCATCATTTTTCATACTAAAGCGCCTGTTGGAGGTCAATTTGCTTACCTTAAAGGACCCTCCTCAGAAGCCCAATATCTCCTGTCCTCACTATCGTCCCGACGCATTTTGTGTTTACCACTCCTACAGCCCGGGACACGACACCAACGACTGTTGGGCCTTGAAGAACAAGATTCAAGATCTGATCGACATTGGGGTGCTGGAATTCTTGCCAGACGGAGAGATGAAAATCTTCCGTTAAAGAGTTCTCCACTTGAAGTGACGAAGCTCAAGCTGAAAGACTTTTGCTTCTCTTTGAATTTTCAAAGTTGTAATTTCTTTTGTTGTCAAACAATTATCTGTTGATGTTAAACTCTGTTTTCATTAATGCATTGCATATGTTTGTCTTGAATTCATCCATTCGTTTTCACTACTCTTATGCTTTTCTTTATGATATTTGACTCTTGATAAAAAGCTGCAAGCCTTTAGAGGGAGGATGACGAAACAATACCATGATCTTATACAGTATGCTTTCGAACAGACCTTGCTGATGATGTACAGGCATTTCTTTCAATTCCCAAACACTGGAGTTATAAGGAAGTTAATCCCTAGTCAACCCCTTCGAGCCAAAGAAGTAGAAGTTTTCTGTTCTAAGCAATTAAAACCTTTGATATAAACCTGGGGCAGGGTAGTCTCTCAGTTAATTCAAAAGAAAATGCGCATTAAAGTTGCAAACTCTCAGTTCGTAATACAACGAACGACGTCGAAAAAGAAAACTTTCCTTTGGAATCAAAAGACAGGGGTGGTTCCCTATCACATAGACAGTCAATCTCTCAAAAAGAGAAAAAGCCCACTGAGCCAAAACCTATAAAGGAGGCTTAAGAAAGCTGGGGCATCCCGCTGACAGTAATCCCGGAAAACGGTAGCAGTCAGGCAAAAGTTAGGGATAACAAATCAAAATCAAAATAGTGAGGTCATTACAAAATCCTCAACAACATGAAAAATGTTGAAAAAGAAAAAGGAGATGATGACTGTCTCCCCAAATTCAAACTGGTGAACCATCGCCCAAAAGTCGTTCCAAACTCAAAACAGAGTATGACGCAATTAACTGAGCTTAGGTATGAAGAACATCACGAAGAGCGGGTGGGTACAAATATACTTTGAGCCTTTATCCTTTGTTTCTTAAACCGTGAACCAGGCCACGTTACAACCCTTCAAAAGTCCTAATTGAAGCATGGGTTAGTTCGAAAGCATACTGTTACAAAAGGTATCCTGACTCCTGTAGGGCTTTACTCTAAATCTTGTGTTGACTTGTCTTGTGAAAAGTTTTCTGCTAAAAAACGCATTTTTCAAAACTTCGAGACAAACATAAACTTTGCATTGCTTGAATATCACTGTCTTCATTTGGCTTTTTGTTTGACAGCGAAGAAATTCGTACAGCGAACGTTCGGAGGAACGAAAACTCTCTCAGTAAGTAAAAATCACTTCAAGAGGATAACACTTCCATTGTAAATCTCCTATCAACAGGGGGCATGACATGTCACCAACCTGGGGCAGTCCAGTCGAGGTCCAACAGATCTTTCAAAATCCAGTTAACCTGGGGCAGTCCAATCAAGATTTCAAGAAATCTCTCAATATGTAGAGTAATCTGATTCAAGACTCCTTCATCACCACTTGGGGAATTCGAATGTCAAAAGTGTTCAAAAAAAAACCCGATGCAGCTTTACACGATCTCATCATCAGGAAGCCCTACACCGGTTCCTCCTCAAGATTTCTGAAAACAGTTTACGGATTCTTCCCAACAACGGATGTTAATCTATCGCTTGTTCAGATGCAACTTTTGAAAACAGTTTACGGACGCTTCCCAATAACGGATGCTGCTCTATTGCTTATTCAACTTCAAAACCACTGAAAACAGTTTACAGATTCTTCCCAACAACGAATGTTAATCTACCAACTTGTTCAGATGCAACCTTTGAAAACAGTTTACGGACGCTTCCTAACAACGGATGCTGCTCTATTGCTTATTCAATCTCAAGATTTCTGAAAATAGTTCACGGGTTCTCCAAGTAACGGATGTTAACCTATCACTTGTTCAGATTCTTCTCAAGACTTCTGAAAACAGTTTATAGATTCTTCCCAACAACGGATGTTAATCTATTACTTGTTCAGATGCAACCTTTGAAAACAGTTTACGGACGCTTCCCAACAACGGATGCTGCCCTGTTGCTTATTCAACTTCAAGACGCTCTGAAAACAGTTAACGGGTTCTCCAGTAATGAATGATAACCCATTGCTTGTTCAGACTCTTCTCAACATTCTGAAAACAGTTCACGGGTTCTCCAAGTAACGGATGTTAGCCTATCACTTGTTCAGATTCTTCTCAAGACTTCTGAAAACAGTTTATGGATTCTTCCCAACAACGAATGTTAATCTATCGCTTGTTCAGATTCCAAGCCTTCACCTGCAGCAATCAGAGGACTCTCGCAATCCCCAGCCAGAGAACCTTCCAGAAGCCAACTCCACTCAGAGTCAAGTTTCATTATCCCTAGCGAAGCTAAAACTTCAAATTATCAATCCCTAGCGGAGCCAGACTAATGAACCTTCTCCCCACAGAGTTTGGTTCCCCAGTGAAGTCACCAGAGATACTTCCCACCAAGCTGAAGATTCTCAGTCTTACCTCCCCAGCATGAGTCTACTAGTTTGGAACTCCCCAGTAGAGGTCATCAGGAATTCTCTTCCCCAGCAACGGCCAAGGAATTATTTTCCCGGCAGCGGGCGAGATTCTTTTATCTTCAGCCGTCCAAGATTCATTTATCCTCTGCAAGATAGCTCATCAGCTTACATGCGCATTCATCACATTCATGTCATAAACATTGATGTCAGATACATTGCATCATACATCATGACATTGCATACGACTAACCCTTTACTTTTTCAGGTAAGATCAGTCGACAGACAAAGATCACCTCCCGAGATTCATCCAGAAATAGTTCAGATGTGACCCGGACACGGCGACATTCTGATACTTATTCCGGATCCATTCAGACGCATCATCAGGAAACCCTACACCGGTTCCTCTTCAACTTCAAGACTTCTGAAAACAGTTCACGGGTTCTCCAGTAACGGATGCTAACCTATCACTTGTTCAGATTCTTCTCAAGACTTCTGAAAAACAGTTTACGGATTCTTCCCAACAACGGATGTCAATCTACCAACTTGTTCAGGTGCCAACTTTTGAAAATAGTTTACGGACGCTTCCCAACAACGGATGTGGCTCTATTGCTTATTCAATCTCAACTTCAAAATAGTTTACGGATTCTCCAAACATGGATGTCAATCTATTGCTTACTCGGACCCCCAATTCAGAGATGTTCCAAAGCATGGGTGCCTTTCTGATACTCGTCCACTCACCATTGACATACAGTTCAATATTTCCAAATGGCATCTTTAAGCCCATTATCAGATGGCATCTCTAAGCCCATCCCCCGACAAGATTCTATCGCACCAGATGGCATCTTTAAGCCCATCACCAAATGGCATCTTTAAGCCCATTCACCTCTACCATCACATCGCCGAGTGCAAATTTTCTGGGCACTTTAGTGTCCAATCTTCTTTTACCTTCAAGTCGCGAAAGGAAAACTTGCCAATCTAACTCTTTAGGTTCAAGAAGATTGAACAGGGGCAACTGTTGTACCCCAAAATTTGCCCTCGCATTTTTCCACAAGAAATAACAACTTCAGGCTTTTCATGATCTTTCAAACTGGCTCAAGAATCAGTCAAACAGACTTTTCTCGTCAGTCAGGACACAATTAGGGTTTTATTGATTTTCAGGGCTCTGGAATATTTCATACAGTTGGCTTAGGGTTTTGGTTGATTTTGGCTCAACTTCGATCAGGCGAACGCTCTTGGGCATTTAATAAGGAATTAGGGTTTTTGTGGGCACGTTCTCAGAAGGATTTAAATTCTACAGCACTTTGCGAGTTATTCCGAGATTTGGGTTGGATTCGCATTGTTTGACTTAATCAGTAAAAATAATGCATTGGGTTTGAATTCACATTTGTTTGTTTGAGCCAGTCAAAAGATATATGCAATTTGGATTTACAGTGCTTGGTAAAAATCAGTGAAAAGGGAATGCGCCTGATCAGTTGTTTTGATTAACTGTTGCTTTGCTTTGGATGTTAGAAATGCCAGGTTTAACTGCTCAAATTGCTAAAGCTTTGTTTATTTAAATTATTTATTATTCTGAGGTTAAGTGATTGGAATTTATTTTTCAATTATTTTAATTCAAAGAATTTTAAATAATAAATAAACAATAAAGAAAGAAATAGAATTAATTGGATAATAAAGACTTTTATTTATTCTTGAATTATTTGTACAATTATTGTTTATAATTTAATTACAAGCAATGATTTTACATTAATTTAAATTTAAATAAAAAGAAAACTATCTTATTTTTTCTAATTCTTCATTCTTCATTTAGCACCCCTCTCCATTCAAATGTTCATCTGCAAAAGAAAAGAAGAAAAGTCAAAAAGCAGATAAAATAATAAATGACAGATAAATAAAAGACAGTTCATCATTAAGGACCACTGATTGGGATCAGTTAACCCTCTCTGCAAATCACGGGATTTCTCCCGGTTCACAAAGAGGGAAGAATTTTATTTGCTAATCATGAATGCAAAGTTGAAAAAAATGCAAAGTTTGTCAACACATTGCACAATTCAAAAATCTCAAACAGTACTGCACAAATTCAAACCCAACTAAAGGTCCAAACTGAATCACAACCTCCAAACTAAAACTTTCTGCCAAAAATGCAAGTTACTATCCAAAAGGCTACTCAAAGCTGTCAATAAAGAAGATTTGGAAAAGATACAAAGTACAAAAGCTGTCAAAAGAAGAGACAATATGCAGAGGAAATCTATTATGCAAGCAAAACATTTTCTTTTCATCATTTCCCAAGATAAGGGTGGCCCTTTCAGAACAAAGGTACAACACAAACATAGTTTAATATATTTAACTGTACTGAGAGAGAGAAAAGAAGAGGAAAAAAAGAGAGCAGGTTTTTAGGCTTTAGGCAGGAAGGAAGAAAAAGATAAAACAAAAAATTGAACACAGTGGATAAGGAGGAGGAGCAAAACCAATACAAAAAAGATATACAAACTGATAAGCCTCCAAGTCAAAAAGAACCTTGGAACCTGTTTTGTCAACACAAAAAACCAGTTGCAAAAAGGCCATTAACCTGCATATGCCAAACCTGCTTGAAGCAAGTCACAAGCATAAACCTGCAATGGCCTAGTAAACCATACAACCTGCATATGCCAAACCTGTCTAGCTTCAAGCCTAATCAAATACATCAAAAACCAGATAACCTGTTAAGAAGCCTCACCCTGCCTGAAGCCTAACCTTAAGCAAGAAACCTTGAGAACCCAACCTGCCTAAACATCAAACCTGAAGCATCATACCTGCCTAAACTGAAAAAACCTCAAAACCATAACCTGTACCATTCAGTTCAAGCCTCATAACCAGTCAAACCTGCCTTAAGCTTGCAATAAGCCTAAAACCTGTAAGAAACCTGTCAAGGCCTAACCTGAATAACCAAGCCCATAACCAGTTCATCAAAACCTCATAACCATAAAAACATACAAACCTGTATACCCTGTGTACAACATAAACCATCAAGCTAAAATATCCAGCCTAACCAACTCTAAGCCCTCAGAACACTCATCATTGGGCAGTAAATAAAGCATATTCAAGGCAACTCAGAGAGGGGACAAAATAAGCATATTCAAGGCAATAGAAGGGAGCTTAAAGAACCAGAGGCAACATCAAAGCATCCAAAGCCAAACCACAGGCCCTCAGAACCCTAGGCTCTTCATTGGGCAAGCAACAAACACTCAAAGGCAAATCGTTCAAAAGCGTACAGAGGCACATAAACAAAAGGCATTCAAAAGCATTCAAAGGCATTCAAAGGCATTCAAAGGCAAGCGTAAAAGGCAACATAAGCAACGAGTACACAGGGAGAGAAGAAGAAAAAAGTGAATTTTCAAAAAGGGGTTTTCAGTCAGTTCATCATAAAACCCTAAATTGGCAAAAAAAAAGGTAAAGATACCAGTTAAAGCTCTCATCGCGCCATTTTCCTCCACCGCTGAGCCTCCTAAGCACCTCCATCTTCTTCCTCCCCTCTGTCAAGGTAGTTATCTTTTTCCCCTTTCTTTTCGTACCTCACACAAGACAAACCAAAACGCATTAATCAATAAAACACAGAATCAGATTCAACAATCAAAGAATCTTAACATGCAAATCTAAAACGTCTAACAAATTTGAGACATTTCGTTACCTTGTTTTACCGTTGCTTGAACGAACGCGAGGGGGAGGACGAGAGTTGGCACTGGTGGCTAGGCGGAGGAGATTGCACTCAGGAACGATTGGAGAAGGCAAAGTAATGAACGAAACCCCCCAAGACGGCGCCGCTCTCAAAACCCTAAGCATCCAAATGAAAACACAATAGAACCCTAAAACATCTTGTGTCAACATGGGCTTTGCCCATTTCTGAACGCCTAAGGCCCATTCAAAAAATGTTTACCCTTTTTTATAAAATAAACATTACTCTTGTTAATTAATCAACTTAACCACCTTTTATATATATATAGAACAAATTATTTTGTTAATAAATTAACACCAAACCTTTTTATATTTTTAAACACAATATCCTTCTCTCTAATTTAAAATACTTAATTTGTACATAACAAATAAAAATACCTTTTTCTAATTTAATTCTTGATACTTATTTAAAAAAAACATACTTTTGGTATATAACAAATAAAGATACTTTTTTTTAATTATTATTACACAATACAATTAAATTGAAAACTTTTTTTTCATACATATTAAAAATGTACGAGATTATAAGGATAAATTAAATAAACATTTAATTTTTTTCTTTAAGTCAAAACAATACTTAATACACATTCAATTTCACATCTCTAACTTGTAAATACTTACATACACGTATACACGTACACTTACACAATACATTTGCCTTGCTCCTATACACATTTTGCTTATATTTGTATATTCGTTACATTTACATTTGATCGATTCGATTTGGTTGTAACTTATTGGACATTACATTCCTAAGTCTCATCCCCATTCATAAATTTGTACCCCCACTCCCGGATACTTATTTTGTAATAGCGTAGATTTTACATTTTTGCAATTTACCGCTTTCAATTATACCATGGTTAGACTTAGGGTTTGCATGTACATAAAACCAAACGCTAGATAACCTAATACAAGACAAATACATGAAATCAATACACAATCACACTTGCACCCTCTAGGGTAATCCCACATGTTGCCTTCCAAAATGGGCCATGCTTGCACGTCGAGTATCTTTGGCAAAACAAATTCAAATGATCATAAAGTCCCTCGATGACGCTTTCAAATGTTGCCTAAAACGGAATGATCATAGTCCCTTCAAAGCAAATTGCCAAAGACACTTGGCACCATTGCATTCATGGTCCATACGATGACCCGCGCCCATCCCGAACAAACTTCCTAAACGCAAGATTGTCCACCAAATTCAATGGTGGAACAAGATTGTTAAAAAGGGTTGAAAACATAGAGAAAACCTTTGAGTACAATAGGGTAGACAAAACTCTTAGTTACTTGAGATCAACTTGCAAAAACGCTTGCCTTCTTTTCAAAAACCACAAGCACTTTCAAAACAAACTCTCAAAACATTTTGAAACATCTTTTCGAAAGATACACACCTTTGTAAAATATTCGAGTAAAGAATTGTTACAAGGTTAGCCTAAAACAAGGCATCTTCTTCCAAAACATTTTCAAACACACACACACACACACACACACACACACACACACACACACCATTTCCAAGCAATCGAAAATCAAGGCAAGTGATCTAAAAAACCAAGTAACTAAGAGTCCATGGATAACCATGGATGAAAAGGGTGCTAATACCTTCCCTTTTCATAATCTACCCCCCGGACCCACGAAATATCTCAAAAGGTTTTTGCTGTGCTTTTTTAACCCTTCCTTTAGGATAAAATAAAAAGTCGATGGCGACTCTTGCTCAACCTCACAAGTGCGAATACAAACGCAAAACTCATAGTCAGTTCTCCCACCGTATCACAGTTATCCATGGGCTCTTAGTTACTTGTTTTAGATCACTTGCCTTGATTTTCAATTGCTTGAAATGGTGTTTGTGTGTGTGGTTTTTGAAAATGTTTTGAAAAAGATGCCTTGTCTAGGAAACCTATGTAACAATTCTTGTTTGAATGTTTTGCAAAGGTGTTTGTCTTTTTGAAAAGATAATTCAATGTTTTTGAAAGTTGTTTTGGAATTGCGTTGTGGAGTGTGTTTGAAAAATGGCAAGGATGTTTTGCAAGATTTTTGATCAAGTAACTAAGAGTTGTCTACCCTATTTTACTCAAAGATCTTTCTTATGCTTTTTAACCCTTTTAACAGTGTTGTTTCACCATTGTATTTGGTGAACAACCTTTGCTAAAACGCCCATGCTCGAGGGACATGACTATTTTCCGAGGCAACAAGTGAGATTATCCTAAGGGTGCATGTGTGCAAAGTGTGTTATTTACATGCATTTAGTCTTTGATTTTTAGGTTGTCTACTTGTTGATTTTATCTTACCATACACGCCTAATTAGTAGCATTTGTACAAAGTAAATAAAATGCAGAAAGATAAAATCCTACGCTATTACAACCATATCGAAAGGCATAAAATATAAAGGCAAAAATAAAATAAAAGCAAGAAAAATGAAGGTCTTTCGATTGGGGAAGAAAAACCTTCGATTCTGCACTTTCTGGATCTCTTCGATTTGGCCTGAAAAAGGGTGAAGGCATGACTTTTGACTGAAGCCTCACGGCCAGCATGCTGTGCCTTTCGATTGGGACCAGCAGGACAGCATGTTGTGCCTTTCGATTGGGACCAGCAGGACAACATGTTGTGCCTTTCGACTGGGACCAGCAGGACAACATGTTGTGCCTTTCGACTGGGCCTGGAACCAGTATAAGATGCAATCTGCCTTTCTGCCTCCTTCGATTGGGCCTGGAGTCAGTGAGGTGCAATCTGCATTTCTGCCTCCTTCGATTGGGCCTGGAGTCAGTGAGGAAGCCTGAGGCTTCGTTTCATATTCCTGTTTCCTGTTTATTTCATTTGAGATATTAAATAGCAACATGGTCTAAGGCCATGCTATCATTACCTCAGGGCCAGGTCAGTTCTTAAAGCATTTGTAATAAACCAAAGAGCAAAACTAAAAGGAGAGGCAGTAAAAACAAACGAAAAGGTAACAAACACTATGTACATGTTTGAAACGAAAAGGAAGCTTATTTACATGTTATACTAGAAATGAAGGGGTCAAGGTTAATAATGACTTACCTTGCTTGAGGCTGGAACGTGTGCTGGGCCTTTAAGTGGTTTCCTTGAATGCTTCTGGATTCGAAAGGAGGAACCAGGGGTTATGTCTTTGATACTGGATTCGAAAGAGAAGAACAAGTGTGAGGTTCTTCCTACTGGATTCGAAGGGTAACAAGGTATAAGGATGTTTCAGATTCTAAGTGTTTGGATTTTGGGTATGTATTTGATGAGTGTTTAAGTGTTTGAGAAAATTTGGTGTTTTTGAGAATTTCTGAAGATTCGTTCGACTGGCCAACAGATCCTTCCTTTAGCTTTGCATAAATTCTTCAATTTATAGAGAAAAAGAAATGGATATGTTTGAAAACAGCCAGCCTTGCAAAAAATAATAAAATACTGTAACGTGACAGTACAAGTGGGGGGGGGGGGGGCTGCTGGCAGTTATGGTGCAGAAGATGTGACTGAGGCCTCTGACGTTGCTTGTGCTCAGACCAAATTCAGGTTGACATCTGCTTTTGTGATAAAGTACTCTCTATGAAAAGAAAAAGTATGTAGCCTTTAACCCAGAACAGTAGTATCCAGAAGGTAAAGTTTAAAACCTTTGTACAAGCTTCTGACTATATAAAGATTTGGACGCAACACAGCCTGACAAACGAGATTTGGTCTTGAGCAAGAGTGAGATCGTAGCACACCTGTTTGAAGGAAGCCTTTGCCTCAGTCGAAGCTTGTGGTCGAAACAAGCTAACTCGAAGGAAGCTATTGCCCAAGCGAAAGCTCATGCTCGAGGGAAGCATACTTCCCAATCGAAAGCTCATGCTCGAAGGAAGCATATTGCCCAATTGAAGCCTGGGTCGAAGCAAACATATTTCCCAATCGAAAGTCCGTGTTTGAAGGAGGCTTAAAGTTCAACATGAAGGACATATCCAAGTTTCATTCGAAGGAGGCTCTTGCTCCACTGAAGTTTTCATCCAGGCACAAAGAAGGTGAGTGCCCAAACGAAGACTTGCCTTGCAGGGGGTACATGTGGCCAGTAGGTCATGGCCTTCGATTGCAAGCATGCAGGAAGCAAAAGACACAAACGAAACCTGCAACAAGAAGTCACATGCCCAGGCGAAAGAAGCACGCTAGCAGCCACTTTGAGAAATCGAAAGAAGCCAAGAGTCAATCGAAGGATGCTGATCGAAAGAGTCCTAAAGGCCAATCGAAAGAGGTGAAACGAAGAACACTTGTATTTCTCCAATTTTTGTCAAAATAATATTTTTATCTATTTTCTCTATTTTTGACAGTTTCCAAAGTACTTGTGCAAGCTTGAACCTTGAGAATCCTTGTGAGAAAGGCCTTGATAATTGAGAGGACAAATTTAGGGGTACAACAGTTGCCCCTGTTCAATTTTCTTAAACCTGAGTGTGATCGGTGGATCTGGAACTGACTGTTTAACGCTGGTTCGCGAAATGTCGCGGAAGCAAGAGTCGCCACCGTCTTTTATTTTCTCCAAATGGAAAGGATAAAAGCACAGAAAAATTCCTTAAAGAGATTGCTCTCGGTTCGGGAGGTAGATTATAGAAAGGGAAGGTGTTAGCACCCTTTCTATCCATGGTTATCCATGGGCTCTTAGATACTTGCTCATTGTGTTTTCAAAAATGGTTTGTTTGCTTTTCAACTGTGGGTTTTTTAAAAAGTTTCTTTGAAAATTTCAGTTCGACTCTTGTATCGGTCCTCAAGAGTGTTTGAAAAATTGCTTTCGAAAGCTTTTTGAAAATGTGTTGGTGTGAAAAGTATTTTTGAATTTGTTTTGAAATTTAGAGCAAGTATCTAGAGTCGTCTACCTACCCTAAGGAATTCGTCTGTGTAAATGTCCTTTAAAGTAATGCCATCCCACCATTGAGAGGTAGGTAGCACCACCGTTGGAGGTGTTCGGGTCAATTCGAGGTTCGGGACATGGTGATCACCAGAGCAATGGGAAGACACCTTAGAAGCTACCCTCATGCCAGGTTCCCGGATCATGAGGACTTGCTAAGACATCCTCTACTCGACGATCACCTTTCGAGGCAAGGCAACAGTGAGGCGTACCCTAGGGGTGGTGTGTGCGATTTGTGTGTCGTTTTCAGATATTTTGTCTTTTGTCATGTCATGGGTGATCTATGCGTTTGTTTTTATTTTTTTGTCATTCATTCTTGCATGCATTTATTTAACAGTTAAAAAAGATGCGGGAAAAGTAAATTCTAAGCTATTACAAATGGCGCGGGTCCACATCGCCAAAATTAAACCAGGACCCGATTTGACAGAAAAAGTAAAGAAAGTAAAAAAAATAAGGAATTAAAAACGCGAGAAGTTAATTACAAGGCTTCGGGAGAGATACACAAATATTTAAACGAAATAAAATAAATATGCGAATTAATAAGAAATTAAGAACGAGGGCGTTGGACCCTTTTGCAAAATTTAAATTAATGATGGAGTTAATTAATTAAAAAAAGAAAGAACTTGTTTTTGGTATTTTTTAGTATTTAAGGATTTAATATAAAAAAGGAAAAATTAATTGAAATTAATACTAACCCTAATTCTAATGGCTTTTAATTTATTAAGAAAAATGTTGAAGTTTTTAACCTAAAAGTAACCCTAATTTTTACATGCAAATTTAATTATAAAAAAAAAAAGTTTAATTATTTAATATATTTAGGAAAGAAAAATAAAAAGGGTGAAAAATTATTAATTAAACCTAATTCTACATTTTTTAGATTTTTGTTAAAAGAATTAAAATTAAAACCTAATTTAAGACTAAATTTAATTACGTGCAAATTTATTTAAGAAAATACTAAAATAAAATATTTATTATATTTTTCCCTTTTCTGATTTTTATGTTTTTTTTTATATGTTGTGAAAATAATTAATTTAAACAAATAATTAAAATAAAAATAAAACAATGCAAAAGAAAATATTCAAAATAACAAACCTAGGGGGGTGTCAGTCCCCAACATGGAGGTTGAAGTTTAGTAATCTGGCCCATTTATTTTGGCCTGTTTGGACTTTTGCTGGACACGTGCCTGTGCGTTGACTGGGACTCACCGTGTATCTCAATTCTTGGCCTTTGATTGGATTCTGTTTGGACGCGTGGACGTTGGATTGTGAGAGTGCATCATGGTCTTCAACGTTGGCGCTACATGTGAATGTTAATGGAAAAATAATATTGAAAGTATGAAGACCTGGGGCTCGAACCCAGGTCATGTGCTTTACCAATCCTTATGCTTGCCAGTGGAGCCAGATGCGCATGTTGTATATATAATAACGAATAAATAATAAAAATAAAAATTGGTTAGTGGCATGAAAAACATAAAAAAACGCGCGCTGATTTAAAAAGACCAATCATGGCTGGCCACAAATTCATCTTCTTCATGGGATTTTATTTTCCTGAAACATAAACAACATAAGCAACGGTCTTTGATGTGTTCTCTTAGGCCAGCTTTGGAAAAATAGCGATTAGCCCCAGGGGCTCTATAAATTGAGCGCGAGTATGGGTTTTTCTTCGTCCAAGTGCGCTGATCATGACCATGGTACTGTGGCTTGCTAATTTTATAGGACCAAGAAATCCCCAATTCAGAATCCTGTAAACCCTAAGAAACGATAATGGTATTTTGACATATAACGCGTAAAACTTCAATTAAAGCACATGATTAGTTTGCAAACATCATTATAAACACAAACATAACAACAAAATGCGTTAACAATGCATGTATGATAAAAACTGATTTAGAAATTTTCTTCACCAACTTCCATGGTGATCTTACGTTTCCTTGAGTATGGGGCTTGGGGAACGATTGGAATATGTCCTGTAACCTTCAAGGAAGCTAATGGAACAAAAATTATGTCTTGAATCGCCCTGGAAGTGAGTTTTCAGAATTGAGTTTCTTAACAAAATTTCAATTTTTTATTTTCAGGTTTCTGAGCAGCTTTTCTGTTCCCCAGCATTAGGTTTTCGTTCATGCTTATGTAATGAGTGAATTAGGTTAACAATTCTGATCAAAATCTCTTTCATTCATGGATTTTGAGATTTGATTTTCCATCATTATTTTTTCAATCTTTCCATGTGCTTTTTGATACAAATCAACTCCAATCTCTCCAAATATTTCCCTATTTGAATATGCACGAAATCTTGAGGATAAAACATGTACAAAAAGATTGGAAAACTTAGGTTAGCATTTTTCATGTATTTAATTTGATTTAAATGAATTATTATTAATAAAAATTCAAATAAATAAATAAAAAATGAATAAAACTTCCCTTTGGGCCAAGTGGTCGTGCACATGTCATGGATGATGAATTATGGAAGAAAAATGGGCCCATTAGCAAATTTAGGTCATTTGAATCAATGTTGACTTTTCAAAATATCCAAAAATTTCCCAACTTCCACAAGGCATAACTTGCTCAATTTTAAAGCTTTTCTCATGTTCTTGGACATTTTGGAAAGGTCTTTGAGTCCTCTAACCAATGACTTTGGTCCCATGTCATTTTGATTTACCAATCTCAAGTTATGGCCTTTGACTTAAAGTCCCTTTTTGTTGACTTTTGAAAATGACCTATAATGTTGAAATTGATAACTTTTTGTTAGAGCATTTCTTGGGCTTGAAGTATGAAGATGAGTTGTAGGAAATGTCTTTCTCTTCAAAATGAGCTTTGGATGGAATTTTTCTGATAATCCATGTGAAAGTTATGCTCTGGTCAATTTACAGTTGACTTTTCCAGTTGTCCAAATAAGGAAACTTTTGCATCTTGATGATTTTTGAGCCAAGCTTTGAGAATCATGATCAAGCATTGATCAAATGATGTTTGTGGCTTCAAAATGAGATGTTGATCAAAAATTTGAACTTTTGGCTGTCAAATGACCATTTTGCCCCTATAGTTGACTGTAGTGCAATTAGGGTTTTGACTGTGCAATTTTGAGCTGAATGTCTTGAAACTTGATATGAGGATGCTTGACCATATTTGTAGGCTTGTGAGACTTGATTGGGCCCCTTTGAAACTTCATTTTCTTGATCAGAACACAAACCCTAATCTTGACTGTTTAGGAGACCCTTGACTGTGCAACCCTTGGGGAGATTTTGAAGCTTTGACTTGGCAATTTCTTGAAGAATATGGGAGGGCAAATTTTGGGGTACAACAGTTGCCCCTGTTCAATCTTCTTAGACCTGAGGATGCAGATTGGCTGACGTGCCTTTCGTAATCCGAGGGTGGAAGATGATTGAACACTAGAGTGCCCAGAAATTTGCGCTCACATAGTAGCAGGGTGATGGAAATGGGCTTATAGATGCCATTTGGAGATCGATGAGTAGGGTGATGGGCTTATAGATGCCATCTGGATGTTGATCGCATAAGAGATTCCTTTGCGAGAACTTGCGTACCTGCAAAAGAAAAATGAGTACCTGACATGCTGCAGGAGCTGGTTTTCAGATGCTTAGTATAGATGTGTCCTGACTGGTTACAGGAGCTGGATCTGGAGCTTCACAAGATGATGAATGAACCAGGGATGGTTACTACCTTAGCATGAATGGTAAGAGAACCTTGGGTGACTTTAACTTCAACAACGCTCGTTGAGAAAATCTTGATGGGAATTACCATCTTCGCAGTATCGGGAAGAGAACCAAAGGAAATTATAATCTGAAAGGGAATTACATCTCACGCACCGTCGGGGAGAGGACCATAGGAAATCATAACCTGAAAGGGAATTACATCTCACGCACCGTCGGGGAGAGGACCATAGGAAATCATAACCTGAAAGGGAATTATCACCTCACGCACCATCGGAGAGGGAACTGTTATACCCCAAAATTTGCCCTCCCATATTCTTCAAGAAATTGCCAAGCCAAGTCACAAAATTCCCCAAGGGTTGCACAGTCCAACTGTCTCCTATACAGTCAAAACTAGGGTTTGTGTCCTGACCAAGAAAAGGAAGTGTTCAAAGGCTCAATCAAGTCTCATATGCTTACAAACATGGTCAAGCATCCTCATATCAAGTTTCAAGGCATTCAGCTCAAAATTGCACAGTCAAAACCCTAAATTGCACTACAGTCAACTGTAGGGGCAAAATGGTCATTTGACAGTCAAAAGTTCAAATTTTTGGTCAATATATCATTTTGAAGCCACAAACATCATTTGATCAATGCTTGATCATGATTCTCAAAATTTGGCTCAGAAAATCATCAAGATGCAAAAGTTTCCTTATTTGGACAGCTGAAAAAGTCAACTGAAATTGACCAGGGCATAACTTTCACATGGATTATCAGAAAAATTCCATCCAAAGCTCATTTTGAAGAGAAAGACATTTCCTACAACTCATCTTCATACTTAAAGTCCAAGAAATGCTCTCACAAAAAGTTATCAATTTCAACATTATAGGTCATTTTCAAAAGTCAACAAAAAAGGACTTTAAGTCAAAGGCCATAACTTGAGATTGGAAAATCAAAATGACATGGGACCAAAGGCATTGGTTAAAGGACTCAAAGACCTTTCCAAAATGTCCAAGAACATGAGAAAAGCTTAAAAATTGAGCAAGTTATGTATTGGAGAAGTTGGGAAATTTTTGTGAAATGGCAAAAGTCAACTATCCTTGAAACTTCAATTTTTGACAAAAGGGCCCACTTTCTTCCACTTGATTCAGCCTTGTCATGCCACACACGTGTCCCATGATTAATTTCAAGATCAAACATTGATTTTTCTATTTTATTTAATTTTTATTAATTTAATTCATTTTAAATCTTTAATAATTCAAATAAAATTTAAAAATCAATGGAATAGTGTCATTTGAATTGGAATAGCTTCCATATATCATGTGCCAGCTCACAAACTCATGCTAGGGTTATGTTGTACACCAAGTCTTGGTTTTGCTTAAAAAAGGGGAAAGTTTGTTAATGGTGAAAAACCTAAGACTAGTTCTCTCATGGGCATGGATCAAGGCCAGCTAATGACTTAATTCCCTTACCTCATAAGTACTGAGTCTAACCCTAATCACAAGACACTGAATGCTGCGCTCAAAGACCATAGACAAACTTGAAGTTTTCTCCATAAAAAGCAAAACTGAAATCATTGATAGAGGTGGACTCAAGGCCTAATTCCTTTTCCAATAGCATCCTCAAGGCTTACTGAACAAATTCCAACCAGAACCATCCATCACCATGCCAAGAATTGGTAGAATAAACATGAACTGTATAGAAAAAAATTGATCATCGTGTTTCATATTTTAAGCATTTTTTTAACATTTGATTCATGGATTCTTGTTCCTCATAATGTTCTGATGCTAACCAATGCCTTTAATTGCATTTTTATGCCATACACGCGATTTCACCATGTTAGCTTTCTAGGGTTTGCAGGTTTTTAAATTAGGGGTTTTCAGACCAAGTGAAATTAGATCACCACAGTACCATGGTTGGATTCAGCGTATGGAGACGAAGAAGAACCAATTGTCGCGCCTAATTTATATTCAATGAGGACCTAATCGCTATTTTCCAGTAGCCCACCTAATGAAACGCATGAAAAATGTTGCCTTTGTGTTTTGTTTACAGGGGCGATGAAGACGATGAAGCGTGGCAAGCTATGATTCGTTGGTTTAAAAATTCGCGCGTTTTCCAGCACTAATCTTGTTTTTCTTTTATAATATTTCTTTGCTTATTATATAACAAATTGGTTAAGTGGCACAGATGGCAAGCGAACGTATGGGCAATGCACAAGACCTGGGTTCGATCCCCAGGTCTTCAATAATTTCAATATTATTTTCTTGTTCACATTCACATGCAGGTTCATCATTGGAGTGCACCATACATCCCCATAATCTAAGCATACACGCGTCTCATGAATTCAAATCAAGGGCAGGGATTCAAAGAGCATGCTACGCCCAGGTCAACGCGCTGACACACGAACTGAAAAGGTCAAATGGACCAAAGCTTAATGGGCCAGCATTCTAAGGCCTATACCTCACAATTGGGACTGAACCCCCCCTGGTTTGCTTCTCTATATTTTTTTTTATTATTTATTTTATTTTCAATTATGATTTTATTTTCTTTATTTGTTTTAATTCAATTAATTATTTACCAAATACAAAAAAATACCTTAAAAACTCAGAAAAAGAGAAAAAAATATAATGATTATTTATTTTGATATTTTCTTGTAAATAAATTAACATGTAATGAATTTAGTTTTAATTAGGATTTTTGCAATTTTAATTCTTTTCATAATAAATATAAAAAAGGTAGAATTAGGTTAATTGACAATTTTCATTCCTTTTAATTTTTCCTTTTTGTCATAATATTATTATTTATTTATTTTCATGATTAAATTGTATATAAAAAATTTAGGGTTTAATTTAGGTTAATTTAACATTTTCATAATAACTAAAAATAATTAGAATTAGGGTTTGACATTTATTTTAATTATAATTAATTCTCTTTTTTCCATTAAATCTTAAAAAACACAAAATACCAAAAAAAACATTTTCATTTAATCTTAATTTTGATTATTAATTAATTTAATTTGCAAAAGGGTCCAACACCCTCGTTTCAATAATTCTTATTTAATTGCGCATATTTATTCTATTCCGTTTAAATAATTATGTATCTCTCCCAAAGCGTTGTAACTTAAACTTCTCGCACTTTTATTTTATTTGCTTTATTTATTTTCCGTCAAATCGGGTCCGATTTAATTTTGGCGATGTGGACCCGCGCCATTTGTAATAGCTTTAGAATTTACTTTTCCGCAAATATTAACTGTTAACAAAGCATGCAAGAATGAATGGCCATAATAAAATCAAGCGTAGATCACAATGAACATGACAAGACAAATATCAATGAAAACGACACACAATTCGCACACACCACCTCTAGGGTACGCCTCACTGTTGCCTTGCCTCGAAAGGTGATCGTCGAGTAGAGGATGTCTTAGTAAGTCCTCATGATCCGGGAACCTGGCATGAGGGTAGCTTCTAAGGTGTCTTCCCATTGCTCTGGTGATCACCATGTCCCTACAAACTCGAATTGACCCGAACACCTCCAACGGTGGTGCTACCTACCTCTCAATGGTGGGATGGCACTACTTTAAAGGACTCTTACACAGACGAATTCCTTAGGGTAGGTAGGTTCTCAAGGATACTTGCTCTAATCTCAAACAAAGAAATCTTTTCACACCAACACTTTTCAAAAGCTTTCAAAGCAAATTTTTCAAACACTCTGATACAAGAGTCGAACTGAAATTTTCAAAGAAACTTTTTTTTAAAACCCACAGTTGAAAAGCAAACAAACCATTTTGAAAACACAAATGAGCAAGTATCTAAGAGCCCATGGATAACCATGGATAGAAAGGGTGCTAACACCTTCCCTTTCTATAATCTACCTCCCGAACCGAGAAACTATCTCTTTAAGGAATTTTTCTGTGCTTTTGTCCTTTCCATTTGGAGAAAATAAAAGACGGTGGCGACTCTTGCTTCCGCGACATTTCGCGAACCAGCGTTAAACAGTCAGTTCCAGATCCTCATGCCTGGCTTGGAGACAGTTTGGTTATGCTCGGAGGGATGGTCCTCATGACATGTTAATTCCTGACATAATTTTTGACTTCGACAACGATACTCAAGGACTTCGCCAGAGATTCATCAAAGCTTGGAGGATGCCCAGTAGGATAGACAGCAAGACACTGGGGCATAAGAATTCCATCCCGTTGGAGCCTTATCTCAAGTGGGTACGAGCCCGCTCCCAGAAGTTAGTGATGCCTTATCCTCATATGCTCCCAGTGATCAAAGAGCCTGTCTTGGAAGGGGAAGTGTCTTACACTATTCAGCATCCTGATATGCCCACATCCTGGGAAGAGATGCAGAAGAGCTGGATCCAGCTTAAGGAAGAGCGGAATTCTCTTGAGACTAGTCTGCGCGCCAGTGAAAAGAAGGTCTTGGAGCTCACCCGCCTGTTGCATGAGGAGAGGAACCTCAACACTTACATAGCTCCAAAGAGGATGCGCAGCATATTTTGGGATTGATTTGATTTTTTTTGTACTTTTGCCCATGAGGCTTTGATGTATTAAACAATGATTTTTCTTAATAACGTGTGTTCCTTTTGGTCTACAACAAATTTGAATTTTCGAACTCTTGAATGCATTGCATAAACACATATCATTCATCATGTGCATCACAGGTACTCTTCTTTTCAGGTTGCTTACTGTCCTTCGCTGTTTATTTCAGCATCATGAACCCTGAATCATCAACCGAGGCATCTATCAAGGCTCTTCAGGCGCAGAACGCCCAATTTCAGGAGCTGATCAAGGGCTTGGCTCAGGGTCAACAAGAGTTGAAGACCATGCTTCTGAAGAAGACTAAGAAGAAGAGGAGGACTGTGCTATTTAACACTGGGCGCAGACTCGGGAACACCTTACAGGTTGAGGCTGAAAGGACTACCCCATCTGTGGGGGAAGGTAGTCACCAAGAAAGGGAGGTCCCTACTCCTGTGGGCTCTGATACTGAAACAGACTTCAACGACGAACAGTACCCTCCTGCTGAAGACCGGTACAAGCAGCTGGAGGACAGATTAAAGGCTATGGAAGTTCAGCGGGTGCCTGGACTGGATTTCGGAGACTTGGGGTTATCTACTGGGGTGGTGATCCCACACAAGTTCAAGGCACCTGCCTTTGTGAAGTATGACGGGGCTTCCTGTCCCAAGATGCATCTCCGTTCTTATGTAAGGAAGATCCAGCCTTACACAGCAGACAAGAACCTTTGGATCCACTTCTTCCAGGAGAGTCTTTCAGGGACTCACCTCGAATGGTTCTATCAGCTGGATGGAATCAGCATTCGTAACTGGGAGGATCTGGCCACTGCTTTTTACAAGCAGTATCAATATAATTCCGACCTCGCTCCTACGCGTACCCAGCTCCAGGGTATGTCGCTAGGGTCGGGTGAAGGTTTTAAGGAGTACGCCCAGAAATGGAGAGACCTGGCTGGCAGGGTGCAGCCACCATTGACGGACCGGGAGCTGGTAGATATGTTTTTGGGGACCCTATCTGGTCCATTTTTTAATCATCTTATTGGTAATTCCTCTGCTGGGTTTACTGATCTGATCCTGACTGGTGAAAGGATCGAGGCCGGTATAAAATCGGGGAAGATACAGAAGGTTGCCTCCTCCAGTACTGAAAAGAAACCCTTCAAAAAGGAGGCTAATGCTGTATATAGCTCCCGGAGACCAGAGCAACCTGAACGCCGCCAATCTGTCAGTGCGGTAATGATTGCCAAACCTGCTGCCGCTCCTCGGCCAACTAATCCTCAAAAGTTTGAAAGACCCCGGAGAGAGTTTACCCGGTTAAGCATGACCTTATCACAGATCCTGCCACAGTTTCTATCCACCAATTTAGTGACTGTCAGGGAGGCTCCAAAGTTTCCCAATACTGCATCCCCCAAGTTTAATCCAAATGCTCGCTGTGCTTACCACTCTGATAGCCCGGGGCATAGCACAGATGACTGTTGGGCCCTAAAGAATAAGGTTCAAGACCTCATTGATGCAAAGGAAATACAGTTTGAGGCGCCCGAGAGGCCGAATGTTGTAACCGCTCCCATGCCCCAGCATGGAGTGAATGCTGTTGAGGAGGATTTGTATGTAGCTTCGGTGGATGATGTTGCTACTCCGCTGCTGACGGTCAAGAGGAACCTGTTGCTAGCCGGTTTATTTCCGGGATGTAGCGAAGGTTGCCCTCTATGTGTTGCTTCCCCTGCTGGTTGTTCTCTGCTGAAGTCAGGCGTCCAAAACCTGATAGATAGTAGAGAAATTTTGTTCAGAAAGACTGTTGTTCCTGCTGCTCCTGTTGAAGAAGTGTCGATCGTTACCATCTTCAACAACCCTTCCAAGGCTCCTTCAAAGAAGCCTGTCCAAATTTTGCCGGTTCACAAGATTGCTCCCATCACCATTACTGTTCCGGGGCCTATCCCCTACAAATCTGATAAGGCTGTCCCATGGCACTATGGGGCGGATGTTTATGTTCTGGGTGTGAAACAAGAGTTCAACATTGATGCTGGTGTCTCCAACATCACTGGGCCTGCTAAGGTCACTCGTAGTGGAAGACTGTTCTCGCCAGACATTGCTCCTCCGGTAATTCATAGGCCTTTGGTCTTCACACCTGCCAGGGTGCCTGTTTCTCCCCCTGACCAAGTATCCACCCCTGCTACCGAGTCATCTGATACTCGGGGCAAGGGGATTGCTGCTGATGTGCCTGCCAGGACGGAGGCACCAAAGACCATTGTTGAGGCTTCCAGGCAGGAAATGGAAGAAATCCTCAAGATAATAAAGAAAAGTGATTTCAACGTTGTAGAACAGCTGGGGTACACCCCCTCTAAAATCTCCATGTTGTCACTGCTGCTGTGTTCAGAGGCCCACGCCAAGGCTCTGATTGCTTTCTTAAAAACAGCCCACGTACCCCAAGAGACGTCTGCTGACCAGTTCACCGACTGTGTGGCCAACCTAACCGCTGATAATGGCCTGGGTTTCTCTGATGCCGATCTGACAGCAAAGGGGAAGAACCATAATGACGCCCTGCATGTCTCCATTGAATGCAGGGGCACTACTCTTGCTCATGTGCTGGTTGACACAGGTTCTTCATTAAACGTGCTGCCCAAGAAGGCTTTGGATAGGCTGGATTGTGAGGGTCTAGAGCTCAAACCAAGTAACATTGTTGTCCGGGCCTTTGACGGGTCCAAAAGAATGGTACATGGTGAGGTGGACATCCCAATCAGGGTTGGGTCACAGGTATTTGATTCAAAATTCTATGTGATGGACATCCATCCGTCCTATTCTTGTTTGCTGGGTCGCCCGTGGATCCACAAGGCTGGAGCTGTGACCTCCACGTTGCATCAGAAGCTCAAGTACCCGGTCAGAGGGAAGATCGTAACGGTGCAAGGGGAAGAGGAGTACATGGTCAGCCACCTCAACTCCTTCAGATACGTAGAAATGGATGGGGAGTTCATTGAAACCCCCTTTCAACATTTTGAGGAAGTGCCACAAACCTTGGCAGCAGCAGAAGCAGTGGATGAAGAGGTTTCTCCTTTGAAGATGGCCTCCTTAAAGGACGTCCGGGCTGTGATCGAAAGAGGTGAATGTGCAAACTGGGGCAAGCTCCCTGATCTTACTCCTAAGACTAACAAGTTTGGGCTGGGTTTCACCACAGAGACTCAGAAAGCAGTGCGCAAGGCGAGAATTGGAAGACCTCCTGTGCTCATCACCCACTCAGAAGTGAATGCTATTGGAGAGGAAGACGAAGTGGAAGAGTCAGAGTTCGATAGCTGGATCTACCCGACGACCGACGGTGGATTGACCAATTGGACTGCTAAAGACTTTACACCCATAACTTTTGTTCCCCAGTAATGAACTTCTTTGTTTTGGATTTGTAATAAACAATAATTTGAAACTATATGGCCCGGTGTCTTACCCGGGACACCGTGGTTTTGTTTATGAGGGCTTTTGTTTGTCACTGTCATATATCATAAATAAAAGCATTGGACGTTTTTCACATTTCAAATTTTGCGCTCCTTTTCTTTCCTTTCTTTACATATTGCAAAACAGCTGTATTTACACACACACTCACTCATACAGGTTTCAATCCACTCTGGATCTCACTGGTAACGACTCTGCTACTGCCAGTTATGACTTCGAAAATCCGATCAACTTAGCCGAAGACGAAGGTGAAGATGATTGCGAAGTGCCTGGTGAACTTGCAAGACTGTTACAACAGGAAGAGAGGGCAATTCAACCCCATGAAGAGCCAGTGGAAATAATAAACTTGGGTGCTGAAGAAGACAAGAAAGGGGTAAAGATTGGTGCCAACCTAGAGCTCAGCGTGAAGCAACGGTTGACTCAGATGCTGCATGACTATATGGAGATCTTTGCCTGGTCCTACGAAGATATGCCCGGATTAGATACCGACATTGTGGTCCATCACTTACCAACTAAAGAAGATTGCCCTCCGGTTAAGCAAAAGGTCCGCCGTATGCGTCCAGAGATGTCTGAGAAGATTAAAGCCGAGGTTATGAAGCAGTTTGATGCCGGGTTTCTTGCAGTGACTTCTTACCCTCAGTGGGTTGCTAATGTGGTGCCGGTACCTAAGAAGGACGGCAAGGTCAGAATGTGTGTCGATTACAGGGATCTGAACAGGGCCAGCCCCAAGGATGACTTCCCTCTACCTCACATTGATGTCCTTGTTGATAATACAGCTCAGCATAAAGTGTTCTCTTTTATGGATGGTTTTTCAGGCTACAATCAGATCAAGATGGCTCCTGAAGACATGGAAAAGACTACATTTGTTACTCAGTGGGGCACCTTCTGCTACAAAGTCATGCCTTTTGGACTAAAGAATGCTGGGGCAACCTACCAACGTGCCATGGTTGCTTTATTTCATGACATGATCCATCATGAGATAGAAGTGTATGTTGACGACATGATCGCTAGGTCCCAGACTGAGGAAGAACACCTTGATCATCTGCAGAAACTGTTTGACCGTTTGAAACTGTACAAGCTGAGGTTAAACCCGAACAAGTGCACCTTCGGGGTAAGATCTGGAAAGTTGCTAGGCTTCGTGGTAAGTGACAAGGGAATTCAAGTGGACCCTGCTAAAGTCAAAGCCATTCAAGAGATGCCAATTCCTAAGACAGAGAAGGAAGTCAGAGGCTTTCTAGGACGTCTGAATTACATTGCTCGGTTCATCTCACACCTAACTGCTACCTGTGAACCAATCTTCAAGCTGCTGAAGAAAGATCAGGTAGTACGTTGGAATGATGAATGTCAGGCTGCTTTTGACAGAATCAAAGAATATCTCCAAGAACCACCCATCCTTATGCCACCAGTTGAAGGGAGACCTTTGATACTTTACCTGACAGTGCTTGATAATTCAATGGGGTGTGTGCTGGGGCAGCATGACGAGTCTGGCCGAAAAGAGCATGCCATTTATTACCTTAGCAAAAAGTTTACCGACTGTGAGACCCGATACTCACTGCTTGAGAAAACTTGCTGCGCTTTGGTATGGGCTGCTCGCCGGCTGAGACAGTATATGCTGACTCACACTACCTTGTTGATCTCAAAAATGGATCCTATAAAGTACATATTCGAAAAGCATGCTCTGTCTGGGAGAATTTCAAGATGGCAGATGATCTTGACGGAATACGACATTCAGTACACGACCCAAAAAGCCATCAAGGGAAGTGTATTGGCAGACCACTTAGCACATCAAGCTGTAGATGACTACCAATCAATGAACTTCGAGTTTCCGGATGAAAGCATTATGATAATAACTGACTGTGAAGTACCTGGACCGGATGAAGGACCTGAACCAGGATCCCGATGGTCTATGCATTTTGACGGAGCATCCAACGCTTTGGGAAATGGTATTGGCGCCATCATCATATCTCCACAAGGTACTCATACTCCACTCACCGCCCGGCTGTGTTTCAACTGTACCAACAACATGGCGGAGTATGAGGCGTGTATCATGGGTCTTCAAGCTGCGATCGACCTGAGGATCAAATTTCTGAGTGTCTTCGGAGATTCCGCTCTTGTGATCAATCAGATCAAAGGAGAGTGGGATACGAAACATCCAAACTTGATTCCTTACAGAGAATGTGTGTTGACCCTGATCCCCCACTTCACAGAGATAACATTTGAGCACTTTCCAAGAGAAGAGAATCAGTTGGCGGACGCGTTAGCTACAATGTCTTCAATGTTCAAGGTCAAATGGGATAATGAGGCTCCCCGGATCATCATCTGGAAACTGGACGAGCCGGCATACTGTTGTGATCTCGAAACTGAATTGGTGACTGAGAAGCCTTGGTACCACGAAGTGAAGAGATATCTGGAAACTCAGGAATACCCTGAAGGTGCATCTATCAACGATAAGAAATTCCTGAGAAGATTCGCAGCCAAATTCTTCCTTAGCAACAACATCTTGTACAAGCGAAACCATGATTCAACCTTACTGCGTTGTGTGGATAAAACTGAAACAGAAAGAATCATGGAAGAGCTACATGAAGGGACCTTTGGTACACATTCCAGTGGACACACTATGGCTAAGAAAATCCTACGGGCAGGATACTATTGGTCCACAATGGAAGCTGACTGTTACCAACATTCCAGGACATGCCACAAGTGCCAGATTTATGCAGACAAGGTGCATGTTCCTCCGGTCCCCCTGAATGTTCTGACTGCGCCTTGGCCGTTTGCAATGTGGGGAATAGACATGATCGGCGAGATTAAACCTACGGCATCTAATGGACATCGCTTCATCCTAGTGGCAATTGATTATTTTACGAAATGGGTTGAAGCAGCATCCTATGCTACGGTAACCAAGACTGTTGTAGCACGGTTCATTCGGCATAACCTGATCTGTCGGTACGGCGTCCCTGAGAGAATTATTACAGACAACGGTACCAACCTAAACAATAAGATGATCGCTGAGCTCTGCGAACAGTTCAAGATACAGCACCACAACTCTTCTCCTTATAGACCGAAGATGAATGGGGCTGTAGAAGCAGCAAATAAGAACATCAAGAAGATCGTGCAGAAGATGACAGTAACTTATAAAGATTGGCACGAGATGTTACCGTTCGCTCTACATGGGTACCGTACCTCAGTTAGGACGTCAACTGGGGCAACTCCTTTCTCTTTGGTTTATGGTATGGAGGCAGTCTTGCCAATCGAAGTGCAGATACCCTCTCTCCGGATAATGAAGGATGCAAATCTGAACGAAGATGATTGGATCCAGACACGACTTGATCAGCTCAACCTTATTGATGAAAAGAGACTTGCTGCTATCTGTCATGGTCAGACGTATCAGAAACGGATGATCAGGGCATTTAACAAAAAGGTCAGACCCCAAGAATATCGAGTCGGGGATCTGGTAATCAAGCGAATCATCCTTCCTCAGAGTGATCCAAGGGGCAAATGGACCCCTACGTACGAAGGGCCATTTGTGGTTAAGCATGTGTTCTCAGGAGGAGCAATGATATTAACCAATATGGATGGTGACGACCTTCCTCACCCCGCCAATGCAGACATAGTAAAAAAATATTACGCATGAAAAAAAAGACCCACTAGGCTGACATGCCTAGGCAAAAATTAGGGCTTCCCGTCGAACCAAAAGGGTTCGGGCAAAATGAAGGGATGAAAATGGAAAAAATCTGTACACCCGGCAAGTCGAAAACCTGAAAGGGCGGCTTGGGCAAAAATGGATATCCCGGTGGACTGAAAACCCGAAAGGGCGGTCCAGGCAAAAATTAGGGATAAAAACGTAATGCTATGTCTCATTGATCACTTTGCATCCAGAATCCGGTATCTACATCAAGATCAGATCGATCAGTCAGCTTCACCTTCAACCAAGGTCATCAAGTGATGAGACGCTCGGGGTTATAAAGGCAATAGCAGAGTTGAAACCCAGTGGATCATTCATTTCACACAGCTGTTTTATTTTCTTTTGTACAAAATTTGTATAAACCCTTTTTGCTCGGTGGCGTTCTCTTATTAGGACGTCAGCCTCTTGTATACAAAACGCCTATTTACAGGCCACTCAAAAATCAATACAAATATACTTTTCAGTTAAAATGTGCCTTTTGTTTTTTCCTTTTCTATTTTGTTTTGCGAAGAACGTCCAAGGTTCAATTTGTGATATATGCATTGACAATAATTTGCTAGCTCATAAATATTTGCATACGAAACAAAGAATTAATTACAGGGGACATTAGAAACAGGGGCAATAAAAGAGTTGTCTGAGCAGTCTAATTGTTCTATCCTCCAAGGTACCAAGGTAGGTTCAGCTAAAGAACACGACCAAGTACATATTAAATCCCCAGAGAGTGGTTCAGCAAAACAGCGCATTCTTCTCCAAGCAAAATTATCAAATCTCAAGGAAGTCGGATATCCTCCAGCAGATATCAACATTCCCCAGCAGCAATACATATATTCTTAACAAGCATCCCCGGCAGTCTGGATCTAAAAGATTGTTCCCCAGCGGCATATCAACATTCAAAGGGATCACTTCCCCAGCATATCAAAACTCCCCAGAAGAGTCCAATCCAGTTTCCCCAGGAAAGTTGGAATTTATATCCCCAAGCAGTAAGCTTATCCCCAGTAGATTCTGGAAGCTTACCCCCTCGCAGAGCACGAACGCGTCGCCCGGCTTTATTCAAAGAGTTATTTCCTTAACCGGATATAACTGGGTTATCCTCAGCCAAAAGCCATGGAAAGAGTGTCGTCGACAAAGTCTTCCTATCCCCAGCAAACTATTATCAACACTCAGCAAGGCATCCCTCTTCCCACAGAGTATTGCTTCCCAGCATGGTCGCTAGAGTATCTTTTCTCCCCACAGAATCCTCCATTTGCCAAGTTTACTCCGCAACGGAGTTATCTTCTCCTACCGGTATTCTTGCAACTATCATCCCCAATGGAAGCAAAATCTATTCTTCAGCATCATCCCAGGATACAACTTCCCGGCACCCGTCAAGGATTCACTTTCCTAGACAAAAGCATACATAAGACATCACATACATCATTATAGCATGCATAGACGCATCATATCCTACGAATCTCATTTATGTTGAGAACATCATTGCTTGATCCATATCATGCATTGCATATGACTGACTTTTACCTTTCAGGAGAAATTCAGTTAAATTCTCAATCATATTTTAAGACCTTGTCCGGTTCAGTTAAATCGACCCTAAGATTTTCCTGATGCTTATCCAGTCGAAGGCCTTCTCTGGTTCAGTCAGATCGACCCTAAGATCTCCCTGATGCTTATCCAGTTGAAGATATTTCAAGACCTTGTCTGGTTCAGTTAAATCGACCCTAAGATTTTCCTGATGCTTATCCAGTCAAAGGCCTTCTCTGGTTCAGTCAGATCGACCCTAAGATCTCCCTGATGCTTATCCAGTTGAAGATATTTCAAGACCTTGTCCGGTTCAGTTAAATCGACCCTAAGATTTTCCTGATGCTTATCCAGTCAAAGGCCTTCTCTTGGTTCAGTCAGATCGACCCTAAGATCTCCCTGATGCTTATCCAGTTGAAGATATTTCAAGACCTTGTCCGGTTCAGTTAAATCGACCCTAAGATTTTCCTGATTCTTACCCAGTCAAAGGCCTCTATGGTTCAGTCAGATCGACCCTAAGATCTCCCTGATTCTTATTCCAGTAGAAGACACCCAAGATTTTTCTCAACAAGCGTTGTTGAAGTTAAAGACACCCAAGATTTTTCTCACCGAGCGTTGTTGAAGTTAAAGTCGCCCAAGGTTCTCTTACCATTCATGCTAAGGTAGTAACCATCCCTGGTTCTTTCATCGCCGTTTGAAGCTCCAGACTCAGCTCCTGTAACCAGTCAGGACACATCTATACCAGGCATCTAAAAATCAGCTCCTGCAACGTGTCAGGTACTCATTTTCTGTTTTGCAGGTATGCAGGTTCTCGCCAAGGAATCTCTTACGCAATCAAACATCCAGATGGCATCTATAAGCTCATCATCCTATCCAGCGACCTCCAAATGGCATCTATAAGCCCATTCCACCATCACTGCCACTATGTGAGCGCAAATTTCTGGGCACTTTAGTGTCCAATCATCTTCTACCCTCGGATTACGAAAGGCACGTCCGCCAATCTGCATCCTCAGGTCTAAGAAGATTGAACAGGGGCAACTGTTATACCCCAAAATTTGCCCTCCCATATTCTTCAAGAAATTGCCAAGCCAAGTCACAAAATTCCCCAAGGGTTGCACAGTCCAACTGTCTCCTATACAGTCAAAACTAGGGTTTGTGTCCTGACCAAGAAAAGGAAGTGTTCAAAGGCTCAATCAAGTCTCATATGCTTACAAACATGGTCAAGCATCCTCATATCAAGTTTCAAGGCATTCAGCTCAAAATTGCACAGTCAAAACCCTAAATTGCACTACAGTCAACTGTAGGGGCAAAATGGTCATTTGACAGTCAAAAGTTCAAATTTTTGGTCAATATATCATTTTGAAGCCACAAACATCATTTGATCAATGCTTGATCATGATTCTCAAAATTTGGCTCAGAAAATCATCAAGATGCAAAAGTTTCCTTATTTGGACAGCTGAAAAAGTCAACTGAAATTGACCAGGGCATAACTTTCACATGGATTATCAGAAAAATTCCATCCAAAGCTCATTTTGAAGAGAAAGACATTTCCTACAACTCATCTTCATACTTCAAGTCCAAGAAATGCTCTCACAAAAAGTTATCAATTTCAACATTATAGGTCATTTTCAAAAGTCAACAAAAAAGGACTTTAAGTCAAAGGCCATAACTTGAGATTGGAAAATCAAAATGACATGGGACCAAAGGCATTGGTTAAAGGACTCAAAGACCTTTCCAAAATGTCCAAGAACATGAGAAAAGCTTAAAAATTGAGCAAGTTATGTATTGGAGAAGTTGGGAAATTTTTGTGAAATGGCAAAAGTCAACTATCCTTGAAACTTCAATTTTTGACAAAAGGGCCCACTTTCTTCCACTTGATTCAGCCTTGTCATGCCACACACGTGTCCCATGATTAATTTCAAGATCAAACATTGATTTTTCTATTTTATTTAATTTTTATTAATTTAATTCATTTTAAATCTTTAATAATTCAAATAAAATTTAAAAATCAATGGAATAGTGTCATTTGAATTGGAATAGCTTCCATATATCATGTGCCAGCTCACAAACTCATGCTAGGGTTATGTTGTACACCAAGTCTTGGTTTTGCTTAAAAAAGGGGAAAGTTTGTTAATGGTGAAAAACCTAAGACTAGTTCTCTCATGGGCATGGATCAAGGCCAGCTAATGACTTAATTCCCTTACCTCATAAGTACTGAGTCTAACCCTAATCACAAGACACTGAATGCTGCGCTCAAAGACCATAGACAAACTTGAAGTTTTCTCCATAAAAAGCAAAACTGAAATCATTGATAGAGGTGGACTCAAGGCCTAATTCCTTTTCCAATAGCATCCTCAAGGCTTACTGAACAAATTCCAACCAGAACCATCCATCACCACGCCAAGAATTGGTAGAATAAACATGAACTGTATAGAAAAAAATTGATCATCGTGTTTCATATTTTAAGCATTTTTTTAACATTTGATTCATGGATTCTTGTTCCTCATAATGTTCTGATGCTAACCAATGCCTTTAATTGCATTTTTATGCCATACACGCGATTTCACCATGTTAGCTTTCTAGGGTTTGCAGGTTTTTAAATTAGGGGTTTTCAGACCAAGTGAAATTAGATCACCACAGTACCATGGTTGGATTCAGCGTATGGAGACGAAGAAGAACCAATTGTCGCGCCTAATTTATATTCAATGAGGACCTAATCGCTATTTTCCAGTAGCCCACCTAATGAAACGCATGAAAAATGTTGCCTTTGTGTTTTGTTTACAGGGGCGATGAAGACGATGAAGCGTGGCAAGCTATGATTCGTTGGTTTAAAAATTCGCGCGTTTTCCAGCACTAATCTTGTTTTTCTTTTATAATATTTCTTTGCTTATTATATAACAAATTGGTTAAGTGGCACAGATGGCAAGCGAACGTATGGGCAATGCACAAGACCTGGGTTCGATCCCCAGGTCTTCAATAATTTCAATATTATTTTCTTGTTCACATTCACATGCAGGTTCATCATTGGAGTGCACCATACATCCCCATAATCTAAGCATACACGCGTCTCATGAATTCAAATCAAGGGCAGGGATTCAAAGAGCATGCTACGCCCAGGTCAACGCGCTGACACACGAACTGAAAAGGTCAAATGGACCAAAGCTTAATGGGCCAGCATTCTAAGGCCTATACCTCACAATTGGGACTGAACCCCCCTGGTTTGCTTCTCTATATTTTTTTTTATTATTTATTTTATTTTCAATTATGATTTTATTTTCTTTATTTGTTTTAATTCAATTAATTATTTACCAAATACAAAAAAATACCTTAAAAACTCAGAAAAAGAGAAAAAAATATAATGATTATTTATTTTGATATTTTCTTGTAAATAAATTAACATGTAATGAATTTAGTTTTAATTAGGATTTTTGCAATTTTAATTCTTTTCATAATAAATATAAAAAAGGTAGAATTAGGTTAATTGACAATTTTCATTCCTTTTAATTTTTCCTTTTTGTCATAATATTATTATTTATTTATTTTCATGATTAAATTGTATATAAAAAATTTAGGGTTTAATTTAGGTTAATTTAACATTTTCATAATAACTAAAAATAATTAGAATTAGGGTTTGACATTTATTTTAATTATAATTAATTCTCTTTTTTCCATTAAATCTTAAAAAACACAAAATACCAAAAAAAACATTTTCATTTAATCTTAATTTTGATTATTAATTAATTTAATTTGCAAAAGGGTCCAACGCCCTCGTTTCAATAATTCTTATTTAATTGCGCATATTTATTCTATTCCGTTTAAATAATTATGTATCTCTCCCAAAGCGTTGTAACTTAAACTTCTCGCACTTTTATTTTATTTCCTTTATTTATTTTCCGTCAAATCGGGTCCGGTTTAATTTTGGCGATGTGGACCCGCGCCATTTGTAATAGCTTTAGAATTTACTTTTCCGCAAATATTAACTGTTAACAAAGCATGCAAGAATGAATGGCCATAATAAAATCAAGCGTAGATCACAATGAACATGACAAGACAAATATCAATGAAAACGACACACAATTCGCACACACCACCTCTAGGGTACGCCTCACTGTTGCCTTGCCTCGAAAGGTGATCGTCGAGTAGAGGATGTCTTAGTAAGTCCTCATGATCCGGGAACCTGGCATGAGGGTAGCTTCTAAGGTGTCTTCCCATTGCTCTGGTGATCACCATGTCCCTACAAACTCGAATTGACCCGAACACCTCCAACGGTGGTGCTACCTACCTCTCAATGGTGGGATGACACTACTTTAAAGGACTCTTACACAGACGAATTCCTTAGGGTAGGTAGGTTCTCAAGGATACTTGCTCTAATCTCAAACAAAGAAATCTTTTCACACCAACACTTTTCAAAAGCTTTCAAAGCAAATTTTTCAAACACTCTGATACAAGAGTCGAACTGAAATTTTCAAAGAAACTTTTTTTTAAAACCCACAGTTGAAAAGCAAACAAACCATTTTGAAAACACAAATGAGCAAGTATCTAAGAGCCCATGGATAACCATGGATAGAAAGGGTGCTAACACCTTCCCTTTCTATAATCTACCTCCCGAACCGAGAAACTATCTCTTTAAGGAATTTTTCTGTGCTTTTGTCCTTTCCATTTGGAGAAAATAAAAGACGGTGGCGACTCTTGCTTCCGCGACATTTCGCGAACCAGCGTTAAACAGTCAGTTCCAGATCCACCGATCACAGGAACCATAGGAAATTATGACCTAAAAGGGAATTATCACCTCACGCACCATCGGAGAGGGAACCATAGGAAATTATGACCTAAAAGGGAATTATCACCTCACGCACCATCGGAGAGGGAACCATAGGAAATTATGACCTAAAAGGGAATTATCATCTCATGCACCGTTAGAGAGAGAACCATATGAAATTATAATCTGATAACTTCTACTGAGTCTTCATCAGAAAAATCTGTTGGGAGTCGATTTAGCTGGACTAGAGAAGGCCTTGTACTGGATAAGAAATCTTTGGAGTCGATTAACTGAACCGGTCTAGGTCTTGAAATATGATGGAGAATTTAGCTGAATCTTTCCTGAAAGGTAAAGGTCAGTCATGTGCCATGCATGATATGGATCAAGCAACGATGTTCTCAATATAAATGAGATTTGTAAGATATGATGCGTATATGCATGCTATAATGATGTATGTGATGATTTATGAATGTATGTTTTCGTCTAGGAAAGTAAATCCTTGACGGGTGCCGGGGAGTCATATCCTGGGCTGATGTTGAAGAATAGATTTTGCTTCCGCTGGGGATGATAATTGCCAGAATACCGGTAGGAGAAGATGACTCCGTTGAGGAATAAACTTGGCAAATGGAAGATTCTGCGGGGAGAAAAATACTCTAGCGACCATGCTGGGGAGAAATACTCTGTGGGGAGAAAGATACTTCGTTGAGTGTTGATGATAACTTGCTGAGGATATATTTGATGTGTTGGAAGTGTTGATAGACTTCGCTGGGGATAAGAGGATTTCGTCGAGGACGCTCTTTCCATGGCTTTTGGCTGAGGATAACCCAGTTAAATCCTGGTAACTCTTTGAATAAAGCCGGACGATGCGTTCGTGCTCTTGCGAGGATAAGCTTCCAGAATCTACTGGGGATAAGCTTACTGCTTGGGGAGATGGACTCCAATTTTCCTGGGGCATTAGATTGGACTCTCCTGGGGAGATTTTGGACTGTAATTTTGTAAGTTGAAAGGGGGAACCTATGTAGGGTTTCCTGCTGATGAGCTCATGTAAAACCGCATCTGAAATGGAGAAGGAACCTGTGTAGGGTTACTTTGATGATGAGTTCGTGTAAAACTTCGTTTTTGGAAAGGGGGAACCTGTGTAGGGTTTCTGGGTGACGAGTCCATGTAAAACTGCATCTTGAAGAGAGGGAACCGGTGTAGGGTTGCTTGATGTCAAGTTCGTGTAAAACTACGTCTGGAGAAGGAGAACCTGTGTAGGGTTGCCTGGTGAGGTAAGTTCGTGTAACACTTCTTGATGAACCGGGGTGAGGTTATCTTGAGCTAAATCCATGTAAGACTTCTGGGGGAAACCGGGGTTAGGTTGCCGCAGGATAAGTTCGTGCAAAACTTCTTGATGAACCGAGGTAAGGTCATCTTGAGATAGGTCCATGCAAGACTTCTGGAGGAACCGGGGTTAGGTTACGGCAGGATAAGTTTGTGTAAAACTTCTTGATGAACCGGGGTAATCTCATCTTGAGATAGGTCCATGTAAGACTTCTGGAGGAACCGGGGTTAGGTTACGGCAGGATAAGTTTGTGTAAAACTTCTTGATGAACCGGGGTTAGGTCATCTTGAGATAGGTCCATGTAAGACTTCTGGAGGAACCGGGGTTAGGTTACGGCAGGATAAGTTTGTGTAAGACTTTAGGAGGAACCGGGGTAAGGCTACCTAGAGGTAAGTTCGTGTAAAACTTGAGATAAATCCGTGTAAGACTTCTGGAGGAACCGGGGTAAGGTTACCTTGAGGTAAGTTCGTGTAAAACTTGAGATAAATCCGTGTAAGACTTCTGAAGGAACCGGGGTAAGGCTACCTGATTTTCACTGGCTTGTTATCAATGTTGATCTGGGATTTGTAAAGGTAGGTGGGAATCATCTTTATATTGACCTTAGTGTTTTGGTTGACAGAGCAGCTGGATCGCCTGGACGACTCATTATTGCCCCTGTTTCTGAGGTGAAGGGAGGGGATACCTTGGAGGTCATTTGACAAATCTTCTGGCAGACAAGTGACGAGATGCCGGGACATAGCCGTACGCTTAAATCCCTAATTTTTGCCTGGACCGCCCTTTCGGGTTTTCAGTCCACCGGGATACCCATTTTTGCCCAAGCCGCCTTTTCAGGTTTTCGACTTGCCGGGTGTACAAATTTTTTCGTTTCATCCCTTATTTTTGCCCGAACCCTTTTGGTTTTCCGGGAAGCCCTTATTTTTGCCTAGGTGTGTCAACCTAGCGGGTCTTTTGTTCATGCGTAGTATCTTTTCGACTATGTCCATGCTTTCATAATGTAGGGAGTTGCCCCTGTTGTCGAACATCTTGAGTGATTCTCCAGGTTGTGACTGGACTGCCCCAGATGATAGTCTTTGATCATGCCATGCCCCTTGATTGAAAGTGCTCCTTCCACTAGAGGGACTCCTTTGTTGAGAAGATCTTCGTTCATCGGATATTCGTTGCGCAAAGTTCTTTGCTGTTCGGACAAATAATCATATGCAAGCAATGTTATCTTAAGAATGCAAAGTTTATGTCTGTCTTGAAATTTTTGAAAATGCATTTTTTCAATAAAGGCAAATGGATTTTGTAAAACGTGATGTCAACTCAAATTTTTTTTACAGCGAGCCTTAAGGAGTCAGGATACCTTTTGTAACAGTATGCTTTCGAACTAACCCATGCTTCAGCTAGGACTTTTAAGGGTTATAACGTGGCTTGGTTCACGGTTTAAGAAACAAAGGATAAAGGCCCAAATTATTTGTACCCACCCGCTCTTCGTGATGTTCTCCAAACCTAAACTCAGTTGATCATACGTTAGACTTTGTTTGAGTCTTTGCTCTGATTTTCCGGTGATGGTTCAAATATGGATGATTTATTCTGAACAGGCAGCAATTCCCTTTTTTTGTTGAGGGTTTGTATGACCTCTTTTTTTGATTTTTTTGTTATCCCTTTCTTTTTTGCCCGAACTGTTTCCTTTTTGGAATTACAGTCAGCGGGATGCCCTGGTTTCATAAGTCCCTTTTATAGGTTCTGACTTATTGGGTTTTTATTATTTTTTTTTTGAGATATAATGACTGCCTATCTGTATGATTGTTCAGAACCATCACTGTCTTTTGTTTTGTAAGGACCTCTTTGGTGCCATTCGTTATGCACTTGGATCAACTGGGAGACTACCCTGCCCCAAGTTATGATTAAGGGTTTTAAATTTCGAAAAGAAAAACTCCTACTTCTTTGGCTCAGAGGGGTTGACGAGGGATTATCATCCTTATAACTCCAGTGTTTAGGGATTGAAACAATGCCTGTACTTCATCAGCGGGGTCTATTCAAAAGCATACTGTAAAGATAGCGGTATCGTTTTCGTCATCCTCCCTCAAGAGGCTTAGAATTATTAATTGAGAGTTGATCATCAGACAAAATATGAAAATAATTTGCGTATAGTGAATACGAATATATTGCTTCAAAACGGACATATGCGATGCATTAATGAAATAACAATGTTTAACAATGAACACATGTTTGAACAATCAAAAAGAATTACAACTTGAACATTCGAATGAACAAAAGTTTCCTAGTCTCAAGGCTTGTCACTTCAAATGGTGAGCCTTGGAGGGATGGTAGAAAAACTCAGCCTGACCATCTTGTGTGAACTCCAATGCTCCTTCATCAATCAGGTCCTGGATCTTGTTCTTCAGAGCCCAACACTCATTTGTATCATGTCCTGGGCTGGCAGAGTGGCAGGCACACCTCTTATTGGAATCATAGATAGGAGATGCTGTGTTCTGGTTCCGGGGATGAGCCCTTAATGTGATCAGGTTCAATCTTAACAGGCGTTGTAAAGCTTGGAACAACGACATGTTGAGTTGGGTGAATTTCCTCCTGGGCTTGTCTGGCTGAAGTTGGTGAGGTTGATGCTGAATTTGTGGCGCTGAAGCCATTTGAGGAGCTCTCCCCTTATCTCCTTGTCTCAAGGATGATTGAATGATGAATGGCTTTTTACCCTTAGACGTTTGCCCCAGTTGGTTACCCTGAAGCAGTTGGTTGATGAGAACCCCGAGCTCTTCTTGTCTTTGAGCTAACCCTTGAATGGCAGTCGCCTGCCCCAGCATCTGGACTTTCAATGCCTCCACCTCAGCTTGCCGATGTTTCATCCGTTCATCCTCAGCATTGTTCTTGACAAAAGTCCCCATGAGAAGTGTCCTTAGCTCCTCCTGCCCCTTGGATAGATTCAGGAGGATTTCCCCGAACCGAGTCTCTTGAGCAAGAAGGTCCTGGTTGTCTTGTTGAGCCATTGCTGAAATAAACAGCGGGAAAGGTAAGTGACCTGCAACAAAGATACCTGTTATGCAATGATGTGTATGACATGCATGCAATGTTTTCAAGGACCTCGCGGGGTAAACAAGAAAATTGTTAGCATTTGGGTCCGGTAGCTTGATTGAAGGAACTTCGTATTGTTGAGAGTCCTTCTTCAAGGGTCAAAGGCTCACCATATCCAGTGGGTCATAGCCCCTGACAACCTTGTCTAGAGGAAAATAAATCCCCTTTGCCCCTTGCTGGGATAGTTGATTCACCATGACCTGCATCACAAGCCCTTGAGATCCTTGAAATGGATTAGGATGTATGCAATGGTATGATGTTATGGTATGCATGGGGTAACGTGAGTAACCCTGTTATGAGTCCCAATTAAGGATTGCAAACCAAAACCTGCAAGAACAAGTGTCAGGTAACAGGCATGCAGATAGTCAAGTACGAAGGCACACAAGTCACACAAAAGAGCCCTTAGAGTTTAGGCCAGCATGAAGTTTGGGGTACTACCCTCTTGAAGTTGGTTGGTTCATACCTGTCCTATCAAAGTAACCGGGTTCTTAGAGGATCCCAATATCATTGACTACCCTCAATCGGTCATAACTCCAGCATCGCAATCTTTTCTTGCGGCCAGAACCATCACGAGAGTTTAGCCTCAATGGGCATAGCATACTGCTACTGTTCTAATGGCCAAGTCGTGTCATTTAAGGTTCTAAGGTCTGTTGGTGCTTAATGACTCCTTGGAAGACCCATATTCTCCCCGTTTCAACACGAGGGATATCGGTACAGACCAAGGCGCCACACCAACGTAGCCACTGCTTCACCCATGTCGGTATACGCCGGACAGGTCCCTCACAGCTTATGCTACCTAAACAGGGTATCCCCAGATCCGGGTTAGGATCTATGTAACTCCCATGCAACCCACAAATTTAAAGCAGACAAGTCAATACAATTGAAAACACAGTTATGAACTACCCTAAGGTACACCTCACTTTAAGTTTGTCCCCAGCAGAGTCGCCAGTTCTGTGATCGGTGGATCTGGAACTGACTGTTTAACGCTGGTTCGCGAAATGTCGCGGAAGCAAGAGTCGCCACCGTCTTTTATTTTCTCCAAATGGAAAGGATAAAAGCACAGAAAAATTCCTTAAAGAGATTGCTCTCGGTTCGGGAGGTAGATTATAGAAAGGGAAGGTGTTAGCACCCTTTCTATCCATGGTTATCCATGGGCTCTTAGATACTTGCTCATTGTGTTTTCAAAAATGGTTTGTTTGCTTTTCAACTGTGGGTTTTTTAAAAAGTTTCTTTGAAAATTTCAGTTCGACTCTTGTATCGGTCCTCAAGAGTGTTTGAAAAATTGCTTTCGAAAGCTTTTTGAAAATGTGTTGGTGTGAAAAGTATTTTTGAATTTGTTTTGAAATTTAGAGCAAGTATCTAGAGTCGTCTACCTACCCTAAGGAATTCGTCTGTGTAAATGTCCTTTAAAGTAATGCCATCCCACCATTGAGAGGTAGGTAGCACCACCGTTGGAGGTGTTCGGGTCAATTCGAGGTTCGGGACATGGTTATCACCAGAGCAATGGGAAGACACCTTAGAAGCTACCCTCATGCCAGGTTCCCGGATCATGAGGACTTGCTAAGACATCCTCTACTCGACGATCACCTTTCGAGGCAAGGCAACAGTGAGGCGTACCCTAGGGGTGGTGTGTGCGATTTGTGTGTCGTTTTCAGATATTTTGTCTTTTGTCATGTCATGGGTGATCTATGCGTTTGTTTTTATTTTTTTGTCATTCATTCTTGCATGCATTTATTTAACAGTTAAAAAAGATGCGGGAAAAGTAAATTCTAAGCTATTACAAATGGCGCGGGTCCACATCGCCAAAATTAAACCAGGACCCGATTTGACAGAAAAAGTAAAGAAAGTAAAAAAAATAAGGAATTAAAAACGCGAGAAGTTAATTACAAGGCTTCGGGAGAGATACACAAATATTTAAACGAAATAAAATAAATATGCGAATTAATAAGAAATTAAGAACGAGGGCGTTGGACCCTTTTGCAAAATTTAAATTAATGATGGAGTTAATTAATTAAAAAAAGAAAGAACTTGTTTTTGGTATTTTTTAGTATTTAAGGATTTAATATAAAAAAAGGAAAAATTAATTGAAATTAATACTAACCCTAATTCTAATGGCTTTTAATTTATTAAGAAAAATGTTGAAGTTTTAACCTAAAAGTAACCCTAATTTTTACATGCAAATTTAATTATAAAAAAAAAAAATAAATGTTTAATTATTTAATATATTTAGGAAAGAAAAATAAAAAGGGTGAAAAATTATTAATTAAACCTAATTCTACATTTTTTAGATTTTTGTTAAAAGAATTAAAATTAAAACCTAATTTAAGACTAAATTTAATTACGTGCAAATTTATTTAAGAAAATACTAAAATAAAATATTTATTATATTTTTCCCTTTTCTGATTTTTATGTTTTTTTTATATGTTGTGAAAATAATTAATTTAAACAAATAATTAAAATAAAAATAAAACAATGCAAAAGAAAATATTCAAAATAGCAAACCTAGGGGGGTGTCAGTCCCCAACATGGAGGTTGAAGTTTAGTAATCTGGCCCATTTATTTTGGCCTGTTTGGACTTTTGCTGGACACGTGCCTGTGCGTTGACTGGGACTCACCGTGTATCTCAATTCTTGGCCTTTGATTGGATTCTGTTTGGACGCGTGGACGTTGGATTGTGAGAGTGCATCATGGTCTTCAACGTTGGCGCTACATGTGAATGTTAATGGAAAAATAATATTGAAAGTATGAAGACCTGGGGCTCGAACCCAGGTCATGTGCTTTACCAATCCTTATGCTTGCCAGTGGAGCCAGATGCGCATGTTGTATATATAATAACGAATAAATAATAAAAATAAAAATTGGTTAGTGGCATGAAAAACATAAAAAAACGCGCGCTGATTTAAAAAGACCAATCATGGCTGGCCACGAATTCATCTTCTTCATGGGATTTTATTTTCCTGAAACATAAACAACATAAGCAACGGTTTTTGATGTGTTCTCTTAGGCCAGCTTTGGAAAAATAGCGATTAGCCCCAGGGGCTCTATAAATTGAGCGCGAGTATGGGTTTTTCTTCGTCCAAGTGCGCTGATCATGACCATGGTACTGTGGCTTGCTAATTTTATAGGACCAAGAAATCCCCAATTCGGAATCCTGTAAACCCTAAGAAACGATAATGGTATTTTGACATATAACGCGTAAAACTTCAATTAAAGCACATGATTAGTTTGCAAACATCATTATAAACACAAACATAACAACAAAATGCGTTAACAATGCATGTATGATAAAAACTGATTTAGAAATTTTCTTCACCAACTTCCATGGTGATCTTACGTTTCCTTGAGTATGGGGCTTGGGGAACGATTGGAATATGTCCTGTAACCTTCAAGGAAGCTAATGGAACAAAAATTATGTCTTGAATCGCCCTGGAAGTGAGTTTTCAGAATTGAGTTTCTTAACAAAATTTCAATTTTTTTATTTTCAGGTTTCTGAGCAGCTTTTCTGTTCCCCAGCATTAGGTTTTCGTTCATGCTTATGTAATGAGTGAATTAGGTTAACAATTCTGATCAAAATCTCTTTCATTCATGGATTTTGAGATTTGATTTTCCATCATTATTTTTTCAATCTTTCCATGTGCTTTTTGATACAAATCAACTCCAATCTCTCCAAATCTTTCCCTATTTGAATATGCACGAAATCTTAAGGATAAAACATGTACAAAAAGATTGGAAAACTTAGGTTAGCATTTTTCATGTATTTAATTTGATTTAAATGAATTATTATTAATAAAAATTCAAATAAATAAATAAAAAATGAATAAAACTTCCCTTTGGGCCAAGTGGTCGTGCACATGTCATGGATGATGAATTATGGAAGAAAAATGGGCCCATTAGCAAATTTAGGTCATTTGAATCAATGTTGACTTTTCAAAATATCCAAACATTTCCCAATTTCCACAAGGCATAACTTGCTCAATATTTAAGCTTTTCTCATGTTCTTGGACATTTTGGAAAGGTCTTTGAGTCCTCTAACCAATGTCTTTGGTCCCATGTCATTTTGATTTACCAATCTCAAGTTATGGCCTTTGACTTAAAGTCCCTTTTTGTTGACTTTTGAAAATGACCTATAATGTTGAAATTGATAACTTTTTGTGAGAGCATTTCTTGGGCTTGAAGTATGAAGATGAGTTGTATTAAATGTCTTTCTCTTCAAAATGAGCTTTGGATGGAATTTTTCTGACAATCCATGTGAAAGTTATGCTCTGGTCAATTTACAGTTGACTTTTCTAGTTGTCCAAATAAGGAAACTTTTGCATCTTGATGATTTTTGAGCCAAGCTTTGAGAATCATGATCAAGCATTGATCAAATGATGTTTGTGGCTTCAAAATGAGATGTTGATAAAAAATTTGAACTTTTGGCTGTCAAATGACCATTTTGCCCCTACAGTTGACTGTAGTGCAATTAGGGTTTTGACTGTGCAATTTTGAGCTGAATGTCTTGAAACTTGATATGAGGATGCTTGACCATATTTGTAGGCTTGTGAGACTTGATTGGTCCCTTTGAAACTTCATTTTCTTGATCAGAACACAAACCCTAATCTTGACTGTTTAGGAGACCCTTGACTGTGCAACCCTTGGGGAGATTTTGAAGCTTTGACTTGGCAATTTCTTGAAGAATATGGGAGGGCAAATTTTGGGGTACAACACTGAGGATATAGATTGGCTTTCGAGCCTTTCATGATCCGAAGGTGGAAGATAATTGAACACTAGAGTGCCCAAAAATTTGCGCTCGTATGGTGTAGTATCAGCATTGTGATGTCGGGAATGGGCTTACAGATGCCATTTGGAGATGTGACAGAATCTTGTTGGAGATGGGCTTGTAGATGCCATCCAAGAATTCCTGTAGAATTGTAATTTTTTAAGTTGAAAGAAGGAACCTGTGTAGGGTTGCCTGATGATGAGTTCGTGTGAAACTGCATCTTGGAAGGAAGGAACCTGTGTAGGATTTCCTGATGATGAGTCTGTTTGAAACTGCATCTTGGAAGGAAGGAACCTGTGTAGGGTTGCTTGATGATGAGTCCGTGTGAAACTGCATCTTGGAAGGAAGGAACCTGTGTAGGATTGCCTGATGATGAGTCCGTGTGAAACTGCATCTTGGAAGGAAGGAACCTGTATAGGGTTGCTTGATGATGAGTCCGTGTGTAACTGCATCTTGGAAGAAAGGAACCTGTGTAGGATTGCCTGATGATGAGTCCGTGTAAAACTGCATCTGAAATTGAGAAGGAACCTGTGTAGGATTGCCTGATGATGAGTCCGTGTGAAACTGCATCTTGGAAGGAAGGAACCTGTATAGGGTTGCTTGATGATGAGTCCGTGTGAAACTGCATATTGGAAGGAAGGAACCTGTGTAGGATTGCCTGATGATGAGTCCGTGTGAAACTGCATCTTGGAAGGAAGGAACCTGTGTAGGACTGCCTGATGATGAGTCCGTGTGAAACTGCATCTTGGAAGGAAGGAACCTGTGTAGGATTGCCTGATGATGAGTCCGTGTAAAACTGCATCTGGAATTGAGAAGGAACCTGTGTAGGATTGCCTGATGATGAGTCCGTGTGAAACTGCATCTTGGAAGGAAGAAACCTGTGTAGGGTTGCTTGATGATGAGTCAGTGTGAAACTGCATCTTGGAAGGAAGAAACCTGTGTAGGATTGCCTGATGATGAGTTCGTGTGAAACTGCATCTTGGAAGGAAAGAACCTGTGTAGGATTGCCTGATGATGAGTCCGTGTGAAACTGCATCTTGGAAGGAAGGAACTGGTGTAGGGTTGCCTGATGATGAGTCCGTGTAAAACTGCATCTGGAATTTGAGAAGGAACCGGTGTAGGGTTGCCTGATGATGAGTCCGTGTGAAACTGCATCTTGGAAGGAAGGAACCTGTGTAGGATTGCCTGATGATGAGTCCGTGTAAAACTGCATCTGGAATTGAGAAGGAACCTATGTAGGATTGCCTGATGATGAGTCCGTGTGAAACTGCATCTTGGAAGGAAGGAACCTGTTTAGGGTTGCTTGATGATGAGTCCGTGTGAAACTGCATCTTGGAAGGAAGGAACCTGTGTAGGATTGCCTGATGATGAGTCCGTGTGAAACTGCATCTTGGAAGGAAGGAACCTGTGTAGGATTGCCTGATGATGAGTCCGTGTGAAACTGCATAACCGGTGTAGGGTTGCCTGATGATGAGTCCGTGTAAAACTGCATCTAGAATTTGAGAAGGAACCGGTGTAGGGTTGCCTGATGATGAGTCCGTGTAAAACTGCATCTGGAATTTGAGAAGGAACCGGTGTAGGGTTGCTTGATGATGAGTCCGTGTAAAACTGCATTTGGAATTTGAGAAGGAACCGGTGTAGGGTTGCTTCATGATGGTTAAGTAGATAATTGTCCTGTCTGGTTTCAGGTATTAATCTGGAACTTGAAAAGGTTGATGGTAGCCATCTGTTGATTGACCTTTTTCTGAAAAAGGTAAAACCTTAGTTGTATGCAATGTCATGATGTATGAAATGCACGATGTCATGATGTTCTCAAAATAAATGAGATTGCGTTGTATGCACTTATCATGTATGTAAATAGGATGTATGAAATGTGAAATGTTAATGAATGTATTTTTGTCTGGGAAAATAAATCCTTGACAAAAGCTGGGGAGTCATTAAATCCTGGACTGCTGTTGAAGAGTATGTGTGTCTTCAAACTTTGCTTAGAATATTTCCAATGGATTCCTGTTTTGTTGTTTGAGGAGAACTCCGTTGGGGGGAGTTGAAAACTCTGTAGGGAGTATGTTTATTTCTGCTTGGAAAAGGAGTTTAGGAGTCTTAGTCGTCCATTGCTCTACTGGGGAGTCGAAGTTGAATTGATATCTGGTCGGGTCCAGGTTTCGCAGTAACTTGCTGGGGATTGTAGAGTAGTCTACTGGGGAAGAGGAGTTGTGGTCCTTTGATTTGTAGTAGTCGGAGAGGCAAACTCAAGCTGGGGAATCCTGGTGTTGTTGGGGAAATAAACCCTGTCGTCAGTCCGCTAGAGAGGTGACATCTTCGTTGGGGGAAGTCCTCGAGGATTCTTGAGGTTGATTCAGCTGGGGAAAGGGGGTCAGAGATTATACTCTTGCTGGGGAATCATCCTATGAGAAGGACTTTGGGGAGACTTGTTATTGCCCCAAGTAGCGAATGTTTGTGGCATTGCCAAAAAGTTTGATTATATGTAACCCTTTGTCGGGGTTGACGTTCAATGCCCCAAGTGACGGGGATGGAGACTTGCCCCTGGTTATTCTGTATTTCTTGAGAGATTTCCTAGAATCTTGACTGGACTGCCCCAGGTGTGCTGGATAGTGACATGTCATGCCCCCTTGTTGATAGGAGATTTGTCAATGGAAGTGTCATCCTTTTTGAAGTGATTTTGTTTACTGAGAGAGCTTTTGTTCATTGGATATTCATTGTGTGAATTTCTCCGCTGTCAAACAAATAGCCAAATGCAAACAGTGATATTCAAGTAATGCAAAGTTTATGCTTGTCTTGAAGTTTTCTTTTTTGAAAATGCGTTTTAGCGAGTAAAGAAATTTTGCTAAGAAAATTCAAACTCAGGATTTAGAGCAAAGCCTTACAAGAGTCAGGATACCTTTTATAACAGTATGCTTTCGAACTAACCCATGCTTCAATTAGGACTTTTGAAGGGTTGTAACATGGCTTGGTTCACGGTTTAATAAACAAAGGATAAAGGCTCAAAGCATATTTGTACCCACCCGCTCTTCGTGATGTTCTTCAATCCTAAACTCAGTTAATTGTGCGTTTGAACTCCAATTGAGTCTGGAATGACGTTTTGGTGATGGTTCAGACAAGTTAAGTTTGTCGGAAGGCAGTCATTTTTGCAACATTTTTCATGTTGTTGAGGATTTGTAGCGACCTTGTTCTTTTGATTTGTTATCCCTAACTTTTGCCTGACTGTTCCTGTTTTCGAGATTACAGTCAGCGGGATGCCCCAGCTTTCTTAAGCCTCCTTTATAGGTTTTGGCTCAGTGGGCTTTTCTCTTTTGAGAGATTGACTGCCTATGAGATAAGGAACCATCACTGTCTTTTGATTCCAGAGGAATGCTTTTGATGTCGTTTGTTGTATTATAAACTGAGAGTTTTGCGACTTAAAGCGCATTTGAATTAACTGAGAGACTACCCTGCCCCAGGTTTAAAATTAAAGGTTTCAATTTGTGTTTAAAACAGAAAACTTCTACTTCTTTGGCTCGAAGGGGTTGACTAGGGATTATCTTCCTTATAACTCCGGTGTTTAGGATTTGAAATAAATGTCTGTACATCATCAATAAGGTCTGTTCAAAAGCATACTGTATGAGATTATGGCATTATTTTCGTCATCCTCCCTCTAAAGGCTTGTAACTTTTAGCAAGAGTTGAGTATCATAAAGACAGTATAAGAATAGTGAAAACGCGTGGATGAATTCAAGACAAACATATGCAATGCATTAATGAAACAAAGTTTGACACTAATAGATAATTGTTTGAATACAAAAGAAATTACAACTTGAAAATTCAAATGGAACAAAAGTCTCCCAGTTCGAGCTTTGTCATTTCAAGTGGAGGACCTTCATTATGGCTATCTCAGTTTGTAGCCACTCCAACTGGTCATCTCTGTCGTCCCCAAGATTTCCCACGATCATGCCCCTGGCGAGGAGCGCCTTGACCTCTTCTTGTCCCTTGGATATGTTCAAGAACATCTCTTGAAGTTGAGAGTTTTGAGCCTGGATGTCCTTGATAGTCTGCTCTAGAGCCATCTCTACTGAAATAAACAGTAGGAAGATAAGGAGACCTGAAAAAGGAAAACCTGTTATGATGCAATGCATGATATGTGGATGCATGTTTCCAAGAATCTCGCAGGGTAAACACAAGAAAATGTTAGAGATTGAACTTTGATCGACATCTTTGATTGGATAACTTTGTATTGGTGGATGTCTTTCCACGAGAATCAAGCTCACCATGTCGAGTGGGTCATAGCCCCTGATTCAAGTTGTTGCACTTGATCTTTGACGGCGTTTGTTTAGAGGAAAACCCTCTTGCCCCTTGGTAGACATCTAGTTCAGCGTAACCCTGTATCAAAAGACCCTCGAGATCCTTGAAATGGTTATGGTAAAAAATGCTATGGTATGATGTTATGATGTTATGTACATGTATGCAAAAGTAAGCAAGTGTATATACAGGTAATCATATTCACACAAAGCAGACAAGTCCTTAGGTTTAGGCTTGCATGGGGTTTGTAGGTAAGTACCCCCTTGAAGTTAGTTGGCTCAACCTGTCCTATAAATAGTAACCGGGTTCTAAGGAGCTCAATATCACTGGATTATTTTCTGTGTTTATTGTTTTGGTTTAGCCACTTAACTGGCGACCAAAATATTCCAAGAAAATAATCCTCAATGAGTGTAGTATCGAGTATCTATCAACTTTGGACTGCACCAAAGTCGGTCATCTCACTACCCCTAAAAAGGCCAAGATGGTCAAGTAATGTTCTAAGAGTTCGTTAGTGCTTCATGACATCACTCAGCGGCCCCGTATTCTCCTTGACTACTCAAGGGCTACCGGTACCTACAAATATGTCACACTAACACAGCTACTGCTTCAACCATGTCGTTATACCCCACACAGTTCCCTCACAGTTTATTGCTATTTACCTAAAAATGTGCCCCTAAATTCGGGTGTAGGATTTACAACAAACCCAAACAAGGAACCCAAAAAGTAAAGCAATCAAAGAAATCAAAGCAAGCATGTAAAGGTGATCTAAAACCCTAAGGTAACCCCACTTTTAGAATCTTTTCCCCAGCAGAGTCGCCAGTTCTGTGATACGGTGGGAGAACTGACTTGGGATTTGCGTTTTGTGTTCGCAAATGTTTCGGTTTAGCAAGAGTCGCCACCGACTTTTTATTTTATCCTAAGGAAAGGTCAAAAAGCACAGGAAAGACCTCTGAGATGTTTTCGTGGGTTCGGGGGGTAGATTATGAAAAGGGAAGGTGCTAGCACCCTTTTCATCCATGGTTATCCATGGGCTCTTAGTTACTTGTTTTAGATCACTTGCCTTGATTTTCAATTGCTTGAAATGGTGTTTATGTGTGTGGTTTTTGAAAATGTTTTGAAAAAGATGCCTTGTCTAGGCAACCTGTGTAACAATTCTTGTTTGAATCTTTTACAAAGGTGTTTGTCTTTTTGAAAAGATAATTCAATGTTTTTGAAAGTTGTTTTGGAATTGTGTTGTGGAGTGTGTTTGAAAAATGGCAAGGATGTTTTGCAAGATTTTTGATCAAGTAACTAAGAGTTGTCTACCCTATTTTACTCAAAGATCTTTCTTATGATTTTTAACCCTTTTAACAGTGTTGTTTCACCATTGTATTTGGTGAACAACCTTGCGTTAGGATGTTGAACGGGACGGGCACGGGACGTTTGTATAGTCATAGAAGGCAACATATGGGATGTTTTAGCAATGTTGTTTTAGGGACTAGATCGTTTACCGAAGGCAACATCGAGGGTCATCGAGGGACTACGATCTTTTATCGAGGGTCTTTGCTAAAACGCCCATGCTCGAGGGACATGACTATTTTCTGAGGCAACAAGTGAGATTATCCTAAGGGTGCATGTGTGCAAAGTGTGTTATTTACATGCATTTAGTCTTTGATTTTTAGGTTGTCTACTTGTTGATTTTATCTTACCATACACGCCTAATTAGTAGCATTTGTACAAAGTAAATAAAATGCAGAAAGATAAAATCCTACGCTATTACAACCATATCGAAAGGCATAAAATATAAAGGCAAAAATAAAATAAAAGCAAGAAAAATGAAGGTCTTTCGATTGGGGCAGAAAACCCTTCGATTCTGCACTTTCTGGATCTCTTCGATTTGGCCTGAAAAGGGTGAAGGCATGACTTTCGACTGAAGCCTCACGGTCAGCATGTTGTGCCTTTCGATTGGGACCAGCAGGACAGCATGTTGTGCCTTTCGATTGGGACCAGCAGGACAACATGTTGTGCCTTTCGACTGGGACCAGCAGGACAACATGTTGTGCCTTTCGACTGGGCCTGAAACCAGTATAAGATGTAATCTGCCTTTCTGCCTCCTTCGATTGGGCCTGGAGTCAGTGAGGTGCAATCTGCCTTTCTGCCTCCTTCGATTGGGCCTGGAGTCAGTGAGGAAGCCTGAGGCTTCGTTTCATATTCCTGTTTCCTGTTTATTTCGTTTGAGATATTAAATAGCAACATGGCCTAAGGCCATGCTATCATTACCTTAGGGCCAGGTCAGTTCTTAAAGCATTTGTAATAAACCAAAGAGCAAAACCAAAAGGAGAGGCAGTAAAAACAAACGAAAAGGTAACAAACACTATGTACATGTTTGAAACGAAAAGGAAGCTTATTTACATGTTATGCTAGAAATGAAGGGGTCAAGGTTAAGAATGACTTACCTTGCTTGAGGCTGGAACGTGTGTTGGGCCTTTAAGTGGTTTCCTTGAATGCTTCTGGATTCGAAAGGAGGAACCAGGGGTTATTTCTTTGATACTGGATTCGAAAGAGAAGAACAAGTGTGAGGTTCTTCCTACTGGATTCGAAGGGTAACAAGGTATAGGGATGTTTCAGATTCTAAGTGTTTGGATTCTGGGTATGTATTTGATGAGTGTTTAAGTGTTTGAGAAAATTTGGTGTTTTTGAGAATTTCTGAAGATTCGTTCGACTGGCCAACAGATCCTTCCTTTAGCTTTGCATAAATTCTTCTATTTATAGAGAAAAAGAAATGGATATGTTTGAAAACAGCCAGCCTTCCAAAAAATAATAAAATACTGTAACGTGACAGTACAAGTGGGGGGGCCTGCTGGCAGTTGTGGTGCAGGAGATGTGACTAAGGCCTCTGACGTTGCTTGTGCTCAGACCAAATTCAGGTTGACAACTGCTTTTGTGATAAAGTACTCTCTATGAAAAGAAAAAGTATGTAGCCTTTAACCCAGAACAGTAGTATCCAGAAGGTAAAGTATAAAACCTTTGTACAAGCTTCTGACTATATAAAGATTTGGACGCAACACAGCCTGGCAAACAAGATTTGGTCTTGAGCAAGAGTGAGATCGAAGCACACTTGTTTGAAGGAAGCCTTTGCCTCAGTCGAAGCTTGTGGTCGAAACAAGCTAACTCGAAGGAAGCTATTGCCCAAGCGGAAGCTCATGCTCGAAGGAAGCATATTGCCCAATCGAAAGCTCATGCTCGAAGGAAGCATATTGCCCAATCGAAGCCTGGGTCGAAGCAAACATATTTCCTAATCGAAAGTCCATGTTCGAAGGAGGCTTAGAGTTCAACATGAAGGACATATCCAAGTTACATTCGAAGGAGGCTCTTGCTCCACTGAAGTTTTCATCCAGGCACACAGAAGGTGAGTGCCCAAACGAAGACTTGCCTTGCAGGGGGGTACATGTGGCCAGTAGGTCATGGCCTTCGATTGCAAGCATGCAGGAAGCAAAAGACACAAACGAAACCTGCAACAAGAAGTCACATGCCCAGGCGAAAGAAGCACGCTAGCAGCCACTTTGAGAAATCGAAAGAAGCCAAGAGTCAATCGAAGGATGCTGATCGAAAGAGTCCTAAAGGCCAATTGAAAGAGCTGAAACGAAGAACACTTGTATTTCTCCAATTTTTGTCAAAATAATTTTTTATCTATTTTCTCTATTTTTGACAGTTTCCAAAGTACTTGTGCAAGCTTGAATCTTGAGAATCCTTGTGAGAAAGGCCTTGATAATTGAGAGGGCAAATTTTGGGGTACAACACATGAACTCCATGATGAGTGATCTTTAATGGTGGCCCTCCAGCCCGGGAGCAGCGCACAGCCTTTTGAGCAGTAGTGGTGAAACCCAAGCCGAACTTATCTATCTTGAAAGGAAAATCTGCTAGCTGATCCTATATTGTGCTTCCTCCTTCCTCAATCACAGCCTTCGCATCTTTAAGGGATGACATCCGGGACACAGGCTTGGTAATGATGGGTACAAAAGTCATTGTCTTAGTTGCCGCAACTTCAGGAGAAACCTCTTCAAAGTGTTGGAAAGTGGTTTCTATGAATTCGCCATCTAACTCCACATATCGGAAAGAATTAAGATGGCGTATCATATACTCCTCCTCGCCATGAACTATTATAATTTTCCCCTGGACTGGGTATTTGAGCATTTGGTGTAGAGAAGAAGTGACGGCCCCAGCATTGTGGATCCAGGGTCTTCCCAACAAGCAAGAATATGAAGGACGGATGTCCATCACATAAAATGTGGAGTTGAAAATTTCCGTTCCCACTTTAATTGGGATGTCCACCTCCCCGTGGACCATCCTCTTAGAATCGTCAAAGGCTCTAACAATGATATTGCTGGGCTTTAGGGTCAAACCTTCACAGTCCAATCTGTCCAATGCTTTCTTTGGAAAGACATTTAAAGATGACACGGTATCAACCAGAACGTGAGCAAGAGTAGTCCCTCTGCATTCCACCGAGACATGCAGTGCGTCATTATGCTTTCTCCCCTTAGATGTTAGATCGGAATTAGAGAAGCCAAGACCATTGTCGGCGGTTAGGCTGTCTACACACTCCTGGAACTGGTCCGCGGAGGTTTCTTGAGGCACATGGGCCGTCTTCAGGAATTTGATCAAGGCTTTGGCATGAGCCTTGGAGCAGAGACTTAGGGCCATCATAGATATTTTTGAAGGGGTTTGCCCCAGTTGTTCTACAACATCATAGTCGCTTTTCTTAATTATTTTTAAAATCTCCTCCATTTCCTTTTGAGTGGTCTCATGGATGACCAACGGATGAGCCCTCGTCCTGACGGGCGCTTCTTGGATTCCCTTACCTTTATCAGCAGCAACAATAGAGGGTACAACCACAGGAGTAACAATTTCTTCAATGACTGGAGTTCGCACAGAGATGATGACCGGCACAGGAGTAACCTTAGAAGCATTTGAGGGTCCGAAGATTTCCCTTGGAGGAGCAATCTCCGGAGAGAAAATTCTTCCGCTGCGGGTGATCTTACTCGTCCCAGCAATATTTCCTATGTTAAGAGTCTCTTCATCGGAATTTTCTTCAACTGATTCAATATGCTTAACACCGTGGTAGAAGATCTCTCCTCCATAATTCCATGATATCGATTTGTTGGACTTGTATGGGATAGGCCCTGGCATAGTAATCTTCAGAGGTACAATCTTTGGATCGAATGTAATCTTAACAGGTCTTTTGGAGACCTTGGAAATATTGGCGGAAATGGTAATTATAGCAACATCATTGACAGGAGTTGGAATAACAGGAGTTTTCTCAAAGAGGATTTCTTGATTATCCATTAGGCGTTGGATACCTAACTTCAATAACGAACAGTCGGATTGTAGGGACGAACAAAGGTAACAATCTTTTTCACAGCCTGGGAAAATCCCGGCTTTCAACAGATTCATCATGATTATTGGCAATGGGGTCATCAAATTATTAATAGCAGCAACATACAGATCCTCTTCAATAGCATGGGCATTGTGACCATGCTTTGGCATTGGGGCAGAAATCACATTCGTCTTTTCGGGCGCGTCGAATTCCACTTCCTTAGTGTCTATTAAATCCTAGATCTTATTCTTGAGGGTCCAACAATTGTTGGTGTCGTGCCCTATGCTGTCTGAATGATAAACACATTTAGCGTTGGCATGGAAAAAAGGAGAAGTTGTATTCGGGTTCTTTGGTGCCTCTTTCAAGGTTGTAAGGTTTAACTTCAAGAGGTGGGGTAGAACGTGAGCGGGTGTCATATTTATCCGGGTATACTGCCGTTGTGGTCTTTCTACCCTTTGCTGGTTGGTTCTTGGTTGACTGTTTCGAGGCTGATCAGATGCGGACTTCTGAATCATTATGGCCCCCACTGCTGGCCGGTGCTCCACTCTTCCTTGGCCTCTTTGAGAGTAAACAACTGAGACTTCCTTCTTTGCTGGAAAAGTTTTCTTGACGGTAGCGGAAGCAGATGTGTCCTTCTGAATTTTACCGCTCTTGATGCCAGCTTCAACTCTTTCACCAGTCAGAATTAGCTCGGTGAACCCCGCAGACGAACTTCCTATCAGGTGATTAAAGAATGGACCTGACAGAGTCCCCAAAAACATATCAACCAGCTCTCTTTCAGACAATGGTGGCTGCACCCTTCCATCCAAGTCCCTCCATTTCTGGGCATACTTCTTAAAGCCTTCATTAGAGACCATACCCATACTCTATAATTGAGTACGAGTTGGTGCTAAATCCACATTATATTGATATTGTCTTTAGAAGGCAGCAGCCAAATCCTCCCAATTATGCACATCAGATCTCTCAAGCTGGTAGAACAAATCTAATTGCGTCCCCGAAAGACTATCTTGAAAAAAGTTGACCCACAGATCCTTATCAGAAGAATGAGGTTGGATCTTTCTGACGTAAGACCGCAGGTGCATCTTCAGACAAGACAAACCATCGTATTTAGCAAATGTAGGCACCTTGAATTTAGGGAGAATCACAATCCCAACAACCAACCCTAGCTCTTCGAAGTCCAGCCCAGGAACTCTTTATACCTCCATAGCCGCCAGACGCTCTTCCAGATTCTTGTACTTGTCATCTGCAGGAGGGTACTGCTGCTCAGAATAGTCTTCATCCTCCTCTTCTTCTTCTTCAGCCTTAGACTCAGATGGTACTGCAGCTCCCTTTCCTTTACCTATCCCTTCATCAGATGTTGAGGGGAAATCCATGACCCTTCTAGCTTGGTTCTCAAATCTTCTTCCCAAAGTAGCCACACCAACTCTTTCCTTTTTCTTTTTCTCTTTTTCCTTTTCCTTCTCTAACAGTGCTTTAAGATCCTCCTGACCCTTTGCCAAGGTCATGAGGAGTTGTTGGAACTGTGAATTCTACGCTTGTAAGTCTTTGACCGTCTGCTCTATATCCATCTTGCTGAAATAAACAACAGAGAGATAAGGAAACCAAGTGTGAAGACCTGTTTATGCATATGATGAATGAAATGTATTCATGTAATGCATTCAAGGATTCATAAATTCAAATTTGTTGTAAATAAAAAGAACACACGTCATATTAATAAGATAGAATTTGTTAGTACATAAATTCCCCATGGGAAAAATAATATAAAATTCTAAGGTAAAAAGAAGTTGCGCATCCTCTTTGGTGCGATGTAGGTGTTGAAAGTCTGCTCTTCATGGAGTCGACGAGTAAGTTCTAAAACCTTCTTCTCACTGGCATAGAAGCTGGCTTCAAAAGTGTTCCTTTCTTCCTTGAGCTATATCCAACTCTTTTGCAAATCTTCCAATGATGTTGGCATGTCAGGATGTAGGAGGGTGTATGGAACCTCTCCTTCCATAACAGGCTCTTTGATCACAGGGAGAATGTAGGGGTAAGGCATCATAAGACTCTAGGCGCGGGTTCGTACCCACTTGAGGTAAGGCTCAAGGGGGATGGAATTCTTGTGTCCCAGTGTCTTACTGTCCACTTTGTTGGGCATCCTCCAAGCTCGGATAAACCTTTGTCGAAGTCCTTGAGCGTCGTTGTCGAAGTCAAAAACCAAGTCTAGAATCAGCATGTCATGAGGGCCATCCCTTCGGGCATACCCAAATTGTCTCAGAGCTAAGCAGGGGTTGTAGGTAATGCCTCCCCTAATACCGAGTAGTGGGGCATTAGGGAATTCCCCACAATGATCAATGATGATGACATTTTCTCTAGACCAAGAACACCAATGAACATCAGAATATGTAAGAGTCATCAATCGTTGTGACCACCTCAAGCCTTGTTCATTCTTCAAGACTGACTGGGGAAGGTGAGAAATAAACCACCTTGCTAGAAGAGGAGTACAACATATGAGAACACCTTTTTTCCTCCTTGTTCGTGTGTAAAATGAGTGTAGGATGTCCCCAAGCAATGTAGGCACAAGATTCCGAGATATGAAAATCTTGACAGCATTCACATCTATAAGCTGATCAGGATTTGGGAACAAGACCAACCCATAGATGAGAAGAGCCACGATCTCCTCAAAAGCTTGCAGATCTAGAGAATTCCAGCAGTCTTGTGCCTTCTGAAACAAAAATTTTCCCAAGAAACCCTTGACACCACTTCTGGTTTCCCAATGACCTTTGATATCAGATGGTTGCAAGTGTAAGGCTTGAGCAACATCTTCAGGCTTTGGCTCTCTTTCCGTACCGTTGTAGGGTAGTTAATGGAGAATAGGAATCCTCAGGAGTTGAGAAAATTCCTCCAAAGTAGGAACTAGTTGGTAATCAGGAAATGTAAAGCAATGGTGTAGGGGGTCAAAGAACTAGAAGAGAACTTTCACCATATCTTCCTCTATGTTGGAGTTGATCAAGTTGAGAAGTCGACCATGTATTTTAGTGAAGGGAGAACTCTCTGGAATCTTGGAAGTAAGCTCCTTGAGTCAAGGAGGGATTCTCACAAGGTTGACCTGAATAGTTTTCCGACGAAGTGAATCCATTACCTACAAAACAGGAACAAAGATGAAGATCCAAACCCTTGAAATGGTTAGTGGATGCATATGATGTTTTATGATGTTCATGATGTATGCACAAGTATATGTACAAACAAATCACACAAGCTCCTAGTTTCATGCTTGCATGGGGTTTCATAGGTAAGTACCCTCTTGTATTTAGTTGGCTCAACCTGTCCTATAAATAGTAATCGGGTTCTAAAGAGCTCAATATCACTGGATTATTTTCTGTGTTCATTGTTTCAGTTTGGCCACTTTACTGGCGATCAAAATATTCCAAGAAAACAACCCTCAATGAGTGTAGTATCGAGTATCTACCAACTTCGGACTGCACTAAATCTGGTCATCTCACTACCCCTAAAAAGGCCAAGATGGTCAAGTAAAGGTTCTAAAAGTCCATTAGTGCTTCATGACATCACTCAGCGGCCCCGTATTCTCTTTGATTGACTCAAAGGCTACCGATATCCACAAATATGTCGCACTAATATAGCTATTGCTTCAACCATGTCGGTATACCCCGCACAGTTTCCACAATGTATTGCTATTTACCTATGAATGTTTCCCAAATCCGGGTAGAGGATTTCAAACCCAAACAATAGAACCAAATGTAAAGCAATCAAAGCAAACAAGGTAAGCATGTAAAGGTGATCTAAACCCCAAGGTAACCCCACTTTTAAATATTACTCAGCAGAGTTGCCAGTTCTGTGATACGGTGGGAGAACTGACTTAAGGTTTTGCGTTTGTGTTCGCAAATGTTTCGGTTTAGCAAGAGTCGCCACCGACTTTTTATTTTATCCAAAGGAAAGGTCAAAAAGCACAGGAAAAACCTTTGAGATGTTTTCTTGGGTTCGGGGGGTAGATTATGAAAAGGGAAGGTGCAAGCACCTTTTTCATCCATGGTTTTCCATGGGCTCTTAGTTACTTGTTTAGATCACTTGCTTTTGCTTTTCAATTGTTTGAAATGGTGCTTTGTGTGTGGTTTTTGAAAATATTTTGAAAAGAGGCCTTGTCTAGGCAACCTTTGTAATGATTCTTGTTTGCATATATACAAAGGTGTTTGTCTTTTAAAAAGATGTTTCAATGTTTGAAAGTTTGTTTTGGGAAAATGTTTTGAAATTGTGTTGTGAGGTGTGTTTGAAAATAACAAGGATGTTTTTTGCATGTTTTAATCAAGTAACTAAGAGTTGTCTACCCTATCTACTCAAGAGTCTTTCCTACACACTTTTAACCCTTTTGACAGTGTTGTTTTACCATTGCATTTGGTAAATAAACTTGTGTTTGGATGTTAAACGGGACAGGCGCGGGTCATCGTATTGACCATGATAGCAATTGTGCTAAGTATCTTAGCAAATTTTGAGGGACTAGATCATTTTTGTTAGGCAACCAAGATAGCGTCATCGAGGGACTATGATCTTTTTATTTTGATTTTGTTTTGCCAAGATACTCAACATGCATACCATGGCCATTTTGGAGGCAACTGGTGGATGAAACCCTAGGGGTGCTTGTGTGCATTGTGTTGTCAATTTACATGCTTTTATGTATTGTATTAGGTCTAGCTATTTGTTTTGATTTTGGATATTGCATACAAACCCTAATCTCTATCATGGCATATTTGAAAGCTATAAATGCGTAAAATAAATCTACGACTATTACAACATTGATATGGGGAGGGGGATACAATTTTGAATGGGGGGTATTTGCAAGAAATTAAAACCTAAATCAACTATTACAACCAAATTGAATTCTTTACAAATAAACAAATGGATAATATTTAAATATGCAAATAAATATGAATATGCAAAAGTGATTCTTTTTGTAGTTTATTTTACGTAAAAAAATAAAATATTTAATGTATTAAAAAAAATAATAAAATAAAAGATTATTTTTATTAAGGGTGGAAACCCTAATTTATCTTAAGAAAATATATATATTTATTATATTATTTATGTACAATAAAATAAAATAAAATATATACAAAATATCAAAAAAAGTCAAAAAATAAAAATATGTTAGAAAAAATATTATTTAAGTATATAAAAAATAAAAATATAATATTTTTATGTATTATTTCCAAGTTTTCTATTAAAGAAAATAAAAGTATATACTATTTAATTATTATTTCTATGTCTAAAAAATAATAAAAATAATAAAATAAAATGTGGAAATTTATAAAAAATATTTTTGGTATTTTTAATGTTTAAGAAAAATAAAATAAAGTCAGAAACTAAAAATGAAATTCAAAAATATAAAAATATAAAACAATGGGCCAAGGGGTGTAAACAGTAAGGCTACGGGGTGCAAAAAGTAACACAATCCAAGCCCAGACCAAGGTTCCTCTTCGTCCCTGTCCTCCAGCACAAGGAAACGCGTGCGTATTGTATTCAAAACTGGAAGTCCTGCATTTGTGCTTAAAAACGAAAACTTGCAACATGAAAGTTATAGCATTTTTCAACATGATTCCAACCATGTAAAGAACTTAATCTAAATCTCAAAGACCAGAGAGAATTTCTCTGGCCCTAATTTCTAACCTAACTTTTTCAGGAAGTTCATCAATCAAATTCTCTCAACATAGTTAACTTAAATGAAATCTATGCATATGTACAGCTTAAGGGCAATGAGTACTATATTTTTTATTCACAAACTTAAGCCTAATGATTCCTAAATAGAGAGATAGAAAGTTGGAAAAATACCTATTTCAGTTGAACTTGAGTATGGCAATGCAAGGGTTTTCATTGAGGCCTGAGATGTTTGTGAGCTTGCCTGAACTTCCTCTGACCTTCCCCAATGCTTTGTTTGCTTTGAGCTTACTTGAATAAGCCTGTAGAAGTCAACCTGCACAAGCTGAAATCAGAAATGGTGAAGCTTGTAAATGGAGTTATAGTCAATGGCCAATGGTTGGGATAGCTTAGGTGGGTTATATGGAATGTATTGGAAGAGGTTTGGGGGAAAACGCACGAGTAGTTTGTGGTTTGGAAACAAAAATGCAGAAACTGCCCTGTTTTGCAAGAAGAAGGTGTTTTGATGTTCAAGAGTGTTTGAGGACTGGATAGCTGGTGTTTTTGGCTTAATGTGATATGCAAAAGTTGTTTGGAATGGTTACAAAAGTTTGTTTTATCAGATTGCCAAGTTCTCTCACTTTTGCAAGCTTTCTTGTTTTTGAAGCAAAAGGTGAGAAGTGACAAAGGCCAGGCCTATACAGGCTAGCTCTAATCCTGCATACATTTGGTGAGCTTGGCCCCAAGTTTGTGGATTTTGTTTGCTGTCCAAGATTGGGTTCAAGGCTCAAGGGATGCAATTTGACATAAAGCAAGTTTTGACAAAAATGGCAATGTTGCCTTTTTGCTATTTTTGGATTAATCCCTTGTGTAAACCTCTATTGATCAGAAAAAAGCTTCAATCCATTGAGTTTGTATTTAATTCTTGAGTGTGGAAGGGTTTAGATACCTGTAAGCAAGTATAAACAATACTGGATGGAAATTGCAACTTGTAGCAACATGAAAAATGCCATGGATCAAAGTGACTTTTTGCCAAATTCAAACCTTCGATTCTCCCTAACCATAAATGATTTTGGAGAGTTATTGGACATTTTGGAAATCTTGTAACATTCTCTACAATCCATCTTTGAAATTCATTTTAAGATTCCAAGTGGAACTATCTGAAAAATTGCCATGAAGATAGGTTAAAATCCTGCCTAAACTAGGGCAAAATTTCACTAAGTTAAAAGTTTCATGGACCCTTGTTCCAAAAATCATAACTTGATATCCAAGATTCTTTTGGGAAAACTTTGTGAACCAAAGTTGTATATTTTGTGGAGGACTACAACTTTAATGTTGGGAGTTTTGTTTGAATCCAATTGCATCATGGTGAAAATGTTGGGCAAAGTTGGGAAAAATTAAGAAAATTTCATAACTTAGAAAATTTCTGTTATGAAATTTTTTCAATCTTAAACCCTAATTTGCAAAATTAGGTTTCTTGATGAAAAAGTTTCATGTTTTGACACATCTTGATGAAAAGTGACCTTTGGCACTTGATTTTGACCAAAAAGTCAAAGTTTGACTTTTCAGTGTACAATTGATTTTTGATCAGTTGACTGAAAAATTCATCTGTCAATCCAATGCATTTGAGATCTTTTGAACCTTTTGAATAGGTCAAGGTGATGCCATTGATTCCTTGAATCCATGATTGAACCCAATTTTCCATTGGCTAGGTCAAAAATCAAAAATTGCCCCTCTACAGTCAAAACCCTAAAAATGACCATTTTGCCCTTTTGATGATCTGATCAAATTTCTTGAGGAGTTATGGTCCAAACTTGATCAAATGGTTCATATGAGTCTATAATGTTGATGTGGATCAAAATTTATAAGGTTTGACTTTAAATTGGCCACAATTGACTTTCCCCCCAATAAAGCTGATTTTTAGGTCAAATGTCCAATTGACTGGGCAAAAATTTGATTCAAGGCTTGAAACTTGGTATGAGCAATCTTATAAGTCCAACATGAAGTATGAAAGTCACATAGGGCATTAGAAGTCCAAAATTCCTTGGGAAAACTCAAACCCTAATTTGGGTCATCAATGCAAGGAGATGTCTTGAGTAGAGCAAACCCTAATTCTGTCTGGAATTCAAAGAGTCTTGTGAGGGGAAATATTGATAAAATGAGAGGGAAAATTTTGGGGTACAACACCCCCGTACTCAGAAATATCTCTAAAAAGGAATTTTCTGTGCTTTTTTCCTTTCCTTCTGGGATAAAATAAAAGTCGGTGGCGACTCTTGCTTACCGCGACATTTTGCGAACACAAGCGTAAAACGCAAACCAGCATTCCAAAAAAAAATAGTCAGTTTTTCCCACCGTATCACAGCGGGCAACCACATTCTTTGTGACAGAGGAGAAGGAAGCTGCTTCGACCCATTTGGTGAAGTAATCAATGGCCACCAGGATGAAGCGGTGTCCATTGGATGTTGTAGGCTTGATCTCTCCAATCATATCGATTCCCCACATTGCGAATGACCAAGGAGCTGTTAAGACATTGAGAGGAACTGGAGGTATATGTACCTTGTCCGCATAAATTTGGCATTTGTGACAAGTCCGGGAATGTTGATGGCAGTCAGCTTCCATGGTAGACCAGTAGTAGCCTGCCCTTAGAATCTTCTTAGCCATCGAATGCCCGCTTGAGTGGGTGACAAAGGTACCATTGTGAAGTTTAGCCCTGATCTGCTCAACTTAAACCTTGTCCACACAACGAAGGAGAATGCAATCATGATTGCACTTGTATAGGATACCATTACTCAGGAAGAACTTAGCTGAGAATCTCCTTAAGAACTTTTTGTCGTTGGCTGAAGCTCCTTTAGGGTATTCTTGAGCCTCAAGATACCTTTTGACTTCGTAAAACTAAGGTCGGTTCATTACTTCTTCGGTATTAATATTGTGACAATGTGCAGGTTCGTCAATCCGTTCAATGGTGATTTGGGGAGACTCATTATCCCAGTTAAGTTTAAACATGGATGACATTGTAGCTAGAGCATCTGCTAGCTGGTTCTCTTCTCACAGGAAGTGCTCAAAGGTAATCTGCTCGAAATGAGGTAACAATGTCAGGACATGTTCTTTGTAAGGGATGAGGTTGGGATGTTTAGTGTCCCACTCTCCTTTGATCTGACTGATGACCAAAGCTGAGTCTCCAAACACAACCAAAGATTTGATTCCCAAGTCTATTGCAGCCTTGAGACCAAAGATACAAGCTTCATACTCGGCCATGTTGTTGGTGCAGTTGAAGCAGAGTCTAGCAGTGAAAGGTGTATGACAACCTTCTAGAGAGATAAGCACAACACCGATACCGTTCCCAAGTGCGTTGGAGGCATCATCAAAGTACAGAGTCCATCGGGATCCTCGTTCAGGTCCGTCATATGGTCCGTTATCTTCAATGTTGTCCAATGTCATAATGTCCTCGTCGGGGAAGTCAAACTTCATGGATTGGTAATCTTAGACAGCTTGATGAGCCAGATGGTCAGCTAGTACACTCCCCTTTATAGCCTTTTGGGTTGTGTATTGGATATCATATTCGATCAGAATCATCTGCCATCTAGCTATTCTTCCAGATAAAGCAGGCTTCTCAAAGATGTACTTGATCAGATCCATCTTAGAAATTAGTAGAGTGGTATGAGTCAACATATATTGCCTTAGCCAGCGAGCAACCCATACCAAAACGCATCAATTTTCTCGAGCAGTGAGTAGCGGGTCTCACAGTCGGTAAACTTTTTGCTAAGGTAATAAATGGCATGCTCTTTTCGGCCAGACTCGTCATGTTGGCCCAGTACGCACCCCATTGAATTATCCAAAACAGTCAGGTACATGATTAGCGGTCTTCCTTCGTCGGGAGGCATCAAGATAGGAGGTTCTAGCAAATACTCCTTGATATTATTGAAAGCAACTTGACTATCATCATTCCATTTAACCACCCGATCTTTCTTCAACAGCTTGAAGATTGGCTCACAGGTAGATGTTAGGTGAGAAATGAACCTTGCAATATAGTTTAGGCGTCCCTAGAAACCTCTGACCTCCTTCTCAGTGCGAGGGGCGGGAATTTCTTGTATAACTTTGACTTTGGCAGGATCAACCTCGATGCCTTTGTTACTGACGATGAATCCCAAGAGTTTACCAGATCGGACTCCGAAAGTGAACTTATTAGGGTTCAGTCTGAGCCTGTACTCCTTCAACCTGACAAACAGCTTTTGCAAATGGTCTAGGTGTTCTTCTTCTGTTTGCGAACGGGCTATCATGTCGTCTACATAGACTTCAATCTCATGATGTATCATATCATGAAACAAAGCTACCATGGCACGCTGATAGGTTGCCTCGACATTCTTCAGTCCGAATGGCATTACTTTATAGTAGAACGTACCCCAATGTGTAACAAAAGTAGTTTTCTCCATGTCTTCAGGGGCCATTTTGATCTGGTTGTAACCTGAAAATCCATCCATGAAAGAAAATACCTTGTGCTGAGTTGTATTGTCAACCAAGATGTCAATATGCGGTAGTGGAAAGTCATCTTTAGGGCTAGCCCTGTTTAAGTCTTTGTAATCCACGCACATTCTCACTTTTCCGTCCTTCTTAGGCACGGGCACAATGTTAGAAACCCATTGTGGATAGGAATTAACAGCAAGAAACCCAGCATTGAACTGCTTCATCACTTCAGCTTTGATCTTTTCAGACATGTCGGGCCTCATGCGGCGGACCTTCTGTTTAATTGGTGGACATTCTTCTCTTGTAGGGATACGGTGAACCACAATATTTGTATCGAGTCCTGACATGTCTTTGTAGGACCAGGCGAAGATCTCAACATATTTATTCAGCAGCTGAACTAAGTGCTCTTTGACACTTGGCTCTAGGTTGGCACCCACTCTGACTTCTTTTCTGTCTTCAATAGTACCCAAGTTGATTGTCTCTAACAGCTCCTCATGGGGCAGAATAACCCTTTCTTTCTGTTGTAGCAGTCTAGCCAATTCTCCTGGAACCTCACAGTCTTCATCACCTTCGTATTCGGCATGATTGACCAGATCTTCAGAGTCGCTGAAGGCCATAGCAGAATTGTTACCCATGGAATCCGGAATGGAAGGGTACCTGCATTTTGTGAGTGTGGGTGTGTGTAAGGGATATCCACCTTTAAACAAATAAAATGTAAAAAGAAAGAAAATGAACATAAAAGTTTATATGTGAAAACGTCCATGATTCATTAAAATGGAATATGAAGATGAAAAATCAAACCCTTACAAATGGACCTATGTACCTCGGGTAAGGCACAAGGCAAAAAGTGTACGAATTGTTTAAGAATTATTACAGACCAACATAAATGTTTGAAAGATAAATTATTGATTTATGAAAGTAATGGGAACAAAGTCTTTGGCTTCCCAATTATTCAGTCCTCCGCCAATAGTAGGGAAAATCCAGTCTTAAAAGTTGCTCTCTTCTTCAACATCCTCCAAAGCATTGAATCCATGATGGATGATCTTCACTGGTGGTCCTCCAGCCTGAGAGCGGTGTACAACCTTTTAAGAAGAAGCAGTGAAACCTAAGCCGAATTTATCAAATTTGAAAGGAAAGTCAGGTAGTTGACCCCAGATCGTGCTTCCTCCTTCTTCAATCACAGCCTTTGCATCTTTGAGGGATGACATTCGAGACACATGTTTGGTAATCATGGGTATAGGAGCCACCGTCTTGGTTGCTGCAACTTTAGGAGAAACCTCTTCAAATTGTTGAAGCGGGGCCTCGATGAATTCACCATCCAATTCCATATAGTGGAAATAATTTAGATGGCTTATCATGTACGCCTCCTCACCATGAATAGTTATAATTTTCCCCTGGACTGGGTACTTGAGCATTTGGTGTAGAGAGGAAGTGACGACCCTAGCATTATGAATCCAGGGTCTTCCTAACAAGCAAGAATAGGAGGGACGGATGTCCATCACATAAAATGTGGAGTTGAAAGTTTCAGTTCCCACTTTAATCGGGATATCCACCTCCCCGTGGACCATCCTTTTAGAACCATCAAAGGCTCTGACAATGATATTGCTGGGCTTCAAGGTTAGGCCTTCACAGTCCAATCTGTCCAATTCTTTCTTCGGCAAGACATTTAAAGACGACCCGGTATCAACCAGAACGTGAGCTAGAGTGGTTCCTCTGCATTCCATCGAGACATGCAGCGCGTCATTATGCTTTCTCCCTTTAGATGTTAAATCAGCATCGGAGAATCCAAGACCACTGTCTGCTGTTAGGCTAGCTACACATTCCTGGAACTGATCCGCAGAGGTTTCCTGAGGCACGTGGGCTGTCTTTAAGAATATGATCAAAGCTTTGGCATGAGCCTCTGAACAGAGCAACAGGGCCAACATAGAGATTTTTGAGGGGGTTTGCCCCAGTTGCTCCACAACATCATAGTCGTTTTTCTTAATTATTTTGAAAATCTCTTCCATTTCTTTTTGAGTGGTATCAGGGATGACCAAAGGCTGAGCCCTCGTCCTGACGGGCGCTTCTTGGATCCCTTTTCCTCTATTATCAGCAACAAAAGAGGGTACAACCACATGATTCACAACTTCTTCAATAACTAGAGTTCTTACAAATATGTTGACCGACACAAGAGTAACCTTAGGAGCAATTGAGGGTCCAAAGACTGCCCTTGGAGGAGCAATCTCCAGAGAGAAAATCCTTCCGCTGCGGGTGATTTTACTCGTTCCAGCAATATTTCCAATGTCAGGAGTTTCTTCATCAGAACTTTCTTCAGTTGATTCAATCTGTTTAATACTGTGGTAGAAGATCTCTCCCCCATAGTTCCACGGTATTGATTTGTTGGACTTGTATGGGATAAGCCCCGGCAAAGTTATCTTCAGAGGTACAATCTTTGGATCGGATGTAATCTTAACAGGTCTTTTGGAGACCTTGGAAAGATTGGCGAATATGGTAATTATGGCAACATCATTGACAGGAGTCGGTGTAACAAGAGTCTTCTAAAAAAGGATTTCTTGATTATCCATTAGGCGTTGGATGCATAACTTCAACAACAGACAGTCGGTTGGTAAGTATGAACAAAGGAAGCATTCTTCTTCACAACCTGGGAAAATCCTAACCCTCAATAAATTCAGCTTGATTATCGGTAGCGGAGTCATTAAATCATCAACAGTAGCAACATACAAATCCTCTTCAACAACATGTGCATTGTGGCCGTTCTTTGGCATTGGAGAAGAGATCACATTCGGCTTTTCAGGGGCGTCGAATTCCACTTCCTTAGCGTCTATTAAATCCTGAATCTTATTTTTGAGGGCCCAACAATGGTTGGTGTCGTGCCCCAGGCTGTCTGAATGATAAGCACATTTGGCATTGGCATGGTAGTAAGGAGAAGTTGTATTCGGATTCTTCAGGGCCTCTCTCAAACTGGTAAGGTTTAACTTCAGGAGATGGGGTATAACTTGAGCGGGAGTCATGTTTATCTGAGTGAATTACCGTGCAGGACTTTCCACCCTTGTTTGGTTGGCTCTGGGTTGATTGTTTCTGGGCTGATCAGCTGCAGACTTCTGAATCATTGTGGCCCCCACCGCTGGCCGGCGCTCCACTATTCCTTGACCTCTTTGGGAGTAAACAACTGATACTTCTTTCTTTTCTAGAAAAGTCTTTTTGATGGCAGCGGAAACAGATGTATCTTTTTGAATTTTACCGCTCTTGATTATGACTTCAACTCTCTCACCAGTTAGAATCAACTCGGTGAACCCCGCAGACAAACTTCCTATCAGGTGATTAAAGAATGGACCTGACAGAGTCCCCAAGAACATATCTACAAGCTCTCTCTCAGATAGAGGTGGTTGAACTCGTCCCGCCAAGTCTCTCCATTTCTGGGCATACTCCTTAAAGCCTTCATTAGAGACCATGCCCATACTCTGTAATTGAGTACGAGTTGGTGCTAAGTCTGCATTATACTGATACTGCTTGTAGAAGGCAGCAGCCAAATCCTCTCAATTGTGCACATCAGACCTCTCTAGCTGGTAGAACCAATCTAATTGCGTCCCTGACAAACTGTCCTGGAAGAAATGTACCCACAGGTCTTTGTCATAAGAATGTGGTTGAATTTTTTTGACGTAGGACCGTAAGTGCATCTTTGGGCAAGACACCCCATCGTACTTAGCAAACAGAGGTACTTTAAACTTCGGGGGAATGATAATTCCAGAAACCAAACCCAGTTCTTCAAAGTCCAGCCCAGGCACTCTCTGAATCTCCATGGATGCCAGACGTTCTTCTAGATTCTTGTACTTGTCATCTGCAGTAGGGTACTGCTGTTCAGAATAGTCTCCATCCTCCTCCTCTTCTTCTTCCTCAGACTCAGATGGTACTGCAGCTCCCTTTCCTTTTCCTACCCCTTCATCAGATGTTGAGGGAAAATCCAAGACCCTTCTGGTTTGACCTTCAAATCTTCTGCCCAAAGTAGCCACACCAACTCTCTTTTCTTCTTCTTCTCCTTTTCCTTTTCCTTCTCTAATAAAGCTTTAAGATCCTCCTGACCCTTTGCCAAGGTCATGAGTAATTGTTGGAACTGTGAATTCTGCGCTTGCAAATCTTTGATTGTCTGCTCTATATCCATCTTGCTGAAATAAATAGCAGAGAGATAAGGAAACCTGGTGTGAAGACCTTTTTATGCATATGATGAATGAAATGTATTCATGTAATGCATTCAAGGATTCAGAAATTCAAATTTGTTTTAAACAAAAAGAACACATGTCATATTAATAAGATAGAATTGTTAGTACATAAATGCCCCATGGGCAAAATAATACTAAATTCTAATGTAAAAAGATGTTGCGCATCCTTTTTGGTGCAATGTAGGTGTTGAGAGTCTGCTCTTCATGAAGTTGACGAGTAACTTCTAAAACCTTCTTCTCACTGGCGTAGAATTGGGCTTCAAACGTATCGCGTTCTCCTTTGAGCTGTATCCAACTCCTTTGTAAATCTTCTAGTGATGTCGACATGTCAGGATGTAGGAGGGTGTATGGAACCTCTCCTTCCATAACAGGCTCTTTGATCACAGGGAGAATGTAGGGGTAAGGCATCATAAGACTTTGGGCGCGGGTTCGTACCCATTTGAGGTAAGGCTCAAGGGGGATGGAATTCTTGTGTCCCAATGTCTTATTGTCCAACTTGTTGGGCATCCTCTAAGCTTGGATGAACCTTTGTCTAAGTCCTTGAGCGTCGTTGTTGAAGTCAAAAACCAAATCTGGAATCAGCATGTCATGTGGGCCTTCCCTTCGGGCATACCCAAACTGTCTCAGAGCCAAACAGGAGTTGTAGGTAATGCCTCCCCTAATGCCAAGTAGAGGGACATTAGGGAATTCCCCATAACGATCAATGATGATAACATTTTCTCTGGACCGAGAACACCAATGATCATCAGAATATGTAAGAGTCATCAATCGTTGTGACCACCTCAAGCCTTGCTCATTTTTCAAGACTGACTGGGGAAGGTGAGAAATAAACCACCTTGCTAGAAGAGGAGTACAACACATGAGAACACCTCTTTTCCTCATTGTTCGAGTGTGAAATTAGTGGAGGATATCCCCAAGTAAAGTAGGCACAGGATTCAGAGATATGAAAATCTTGATAGCATTGACATCTATAAGCTGGTCAAGGTTTGAGAACAAGACCAACCCATAGATGAGGAGTGCTACAATCTCCTCAAAAGCTTGCAGCTCTAGAGAATTCAAGAATTCTTGAGCTTTCTCAAACAGAAACTTTGCCAAGAAACCCTTGACACCACTTCTGGTTTCCCAATGGCCTATGATATCAGATGGTTGCAAGTGTAAGGCTTGAGCAACATCTTCAGGCTTTGGATCTCTTTCCGTACCGTTTTAGGGTAGTTGATGGAGAATAGGAATCCTCAGGAGTTTAGAAAATTCCTCCAAAGTAGGCACTAACTGGTAATCAAGAAATGTGAAGCAGTGGTGTAGGGGGTCAAAGAACTGGAAGAGAACTTTCACCATGTCTTCCTCTATGTTGGAGTTGACCAAGTTGAGAAGTCAACCATGTCTTTTAGTGAATGGAGAATACTCGGGAATCTTGGAAGCAAGCTCTTTGAGTAGAGGAGGAATTCTCACAAGGTTGACTTGGACTGTTTTCCTGCGGAGTGATTCCATAACCTACAAAACAGGAACAAAGATGAAGATCCAAAATCCTTGAAATGGTTAATGGATGCACATGATGCTTCATGATGTTCATGATGTTATGCACAAGTTTATGTACAAAAAAATCACACAAGTTCCTAGTTTAGGCTTGCATGGGGTTTCATAGGTAAGTACCCTCTTGAAGTTAGTTGGCTCAACCTGTCCTATAAATAGTAACCGAGTTCTAAGGAGCTCAATATCACTGGATTATTTTCCGTGTTCATTGTTTCAGTTTAGCTACTTTACTGGCAACCGAAATATTCCAAGAAAACAACCCTCAATGAGTTTAGTATCGAGTATCTACCAACTTCGGACTGCACCAAAGCCGGTCATCTCACTACCCCTAAAAAGGCCAAGATGGTCAAGTAAAGGTTCTAAAAGTCCATTAGTACTTCATGACATCACTCAGCGGCCCCGTATTCTCTTTGATTGACTCAAAGGCTACCGGTACCCATAAATATGTCGCCCTAATATAGCTATTGCTTCAACCATGTCGGTATACCCCGCACAGTTTCCACAATGTATTGCTATTTACCTATGAATGTTTCCCAAATCCGGGTAGAGGATTAAAACCCAAACAATAGAACCAAATGTAAAGCAATCAAGGCAAACAAGGTAAGCATGTAAAGGTAATCTAAACCATAAGGTAACCCCACTTTTAGAATTCTCCCAAACAAAGTCGCCAGTTCTGTGATACGGTGGGAGAACTGACTTGAGGTTTTGTGTTTGTGTTTGCAAATGTTTCGGTTTAGCAAGAGTCACCACCAACTTTTTATTTTATCCAAAGGAAAGGTCAAAAAGCACAGGAAAGACCTTTGAGATGTTTTCTTGGGTTCGGGGGGTAGATTATGAAAAGGGTAGGTGCTAGCATCCTTTTCATCCATGGTTATCCATGGGTTCTTAGTTACTTATTTAGATCACTTGCTTTGCTTTTTTCAATTGTTTGAAATGATGCTTTTGTGTGTGGTTTTGAAAGTATTTTGAAAAGAGGCCTTTGTCTAGGAAACCTTTGTAATGATTCTTGTTTGAATATATACAAAGGTGTTTGTCTTTTAAAAAAAATGTTTCAATGTTTGAAAGTTTGTTTTTGGAAATTGTTTTGAAATTGTGTGTGTGTTTTTTGAAAATAGCAAGGATGTTTGCAAATTGATCAAGTAACTAGGAGTTGTCTACCCTACTCAAAGATCTTTCCTACACATTTTTAACCCTTTTACATTGTTGTTTTACCATTGTATTTGGTAAACAACCTTGTATTTGGATGTTAAACGGGACGGGCGTGGGTCATCGTATGGCCATGATAATAATATTGCCAAGTATCTTAGCAAGTTTTTGAGGGACTAGATCATTTTTGTATAGGCAACCAAGATAGTGTCATCAAGGGACTATGATCTTTTTGTTTTGTTTTTGATTTGCCAAGATACCTAGCATGCATACCATGGCCATTTTTAAGGCAACAAGTGGATGAAACCCTAGGGGTGCTTGTGTGTATTGTATTGTCATTTTTCATGCATTTTTGTCTTGTGTTTAGTCATGCTATTTATTTTGATTTTTGTTGTCTTTGCATACAAACCCTAGTTTTTACTATCATGCATATTTGAAAGCAATAAAATGCGTAAAAGTAAATCTACACCTATTACAATATTGATATGGGGAGGGGGATACAAGTTTGAATAGGGGGATATTTGCAAGAAAATAAAACCCTAATTCAACTATTACAACCAAATTGAAATCATTATACAAATAATAAATTGACAAATATTTAAATATGCAAAAATATAAATATGCACAAAATGTTTTTGATATTAATTTTTATGTATTTAAACAAAATTATTTAATGTATAAAAAATAAGAAAGATATTAATGATTATTTTTGAAAGGGTAGAAACCCTAGCTTTGTTTTAAGAATATATATATATATATATATATATATATATATATATATATATATATATATATATATATATATATATATATATATATATATATATATATATATATATATATATATATATATATATATATATATATATATATATATATATATATATATATATATATATATATATATATATATATATATATATATATATATATTATTTATGTACAAGAAAATAAATAAAAATATATACAAAAGTGTCAAAAAAATAAAAATGTGTGAGAAAATATTATTTAAGTGTATAAATAATAAAAATAAAAATATATGATATCTTTATATTATTTATAAATTTATTTAAGAAAATAAAAGTATATATTATTTAATAAACTATTTCCATGTCCAAAAAAAAAAAATGTAAAAATTAAGAAAATATTTTTGGTGATTTTTAATATTTAGAAAAAATAATAAAAGTCAGTAAATGTAAAATAAATGAGAAAATATAAAAAATAAATCAAATGGGCCAAGGGGTGCAGAAAGCAAGCATGGGGGTGCAAAAAGTAAGACAAAGCCAGGCCCAGCCCACGTTCCTCTTCATCCTTGACCTTGTGATAAAGAAACGCGCGCGCCATGTTCAAATCTGGAACTCCTGCATACGTGCTCAAAAACAAAAACTTGCAACATGAAAGTTATAGCTCTTGATCACACGATTCTAACCATGTAAAAAACTTGATCTAACTCTCAAAGACCAGAGAGAATTTCCTTGGCCCTAAATTCTTACCTAGTTTTTTCAGCAACTTCAACATCTAAATTCTCTTAGCTCAGTTAACATAAATGAGTTCTATGCATATGTACAGCTCAAGGACAATGAGGACTACATTTTTTCTTCACAAACCTAAGCCTAATGATTCCTAAATAAGGAGATAGAAGTTTTTCAAATACCTATTTCAGTCAAGCTCGAGTATGGCAATGTAGGGGTTTTTGTTGAGGCCTGAAGGTCGTGTTAGCTTGCCTGAAGTTCACTCAACCTTCCCTAATGCTTGGCTTGCTTTGAAATGACCTGAATATGCTTGTAGAACTCAACCTGCAAAGCTTCAAAGTAAAAATGGTGAAGTGTGAAATGGAGTTACAGTGACTTGATAATGGTTGGGATAGTTTAGGTATGTTGTATGGAGTGTGTTGGAACTGGTTTCAAGCAAAATGCAAGGGTGGATTTTGTTTTGGAAGTGAATATGCAGAACCTGCCCTGTTTTGACAAGAACTTGTGTTTTGGTGTTTTGGAGGGTTTGAGAACTTGCTAGCTCGTGTTTCTGGCTTGGTGTGATGTGCTAAAACTTGTTTGAAATGTGCACAAGACTTGGTTATATCAGATTACAAAGTTGTGGACTTTTTGCATAATGACTTGTTTTTGAAGAAAAGGTGGGAAGTGACAAGGGCAAAGCTTGTACAAGCCTGTATTCTAGCTGCACATAGTTGGTACCAAATGCATGATATTCATGGACTTTGTTTGCATAAAGAAATCAGGTCCATGGCTCAAGACAAACAAAATTGCAAAAGTTGTGCTTTATGGAAATGGTATTGTTGCCTTTTTGCCAAAAATGGATTAAACCTTTGTATCATGCTTCATAGATCAGAACAAAGCCTTAATCCAATTTGTTTGCATTTAATTTATGAGTGTAGGAAGGTTTAAGACCTGTAAACCAATTACAAGCAAGGTTTGGACAGATTTTGCAACTTGTAGCATGGTGTAAAATGCCTTGAACAAAAGTGATGATTTTCCATTTTCAATCCTTCGATTCTCCCTAACCACAAATGATCTTGGAGAGTTCTTGGACATTTTGGAAAGCTTGTAACATGATCTATAATCCATGTTTGAAATGAATTTTGAGATTCCACTTGGACCCTTGTTCACAAAATCATAACTTGAGATCCAAGCATCTTTTGGGAAGTCTTTGTGAATAAAAGTTGTAGATTTTGTGGAGGACTACAAATTTCATGTTGGAAGTTTTCTTTGAATCCAATTGCATCATGGTGAAAAAGTTGGGAAAAAATAAGAAATTTTCATAACTTAGAAAATTAAGTTATGAAAATTTTCCATTTTAAACCCTAATTTTCAAAATTAGGTTTCTTGGTGAACAAGTTTCATGTTTTGACCCATATTGATGAAAAATGACCCTTGGCACTTGATTTTGATCAAAAAGTCAAAGTTTGACTTTTCAGTGTACAGTTGATTTTTGATTAGTTGACTGGAAAATTCATCTGTCAATCCAATGTTTTTGAGATCTTTTGAACCTTGTGAATTGGTCAAGATGATGCCATTGAATCCTTGAAATCATGTTTGAACCCAATTTGCCATTGGCTAGGTGAAAAATCAGAAATTGCCCTTCTGCAGTCAAAACCCTAAAAATGACCATTTTGCCCTTTTGATGATCTGATCAAATTTCTTGAGGAGTTGTGGTCCAAACTTGATCAAATGGTTCATATGAGTCTATAATGTTGATGTGGATAAAAAATTATGAGGTTTGACTGTAAATTAGCCACAATTGACTTTTTCCCCAATACAGTTGATTTCTAGGTCAACTGTCCAATTGACGGGGCAAAAATTTGATTCAAGGCTTGAAACTTGGTATGAGCAATCTTAGGATTCCAACATGAAGTATGAAAGTCATATTGAGCATTGAAAGTCCAAAAATACCTGTGCAAACTCAAACTCTAATTTCAGGTCAACAATGCAAGGAGGTGTCTTGAGCAGAGCAAACCCTAATCTGGTCCTGAGTCCAAAGAGTCTTGTGAGGGGAAATCTTGATAAAATGAGAGGGAAAATTTTGGGGTACAACAGACCGTCCTAGAGAATTCAATGGGGTGCATACTGGGCCAACATGATGAGTCTGGCCGAAAAGAGCATGCCATTTATTACCTTAGTAAAAAGTTTACCGACTGTGAGATCCGATACTCACTGCTCGAGAAAACTTGCTGCGCTTTGGTATGGGCTGCTCGCCGGCTAAGGCAGTATATGTTGACTCATACCACTCTATTGATATCTAAGATGGATCCGATCAAATACATCTTCGAGAAGCCTGCTTTGTTCGGAAGGATAGTCAGATGGCAGATGATCCTGACTAAATACGATATACAGTACATGACCCAAAAAGCTATAAAGGGGAGTGTACTAGCCGACCATCTGGCTCATCAAGCTGTGGAAGATTATCAATCCATGAAGTTTGACTTCCCCGACGAGGACATTATGACATTGGACAACATTGAAGATCTCAGACCGTATGACAGACCTGAACAAGGATCCCGATGGATTCTGTACTTTGATGGTGCCTCCAATGCACTTGGCAACGGTATCGGTGCTGTGCTCATCTCCCCACAAGGTTGCCATACACCTTTCACCGCCAGACTTTGCTTTAACTGCACCAACAACATGGCCGAGTATGAAGCTTGCATCTTTGGGCTCAAAGCTGCAATAGACCTGGGAATCAAATCTTTGGTTGTGTTTGGAGACTCAGCTTTGGTCATCAGTCATATCAAAGGAGAGTGGGACACTAAACATCCAAATCTCATCCCCTACAAAGAACATGTCTTGACATTGCTACCTCATTTCGAGCAGATTACCTTCGAGCACTTTCTGCGAGAAGAGAACCAGCTAGCAAATGCTCTAGCTACAATGTCATCCATGTTTAAACTTAACTGGGATAATGAGGCTCCCAAACTCACCATCAAACGGATGGACGAACCTGCACATTGTCACGAGATTAATACCGAAGAAGTAGTGGACCGACCTTGGTTTCACGAAGTTAAAAGGTATCTCGAGGCTCAAGAATATCCTGAAGGAGCTTCAGTCAACGACAAAAAGTTCTTGAGGAGATTCTCTGCCAAGTTCTTCCTGAGCAATAGTATCCTATACAAGCGCAATCATGATTGCATTCTGCTTCGTTGTGTGGACAAGGTTGAAGCTGAACAGATCATGGCCGAACTACATAATGGTACATTTGGCACCCACTCGAGCGGGCATACAATGGCTAAAAAGATTCTAAGGGAAGGCTGTTACTGGTCTACCATGAAAGCTAACTGTCATCAATATTCCAGGACTTGTCACAAATTTCAAATCTATGCGAACAAGGTACATATTCCTCCAGTTCCTCTCAATGTCCTAACAGATCCTTGGCCATTCACAATGTGGGGAATCGACAAGATTGGAGAGATCAAGCCTACAACATCCAATGGACACCGTTTCATCCTGGTGGCTATTGACTACTTTACCAAGTGGGTTGAAGCAACTTCCTTCACATCCGTCACAAAGAATGTTGTTTCCCGTTTCATCAAGCATAACCTCATTTGTCGGTACGGCATCCCCGAAAGGATTATCCCTGACAACGGTACAAACCTTAACAACACTATGATCACCGCCTTGTGCGAGCAGTTCCAGATTCAACATCACAATTCATCTCCCTATCGGCCAAAAATGAACGGTGTTGTCGAAGATGCAAACAAAAATATCAAGAAGATCATACAAAAGATGACAGTCACCTACAAGGACTGGCATGAGATGTTACCGTTTGCTCTTCACGGGTACCGTACCACGGCGCGTACATCAACTGGGGAAACACCCTATTCTTTGGTATACGGCATGGAAGCTGTTTTACCTATCGAGGTTCAGATCCTTGAGAATCATGAAGGATGCTGGTTTGAATGAAGACGATTGGATTCAGACCCGGCTTGATAGACTTAACTTGATTGATGAAAAGCGACTTACTGCTGTTTTCCATGGTCAGACATATCAAAAACGAATGATCAAGGCTTTCAACAAGAAAGTCTGACGCCAGGTATATCAAGTCGGGGATCTTGTAATCAAGCAGATCATCTTGCCGCAAAGTGATCCCAGGGGAAAATGGACTCCTACCTACGAAGGACCATTTATGATCAAAAACATCTTTTCTGGTGGGGCAATAATATTAACCACCATGAACGGTGATGACCTGCCGCACCCTGCGAATGCAGACATAGTCAAAAGATACTACGCATAAACGACCCACTAGGTTGACACACCTAGGCAAAAAAAAAAAGGGCATTCCGGTGAATCGAAAACCCGAAAGGGCGATTTAGGCAAAAGTTAGGGATAAACAAAAAAATCAGTACACCCGGCAAGTTGAAAACTCGAAAGGGCGACTTGGGCAAAAAAGGGTTTCCCGGTGGATCGAAAACCCAAAAGGGCGGTCCAGGCAAAAGTTAGGGAATTAAAGCGTATGGCTATGTCTCATCGGATCACTTTAAGGACAATCTCTTCACAGACAAGCTTCAGGCTTCTGATCAACTCAATCATCTTCAGACGAAGCGACGAATGGACAAGATATTCAGAGTTAGGAAGGCTATAGCAGAATGGGAACCCCATGGAATTTTTACACATAGCCATATTTTCTTTGTATAAATTTTTCTCATTTTTTATGACAACATTCTCTTACTAGGATATTTGTCTCCTTTGTACAAAATACTTACACAGTTAATACAAAGATACTTCAAAGTGCAGAAAACTATTTGTCTTTTCTTTTTTACACTTGTGTTTTATTTGAAAACGTCCAATGATTTATTAAATGAGCATATGCATTTGAATATAATCACTGTTTACAAATAAACGAAATGGGAAAGAATAATTACTGACAGGTTGAAAGTATAGGAAAACGTCTTTATGCTATTCTAAGAGAAATCCCCTACAGTACATCATCTAGATCCCCAGCGAAGCTAAAACCTTGAAATACATATCCCCAGTGGACTTAAAATTCAAAATCCCCATCAGAGTTAAGTTTTCAAACTCCCATTCCCAGCGGAGCCAAAACTTTGAACTACAGATCCTCAGCAAAAATGAAACTTTTTTCCCCAGCGAAGCTAAAACTTCAACCTTTAAACCCCAGTGGAAAACCATCCAGTTTCCTCCAATTCCCCATAGAGTTGTCTTAAAACCAGATAATTCCCCTGCAAGTTATCTTGAAACCTGATAATTTCCCAGCAAGTTGCTCTGAAGCCTGACAGCTAACCAGACGACAACTTCGGATAATTCCCCAGTAGATTGGCATACAACCCAAACTCTTGAACTCTTTCCATATCAGGAATGAACTGTTCCCCACAGGGTCTCCTTACTCTCTAACAGGATAGCTACTCCTCAGCAGGATAGCTACTCCCCACAGAGTTTTTCATCACCTAGCAGATTGAAGATTCTCATTATCATTTCCCCAGTAAAGTTACCAGAGCCTTCTTTACTCCCCAGCATGAAGTCCCCAAGGATTCAAATTCCCCAGGAAATTGAAGATTCTCATTCTTAATTCCCCGTAGAAATCATCCGAGTTTTCCATATTCCCCAGCCGAGTAAGGATTCTCATTCTGCCATTCCCAGCCATAACCATCAAAGTTCTCGGGATTCCCCAAGCAGGTTTCTCAAGCAACATTTGGCATTATTCTTACAACAGAAAGTTTATCATCCTCCAACTTCAAAGACAGGAAGGATCCTTACATTCCCAGAGAAGTCAGGATTTTCTCTTAATCCCCAGCAGTCAAAGGACTTCTCATCCTCAACAATCAAAGGTTTTGAATCTCCAGCAACGGTCAAGGATTTATTTTCCCCGGCAGCAGTCAAGGATTTTATTATCTCCAGCTATCAAGGATTTATTTCCCTCAGCATTACAGCTAATCGGCTTACATGTACATGCATTACACTCATATATCATAGAAATCGACAAAACACATTTATTGCATCATACATTGCATGCAACATAACTTTGTATTTCAGCTAACATTTTACTCTTTTCAGGATAAGATTAACAACTATCTTTAACAAATATCCAAAGATTTCAGATACAATACAGATACACTCCAGACACGGAAGTCATTATGTTACTCATTCAAGATCTCTTATTCAGATATAGTAAGGATACACTCCAGACACAAAATTCATTCTATTACTCATTCGGAATTCAAAGTCAAGATACAGTACGGATACACTCCAAACACGGAAGTCATTCTGTTACTCATTCAGATTCTATTTCGGATACGCTCCAAACACGGATGCCATTCTGACCCTTACACCAGTAGTCCGAATCTCCCCAGCTAAGAGATGCTCCAGACACGGATGCTATTCTATTGCTCATTCATATTCAACTTCAGATACAGTCCATATACGCTCCAGACACGGTTGCCATTCTGTCACTCATTCAAACTTTTTCCCCAGCCCAGAGGCGCTCCAGACACAGATGCCATTCTGTCGCTTATTCAGATTTCAGACTCAGATACAATACCAGATACACTCCAAACATGGAAGTCATTCTACTATTCATTCAATATTTAAACACAGTTACAGCTCGGATACGCTGCAGACACGGACGCCATTCCATTGCTCATACAAACTCAGTCTCCAGATACAGTTCAGATACGTTTCATACACGGACACCATTCTGATACTCATTCTTCTGACCTACAATTTACAATTCAACAAACGTTCTTGGATGGCATCTTTAAGCCTATTCCCTCAACTACAATTTGACGAGTGCAAATTTACGGGCACTCTAGTGTCCAATCATCTTTTACCTTCGAGTCACGAACGACAAAACTCGCCAATCTAACTCCTCAGGTTCAAGAAGATTGAACAGGGGCAGCTGTTGTACCCCAAAATTTGCCCTATCATTTTATCAAGATTTCTCATCACAAGACTCTTTGGACTCAAGACCAGATTAGGGTTTGCTCAGCTCAAGACATCTCCTTGCACCGATGACCTAAAATTAGGGTTTGAGTTTGCACAGGGATTTTTGGACTTTCAATGCCTCATGTGACTTTTGTACTTCATGTTGGATATATTTCTCATACCAAGTTTCAAGCCTTGAATCAAATTTTTACCCAGTCAATTGGACAATTGACCTAAAAATCATCTGTATTGGGGGAAAAGTCAACTGTGGTCAATTTACAGTCAAACCTCATAATTTTTTATCCACATCAATATTATAGACTCATATGAACCATTTGATCAAGTTTGGACCATAACTCCTCAAGAAATTTGATCAGATCTTCAAAAGGGCAAAATGGTCATTTTTAGGGTTTTGACTACAGAATGGCAATTTCTGATTTTTCCCCTAGCCAATGGAAAATTGGGTTCAAACATGCTTTCAAGGACCCAATGGCCTCACCTTGACCAAATCACAAGGTTCAAAAGATCTCAAGTGCATTGGATTGACAGATGAATTTTCCAATCAACTGATCAAAAATCAACTATACACTGAAAAGTCAAACTTTGACTTTTTGGTCAAAATCAAGTTCCAAGGGTCATTTTTCATCAAGATGTGTCAAAACATGAAACTTGTTGACCAAGAAACCTAATTTTGGAAATTAGAGTTTAAAATGGAAAATTTTCATAACTTAGAAATTTTCTAAGTTATGAAAATTTCTTATTTTTTCCAACTTTTACCAACTTTTTCACCATGATGCAATTTGATTAAAAGAAATCTTCCAACATGAAAGTTGTAGTCCTCCACAAAATCTACAACTTTGATGCACAAAGTTTTCCCAAAAGATTCTTGGATCTCAAGTTGTGATTTTGTGAATAGGGGTCCATGAAACTTTTAACTTAGTGAAAATTTGCCCTAGTTTAGGCAGGATTTTAACCTATCTTCAAGGCAGCTTTTCACATATTTCTAAGTATAATCTCAAAATTCATTTCAAAGATGGATTGTAGAGCATGTTACAAGATTTCCAAAATGTCCAAAAACTCTCCAAGATCATTTGTGGTTAGGGAGAATCGAAGGAAAGAAAATGGCAAATGATCACTTTTGGCCAAGGCATTTTGCACCATGTTACAACTTGCAAATCAGTTTGAATCATGCTTGTACTTGTTTTACAAGTTATAATCTCTTCTACACTCAAAAATTAAATGCAAATTCAATGGTTAATGGCATTGTTTTGATCTTTGAAGCTTTGTACAAAGGTTTAATCCAAAAATGGCAAAAAGTTAACATTGCTACTTTGATAAAGCACACTTTATGCAATTTTGTTTATCTTGAGCATTGGACCCGATCTTTTGATACAAACCATATCCATAAACTTAAGGAAAAGCTCACCAGCCTTATGCAGGCCTTGAGCTAGCATGTACAGGTTTTGCCTTTGTCAACTCACCTTTTGCTTCAAAAACAAGAAAGCTTGCAAAAGGTCCATAACTTGTGCATCTGATAAAACTAAGCTTTGTGACCATTTGAAACAAGCTCAGCGTATTATACCAAGCAAGAAACACGAGCTCATAGCATTGCAAACACCCTTAAACACAAAACACCAAGTTCTTGTCAAAACAGGGCCATACCTGCAGAACCACTTCCAAAACCAAATTGGCTCGTGCGTTTTGTCTCGAATCACTTCAAACACATTCCATACAATATACCTAAACTGTCCAGGCCCTTACTTTGCAACTGTAACCTCGTTTGCACACTTCACCATTTTCATTTTGAAGCTTCGCAGGTTGAGTTCTACAAGGACATTCAGGTAAGTTCAAGGCAAGCTAAGCATTGGGAAGGGTTGAGGGAACATCAAGCAAGCTCAAAAGACCTTCAGGCCTCATTCAAAGTTGCTACATTGCCATATTCGAACTTGACTGAACGAGGTAATTTCCAACTTTCTATCTCCTTATTTAGACATCCTTAGGCTTAGGTTTGTGAAGCAAAAATGTAGTCTCTAATGTGCTTGAGCTGTACATATGCATAGCTTGTATTTATATTAACTGAGCTAGGAGAATTAGATGTTGAACATGCTAAAAAAGTTAGGTTAGAATCTAGGGCCAATGAAATTCTCTCTGGTCTTTGAGAGTTAGATCAAGTTTTTTATATCATTAGAATCGTGTGATGATGAGCTATAACTTTCATGTTGTAAATTTTTTATTTCACGCAAAGAATAGCAAGAACAGGTTTGAGTTGCAGAACGCGCGCGTGTTTGCCCAAGGACAGGGATGAAGTGAACATTGGGCTTGGGCTGGCTGATTCTACTTTTGACACCCTCCATTGTGTTATTTGCACCCCCTTGGCCCATTTCTTTTATTTTTTCATATTTTCTTGCATATTTCACATTTCTGACTTTTATTTATTTTTTCCTAAACATTAAAAATCATAAAAATATTTCCTTTATTTTTTTGCATTTTTTCATATTTTTTATTTTTATTTTTTGCATAATATTTAGTTTATTAGGTTTAATACTTTTATTTTCTTAAATAAACTTGTAAATAATATGAAAATATTATATATTTTTATTTTTATTATTTATACACTTAAATTAATAATTTCATACAATATTTAATTTTTTAACATTTTTGTACATATTATTATTATTTTTCTTAAACAAAAAATGAATAAATAAATAATAATAGAATATATATTTTCTTTTAACCCAAAAATTTAGGGGTTTCACCCTTTCCAAAAATAATCACTTTTATTTTCTTAATTTTAGGAAATAAATAAATTTATTTTACATACATAAAATAAATACAAAAACATTTGTGCATATTTACATATTTATTGTATATTTAAATATTTGCTTATTTATTTATTTGTACAAATAAATTCAATATGGTTGTAATAGTTTTAGGGTTTTATTTTGAGCAATATCCCCCTATTCAAACTTGTATCCCCCTCCCCATAATATTGTTGTAATAGTCTTAGATTTACTTTTACGCATTTATTGCTTTTATATGCATGTTTAGTAAATTAGGGTTTTGTATGCAAAGACCAAAATCAAACAAATAGCATGACTAAACACAAGACAAAAATGCATGAAAATGACAACACAATGCACACAAGCACCCCTAGGGTTTCATCCACTTTGTTGCCTTAAAATGGCCATGGTATGCATGCTAGGTATCTTGGCAAAACAAAACAAAACAAAAAGATCATAGTCCCTCGATGACGTTATCAAAATGTTGCCTAAAAACAAATGATCTTAGTCCCAAAAACTTGCTAAGATGCTTGGCACCATTGCTATCATGGTCATACGATGACCCACGTCTGTCCCGTTTAACATCCAAACACAAGTTTTTTTACCAAATACAATGGTAAAACAACAATGTCAAAGGGTTAAAAATGTGTAGGAAAGATCTTTGAGTAGGGTAGATAACTCCTAGTTACTTGATCAACTTGCAAACCATCCTTGCTATTTTCAAACACACACACAATTTCAAAACAATTTAAAAACAATTTCCAAACAAACTTTCAAACATTGAAACATTTTTTCAAAAGAAAAAACATCTTTGTATACATTCTTCAAACAAGAATCATTACAAAGATTGCCAAAACGATGGCCTCTTTTCAAAATACTTTCAAAACCAAACAAAGCACCATTTCAAACAATTGAAAAAGCAAAGCAAGTGATCTAAACAAGTAACTAAGAGCCCATGGAAAACCATGGATGAAAAGGGTGCTAACACCTTCCCTTTTCATAATCTACCCCCCGAACCCAAGAAAACATCTCAAAGGTCTTTCCTGTGCTTTTTGACCTTTCCTTTGGATAAAATAAAAAGTCGGTGGTGACTCTTGCTAAACCGAAACATTTGCGAACACAAACGCAAAACCTCAAGTCAGTTCTCCCACCGTATCACACTTTGCCTTTTGAGAAACGGTTTTCTCTGAAGGAAAGAACAAGTGTGAGTTTCCATAATGTGATGTTTTGACCGACTGAAGGTGGCTTGTGACCGACAATAGGTTGTGACTTATTTTAAATGAAATAAATATTGAGTGACTCTTTATTAAATTCTAGTATAGAGATAAAATGAGTTTCAAAAGCGTAGAAGACAATATAAAAGTATTGTTCAAAAGTAAATAAAATCAAAGCAAAAGATTCAAAAGGAACAACTGAAAAGAAAGGAATTTGCATTGACATAAAGATGGTGATTCACGTACATTCACACCTTTGAAACCATCTGCTTCCTTACGCTTGGAATGTGGAGTTTGTTAAGTGATTCTAGTACAAAGTGAATACCCTGAATCCTACACTGGACCCTTTTATTTATAGTAGTTACAAATCCAACTGCCTAGGTACTAGAACACGCTATACACTTGACACATATTTGGCCTAAGGTAACTACTTATCTATGCTTTCACCACGTACTTGGTGCTTGATTTAGATAACTGTATTTCAACTGATGGTACTTTCAAATTTCAAATTTATCCCGCTCCAATGCTTATTTCGACGCCATTCCTTAGTGTAGATAGATGATCCAAATTTCTCTAAGTCCTAGATTTCAATTTTGGTCGACAAAACAAATCTTTGACTAGCTCGTTTGACACTCGTGTCGACCTTCTGTTTCCACTGTCGACTTTCCAGATATTTCTTATTCTTGAGTTTTATTTCCTTACAACATTTTACGACCTTTATTTGTAATATACCTTCTTCTTAACTCATGGGGCTACACTTATTCGTTATGCAAAATATACCTTAAAGATTTTTAAGGTAACAAAATGCCCCCCAGAGATGCCATTTTCGACTTTGGCCAACATGAGACAATGACATCTTTGAAATGTCGACTATTTTATAACAACTCATTCATTTCCACTTCTCCCTTAGTTGGTGTAATTGTTCCCCCTTACTCATGACGTCACACCATCATGATAACGTATCACACCTTCTCCTCGAGATGTGCAGCTATCAATTCTCCAACGTTTCCTTTTCTTAGTGGGAGACGTCGCCCACCAACTATGTACCCCATCTCACCACATGTCCAAAATCAAGTGACACGAATTTGAGGAGTTATGAAAGGAAATTTTAATTGTTTTTCTTGATTATTTATTTTCCTTTTTCTTAGAGTTTTTCTTCCTATAAAACCCCTTTCTTCTCTTTTTGACGCTTATTTTCAACCTAACTCTTATGTCTTCAAAGAACACAAAAACTTTCCAGTCTTCTTCTTCTTCTTCGAGCTTCTTTGTTTTCTCTAATGGCAAACTCCAATAAAAAGATTCCTTCTTCTGCAACACTTCCATATCCACTCCTTATTGATAGGAAGGAGTATGTTCCTGAGCCACCTTTTTCAGAAGAAAAAACAAATATATGGCAATCGTAGGTATTAATCCCTTTCTCTATAAATGATAAACCTCTGGCATTTCTAGGTCCTCTTCTTGAAGAATGTAAACCAAGGATTTCCATGGATAAACATGCATCATTCCCAACCAATTACCTTACTAAACCATTGGTTTCTCTTGAACAACCCTTGTCACTCCACTATGTAGATAGAAACTTTAGGACTACTCCTCCCAGAAATTGCCCTAAGTTTCGTGCTTGGATGACACGTTTAGAGGTAGAAAAACTTGATCAATGGCAAGATTTAGGTATCTACACTCTTTTGCAAATCTCTTGTCGTGGTCCTCCTTATTCTTGTGGTGTACTTCTAGTTGCGATCCAGTTTTGGGAGGGTTCGACTAACACCTTTCATACGAAGTGTGGCATGATAACTCCCACACTTTTAAACATTGCTTCCATTACTAGACTAAAACCGATTGGTCGAGTATTCAATCACGGGGATGCAGACCCCATATCTTTGAAGTTTGATGTAGGTGATTATGGAAAACTGAGGTATAATAACTTCATCGACTATCATGCCAAGACCTCATGCCTTGTGACTACTGAAGAGCATGTAGCATTTCTAACCTTATGGTTCTCTCGCTTTGTTTTTTGTTCAAGGTCTATGCAGATAGCCAAACAATTTTCATATTTGGCTACTCAGTTACATCAAGGTTGTGACATTTCTTTGGGCCAGTTGATATTGGCTTCTCTTTATGAGTCATTATCTGATGTCGTTGCTCAAACCAAAACTTTCGACCCAACCAACTCCAAGAAGAAAAACTTTTTGGCCCATGGCCCCTTTTGGTTCTTACAATTGTGGCTCAACACCACTTTCTCTAAAGATATTAAGCCATATATGATGGGAAGAGTGGCGTTTCCTCCAGTTGAACGTCACGTTTTTTGGAAACGCCTAATCCCTATGACCCCTGATGATAAAACTTCACCCAACATCGAAGTATTTCGAATCTTGTTCAACATCATGTTGACTCGTCTCAATTTTGAACCTTCAATGCCTCCTTTCTGTAATAGACTTGATGGCCCTGAGTGGTTCACTAGAGCTTTTCCTCCTCCAAGAAATGAAGACAGGAGTAACTCTTTAGCTATCTGGAGGCGTTTTTTAGTTCCTCAATTTCTGTCGGTTGTAACTGTTGGCACCACTCCAGGCTTGGTTTCTTACCAACCTAATTTGGTGGCTCGACAATTTGGGCTCTATCAGTTTATCCCCAAATCTATATTTCCCTCTTTTGAGTTTCTCTTTAACATCGCAAGCGATCAACCTTATGATGTCTTCAGAGCAGACGTCGAGAATTTTTGGGAAAAGAGGCCTAAGCTTGGTTCTATCCCTTTTCAACTTGCATTTTACTGTACCATGGAATTTAAAACTTGGTGGCAGTTATATCTTACTTCATATGTTGGCGCCCCTGAGGAAAAGCTAGTTGAACTGACCGAAGCTTTTACCAATTTGCAAGCGAAGGCAACCAAATGTAAGACTATTAATGCCAAACAAATTCAAGCTTTCCAGCAATATTTCCAAGTTGTGTATCGACCTAATGATCTTCGTCGGACCATTTTTGAGGCAGCCAAAGAATTAAAGGAGAAGGTATCCGACAGGATCCCAAAACTTAAAATTCCTAGTTATGTAAAAGATAAGTATCTTTACGCCCTTCATTTTGGAAAAATTAAATTTCCTCCTTTGCCATCTAGCCCCTTGGCTTTGGCCTTTGGCCCACCTATTCCCGACTGGTGGTATATGTAAGTATCAGAGTGCCTAAGAGGGGGGGGGGGGGGGGGGTGAATTAGGTCTTATAAAAATTTATTCGGTTTTATGAGAATGCTTGGTAGTAATTTTTGGTTAAGTGTTTAAAGGTTTTGATTATATCTTTATCTTTTCCTGATTATGGTGATGAAAGCGATAAATGCGGAAAAATAAAGAACACGGTGATATATCCTGGTTCCCCTCACAATCCGAGAGTACTCCATTCCCCTTTCCAACACGAAAGAGATTTCACTATAGTTAGAATGATTATACAGCCTATGCTTACTATCTAACCTATAGGGTGATCAAAGGTTCTTAACACCTTTAAGACCAAACAAACACTAATGTGAATGAAGAACAATCCTCTTCAAATCACAACACTTACTTCCAACAATCCTGGATAGTAAGGGAATAATTTCTTTAAGTAATACAATGATTTAGTTTGAAGTATATGGAGAGCTTTATCAATCTTCAATTGATCTTCTTCTTCAAGATAAAAACAATTCTCAACAATGTATATAAATGTTCACAATGTATGTATGAAACTTGTAATGATAATGAAAGTGTATATGGCAAGTTTCACAAAATTATGAACACATGAAAGTTTATGTTCAAAATGTGAATGATGAAAAAAAATTTATTGAAGAAGGTTTTGGTTAATTTGAAAATTGAAGCATTGTTTTTGAAATAAGAAAATCTGCAGCGTTTTATAAAGTCATAAGAACCTCTTCATTCATGCCAATTCATATGAAAAGTTGCAATGCATTCATGAAAAGATACCACTTAAAAAATGTTCAAAAAACAAAATAAAAGCTGCACTGGTTCGCTAGGAACCGGTTCCGACACTGACAGAACCCGATTCTTAGTGAACGTTATAAGTTGGAATTCAAAAAATATCACGCAGGAACTGGTTCCCCTATTGGTACAACCCGGTTCCTGGTACAAAAACCAGGGACATGTTTTTTGAGAAATTCTGGAACCCGGTTCCCTGTTAGGGAGGAACCGGTTCCTAAAGGGTTATTTTCAAAAATACTTTTTGAAAGATATTTCAAACAAATTTTTCCTTGATGTTAAAGTTATGGAATATGTATATGTTGATGAATGCATATTGTGAACATCTATATTCAAGATTTTAAGAATTATTTATACCATTTGACATTTGATGATTCTTCAATAATTCTTCAATAATCTTCAAGACTTTTATTTGATGTTGATAAGCTTTTTGCACATCCTTTGAATGTTGATGTCCATGTTGTCTTCATCAAAACACATGCTTTAAATATGACTTGAGAAGCTTGCAATTACATTCTCCCCCTTTTTGATGATGACAACCAAGTCTTGAAAACGATTTCTTGAAATTTTTATGTTGTTTTGTATAGCAAACATGTTGAGCAAATGCAAGGCTCCCCCTAAATTGTATGCTCCCCCTAAGTCCATGATTCTTTGAATTTTGGAGTGAGTTTGATATTTATTTGGGCCTGCAATTTCTTTGAAACAAAACAACACATATGCATATTCTTCTCCCCCTTTGTTAACATCAAAAATGATGGGGAAAAAGAGTGAAATAAATACATATAAAAGAATTAAGACGTGCATCTTAAGAGAAACATTAGATATCACCTTCATCCAAAATACCAAGTTCTCTTTGGATTTTGAAGAAAGGTTCTCGAGCAAGCGGTTTAGTGAAGATATCTGTGAGTTGGTTATGAGTATCCACAAAAGTGACTTCGACATCTCCTTTAAGTACATGATCACGGAGAAAATGATGTCGAATATCTATATGTTTGGTTCTTGAATGCATGATCGGATTCTTTGTAATATTGATAGCACTTGTATTGTCGCATCGAAGAGGAATGCATCCGAGATCAAGTCCGTAATCACAGAGTTGTTGCTTGAGCCAAAGAATTTGTGTACAACAACTACCCGCTGCTATGTATTCTGCTTCGGCCGTGCTAAGAGCAACACATGCTTGCTTTTTACAAGCCCATGATACTAATGCATTTTCAATAATGTGACAAGTACCACTTATGCTTTTACGATCAGTTTTACAACCTGCATAATCCGCGTCAGAATAACCAATTAAAGTGCAAGTACTACCTTTTGGATACCATAGGCCGACATTGATTGTTCCTTTAAGATACTTCATGATCCTTTTAACTTCCATGAGGTGTGATTCCTTTGGATTTGCTTGAAAGCGAGCGCAAAGACAAACACTAAACATGATGTTAGGACGGCTTGCCGTCAAGTACAATAAAGAACCAATCATACCTCTGTACTTTGTAATATCAATTGAAGTACCGGATTCATCTTGATCAACATATGTACCGGAGCCCATTGGAGTATTCATGGCTTTACAATTGTCCATATCAAACTTTTTCAATAATTCTTTGCAATACTTAGATTGGTTGATGAAGATTCCATCTTCTAGTTGCTTGATTTGTAGTCCAAGAAAGTAGTTCATCTTTCCCATCATAGACATCTCGAATTCTCCTTGCATCATCAATGAGAATTCCTCACACATTTCTTTGTTGGTCGATCCAAAAATGATATCATCAACATAGACTTGAACCAATAAAGTGTTACTTTGGATTTTCTTAATGAACAAGGTTTTATCAACCTTACCCTTTTCGAAACCTTTTTCACACAAAAAATTGCTAAGTCTATCATACCATGCTCTTGGTGCTTGCTTTAAGCCATAAAGAGCCTTTCTCAACTTAAAGACATGTGAAGGATGTTTGAAGTCTTCAAATCCCGGGGGTTGTTTGACATAGACTTCTTCATTGATGTATCCATTCAAGAATGCGCTTTTGACGTCCATTTGAAAAAGCTGAAAATTTAATGAACAAGCATAAGCAAGTAAAAGACGTATAGCTTCTAACCTTGCAACCGAAGCAAATGTTTCTTCAAAGTCGATTCCTTCCTCTTGATTGTAACCTTGGGCAACCAACCTTGCTTTGTTTCGAACAATTAGACCATTCTCATCAAGTTTGTTTTTAAACACCCATCGGGTACCTATGATGTGTTTACCACTTGGTCTAGGAACAAGTTCCCAAACTTGATTTCTCTCGAATTGATTTAATTCTTCTTGCATAGCAATAATCCATTGATCATCTCCTAAGGCTTCATCAACTTTGGTAGGTTCAATTTGAGAAACAAACGCCATGTTTAAGCAAGCATCTTTTAGATTCAATCTTGTTGATACTCCTTGGCTAATGTCACCAATAATTTTATCAATAGGATGGTCTCTATGAGTTCTCCATTCTTTTGGTAGATCATTGGTGTTTGAATCTTGTTGTACAATGTTTTCTTGATTTTCCGGTGATTTCTTAATTTGATCAATTGAAAGATCTTCCGGGGGTAAATCTATAGGATCATCATCATCACAAACAACTACTTCCTCCTTGGAGGGGTTAGTTTCATCAAAAGATACATGCATAGATTCTTCAATAGTTAAATTTCTTTTATTATAAATTCTATATGCTTTACTAGAAAGCGAATAACCAAGAAATATACCTTCGTCGGATTTCTCGTCAAACTTACCAAGATTAACTTTGTCATTATTAAGAACAAAGCACTTGCACCCAAAAATGTGAAGGTGAGCAATATTTGGCTTTCTTCCTTTGAAGAGTTCATATGAAGTCTTCTTTATTATAGGTCTAATGATAACTCGATTTCCAACATAACATGCCGTACTAACCGCATCCGCCCAAAAATATTTAGGAAGATTTGCATCACTAAGCATTGTTCTTGCAAGTTCCACTAGAAACCTATTCTTTCTTTCAATTACTCCATTTTGTTGTGGAGTTCTAGGTGCTGAAAAATTATGAGAGATACCATGTTCTTCACAAAATTCTTCAAATTGAGCATTTTGGAATTCTCCACCGTGATCACTTCTTATGGATATAATCTTTAGTGATTTTTCATTTTGGATTTGCTTAGCATACTTCTTAAAAGCTTTAAAGGCATCACTTTTCTGCACAAGAAACAAAGTCCAAGAATATCTAGAAAAATCATCAATAATGACTAAAGCGTATACATTACCTCCGAAGCTTTTTGTTCTTGATGGACCAAAGAGATCCATGTGTAACAATTGTAGTGGCCTTGTAGTAGACACCACATTCTTAGATTTGAAAGTTGTTTTGGTATGTTTGCCCTTTTGGCATGCATTACATAATTTGTCTTTGATGAACCTCATCTTTGGTAGACCAATAACTAAGTCATGCTTAACCAATTTGTTCAAGTGCTCCATGTGAATGTGAGCGATCCTCTTGTGCCATAACCAAGCGTCATTGTTGTTTACCATAAGACATTGTACCTTCAGAGACAAATCATCTAAAGTAATCATAAAAATATTGTTAGTTCTTATACCTTTGAGTTTTACCTCATTGGTTGCCTCATCCATAATGAGACATTCATCTTTGGTGAATTTGATCTTGAACCCTCTATCGCAAAGTTGACTTATGCTAAGAAGATTGTGCTTTAATCCTTCAACATAGAGAACATCCTCAATTTGAATGGATGGAGGTGTGCCAACTATTCCAACGCCAAGAATCTTTCCTTTGGTGTTGTCTCCATAGGTGACATACCCTTTGGCTTTATGTACTAGATATGAAAATTGGTGTACATCTCCTGTCATATGCTTTGAACATCCACTATCAAGATACCAAACATTTGATGTGGATTTCAAGCATACCTACACAAACAAATTATTCTTTGTTAGGTACCCAAGTTGCCTTGGGTCCTTCATAGTTAGTTCCCTTTTTCACCCACACATAATGCCCACTTGCTATACTAAAGTTTCTAACATAGCAAGCATTAGGTGTATGGCCTTTAATACCACAATAAAAACAAGTAGGTTCAAAGTTACTTCTATATCTATAAGGATAAGATTTCTTCTTAGGAAATGTTTTCTTTTTCGATACATTAGTCTTTTTATTTTGATGATTATGAACAACTTGCTTCTTTTCTACTTTCTTGGGTTTGGAACTATTACTATCCTTTACAAAAACAGTGGGATTGTTACTTGGTTTCTTAGAATTCACATAACCAAGACCCCTTTTATCATTTGGATAACGTTGTTGGCTTAGTAATCCTTCCAATCCTATTTTTCCTTTTTCATATCGTTCAATGACTCTTTTCAATTGAACAATTTGAAAGACATTTGATTCACACTTGGAGCATGCAAAGTTTTCTTTTTCTTTAATAAAATTCTGTTTTTGAAGTTCAAAATCTTTAGTCATGGTGTAAATTTTTTCTAAACAAGTTAGGAGTTCTTTTTCTTGATTTGACACCTTTTTGTATAAACTTTTGCATTCTTTCAAGAGTTCATCAATAGCATCTTGAACATCATCATCAAAAAGATTAAATTCATTACTAACCTCTTCTTCATCGTCGGAGTGATGTGAAGCCATTAATGCTAGATTTTCACATTCGTCACTTTCCGAATCGGATGAAGAACTTATCTCATTATCTTCCCATGCAACATAAGCCTTTTTGTTCTTGAACTCCTTTTTGCCTTTGAATCCATTTTTCTTGGAGAGTTTTGTACAATCCGGCTTTATGTGACCTTGCTTTCCACATTCATAACATGTGACATCTTGTGTTGATGTGGAGGCTTCTTTATCTTTATGATTATAAAATTTCTTCCTATTGACAAAGTTAGCATTATGAAGATTATTTTTATGACCAAAATATTTTCCTAACCTTTTTACAAGAAGCAAGAAGTTTTCATCTTCCTCCGATGCATCTTTATCTCGACTTTCTTTTGAATCAACTTTCAAAGCAATGCCTTTGGATTTCTTCTCTAAGTTTTCATGTTTTTCAAGTCTACCGAGTTCCGTTTCGTATTCTTGAAGTTTGCCAAATAATGTAGCGGAAGTCATTGCGGAGAGACTCTTCTTTTCCGAGATTGTCGTTACCTTTGGTTGCCATTCCCTAGTTAATGATCTAAGGATTTTCAAGTTGAGTTCATCATTTGTCAAGGTTTTACCAAGAGCATTTAAGTGATTTGTCAAATGCACAAATCTCTTTTGTAAGTCAAGAATGGATTCTCCGGGCTGCATTCGAAATAGTTCATATTCTTGACTCAAGGTATTTAGCCTTGATCTTTTTACTTCAGCCGTTCCTTCATGAGTTTGAACCAGGGTATCCCATATTTCTTTTGTTGTCTCACAGTTCGAGACACGGAAAAATTCGTCCATACTGAGTGCACCTTGAATAAGGTTTATTGCCTTTTTGTCATAGAGAACTTTCTTTTTATCATCGTCGTCCCATGCAGTTTTGGGCTTTGCAGAACCAATGCCATTGATTACTGATATCGGGATAAATGGACCATTTTCAACAGCATCCCATACTTCCTCTCCTTGTGCTTCTAAATGCGCCTTCATGCGTATTTTCCAGAAGTCAAAATATTCACCACAGAATAGAGGAGGCTTGTTGTTACTACCATCATCTCTGAAAACTGGTTGATGATTTGCGGAAGCCATTCTGGATCTTTAGGAACAAGTTACCTATAACTTGCTCTGATGCCAATTGTAAGTCTCAGAGTTCCTAAGAGGGGGGGGGGGGTGGGGGGGTGAATTAGGTCTTATAAAAATTTATTCGGTTTTATGAGAATGCTTGGTAGTAATTTTTGGTTAAGTGTTTGAAGGTTTTGATTATATCTTTATCTTTTCCTGATTATGGTGATGAAAGTGATAAATGCGGAAAAGTAAAGAACACGGTGATATATCCTGGTTTCCCTCACAATCCGAGAGTACTCCAGTCCCCTTTCCAACATGAAAGAGATTTAACTATAGTTAGAATGATTGTACAGCCTATGCTTACTATCTAACCTATAGGGTGATCAAAGGTTCTTAACACCTTTAAGACCAAACAAACACTAATGTGAATGAAGAACAATCCTCTTCAAATCACAACACTTACTTCCAACAATCCTGGATAGTAAGGGAATAATTTCTTTAAGTAATACAATGATTTAGTTTGAAGTATATGGAGAGCTTTATCAATCTTCAATTGATCTTCTTCTTCAAGATAAAAACAATTCTCAACAATGTATATAAATGTTCACAATGTATGTATGAAACTTGTAATGATAATGAAAGTGTATATGGCAAGTTTCACAAAATTATGAACACATGAAAGTTTATGTTCAAAATGTGAATGATGAAAAATTGTTTATTGAAGAAGGTTTTGGTTAATTTGAAAATTGAAGCATTGTTTTTGAAATAAGAAAATCGGCAGCATTTTATAAAGTCATAAGAACCTCTTCATTCATGCCAATTCATATGAAAAGTTGCAATGCATTCATGAAAAGATGCCACTTAAAAAATGTTCAAAAAACAAAATAAAATCTCCACTGGTTCGCTAGGAACCGGTTTCGACACTGACAGAACCCGGTTCTTAGTGAACGTTATAAGTTGGAATTCAAAAAATATCACGCAGGAACCAATTCCCCTATTGGTACAACCCGGTTCCTGGTACAAAAACCAGGGACATGTTTTTTGAGAAATTCTGGAACCCGGTTCCCTGTTAGGGAGGAACCGGTTCCTAAAGGGTTATTTTCAAAAATACTTTTTGAAAGATATTTCAAACAAATTTTTCCTTGATGTTAAAGTTATGGAATATGTATATGTTGATGAATGCATATTGTGAACATCTATATTCAAGATTTTAAGAATTATTTATACCATTTTACATTTGATGATTCTTCAATAATTCTTCAATAATCTTCAAGACTTTTATTTGATGTTGATAAGCTTTTTGCACATCCTTTGAATGTTGATGTCCATGTTGTCTTCATCAAAACACATGCTTTAAATATGACTTGAGAAGCTTGCAATTACAGTATAGCCCTTGGTCAGATATTGAAAATGCTTATAATAAAAAGGCTAAGAGAGTGGTACCAACGAAGAATTATCTACCCAACTACTCAGGGCCTCTTCATATTGATCCTCAATATGTTAGAATATGCTCTACCATGAAAGTTGGTAACCATTTTTTTGGAAAGCTTCCCCCCTTACTATTTTGGCTCTTGTTACTTATTTAATTGTTTTTTCCTTACATCCATTCAAATAGATCAAAGGGGTGTTGCTGTCGACCAGACTGGTCCTTCAAAAAAAAAAGGTTCAGGTTTGAACTTTACTAATTTCTTGTTCTTCATTTAGCATCATATACTTAACCAATTTTCAAACCTTGTAGGTTATTCCTGATAAGTCCCCCTCTGATGATGACACTATTTCGATTGTTCTTAAGAAAAATGGTTCTTCAGTACGTATATTTGTACACTATTCCTTCAACTTTTCTCATGGTATGAACGGTTGCTAACACTTCGTCTATCTGCAGAGTCAAAACCGTTCGACGGATTTGATTGCTCCCTCCACCAAATCCAAAAATTCTAAGAAGGACAAGCATCATCCTACTGCGGGGACAGGGGTATTTTTGTCGGCTTAGCTACATATGTTTTTTTTTGAACAACTTATATTTCCTTCTATTGTCTTTAGTCGTCTCCTGATACTCAGTCCCTTCAACATTCCCACAAATCCAAAGGCCACAAAAGGAAGAAAGATTCTGCTGCCAAGGGTGGAGTAACGAAGAAGAAAAAGAAAACCAAGGTGCTTTCGACCAATGACATTGAGGCTAGCCCTGACCCAGCTACTGATACCTTAGTGGTGGACACAACAATTGTCGACCCACTTCCTTCCCCCAATATTGCTTAAGCTTCAGGGCCACCTGGGACCACTGTTGTTGTCCTTGTTGAAGAGAATTTAAACGTAAATCTTGACTTGTTGCCAGAGGTAGTCACTTATTCTACTCTCATTCAACTTGTTGGATTCATGTTACTAATATATTTTCTCTTTTTAGGCTGAGATTTCTGATCGACAAACCCCAAAGTATGGCCGAATACAGTCTACTGTCGATGGGTTCTTCCCCTCACAATTAAGGGACTCCTGTCTTTGACGCTGGTGAGTTCGTTGATCTGACTATTCAGGCTACTCATAATGATTTTGAATCAATCACTAGTCCTGCCACGCATAAGGATTCTAGCTCGACTAGTTCTGATTCTAGTATTTCATATTCCTTGCAGGGTTCAGGGGCGAAAAAATATGCCACCACCTCTGAAACTGAACCCCCAAAAAATGTTGACTCGCCTACATTGTCAAAGAAAGTTGTGATAAAACCTTCTTCTGCTCTGGAGGCAATGGCTAGACTGCGTAGCTTAATAAGCTCTCATGAACTTTCTTCTGACTCCGACCAATCTCAACTTAATGGAGGCAAACTGGGACCTGAGGAAACAAAAGCTGAGATCTTGATGGATAAGATTCGTACTTATGTGTTAAATCCAGATTTGCCTCATTTACTTCTTACTGAGCCAATTGTTGGTCCAGAGATTTTGGGCGCGCTTTCTCAGTTAAAAGAGCTCCATATTTCAGAAGTTACTCGAACCATGATGATTGCATTTGAGAAATTGCTTGTTCTTATGCTCCATAATATTAAGAATATCAGAAAAAACGAGCAATTGGTCGAGTCAAAGGATATTTTTATAAAGGAGAGTTGGGTGGTGGTGGTAAAAGCCAACAAAGAGGTCACCAAGATGTTGTTAATGATTGAGGAGGAGAAAGCATAGTTGATTCCCAAACAGTAAAGGGCTGGTGAATTACGCCTTTAGATTGCTGCTTTACATGAAGAATTGGAATCTATTGCTGAGCAGGAGGGAGAAATCATTGATAAGATTATCTACCCAACTCAAGGATAAGCCGACCAGACTGCCTTGGACGCTGTGGCTGTAGGTGAGAAAATATCTTCTTTCAAGACAGAGATAAAGAGTCTTAAAGCTCAAGCAAAGGATTTTGAATCCCAGGCCATACACTTCAATGTTGAACTGCAAGGACGCCAGGCCAAATTTTAGCATTTCTAATCATTGTACATGTCTTAGGATTTTTCATGTAATATTTGAACAACGGCCTTGAGCCACCTTTTATTGCAACACTCCCCTTTTTCATTTTTATTGTACGTATTATATATGCCTTTTAGTTGGTTTCAAACACAGTTTTCTCCAACTTATTTTCTTGACATATGTTTATTCTATCAGAATTTTGACCTCTTGAAGAATAGGCCTATACTTCTTCAAGTACTTCTCGTTCTCCCTTAAGATTAGTCGATCTAAGGCCAATTCTTCAATTTCATAAGCGTTGTTGGAAAAAACGCACACTACCTTAAAAGGTCCTTCCTAATTTGGGGACCATTTTCCAAAAACCCTATCATTTCTATCCATAGGAAATATGACTTTCCAAACTAAATCATTGACAGAAAAAACCTTGTATTTTACCTTTTTATTGTAAGCTTTGGCAACTTTTTCCTTATGTGTTCTTAACGAGTCTAGGGCAACATTATTTCTTTGTTTAAGTCAGCTAGTTCATCTGCCATCATACTCCAATAATCTTGAGATGATATTTCGTGTTGTCTTTGAACCCTCACTGACTGAACATGGATCTCTACTGGTAGCATTGCATCATGTCCATAAGTTATTCGAAATGGCGTAGTCCCTGTTGCCTCCTTTGGCGACGTCCTACATGCCCATAAAGCTTGACCTAAAGTTTTGTGCCAATTTTTTTGTTTCTTTCCCACATGCTTCTTGATCAAGTTAATTATGACTTTATTGGCTGCTTTGACCTGACCATTTGCCTGGGCATAGTAGGGAGTAAACATTAGCAATTTAATCCCAACTTCATTTGTGAAATCTTGCATTTTCCGTCCATTAAGGACTGACCCTTGGTTTGTTGTAATTGTCTCTAGAATCCCAAACCGACCCATGATGTAATTTTGGATGGAGTCTATAAAAGCTCCTTGGTCGACATTCACCAAAGTTATGGCTTCGACCCATTTTGTAAAATAATCAATGCCAACTAGAATATACTTTTGTTGTTTTGATGAAGTGGGTCTTATTTCTACAATCACATCCAACGCCTATCCTCTAAAAGGCCAAGGTTTTATCACTGCATGAAATTCACTTGCAGGAACATGTTGTGTGCCCCCATGCAATTGGCATTCTTGGCAACCTTTAACGAACTCAATGCAATCTTTCAACATTGATGGCTAATAGACACCCATATGTACTAAGAGCCACTTCATTTTTTGTCCAGCCTGATGCGCACCACAAGCTCTACTATGCACATTCGACACAACTATATATGCCTCACATTCTCTAAGGCATTTTAGCAATACTCATTCAGTTGTCTTTTTGAATAACTCATTTTCTATTAAGACGTAACTGAGAGCATGATATTTGATTTTACGATCTGTCGAACCCATAGGAGATCATAGATAGTCGACTAGTGGCCTTCACCAATTGTTTCCTGGAAAACTATCAATAGTCAAGATCTCAAAATTTTCGGCATCTAAGGCCCATAATTTTATAATCGACAAATCTAAAGGTGACAATAAAGTTGTTCGCACCTTCTCCCTTACTTGAACTGGTTCTTCATTTTGGTATTTGAAAACCTTATTGTTGTACCCCAAAATTTGCCCTCTCGTGTCTCAAGGATTCTTAGAATTACTTCAGTCAAGTTTCAAGCCTCAGACCATATTTTCTAAGAAGAATCATTCAAATTATCAAAAAGGGGGGCAAAGTGAGCAAAATTGGAGTTTCTGCTGGAAAAGTCAACCAAACACTAATAAAGTCAAACTTTGACTTTTTGATTAAATTTGAGTCCCAAAAATCATATTATGTCAAGACATCAAAAAAAAAATGAAATATGATCATCAAAAATCAAGAGAATCAAAAATCCAGCTTTTGCAAGACTTTTAAATTTTATAAGTATTTTCTATACTTGGTTAATTTCATTTGCTCCACGGCATTTCACTATAATTCCAATTAATTCAAAATGATGCAAGTAATTCAAGTTATTACAAAGTGACATTTTGCAAAATTACAAATTCTAAAACTATGTCTTGATTAAAACCTTGTCACAATATTTTTGCCTTTGACATAATGTGCACAAGACCAAATTTGTGACATGCTACAAACTATGCTATCCAAAGTTGAAGGAAATATGATATATCACATTGCCACAACACCCTATGCTGCCCTACAAGAAAGCTTGTTCCCTGCTACATCCTAAGTATGCATGCTGCCTAATACAGTCTAAAACTGCTCTATGCAGTCTGCCCAAGCCTGCACCACAATAGCCCCAAAATTGCACCAAAATGGCAAAGGAAAATTGTATGCAGAAAGTATCAAAGCAGTAGGCAAAAACAATTCAAAATGACTTATTTATTTTTTCCCCTAAACCACAGTCAAGGGGTCTACAAAAAGAGGACTGTCTCATAAGACAATGAGGTTGGATTTTGAAGGGAGGTTAAAAATTTTCTAGAGAGAAGATAGAGAGTTTTGTTGAGCAGAAAAACAATATTCTGTGCAACTTTGACTCATTTTCAAAACCAAAACTACTCTTGTTCAAAACAGAAACCCAACCCATTGCTCCATGTGATCGGTGGGAATGAGAACTGACTATTTTGGAATGTTGGTTCGCGTTTGCATTTGTTTTCGCAAAATGTCGCGGTAAGCAAGAGTCGCCACCGTATTTTATTTTATCCAACAAGGAAAGGACAAAAGCACAGAAAAATTCCTTTTTGAGATATTTCTCGGGCTCGGGAGGTAGATTATAGAAAGGGAAGGTGTTAGCACCCTTTCTATCCGTGGTTATCCACGGGCTCTTAGGTACTTGCTCATTGTGTTTTCAAAAGGTTTGCTTTTCTTTGTGTTTGTGGGTTTTGAAAGTATTTTTGTTTTGAAAGGAGTTTTGTTTGAAACTTCAATTTAACTCTTGCTTCTGTCCTCAAGAGTGTATGAAGTGTTTTTGAAAGAAAGTGTAAGTGCGAAAAAGTTTTTGTTTTGTTTTAAAGGAGCAAGTACTTAAGAACATCTACCTACTCAAAAAGGAATTAAATTGTGCAAATGTCCTTTAGACAGTGCTATCCCACTATTGAGGAGTAGGTAGCACTGTCATTGGAGTTTTTGGGTCAATTCTATTTTAGGGATGTGTGGTCACTAAAGCAACGTTAGGACGCCTTAGCGGTAACCCTAATGTCTTAGATCATTTTTTCCGAGGCAACCGTTTCGAGGAAACTTATGATCTTTGGATAAGAGGACGGCCTCTAAAACATCCTATACTTAATGACTATGTTCGAGGCAACCAAGTGAGGCGTACCCTTGGAGTGGCATGTGCAAGTGTGTCAATTTTCAGTTTATATTATCTTTGTACATGTTAATGGTGAGCTACTGTTGATTTTAATTTAAGATAGATCTTATCATGCATAGCCTATTATTCATACATCTAGAAGTTAATGGTTGCGGAAAATAAAGCTAAGTTATTACAAGGCGCCGGGTATTTACATTGCCAAAAACAAACCCTTGAAAAGTAAATTGCGAAAGAGTAAATAAAAGCGGTAAATAAATCCTAAGTTAAAGCTATTACATCCTCGGAGCAATTACAATATATGGATCAAAATAGTACGCGCGAGAACATTAAACCGGGTTGTCCTTTAGGGTTTTGACCCTTTTTATTTAAAGAAAGCATATTTTTGGTCTTTTTTGAATTAAGAATCAAGTCTAAATTAATAATGGAATTAAAGAAAATATTTTTTGAGTTTTATCTTAATTAAGAAAATAAAATTAGAAAGGTAAAAAAAAATGTCAAAACCCTAATTCTAAATCAACTTTTATTTATTGCAAAAATGTTAAGATTAAACCTAATTAAAAAACTAAATTAATTGGTTAATAGTTTGTTTATAAAATTAATTAATAAAATTAATTGGTGAGAATAATATTTTTTGTTGTCTGGTTTTTTATGAAAAAGAAGGTTAGTGTGTTAATTAGTTAGTTAGTTTTTAATGATAATAATAAGAGCAAAAGAAATATGAAAAGAAAAGAAAAACAAAATAAAACTGTGGGGGGCGCTGGGCCTGAAGAAGGGAGGTTGACTCAGCAATTTTTTTCAGGCCCAGAACGCTGGCCTTTGTTGACTTTCAGATGGCCTGGACGTTTGTTGACCAAGGTTCATGGTGAACCTCCATCCTTAGCCATTGGATCTGCCTGGGAACCACCTGGAACATTAAGATCTGAGGACGTATGATAGTCCCTGCCTGAAGCGCTGCATGTGAATACCTGAAGGAAAAACACAACAAAGTTTTGGTGGACCTGGGATTCGAATCCAGGTCCTAAGGGGTCTTGCACTAACGCGTTCACCAACCAGCCAATCTGCTTCATTCGTTAGTTAAATGGAAAACAAATATTATATACAAACAATAATTATGCCTAGCCAAAAAATAAAAAAACGCGCAATTGATTCAAATGAACCAATCACGCCCAGCCATGTTATCGTCTTCCTCAAACGACCCTGGTTTTTTACATGCAGATTTTATTTTGCAGGAAGTTTCATAGGATATCTCGAAAACCCTCTCCAGGCCATGTAAATGAAATCCAAGAGTACCAACGTACTCGTCTCTTCCCCCCGGTCATCCCTGTACCAATTATGTGCATTGATTGTTCCTGCAATTAAAAACCCCAAAAACAAGGTATACGAACCCTAGAACTAGGCATGGCGTTACAGGCTATGAAAATAAAATTCAGTGATGCCAACAGTTCCAAAATGCAACGCAAAGCATGAATATGTAATTATTTCAATGAAAGGATGCAAGAAAATAATTTCACGATATCATGTCCAGAGCAAATTTCATGGAGACTTACAGCGTGTTAGAGGTAATGAAAGGCTTGGTTTTTGATTGGTCTCGCTTCAGGAGGCTGCTGGCAAGAGGGTTGCGTTTTGCTTTCGGTCTGAATTGGCCTCCAAGGTTGTTTCTGATCTCACACTTTTCAAGTTTTTTTTCAACAAACTGGTACGACCGTCTGTAAGGTTTTATGCGTTTTTCTTTGTCTGCAGAGTTTCACCTGTCCTTTTGTTTATGATCAGCAGGTTTATATAGGCAAGGAAATTAGGTCAATAAATGTGTATCAAATATTGGTCCATTATGATGAAGAGATTTGATTTGATTTTTTCATGAAGACTTGCCATATTTGATCCAATCATGCGTTTCTTCCAGCTTGCTCTGAGTTGTTTTGAGCCTCCAACTTGATGGAAATCAAAAGCTGACTTGCCCCTTCGAATTTGCTCTCTTCGATTGCTTCAAAGTCCAATTCGAATCACTCCAGTCACAGCCCCTTCGATTGAGACTCCCTCTGCTTCGATTGCATACTTGCAAGGGACACATGCCATTGTGAACTTTGGGTATTATGGACAGGTTAGGATATGTGTTATTGCTTAGTCATGCCAGCCTACTTCCTTCCTTCGAATCTACCTTTTTTGCCAGCTTCAAAGTCCAATTCGAATCTGTTTAGAACATTCCCTATTAGACAACTTCGACCAGCCCTTGGCCTCGTGATGAGTCTGAGTTCTGATTCGAAGTGGCCAGAACTTCCTTCATCATAACATCTTAGATTGAGAGAAACTCTGCACTGAAATGCCCTTCGAAGGTCATTTCGTTCTGATGTTCTTATTAAGGGAAACTCTGAACTGAAATGTCATTCGAAGATCATTTCATTCTGATGTCCTTATTAAGGTAAAGTATGAAGTTCCAGTCGAAGGACCCTCTGAAGTACTGGTCGAAGCATTATGAAATTGACTTGATCGAAGGAGGCCCAGCACTCAATCGAAGACTTGCGCATCAAGGCTTGGTCGAAGGAGGTCCAGCGCTCAATTGAAGACTTGCACACCAAGGCTTGATCGAAGGAGGTCCAACGCTCAATCGAAGACTTGCACACCAAAGCTTGATCGAAGAGTGCCAAATGCCCAATCGAAGACTGGTGAACCAAAACCCGATCGAAGAGTGCCAAATTCCCAATCGAAGACTGGTGAACCAAAACCCGATCGAAGAGTGCCAAATGCCCAATCGAAGACTGGTGAACCAAGCCTGATCGAAGGATGCCAAACGCCCAATCGAAGACTGGTGAACCAAGCCTGATCGAAGGATGCCAAACGCCCAATCGAAGACTGGTGAACCAAGCCTGATCGAAGAGTGCCAAATGCCCAATCAAAGACTGGTGAACTAAGCTTGATCGAAGGATGCCAAACGCCCAATCGAAGACTGGTGAACCAAGCCTGATCGAAGGATTTTGGATGCCCAATCGAAGGCTTTTCCCAGATGCCAATCGAAAGACATTTTGTTCATCTTCAAAAAACTTTATTTTTTCTTAGGCAAGGGTTTGTGACCAACCATGTAAGGGAAGACCTTTGGAAACATGAGAGGGCAAATTTTGGGGTACAACACTCCAGCATACAAACTCTTCCTCAAAGACTGTCCAAACATAACCAAAAAAACAGTCCCTGTAGTGCTATTCATCCCTATCCTCAAAACACCAAAAACATTACAGTACAGTCCAACTTAGTTTCAACAGTCCGAAGTAGCTTTCTGGAGATTCATTGAGGTCCTCATCACATTTGGAAAAACATTCAGATTTAAAATAGACAGTGCAGTCCAGAGGTAAGTCTTCTTGACTTGATATCTCTCCATACATCATTAATGATTTGTTTATTTTGAAGACAATATGTAATACTTTAATATCTTTTTGAACTAGTCATCTGCACCTTGTTTAGGCTTATTCAATCATTTGTTGTTCATGTTTATCCACCATATGCCTTAAGCTAACCTGTACATTCAGTAAAATAATGTTTAAGGCAGGAAAATGCAGCATGTATCAACACATATCATCATGTATCGACCCATCCTAGTGAAAAAAAACAGGGTATGAGTCGACACATAATCCTCATGCGTCGACCCATACTGAGTTCAGGTCACAAAACAGAAGCTGGAAGAGCTTATGAGTCGATACATACGCGTTTTGCATCGACACGAGAAGGGTGCATGAGTCGGCACATTCTATTATGTGTCGACTCATACTGAGTTATTTTGTTTTGCAGGAGCAGGGAAAAGCTATGTGTCGATGCATAGCAGCATGGGTCGACACATAGTGGTTAAAAATGCATTTCTTCCTATATTTGGCACTGTTTTTACATTATCTTTGTTGTTGTTCGATATGGTTGTAATATTTTAGTTTCTACTTCATCCCCATTATTAATTTGTACCCTCATCCCCCTAAAATGATGTAATAGCTTAGATTTTACTTTCCGCATTTTACTTGCTTTTCATGTATTGCTAGTAAATAGGATGCATGGCAAGATAAAATCAACAAATAGACGACTTTCAAATACAAAATAAAACGTATGCAAACTAACACACTTGCACACTAACACCTCTAGGGCAATCTCACTTTGTCGCCTTTCGGAAAATAGTCATGCCCCTTGAATATGAAGCGTTTTAAGCAAAGACCCTTCGATAAAAAATATCGTAGTCCCTCGATGACCCTCGATGTTGCCTTCGGTAAAACGATCTAGTCCCTAAACGACATTGCTAAAACGTATCATAAGTTGCTTTCTATGACTATACAAACGTCCCATACCCATCCCTTCACATCCAATGATGGGACTTCTTACCAAAACAATGGTAAGATAGCCACATCTAAAGGAGAAGGAAAAGCACATTTAAGACCTTTTGAGTAGGTAGTTTCGCTCTTAGTTACTCGCTTGCTCGCAACTACAAAAAACATTTTTATACATCAACCCTGTTATTTCAAAACATTTCCAAAAGATAAAACATTTTATATACATTCTTATAGAGACGAGAACCATTGTAAAATATATTTCTGAAAACCACTTTCCAAATCACAATCCACAAGTACACTTTTGAACTATCTTTCGAAACAAAACTTTGTATACGTTCTTATAGAGACGAGAACCATTACAAAGATATTTCCAAAATACTTTCAAAGCCCACATCACAAAGCACATTCAAACAAAAGCAAGTTGATCTAGCGAGTAACTAAGAGCCCATGGAAAACCATGGATGAAAAGGGTGCTAATACCTTCCATTTTCATAATCTACCCCCCGAACTCAAGAAAACATCTCTAAAGGTCTTTCCTGTGCTTTTTCACCTTTTCTTTTTGGATAAAAGAAAAGTCGGTGGTGACTCTTTCTAAACCGCAACATTTGCAAACACAAACGCAAAACATCAAGTCAATTCTCCCACCGTATCATAGAACTGGAAACTCTGCTGGGGAGTATTATAAAAGTGGGGTTACCTTAGGGCTAGATCACATTTATTTTCTTACAATTGTCTGATTTGTTTGCTTTACATTATAGTTGTTTGTTTGGATTTGAATCCTCCACCCGGATTTGGGAAACATTATAGGTAAATAGCAATACATTGTGGAAACTGTGTAGGGTATACCGACATGGTCTAAACAATAGATATGTTAGTGTGACATATTTGTGGGTACCGGTAGCCTTTGAGTCAATCAAAGAGAATACGGGGCTGCTGAGTGATGTCATGAAGCACTAATGAACTTCTAGAACCCTTTACTTGACCAACTTGGCCTTTTAGGATGTAGTGAGATGACCGGCTTTGGTGCAGTCCGAAGTTGATAGATACTCGATACTACACTCATTGAGGGTTGGTTTCTTGGGATATTTTGGTCGCTATTAAAGAGGCTTAAACTGAAACAATGAACAAGGAAACAATCCAATGATATTGAGCTCCTTAGAACCCGGTTACTATTACTAGGACAGGTTGAGCCAACTAAACTTCAAGAGGGTACTTATCTATGAAACCCCATGCAAGCCTAAACTAAGAACTTGTTTGCTTTGCTTGTATATGCATACTTGTACATAACATCATGGACATCATGAACATCATATGCATCCACTAACCATTTTAAGGATTTTGGAGATTCATCTTTGTTTTTGTTTTGTAGGATATGGATTCACTTCGCAGGAAAACTATCCAAGTCAACCTTGTAAGAATTCCTCCACAACTCAAGGAGCTAGCTTCAAGGATCCCTGAGAACTCTCCATTCACCGAGAGGCATGGTCTTATACTTAACTTGGTCACCTCCAACATAGAGGAGGACATGATGAAAGTGCTCTTCCAGTTCTTTGATCCTTTGCATCATTGCTTCACATTCCCCGACTATCAGCTTGTACCTACTTTGGAAGAATTCTCTCAACTCTTGAGGATTCCTATTCTCAATCAACTATCTTTCAACAGTACGGAAAGAGATCCAAAACCAGAAGATATTGCTCAAGCTCTGCACTTGCACTCATCTGATGTCATAACCCATTGGGAAACTAGAAGTGGTGTCAAAGGCTTCTTAGAAAAATTCTTGTTCGAGAAGGCCCAAAGCTGTTGGAATTCCTTGGACTTGTAAGCATTTGAGGAAATTGTGGCTCTTCTTATCTATGGGATGGTCTTGTTCCCCAATCCTGACCAACTCATAGACGTGAGTACTGTCAAAATCTTCATGTCACGCAATCAGGTGCCTACATTGCTTGGAGATATCTTACACTCTTTTCACACTCGTACAATGAGGAAAAGAGGTGTACTTATGTGTTGCACTCCTCTCCTGGAAAGATGGTTTATTTCTCATCTTCCCCAATCAGTCTTAAATAATTAGCAAGGTTTGAGGTGGTCACAAAGGTTAATGACGCTCAAACATTCAGATATTCATTGGTGCTCTCGATCCAAAGAGAATGTTATCATTGTTGACCGTTGTGGGGAATTTCCTAATGTCCTCTACTTGGCATTAGGGGAGGCATCACCTACAACCCATGTTTGGCTCTAAGACAGTTTGGTTATGCCCGAAGGGATGGCCCACATGATATGCTGATTCAAGGCTTGGTAATCGACTACGACAACAATGATCAAGGTCTTCGCCAGAGGTTCATCCGAGAATGGAGGATGCTAAACAAGGTGGATAGCAAGACTTTGGGACACAAAAATTCCATTCCTCTTGAGCCTTACCTCAAGTGGGTACGAACCCCCGCCCAAAGTCTTATGATGCCTTATCCTTCCATTCTCCCGGTGATCATTGAGCCTGTTAAGGAGGGAGAAGTTCCATGCACTATCCTACATCCTGACATGCCCACATATCTTGAAGACCTACAAAGGGATTGGATACAGCTCAAAGGAGAGTGTGATACTTTCGAAGCCCAATTCCACGCAAGCGAGAAGAAGGTTTTAGAACTCACTAGGCTACTTCATGAGGAGCAGACTCTAAATGCCTACATTGCGCCAAAGAGGATGCGCACTACTTTTTTATCTTAGAGTGTTGTATTATTTTTCCCAAGGGGAATTGATGTACTCAAACTCTACGTTATTAATATAACATGTGTTTCTATTTTGTTTCAAACGAACTTGAATCTTTTAAAATCCTTAAAAACATTACATATCCACATATCATTCATCATAACACAAATAGGTCTTTGCAACAAGTTTCCTCATCTATCTACTGTTTATTTCAGTAAGATAGATCTCGAACAGACATTCAAAGATCTTCAAGCTCAAAACATGCAGTTTCAACAGTTACTCACAACCTTGGCCAAAGGGCAAGAGGAGCTGAAGACTCTGTTGGCAAAAGAGAAGAAGAAGAAAGAGAAGAAACCGATTGGTGTTGTAATCATGGGGAGAAGGTTTCAAGGACAAGCTAGAAGAACCTTGAATTTTCCAGCAACATCTGATGAGGGAGAAGGGAAATGAAAAGAAACAGTCGTTCCGTCAGAATCTAATGGGGAGGAGGAAGAGGAAGATTACTCTGAGGAACAATATCCTCCAGCAGATGATAAATACCGACATCTTGAAGAGCGTCTGAATGCTATAGAAATACATAGGGTACCAGGTCTAGACTTTGAAGAATTGGGGCTAGTGTTGGGAATTGTGATCCCACCAAAGTTAAAAGTGTCGTTATTTGCAAAATATGATGGGGTGTCATGTCCTAAGATGCACCTCCGATCATATGTGAGAAAGATTCAGCCGCACTCCGCCGACAAAGAATTATGGGTCCATTTTTTCCAAGATAGTTTATCTAGAACACAACTCGACTGGTTTTACCAATTAGAAAGGGCCGATGTCCATAACTGGGAAGATCTTGCCGCAGCTTTCTATAAGCAATACTAGTATAATGCAGATTTGGCGCCTACCCATACTCAACTTCAGAGTATGGATATGGCTTCAAATGAGGGTTTCAAAGATTACGCGCAGAAATGGAGAGATCTAGCTGGAAGAGTGCAACCCCCTCTGGCTGAAAGGGAGTTAGTGGATATGTTCTTGGGCACTCTATCGGGCCCTTTCTTCAACCATTTGATTGGGAGCTCATCTGCTGGGTTTACTGAGCTAATATTAACCGGAGAGAGGGTGGAAGCTGGTATAAAAAGTGGAAAGATTGAGAAGGATGCGTCTGCCTCTACAGCTGTGAGAAAGCCTTTCACTGGGAAGAAAGAGGTATCTACTGTTTATCCATAAAGGAATCAAGGAAGAGCTGAACATCGACCGATGGTAGGGGCCGTTATGATCCCAAAGCCTACATCTGATCAACCAAGAAGTAACGAACCGAGGGTGGAAAGGCCAGTCCAGCAATTCACGATAATTAATATGACTCTAGCCCAGGTTTTACCACATCTTCTGAAATTGAATCTGGAAACTTTAAAGGAGGCCCCAAAGAACCCCAACACTGCGTCCCCTCATTATCACCCAAATGCCAGATGCGCGTACCATTCTGAAAGTCCGGGTCACGACACTAACAACTGTTGGGCCTTGAAAAACAAAATTCAAGACCTTATAGATGCAAAATAAGTTGAGTTTGATGCGCCTGAGAAACCAAATATCATTTCTGCTCCGATGCCTAGGCATGGTCACAACACCAATGCTATCGAGGAAGATTTATTTGTTACCACAGTGGATGAACTCTTGACTCTGCTCCCAGTCATTAAGATAAACTTGTTGAAAGCTAGCGTATTCCCAGGTTGTAATGAAGACTGCTGTCATTGCTTATCCTCCCCAACTGTTTGCCCTCTGTTGAAGACAGGCATTCAACGCCTGATAGACAACCAAGAAATTCTGTTTGAAAAAGCTCCTGTTGAATACATTTCGATCATAACCATCTCCGCCAATCCTTCCAGGGTCCCCAAAAGACCCGTTAGGATTACATCGGTTCCAAAAACTACTCATATTAAGATCACAATGCCCGGGCCGGTCCCGTATGAATCAGATAAAACAGTACCGTGGAATTACGGTGGAGAAACCTACTACCATGGTATCAAACAAGATGGACTGACTGCCGAAGAAGTGAACTCCAAAGAAGAAGACTCTAACATTAGCAATATTTCCGGAACTAGCAAGATTACCCATAGTGGTAGAATCTTCTCTCCAGAAATTTCCCCTCCAAAGGCAGTTTTTGGACCCGTGGTTGCTCCAAAGGTTACCTCTATACCAATAATCATATCTTCAAGTGATCCTACTGGAAAAGACGACACAACCCCTACTGTTATCCCTACCAATACTTCTACTATTGATGTTCTAGGAAAAGGTATTCAAGAAGAGCCTGTCCGGATGAAGGCTCAACCACTGACCATCCCCGAAACCTCCAAGAAGGAAATGGAGGAGATCCTGAGAATAATAAAGAAGAGTGACTATGACGTGGTTGAACAGTTGGGGAAAACTCCCTCCAAGATATCCATGCTAGCATTGCTGCTGTGTTCTGAGGCACATGCGAAAGCTCTGGTGAAGTTTCTGAAGACAGCCCATGTGCCACAAGAGACATCCGTTGACCAATTCCAAGATTGTGTGGCCAACTTGACAGCTGATAACGGCTTAGGATTCTCTGATGCTGACCTGACACCAAGAGGGAGAAAACGCAACGAGGCATTACATGTCTCTGTGGAATGTAGAGGAACAAATCTGACCGATGTCTTGGTAGACACTGGTTCATCTTTGAACGTCTTACCAAAGAAAGCTCTCGACAGATTGGATTGCAAAGGACAGACATTGAAGCCCAATAACATAGTCGTGAGAGCATTTGATGGTTCAAAGAGGATGGTCCATAGGGAGGTGGACATCCCCATAAAGGTGGGAACTCTGACTTTCAACTCAACTTTCTATGTAATGGACATCCGCCCCTCTTACTCCTGTCTGCTAGGATGGCCCTGGATCCATAATGCTGGTGATGTCACCTCTACACTACACCAGATGCTGAAATACCCGGTCCATGGAAAGATTATCACTGTCCATGGAGAGGAAGAGTACATGATTAGCCACCTAAATTCTTTCCGGTATGTGGAATTGGATGGCGAGTTCATTGAAACCCCTTTTCAACATTTCGAAGAAGTCTCTCAAGAGGTAGCAGTAACCAAGACGGTATCCTTGATCCCCAAGATCACAATACCTCCGCTTCAGATGTCATCTCTAAAGGACGACAAGGCATTAGTAGAGGAGGGTGGATGCACCATCTGGGGGCAGCTTCCATACATTCCGTATAAATCTGATAGGTTTGGTTTAGGGTTTACTTCAAGTGCTCAGAAGAATGTGCGTTGTGCCCGTGCTGGAGGACCACCTTTGAAGATTAGCAACCAAGAGGTCAACGCAGCGGAAGACAGTGAAGAAGATGGCAGCTTGGAGGATTGGATATTTCCTACTGTCAACGGAGGACTTTGCAATTGGGAAGCCAAATACTTTATTCCAATAACTTTCATCTCTCAGTAATTTATCTTTTACATTTCTGTTGGACTTGTAATATTCACAAACAATTCGTACATTTTCAACCTTTGTGTCTTACCCGAGGCGCAATGGCCCATTTGTAAGGGTTTTTATTTCATCTTCATATGACATTCAATGAATCATGGACGTTTTTCACATACAAACTTTTTGTGCTCATTGTCTTTATTTTACATTTATTGTTTAAAGATGGCTATACCCTTACACACACCCACACTCACAAATGAAGGTACCCCTCCATTCCGGATCCCATGGGTAACGATACTGCTATGGCCTTTAGTGACTCTGAAGATCTAATCTACCAAGCCAAAGATGAAGGTGAGGAAGATTGTGAAGTGCCAGGGGAATTGGCCAGACTACTACAACAAGAGGAAAGAGCTATTCATCCTCATGAGGAACCGTTGGATACAATCAACTTGGGTACCGAGGAAGATAAAAAGGAAATCAAGGTGGGTGCCAATCTAGAGCCAAATGTCAAGGAGCATCTAATTTAGCTATTGCATGATTATGTTGATATCTTTGTCTGGTCATACAAAGACATGCCAGGACTTGATACAGACATCGTGGTACATCGTCTGCCAACGAGAGAAGATTGTCCACCAGTGAAACAAAAAGCCCGCCGCATGAGACCTGACATGTCGGAGAAGATCAAAGCAGAAGTTATGAAACAATTCAATGATGGGTTCTTGGCTGTCACTTCCTATCCTCAATGGGTTGCCAACATTGTTCCCGTGCCTAAAAAGGACGGCAAAGTACGAATGTGTGTGGATTATAGAGATTTAAACAGGGCCAGCCCTAAAGATGATTTTCCACTTCCCCACATCGATATCCTGGTTGACAATACGACCCAACACAAAGTATTTTCCTTCATGGATGGATTCTCAGGTTATAACCAAATCAAAATGGCACCTGAGGACATGGAGAAAACTACATTTGTCACACAGTGGGGCACATTCTGTTACAAAGTGATGTCATTCGGACTGAAGAATGTTGGGGCAACCTATCAACGCGCCATGGTGACTTTATTTCATGATATGATACATCATGATATAGAGGTATATGTAGATGACATGATAGACCGATCACAAACTGAAGAGGAGCACCTTGACCACTTGCAAAAGTTGTTTGAGAGATTGAAGGAGTACAAACTTGGGTTGAATCCAAACAAGTGCACATTCAGAGTCCGGTCCGGTAAACTCCTAGGTTTTGTTGTCAGTAACAAAGGCATCAAAGTTGATCCTGCCAAGGTTAAATAGATACAAGAAATGCATGCTCCTTGTACTGAGAAGGAAGTCAAAGGATTATTGGGACGCCTGAACTATATTGCCCGATTCATTTCTCACCTAACAACTACTTGTGAACCAATCTTCCAACTGTTGAAGAAAGATCAAGTAGTCAGATGGAATGATGAATGTCAGATTGATTTTGACAAGATCAAAGAGTACTTACAAGAGCCTCATGTTTTGATGCCACCAGTCGAGGGAAGACCACTGATCATGTATCTGACCGTCTTAGAGAACTCAATGGGGTATGTATTGGGGCAGCATGACGAGTCTGGCCGAAAAGAGCACGCTATTTACTACTTGAGCAAAAAGTTTACCGACTGTGAAACCAGATATTCACTGCTCTAGAAAACTTGCTGCGCTCTGGCATGGGCTGCTCACCGGCTAAGACAGTATATGTTGACTCATACTACTTTATTGATATCTAAGATGGATCCGATAAAGTACATCTTCGGAAATCCTGCTCTGTCTGGGAGGATAGCTAGATGGCAAATGATCCTAACAGAATATGACATACAATACACTACCCAGAAAGCTATAAAGGGTAGTGTGCTAGCTGATCATCTTGCTCATCAAGCTGTAGAAGATTATCAGTCCATGAAGTTTGAATTCCCAGATGAAGACATCATGACATTAGACAACTGTGAAGAAATCAGACCATATGACGGACCTGAGCAAGGATCCCGATGGACCCTATTCTTTGATGGAGCATCCAATGCACTCGGTAATGGTATCGGCGCTGTACTCATATCTCCGGAAGGGTGTCATACTCCATTTACTGCCAGACTTTGTTTCAACTGTACGAACAACATGGCGGAATACGAAGCATGCATCTTTGGTCTCAAGGATTCCTTAGACTTGGGAATCAAGTCTTTAGATGTGTTCGGAGATTCATCTTTGGTCGTCAGTCAGATCAAAGGAGAATGGGACACTAAGCACCCAAACCTTATCCCTTACAAAGAACATGTTTTAACATTGCTACCACATTTTGAGAAGATTACCTTCGAGCATTTCCCGCGAGAAGAAAATCAGCTAGCAGATGCTCTAGCCACAATGTCATCTATGTTTAAAATTAATTGGGATAACGAGGCTCCCCAGATCACCATCGAACGAAGGGATGAACCAGCATACTGTCACGAGATTAATACTGAAGAGGTAGTGGACCAGCCTTGGTTTCATGAAGTCAAGAGATATCTCGAGGCTCGGGAATATCCAGAAGGAGCTTCAATCAATGATAAAAAGTTCTTGAGGAAGTTCTCTGCTAAGTTCTTCCTAAGTAATGGCATCCTGTAAAAACGTAATCACGACTCCATTTTACTTCGGTGTATGGATAAGATTGAGGCTGAAAAGATCATGGCTGAATTACATGAAGGTACCTTTGGCACTCACTCCAGTGGGCATACGATGGCGAAGAAAATCCTACGGGCAGGCTATTATTGGTCTACCATGGAAGCGGATTTCTATCAACACTCTCGGACCTGTCATAAATGTCAAATTTATGCTGACAAGGTGCACGTACCTCCGGTTCCTCTGAATGTCTTGACGGCTCCTTGGCCCTTTGCTATGTGGGGAATCGACATGATTGGAGAGATCAAGCCTACAACCTCCAATGGACACCGCTTCATTCTAGTGGCCATTGACTATTTTACAAAATGGGTCGAAGCAGCTTCCTTCGCATCTGTTACTAAGAATGTTGTTGCCTGCTTCATCAAGCAGATTCTCATTTGCCGGTACGGTATCCCAGAAAGGATCATCATTGATAATGGCACCAACCTTAACAATACTATGATCACCGCCTTGTGCAAGCAGTTCAAGATTCAGCATCATAATTCATCCCCCTATCGTCAAAAGATGAATGGTGCCGTCGAAGCTGCAAATAAAAACATTAAGAAGATCATACAGAAAATGACAGTCACCTACAAGGACTGGCATGATATGCTACCATTTTCTCTCTACGGGTATCGCACCATGGCTTGCACATCAACTGGGGCAACACCCTATTCTTTGGTTTATGGCATGGAGGATGTCTTGCCTATTGAGGTTCAGATCTCCTCTTTGAGAATTATGAAGGATGCGAGTTTGAATGAGGACGATTGGATCCAGACTCGACTTGATCAACTAAACGTAATTGATGAAAAGAGACTTACTGCTATTTGCCATGGTCAGATGTATCAAAAATGGATGATCAAGGCTTTCAACAAGAAAGTCAGACACCAAGTATATCAAATTGGAGATCTAGTGATCAAGCGCATCATCTTGCCACAAAGTGATCCCAGGGGCAAATGGACTCCTACCTATGAAGGACCATTTGTAATCAAGAACATCTTCCCCGGTGGGGCAATAATCCTAGCCACCATGGACAGTGACGACCTGCCACACCCTGCGAACATGGACATAGTCAAAAGATACTACGCATAAGAGACCCGCTAGGTTGACACACCTAGGCAAAACAAGGGCATCCCGGTGAACCAAAAGGTTCAGGCAAAAATTAGGGATAAAATAAAATAAAATTTGTACACTCGGCAAGTTGAAAACCCGAAAGGGCGACTTGGGCAAAAAAGGGTTTCCCGGTGGACTGAAAACCCTAAAGGGTGGTCCAGGCATAAGTTAGGGAATTAAAGCGTATGGCTATGTCCCGTCGGATCACTTTGAGGACAACCTCTTGACTTCTACTGACAAACTCAAAGTTTCTGACAATTCAATCATCTTCGGACGAAGCAACAAATAGACAAGATATTCGGAGATACGAAGGCTATAGAAGAATGGAAACCCCATGGGTATATTACACATAGCTATCTTTCTTTGTATAAAGTTTTTTTTACTCTTTATGGCGCCATTCTCTTACTAGAATGTTTGTATCCCTTGTACAAAATGCTTATTCAAAGTCAATACAAAGATATCTATTTGAAAGCACATAAAACTATTTGTCTTTTTCTTTACACTTGTGCTTTATTTGCAAAAACGTCCAAAGATTCATTAATGAACATATGCATTTGAACATAATTACTGTTTACAAATAAACAAAATGAAAAAAGACAATTACTGACAGGTTGAAAGAATAAGGAAACGTCTTTAGGTTATTCCATGAGCAATCCCCACAATACATCATTTAGATCCCCAGCGGAATAAACTTCAAATTATTAATCCCCAGTAGAGATCATCAAATTTCTCAGGATTCCTCAAAGCAATATGTGGCATTGCCCTCACAGGCGAATTTTTGCCAGTACTTCAAACTTCAAGACATAAAGAACCCATATATATCCCCAACAGCTTTCAGGGATTTATTTTCCTCAATCAGGCAGCAATACAACAAATCAACTTACATGCACATACATTACATCCATATGTCATAAACATTGACAAAGACAAATACATTGCATCATACATCGCATGTGACATAACTCTGTGTTTCAACTAACATTTTACTCTCTTCAGGATAAGATTAATAGATACGATTAACAATATGCAATCATGATACAGTTTAGATATGCCCCAGACACGGATGCCATTCTGATACTCATTCAGATTCAGTCTTCAGATACAATTCAGATATGCTCCTGACGCGGATGCCATTTTGATACTCATTCAAATTCAACTTTTAGATACAGTTCAGATACGCTCCAGACACGGATGCCATTTTAATACTCATTCAGATTCAGACTTCAGATACAGTACAGATACACTCCAGACACGGATGCCATTCTAATACTCATTCAGATTCATACTTCATATACAATACGGATACGCTCCTGACACGGACGCCATTCTGATACTCATTCAGATTTAGACTTCAGACACAGTTCAGATACACTCTAAACACGGATTCCATTCTGATACTCATTCAGTTTCAGTCTTCAGATACATTTCAGATATGCCCCTGACACGGACGCCATTCGGATACTCATTCAGATTCAGACTTTAGACAAAGTTCAGATACACTCCTGACGCGGATGCCATTCTGATACTCATTCTTTCAGCTTACAAATTACAATGCCAACAATCACTTTTGGATGGCATCTTTAAGCCCATCTCCAACAAGTTTCTATCATCTCTCCAAATGGCATCTCTAAGCCCCCCAACCATCACATCACCGAGTGCAAATTTCTGGGCACTCTAGTGTCCAATCATCTTCCACCTTCGAGTCACGATTGGAAAAACATGTCAATCTAACTTTTCAGGTTTAAGAAGATTGAACCGGGGCAACTGTTGTACCCCAAAATTTGCCCTCTCGTGTCTCAAGGATTCTTAGAATTACTTCAGTCAAGTTTCAAGCCTCAGACCATATTTTTTAAGAAGAATCATTCAAATTATCAAAAAAGGGGGCAAAGTGAGCAAAATTGGAGTTTCTGCTGGAAAAGTCAATTGAACGCTAAAAAAGTCAAACTTTGACTTTTTGATCAATTTGAGTCCCAAAAATCACATTATGTCAAGACATCCCAAAAAATAATGAAATATGATCATCAAAAATCAAGAGAATCAAAAATCCAGCTTTTGCAAGACTTTTAAATTTTCTAAGTATTTTCTATACTTGGTTAATTTCATTTGCTCCACAGTATTTCACTACAATTCCGATTAATTCAAAATGATGCAAGTAATTCAAGTTATTACAAAGTGACATTTTGCAAAATTACAAATTCTAAAACTATGTCTTGATTAAAACCTTGTCACAATATTTTTGCCTTTGACATAATGTGCACAAGACCAAATTTGTGACATGCTACAAACTATATTGTCCAAAGTTGAAGAAAATATGATATATCATATTGCCACAACACCCTATGCTTCCCTACAAGAAAGCTTGTGCCCTGCTACATCCTAAGTATGCATGCTGCTCAATACAGTCCAAAACTGCTCTATGGAGTCTGCCCAATCCTGCACCACAACAACCCCAAAATTGCACCAAAATGGCAAAGGAAAATTGTGTGCAGAAAGTATCAAAGCAGTAGGCAAAAACAATTCAAAATGACTTATTTGTTTTCCCCCCTAAACCACAGTCAAGGGGTCTACAAAAAGAGGACTGTCTCATAAGACAAGGAGGTTGGATTTTGAAGGGAGGTTAAAAATTTTCTAGAGAGAAGATAGAGAGTTTTGTTGAGCAGAAAAACAATATTCTGTGCAACTTTGACTCATTTTCAAAACCAAAACTGCTCTTGTTCAAAACAGAAACCCAACCCATTGCTCCACCATACAAACTCTTCCTCAAAGACTGTCCAAACATAACCAAAAAAACATTCCCTGTAGTGTTGTTCATCCCTATCCTCAAAACACCAAAAACATTACAGTACAGTCCAACTTAGTTTCAACAGTTCGGAGTATCTTTCTGGAGATTCATTGAGGTCCTCATCACATTTGGAAAAACATTCAGATTTAAAACAGACAGTGCAGTCCAGAGGTAAGTCTTCTTGACTTGATATCTCTCCATACATCATTAATGATTTGTTTATTTTGAAGACAAGATGTAGTACTTTAATATCTTTTTGAACTAGTCATCTGCACCTTGTTTAGGCTTATTCAATCATTTGTTTTTCATGTTTATCCATCATATGCCATAAGCTAACCTGTACATTCAGAAAAATAATGTTTAAGGCAGGAAAATGCAGCATGTATCGACACATATCATCATGTATCAACCCATCCTAGTGAAAACAAATAGGGTATGAGCTGACACATAATCCTCATGCGTCGACCCATACTGAGTCCAGGTCACAAAACAGAAGCTGGAAGAGCTTATGATTCGATACATACGTGTTTCGCGTCGACACGAGAAGGGTGCATGAGTCGACATATTCTATTATGTGTTGACTTATACAGAGTTATTTTGTTTTGCAGGAGCATGGAAAAGCTATGTGTCGATGCATAGCAGCATGAGTCGACACATAATGGTTAAAAATGCATTTCTTCCTATATTTGGCACTGTTTTTACATTATCTTTATTGTTGTTCGATATGGTTGTAATATTTTAGTTTCTACTTCATCCCCATTATTAATTTGTACCCCCATCCCCCTAAAATTATGTAATAGCTTAGATTTTACTTTCCGCATTTTACTTGCTTTTCATGTATTGCTAGTAAATAGGATGCATGGCAAGATAAAATCAACAAATAGACGACTTTCAAATACAAAATAAAACGTATGCTAACTAACACACTTACACACTAACACCTCTAGGGAAATCTCACTTTGTCGCCTTTCGGAAAATAGTCATGCCCCTCGAATATGAAGCATTTTAAGCAAAGACCCTTCAATAAAAAAGATCGTAGTCCCTCGATGACCCTCGATGTTGCCTTCGGTAAAACAATCTAGTCCCTAAACGACATTGCTAAAACGTCTCATAAGTTGCTTTCTATGACTATACAAACATCCCATACCCGTCCCTTCACATCCAACAATGGGACTTCTTACCAAAACAATGGTAAGATAGCCACATCTAAAGGAGAAGGAAAAGTACATTTAAGACCTTTTGAGTAGGTAGTTTCGCACTTAGTTACTCACTTGCTCGCAACTACAAAAAACACTTTTATACATCAACCCTCTTATTTCAAAACATTTCCAAAATATAAAACATTTTGTATACGTTCTTATAGATATGAGAACCATTGCAAAATATCTTTCCGAAAACCACTTTCCAAATCACAATCCACAAGTACACTTTTGAACTATCTTTCGAAACAAAACTTTGTATACGTTCTTATAGAGACGAGAACCATTACAAAGATATTTCCAAAATACTTTCAAAGCCCACATCACAAAGCACATTCAAACGAAAGCAAGTTGATCTAGCGAGTAACTAAGAGCCCATGGAAAACCATGGATGAAAAGGGTGCTAATACCTTCCCTTTTCATAATCTACCCCCCAAACTCAAGAAAACATCTCTAAAGGTCTTTCTTGTGCTTTTTCACCTTTCCTTTTTGGATAAAAGAAAAGTCGGTGGTGACTCTTGCTAAACCGCAACATTTGCGAACACAAACGTAAAACATCAAGTCAGTTCTCCCACTGTATCATACTTATATTCTGAAGCTTCTTACGCTAGATCATTAGCTTCTTGGTTCTCTCGTCGGGGTATATGTTGAATACTCACTTGTTCAAATTGTTTAAGCAGTCTGATGGTGATCATGAAATACATGATTAAGTTTTCCTTAACACACCTATATTATTTTGACACTTGTTTAATTACCAGTTCAGAATCTCCCATAATTTCGACATTCCTTGCCCCCAATTCTAGCAGAAGTTCAAGTCCTGTTATCAAAGACTCATATTCTGATTCATTATTTGTACACACACCGTCGATTCCATACTTGAATTCTTCTAGAAATCCACTTGGAGAAATTATAATCCCTCCTATGCCAACTCTATTTTTATGGCTAGAACCATCAAAATATAATTTCCATGGCCTTACTTCCAAATAACTCTGGGGAATTTCGACCATTGAATGGTCGATAAGGAAATCAGAAACTATTTTCCCTTTCATTGTGTTGTACCCCAAAATTTGCCCTCCCATATTTCTCAACACATGGCAAGTGAGGTCCCCAAATTGCTCAAGGAAGTTCAAGAGTTGACCGGACAAACTCTCTCCTAAGGCAATCTACCTCAAATTAGGGTTTCATTTTTCATCAAGATGTTTGAGTCCAAAGGATCCAAAATGCCTTCCAAGGTCCTAATATGTTCCCAAGATCATCCATGTCAAGTTTCAAGCCTTGCAGAAAAAGTTTGCTCAGTCAATTGCTCAAATGCTTGGAAATCAACTGTGCTAGGTCAAAAGTCAACTGTGGCCCACATACTGTCAAACTTCAAGATTTTTGGTTAACATCCTCATTTTGAAGTATTATACATCATTTGATAAAGGGTTGATCATGATTCCTCAAGGATTGCTCATAATTCATCAAAACCCAAAAGTTGCTAAATTAGGGTTTTGTAGGAAAAGTCAACTCAACTTTGACCAAGCATAACTTTCTCATACTTTATCAAAAATGTCCCATCCAATGCTCATTTTGAAGAGGATGCAATTACCTACAATTCATCTTCAGCTCCCAAGTTCAGAATATGCATTCACAAAAATATATGAATTTTGACATTATAGGTCATTTTGGAAAGTCAACAAAAACACCTTTTGGGTCAAAGCTTCATACATGAACATGGAAGACTCAATTGAGATGAGACTAAAAGGGTTGCTTAGAGGACATCCTAAGATTTCTAAAAATTCCAAGAACACCTCTCTAGGGTTAAAATTGAGAGAATTATGCATCGGCCAAGTTGACCATTTTTGCAAAATTGCCAAAAGTCAAATGTGCTCAAATTTGCATTTTTTGCTAAATGGTCTAACTTTTTATGCTTGCACCTCAATTATAATGTGATCCACGACTCAAATACTCATCCACCAATTGTTTTATTCATTTTTCAATTTATTTTGATTTTTCATTAATTAAAAAGTGAATTAAATCAAATAAATGATGAAAATTATCAAAGATTTGATTTGATTGGTTTTTTTGAAAGGTTAGCAACCAAGATATGATGAGCTTGCAAGATCATTTCAAATCAATGGAAATTGGAACAAAAAGAGAATGATTAGGCCAAATTTGGAAGGATATCATATACCATGAAAACCAAATCAAATCTTCAAGATTTGTAAAGAGACTAGTGGTTTTTACAACCCTAATGCACTCTAGTACATATAAAGAATGCAACCAAAGCAAAAGAAAAGGGTTAGAGGTCGTGCATAGCCAAGAACCAAACTGAGAAAATTCACGAAAAATTGGGCATCGGTTTTAAATCTACAAGGAGTTTCAAAGCATTTCAAGAGCACTAATCCCTTCCCAGACATCCCAGGAAGCGATTCCAATCACTCCCAAGTCTTGAAACGCCCAAAATCGCGCTCTACACCTCCCACAGTTTGCCCAAAAACTTGATTCTGATTTCACTAATTCACACATCTTTAGCACTTTTGATTTTTATACTCATGTTTATCATCGTGTTTGCGAGCTAATACTTCCATTTAATTTAATTTTTGATGCCTGTATATGATATTGCCATAGTTAGGGTTTTGTGTTCTTGTTTAGGGGTTTTCAATGCAGGCAAAATTGGGCGTTGATTCTGGTACCATGATGCTCGTGAGGATGAGACGAGTTGATTGGTACCAACCATTGTCATTTATCTTGAGCATATGCAATTTTGGAGATGGACAAGGTTATACCTACAACAAACGTCCGTAGGTAAAAGTTTTGTTGCCTAAAACGACAGTTTGGGGAAGAAGACGATGCGTGGCACTCACTGGTTGGGTGGTTTGAATTTTTGCACATTTTTTCTGAATACATCACGTGATTTGATTATATTAATTATTTCTATTATATGTAAAACAAACAAAGCAGCTCACTTGGCAGTGTGGTATTGGGAGCGAGCATAAGGACCTGGGTTCGATCCCCAGGTCCCAACCTTTGTTCATATTATTTTGTTTCATGAGATCAGGTACACTACAGCCTCAAGCATCCACCATATGCCATCCAGATCCAACCACCAAACGCATCTTCAGCCCAGATCAAGCATGTCATCATTGAAGGACCACCATACGCCCCAGGTCAACGTACGCACTAGATCAGGCGAAAGGGCTGGGATTTGTTTGGGCCTAGAATTTCAACAACCTACCCCCAGAATTGTTAAATGACATCATGCCCGCTTCTAATTTTTCTTTCTTATTTTTTTTCTTTTAATATTTCTTTTATTTATTTCAATTGACAATTAATTACTATTTTTCATAAAATCATAAAATCAAGAAATCAAAAATTAGAATTAGATATTTTTTTATCAAAATTAATTTTGTTAATTTAATTTAATTTAGTTTAACTTAGGGCAATTCTAACTTTTTTTATATAATTAAAACTAATTAGCAAATTAGGTTAAATTCTTGATTTAATTCTTTTATTTTTTTCTCAAATAAATAAAAATACAAAAATAGGTTTTTAGAGTGAATTAATTTATTTTTCTTAATTTAAAATTAATTAGAACTTAGGATTTTCTTTTTAATTTAACTATTTCATTATTTTCTTAAAACATGACAAAAACATTTTTTTAATCAATCGTCAATAGGTTTAGTCAAGGGTCAAAACCCTAATTGTCTCGTATTTGATTCATCGCGCGCGTGTTAATTATTTTTGCCAATATTTTTGTAACTGCTCACTGGTTTGTAATAGTTAATTTAGGGCTTTTACTTATTGCTTTTTCCCCGAGTTTTTTTGGCTATGTAATTAATCCCCCTCCCCGAAGCCTTGTAATAACGTAGATTTATTTTCTCGCATTTTTAATTCCTGCAAATATTTAACTGTCTAAATGTATGCTAATAGGATTGTATGACAAGAATGCATGAGAAATTAATACAGTTAGAAAACCCTAATGTGCAAAGATAAATAACTGAAACTAATCACTCGCACATATCACTCTTAGGGTATACCCTCACTTCGGTTGCCTTCGGTAAACGATCATTAAGCATAGGTGTCTTAGTGGTTGCCCTCCTGTCTAAAAAAGATCAAACGTCCCATTCAAATGTTGCCTCAGAAATGTTGCTTCGAATATGATCTTAAGACTCTAGGGTTATTACTAAGGTATCCTAACATTGCTTTAGTGATCATACGTCCCTTTCGAATTGACCCTTACAATTCCAACAACGGTGCTACCTACTTCTCAATAGTGGGATAACACTGTCTAAAGGAAACAAGAATAAAAACGATCTTTTTTCGAGTAGGTAGATGCTAGTAGGTACTTGCTCAAATCAAAACTTTCCACACTTACACTTTTCAAACAAATTTTCAAAACAACTTCGTCACACCTTTGAGGACTGATACAAGGGTTATCACGAAGTAAAACTTTAAAAAAAAAAAGAACATACACGAGAAATTAAAAAAAAAAAGATGAGCAAGTACCTAAGAGCCCATGGAAAACCATGGATAGAAAGGGTGCTAACACCTTCCCTTTCTATAATCTACCCCCTGTACTTAGAATATCTCGAAAAAGGATTTTTTTCTGTACTTTTTTCCTTTCCAATTGGATGAAATAAAAGTCGGTGAAGACTCTTGCTTACCGCGATATTTTGCAAACACAAAATGCAAAACACAAACCAGTATTAAACAGTCGGTTCTGCCACCAAATCACAGAACTGGCGACTCTGCTGGGGATTTTATAAGTGGGGTATACCTTAGGATCTAGTTCATCATAATTGCTTCTCTTGGTTGCTTTGTATGCTTTATTTTTGAGGGTTCTGTTTGGGGTTACTATAGATCCTACATTCGGATATGGGGAATACCTTTTAGGTAAGTAGAAATAGACAGTGAGGGAACTGTACGGCATAGATCGATACGGTTGAAGCAGTAGCTACATTGGTGTGGAACTTTGGTTGGTATCGGTATACCTTGTGGAGAAACAAGGAGAATACAGGGCCGCTGCACGGTGTCGTTAAGCATCAACTGAACTTAGAACCTTTAATCGCCCAACTTGGCCATTAGAAAGTAGTGAGATAGCCGGCCTCGGTGTAAATATGAGAACTGGTTGATACTCGATGCTACACTCATTGAGACCATACTCTCGGAATAATTTCGGCCGTAAGAAAAGATTGTGTGAGCTGAAACCATGACCGATGAAGGATGGTCAGTGATATTGAGATCCTCTAGAACCCGGTTACTTATCTAGGACAGTGTTGCACCCCAAAATTTACCCTCTTGATTTAGGCTTATGTTTCATCATGAACATCATAGTGCATTGCATTCATACATTGTGATAGGATCAAAGTACTTTGGTTATCAAGTTTTCCTCAAGCTTTGAAGGTTGATTACATGGACAAGTTGCTCAAGTAGAATCTTATTATCTAAACCTCGGGATCTTTTAAGCTCAAAGGTTATGGTATATCTCAAGATATTTTATCCATCTCTTTGGATTCACCAGTCAAATTAGGGTTTTGTTTGAGCAAGGTTATTGACCAATGTACAAGTCTTGATTTAGGGAGATATAACATCTCTTTGGTATCTAAGAGGTCTTTGAACAAGGAATTGGTCAGGATACCCAAAGGATTTGAAGTTTTGAAGATAATTCATCAATCTCTTGAGGTGTTGATCAAAACTAGGGTTTGCATTTTCATCAAGTTTTTTTAGAATTTTGAAGTGAAACTTTGTACATGGCCTCTATATGTTTGAAAGATCATATGCTTGAAGTTTGATCATCAATTTTGAAGGGAAGTGGATCAATTGATTCAGAGGGGCAAAATGGTCATTTTGGTCAAAATCAGTTAAAGTCAAGGTTGACCAAGTGAATTTTTGGCCAACCATCAATGTAAGGATGCACTTTTCATATTTCAAGTCCATTTTGGTCATTGGATCAAAGAGATTGAGGTTTGGGTTGAAACTTGTTCATGAAGAAACCCTAAAAGTTACTAATTTTGGAAAATAAGGACTTAATTTCAAAAAATCATATTTTATTCACCCTTGATCAAGAAGATGCAAATGAATTATGCTTAGAAATCTAAGAGAATGATCTTTCACCTCCTTTTGGTCTCATGTCCAAATTGGCATGGAATCAAGAGTTATGGTCTTTTGAAGTCACAAAATTATAGGTCATTTTTCAAAATTAGTGAATTTCAAGCCATATTTTGAGGACCTTAATGGATTAATTTGCCAAAACTCTAAACTAAGGGTTTGTATATATTTTCAATACCTTTCCAAATTGTGCTCATTTGTATCAAAACTCAAAAGTACGAGCAAGTTGTGGTCTTTGGAATTTTGAGGCTTTTCATTGAATTCATGCATGCCATGCAAATTGCAAATTGTTGATAACTTGATTTGTAGCCTTTTGTTTCACTTTAAACTTGGCCTATGACCAACATGCAATGTACCAAGGCCCATCATGCCAAAGCTTGAGCTACACATAGGCAAATGCAAAGGGAATTCGTGATTTTGCAAAATATGGCATGAAGTTGCCTAATCATCATCACTAGATTAATACAAGGATTTAAGTCTTAATTTTGTTGCTAATCTCTTCCTGAGGTAAAATGGACTGAAATGCACGTAAAAATAAAGCCCACTCACGAGGGATTGGGAGGCTGCATGTGCATACTTGATTTTGGCCAAAAGAAGATTTAATTCTTTCCAAGTGCTTTCAGCGCGAAAAACCTATCCTACCCTCCTCCTGATGCTCTATATATTGAGAAGCAAGCCTCAGTGAGCGTGATTCGTGCTTCATTTCATCAACCAAGGTCAGAAACTCCATAGCTTGTTGCTCTGCATTTTTCATCGATTCTTCCATCTCCCTTGCGCGTTTTGGTCAATTCTTCTTGCATTCTCTTCTCCAAGTGATAATGATTATTGATCGAGGCTTGGTTTGCAACTGGAGTGAAGGAGACAGTAGATACATTTTTTCCCAAAGGTTTGAATTCTCAACTTTGAATTCTGATTTCTAGCCGTGCATTGTGAGATTTAAGTTCATAATCATGTTGTTTGAAGTCCATTAAGTGTTTTTGAAGCTTCAGAGCTTTTAATTTGATGAGATATGCATGAATGATGCATCTGAATTTTTCTGTTCAAGTGAGTTTTTGACATTTTTGCACGATCTGTTCTTGATCCATGATTCTTTATTTGTTTTGATTCAAATTGCAATGTGAAGTATGAAATGCTAGCTTGAATTTGCATGAAATTTCATGGAAAATGGTGTAGAATTGAGAATGTTATGTTGACTGAAAAATGAGAGGATGAATTGGATCATGCGCGCGTTTTTGCCCTAGTCAGAGGTTGAAGATGATTACGTGGCCTCCTCTGGTTGGCTGGCTTATTTCTTTTATTCATTTGAATTTTGTTTTATAAATTTATTTCTATAATTTTATTTCTTACTAAAAAATGATTAAAAAATTCTGAAAAAATTATTGCAAATTTAAAATAATATTTCTGACCTTGTGTATTGTTTTGGTAATTTTTTAAAATGTTTTGATTGGTCAAAAAATTCATAGGTTTAATTAATTGATTGATCAAAGTTTATTTTCATTTTAATAGTTCTATTGATCTAAAAAATCCACAAAAATTGTTTTAGACTCACAAAATAATGTAAAAATTGATTATGATTTTGGTTCATCATTTTTTATTTATTTTTGATTTAAAATTTAATTACAAAGGTTATTTCAAAAAATTCTCAAAAATCATGTAAGCTTGTTTTTAATCATAGGATCTGAACATATTTTTATCTTGACCTTTTTGTGATTTTTGGTTGGGTTTACTTTTTTTCCCTTAAAAAATAGTTTAATTATTAATTGTTTTGTTTTTTTTTTTAATTTAATATTTTCCTTTAATTCAAAAATTCCATAAAAAATCAGGGATGTGTGTTTTTAATTCTAATATTTGAATATAATTTTGGTTGGGCATTTTTCTGAATTTTTGATTTTAATATTATTTTGACATGTGAATATTTGTTAATTGAATCATTGTTTGAATTTAATTTCATTTCTTGACTTTTCCTAATTCAAAAAATATGAAAAAAATATATATTCCGACATTTAAGGTTTCTTGGTGATTGGTTTGACCTTGGTTTAATTTGTTTGAGTTTTGATCCTATTTAATTAATATTTAGGATTAAAAGTCAAAATCTAGGGTTTTGTTGCTTATGGTGCAAGTTTCATGTTCAAAACCCTTGTGCCTTGGACTTTTATTGGAATTCAGGTGTTGATTATGATTCATGAATGTGTTGGGGATTTGAAAACCATTTTTCTTGAATTATTTGACTTGGTTTGACATTTTTCCATAAATAATTTTGAAAACTTGTCTAGTTTGGTAGTTTTGCCAACTAGTCTTGAACTTTAGACTTCACTTGGTCTTCTCCTCAATCATTCATGAATTTAGGGCTTGCATTCTAACTTATATACCTTTCAAGGATGCTAATATGTTTTTGGTTTGAATTATGGACCATTATTTCCTTTTTTGATGTAATTTTGAAGTGAAGGTACCCAAATGAGTTTGCATATCTTGTTGCAATTTGTTTGATGACCAATAAACTTGAGTAAGGCCTATAATTGGGAACCTAATGATCATATAAATTCTGATTTATACATATTAGCATCAAACCATTTTGACTCAATGTCCCATGCTTGAATTTTTTGAACCTTCTAATGCATTATGTAGGTTTCATTTCCTATTGTGTTCATGAAGTTGTGATTGAATTAATTGTGCATGAGTAACATATGTTTGCTACTGACCTTCATGGTCTTTGTTCATATTATTCTCAAGCTCTTATGATCCTTGATTTATATTCAATTGTCAATTCAACATGGTGATAGAAAGGAGCAATATACCTCTGATTCTTTTGACCAAATCTGTGCATATGCTTGTTTCCTCTTGCCTATCATGTCTAATGTTTGATAATTGCCACCATGTTGCTCTCACTTTTTCACCTTATGGAATACTAACTTGGTTGTTGAATATGCGAGGTACTCTGAGAAAGTTTCTACTTTTGGCTTGAGGCTTTTGTGTTTCACTTTATTTGTGGAACACAATGTATTATACTGGCATTATTTTTGTGCTTGGCATGTTTGATGGTTTATGCAGGATATACATACATATGATTGTGAATACCATGCATTGCCCATTAGATTTGTTCATATCTGATAAATTACTTATATCCTGATGGTGTAATTTCTGATTCGATTTGTCTATTGATGCCAGCTAGCTTGAAGTTTCTCTGGGTTTCTTTTATTCTTGCTTGATTGCTACAGATAGTTATCTGTTTGGTATTGTACTACTTCCTTTCTCCCATTTTTATTTTGCATAATTATCTGACTGCATGATGGAACCTCTGTTGCTGATATATGTCAGGAGGCCCTCTGGTTTTTGTCTAATTGCATGTGTTGTGTTTGTTTTTGATCGATGAGTCACTCAATTTAGAAATTGAGATCACGACTTCGCTCTCATTGCATGTTCCCTATAGGATGTTTATTGCTTTTCTTATTTAATTGTTGATCGATGAGTCACTCAATTTAGAAATTGAGATCACGACTTCGCTCTCATTGCATGTTCCCTATACGATGTTCATTGCTTTTCTTCTTTGATTGTTGATCGATGAGTCACTCAATTTAGAAATTGAGATCACGACTTCGCTCTCATTGCATGTTCCCTATAGGATAGTTTTGTTGAGTTCCCTTTAACATGTAGATTAGGGTAGGATTTTCCCTTATCCTCAACCTTAGGATCAACCATTGTATGATAACACTAGGGATAGTGCTAGGCTAGTTTCCCTTAGTTGTTTTTTTTCCTTTCTTTTCATTTTGCATCTTAAAACAAAATTTTTTTTCTTGGCAAATCATAAGACATTTCTAATGAATTCAAACCCTTCTTCAAAGTAAAAGATACAAACCAACCTTGCCTTGTCTATGTTATCTCTTAGCCGATGTTTCGCCATTGCACATGTTTGTTATCCTACTTTGATTCTCAATATCATTGTTAGGTGTGATGTTTTGTCATCCTATTTATTGATGTTTCTCCATCTTTTCCATGATACCCTGTTATCTCTTAGCCGATGTTTCACCATCGCACATGTTTGTTATCCTACTTTGATTCTCAATATCATTGTTAGGATGTTTTGTCATCCGATTTATTGATGTTTTGCCATCTTTGCCATGATACCCTGTTATCTCTTAGCCGATGTTTCGCCATCTCACATGTTTGATTATCCTACTTTGATTCTCAATATCATTTTCAGGTGTGATTGTTTTGTCATCTGTTTTATTGATGTTTCGTCATCTTTGCCATGATATCTTTGTTACCTTTTAGACGATGTTTCACCGTTGCACATTTGTTTGAAGCCGATGTTTCGCCATTGCATATGTTTGATTATCCAACTTTGACCCTCAATGTCATTGTTAGGTGTGTTATTTTATCATTCGATGTTTCGCCATCTTTGACATATTACTTTGTTATTATTTAGTCGATGTTTGATCACCTCATTTGTTTGTTGTTTCATTCGATGTTTTGCCATCTTGATTGTTTTTGTTTGCCTTAACTAAAAAACATAAATCAACCAAAACACATAAGACGAACTACGACTCCTCTGATTCCTTAAAAGGGATACGTAGGCATTTGGATAGGGCCCAATCGAGCACAACTTTTATTTTCCCTACATTATTTTCTTTTTCCTTTTGCATGCATTCCCTTTTCAGTAATAAGCCATAGACATAGGATTTAACCACACCCATTAGATTAGACAACATGAGTGGATACCGTAGAGTACTGCGGGCGTGTGGGGTGCTAACACCTTCCCCTCGCGTAACAGACTCCCTTACCCGATCTCTCGGTCGAAAGACCGTGATTTCTCCATTTTCAGGTTTTCTCTATGTTTACCTTTCCCTTTTGGCGGGATAAAATACGTTCGGTGGCGACTTTATTGATGTTTCATCAACATCCAGATGATAGGTTCCGGCCGTGTAGTTTCAGTTGGCGACTTCACTAGGGAACATATTGACCTTTTACTGGTCCATCCCGGAGTTGATCCTAGCTCTTGTTTGTTTTCTTTTTGGGTGTTTATTTTACCGCTTTGCATATTTGTCTGTTTGCATTGCATCCTATGTGCGCTTTACTTTCTGCATACTGGATTTGGATGGACTGTTTGGATTCTGGATTTCTTGGTGGGCGGGTTGTTCCATGAGGTAAAAGGCCTCATACCTAGGCTATGAGTGAATGCCATATGAACTAGGAATAGAGTGGCCATGGCAGCTATGAGGTGGATGCTTTGTAGATCTGACCATGAGACCCATGACTTCAGAGGTAGTTCGGATAGGTGTTATCGTATGATGATACCGACAATCGAACTCTTGTACTCTGGTTTGGCTTTTAACCTTACCTTGACCTAGACTACACCCGTGAGAGGGGCGGGAAAAGTTTTCTTATAGGTACAGGTACTGTTGGTGACTTTGTGTTGTGAAGGTGACTCAGGTTCCCATGATAGTTTTGAAGCTTTGGGATTTTTTCTTTTGATCTTGAGTGGTGGTGTTCTGTAATGGTCCAACCATGATCCAGTGTGAAACTTTGATCCTGTCATGTTGCATCATAGCATGTTTATTAAAAAAAATAATGTAAAAAAAAACTAGCATATGCATGTCATCTTCCAGGGACATTCGAGAGTCTTCTTTCCATCAGAAATGGCTGGTCTCCCTCCAGTTGAGTTTGATTCAGTTCGTGTTAAAGAGCCCACCAGGCATACTTTATCTTATCATATTCCTACCATTGATATGTCCAAATTGAAGAGGTTGAGTTCTTATCTGAAGAGTGATATTCTGAATAATTTCAACAAAAGTTATGGCAATTTGTTACTAGTCCTTAACACTCCAGTTGACTCGATGTCTTTGATCACTCTCTTCCAGTTCTATGACAAAGAATTACGGTACTTTACTTTTCAAGATTATCAACTGGTTCCCACACTAGAAGAGTATGTGTACCTACTTAATATCAAATTTTCCGATGAAGTTCCTTTTGTCTAAGTGCCGGAGAAGTCGAAGTTCGAAGTTGTTGCTGAAATTCTTCATTTGAGTTGGAAAGAGGTGAAAGACAATTGGAAGTCGAGTGAAGGTACTACAGGGTTTTATTTGGATTTCTTAGTGAAGAAAGCTGGAGACTGGGCAAAGAAAGGCAATTGGAGTGACTTCAGTTCTCTGTTTTCTCTCATGATATACAGGATCGTCCTCTTCCCTCACAAGAGAAATTTTGTGGATTTGGTGGCTATTTATGTTTTTAGAAACAAGAACCCGATACCGACACTCTCGGCAGATACTCTTTATACCATCCATTCCAGGCATGGAAAAGGTGGTAATGTAGGTTTATGTCATTCGATGTTGTGTCAATGGCTTAAGTTGCATCTACCAGTAAGTGGCCCTTTCATGGATACCGAGCATTCTCTCCGATGGTCATCAAGGCTTGTCAACCTTACTTCATTTGATATCCGGTGGAATTATGACATGGGGGAAGTGCGAAGTGTTGTCACTAGCTGCGAAGATTTCCCTAATGTTCTCCTCATAGGAACTAAGGGTAGTATCAATTATAATCATATGCTTGCTTATCGTCAATTGGGATATGCAATGGATGGACCGCCAAAGGTTGAGGAGGTGTATGAATCAGTGTATTTCGCTAGAGGAAGTGATCCTGTGATGTTAAAAAGAGTGACAAGTGCTTGGAAGGGAATTCACAAGAACGATAGAACTACTTTGGGCAAGAAGGTTCCTATTGCTAGGGTTCCTTAAATGGAGTGGGTTAAATCTAGGTTTAAGATCTTACGGTTACCATTTGCAAGGTCGGCTCCTCTATACGAGAAACCTCCTGCTGTTCCGAGTAACACAGTGCCTACCGAAATGTTCACCCAGGTTCATGTTGAGAACATTCAGCTTCGTGCAAAAGACCGTGAGGCGGGGATGAAACTTTATTGGGCAGATCAAGAAAGGGCCGATTTAGCTTGCAAACTCAAAGAAGCTCAAGGGGAAACTTCTGATGCAACCAGTTTTAGGAAGAGGTCTCATGCTGAAATGGAAGAAGAATTGAGTAAGACTCAGCAAGAGTTCCAGAAGCTTCAGGAAGAAGATTCAGAACCTAGAGAAACAGATCAAAGACAAAGATGCTCAGCTTAAGAAGGAAGTAGCCCAGAAGTGTGTCGTGGAAGATCGGTTCCAAGAAATTAAAATAGTCGCATCTCAACTTTTGAAGGAGAAAGCCAGACTTGAAGAGTACTGTCAACATCTTGAAGCATGTTTAGTTCCGGAGATTTAGTCATGTTATTTACTTTTGGTATATTTGGTCACCCCCAGAATTGTTGAAAGGGACCCATTGATTGTTGTTATTATTCAGTTCTTTTTTCTTTATTGTTAAGACATGTATTTAGTTGTTTATCATTTTACTCTTAATTGTCCGAAGTCACTTGGACATCGTTTCTTTTATTTATGAATAATTGAAGTGTTCATCTTATTATCCTTTCTCTTTTGATTGTATGGTTGCACGCCGTGACTGATGAATAAAAGGACTCTTGGATACCTGGAAATGACAAATATATCATGCACATCATGCATTTCATAACGTTACAGGTTATCTCAAGACGGTTTTCTTATTTTGCTGCTTTTCTTATTCAAAATTCAAGACGACTACTCATCGGTATTCCACCAGAAACAACTTGCCAAGACAGATGGAATAGGTTCAAGATGAACTCGCTGAAATGAGGGCCCAGATGACTACTCAAATGACTTAGTTCATGGAGGTCATCACCAATGTGAATCGCCGACAGGAGGAACTAGCTGCCATTGTCAACAACCAGCGCTGCTATCCAGGGGATGGTGAAAATTAAGGGCTCTATCAGGACATTTCTGTAGGATTGGGGGATGTGCAAGATCAGCCTGTTGGAAATTTTCACGGGATGCCTGGAAACATTTTTGTGCGCAACATAGGGCAGTTTCCCCCATCTCCTGGGCCTCGTCTTGTGGGGAACAGAAGAGCTAATCAGGGCGGTGTAAGGAATTATCAGGAGCAGGATTTTGACTTTGACCAGGATGAAGATCAGTTTTCTGTTCGGTGTTCAGAGCCAGGGGTTCAGATTGATGATATGAAGTATCGTTTATTGGAAGAGCGTCTGAAGGTTGTGGAAGGGCAAGGAGTCCTTGGTATGGATTCTAATGATCTCGAGTTGGTGTCTGGGGTGAAAGTTCCTCCAAAGTTCAAGCCTCAAACATTTGAAAAGTACAACGGGACATCATGTCCTATTACTCATGCAACTGCTTATTTCCGGAAGATGTCAGTACATACTGAGGATCAAAGGCTTTTGATTCACTTTTTCCAGGATAGCCTATCTGGGGCATCCCTGGAGTGGTACGTGAAGTTGGAGAAAACTCATATTCGTTGCTGGAATGATCTTGCTCGGGCTTTTTTCAAACATTATTAGTACAATGTGGATATGGCACCTAATCGCACTCAGTTACAGAATATGTCATAGGGACCGAAAGAATCTTTCAAGGAATACGCTCAGAAGTGGCGTGAGTTGGCTGCGAGGGTTCAACCTCCAATCATGGAGAGAGAACTGATTGATATGTTTATGGGTACCCTGCAAGGGCCATTTGTGATCGGTGGAAATAGAACTGACTGTTTTGGAATGCTGGTTCGCGAAATGTCGCGGTAAGCAAGAGTCGCCATCGTCTTTTATTTTCTCCAACAAGGAAAGGACAAAAGCACAGCAAAATTCCTTTTCGGGATGTTTCTCGGTTTGGGAGGTAGATTATAGAAAGGGAAGGTGTTAGCACCCTTTCTATCCATGGTTATCCACAGGCTCTTAGGTACTTGCTCACTATGTTTTCAAAAGATTTTTGCTTTTCTTGTGTTTGTGGGTTTTGAAAAAGTTTAGTTTGAAAACTTCTTTTTAACTCTTGTATCAGTCCTCAAGAGTGTATGAAGTGTTGTTTGAAAACTTTTGTCAGAAAAGTGTAAGTGCGAAAAAGTTGTTTTGTTTTTTGAAAGAGCAAGTACCTGAGAATCTCTACCTACTCAAAAGAAATTAAGCTGTGTAAATGTCCTTTAGACAGTACTATCCCACTATTGAGAAGTAGGTAGCACCGTCGTTTGGAGTTATTCGGGTCAATTCGATTATAGGGACATGTGGTCACCAAAGCAATAGTAGGACGCCTTAGCGGTAACCCTAATGTCTTAGATCCTTTTTTATCCGAGGCAACCGTTTCGAGGCAACTTGATCTTTAGACAGGAGGGCGACCTCTAAAACACCCTATACTCAATGACCACGTCGAGGCAACCAAGTGAGGCGTACCCTAGGAGTGGCATGTGCGAGTGTGTCAGGATTCAGTTAAGTTATCTTTACACATGTTATGGTGAGCTACGGGTTGATTTTAATTTCAGAGATAAGTCTTGTCATGCATAGCCTAGTTAACATACATCTAACAGTTAAATGTTTGCGGAAAATAAATCTACGCTATTACAAGGCGTCGGGTATTTACATCGCCAAAAACAAACCCTTGAAAAGTAAATGCGGGAAATAAAGAAAAGCGATAAAAGGTCCTAATTAACGCTATTACATCCTCGGAGCAAATACATAAATATGATCAAAAAATAATATGCGCGAAAAAATTGAAGCGGAGAAGTCCTTAGGGTTTTGACCCTTTTTTGAGAAAGAAAGAAGTTTTTAAATTACATTAAACCTAATTAATTAATAAAATAAAAAAAGATGTTTTTGAGTTTTTAATGTTTTAAGGAAATAAAAATCAAAAGGATTAAAATTGTCAAAAGAAACCCTAATTCTATGTTGATTTTAAATTGTTGAGAAAAAGTTAAATTTAACCCTAATTAAACTAAATTAATTTGTTAGTACTTATTTACAAAAATAATAAATTAAGGGTGAAATTAATAATAATAAAAATATTTTAGTTTTCTGATTTTATTATGAAAAGAATTAATTGAGTTAATTATATAATAATAATAATAATAATAATAATAATAATTAGTAAAATAGTTAAATAAAGAAGAAAAAAGAATTAAAAGAAGAATAAACCAAGAGGGGGTGCTGGCCCAATATGGAGGTATGTTATGGAATTTCTCAGGCCCATTAACTGCAAGCCTCTTTGACCTTGGTGATTGTCCAGGCGCATGGTTGACTGGGCGTATGATGATCATCCAGCTTTGGCCATTGGATCTGTGCCTGGATACACATGGCGCTTGGATATTTAGGGCACATGGTAGACCCCTTCCTGAAACCTGCATGCAATTATATGAAGAAAAATAGAAACAAATATTTTGGGGGACCTGGGATTCGAACCCAGGTCCCAACTCCTATTGGATACTTGGCCAACCACTCCACCAACTTGCCTTATTCGTTAGTAAAATAACAGGCAATTGTTATATTAAGAAACAAACCACTAAGCTGTAAAACAAATAAAACGCGCGCCTTTTTTGAATTAACCAATGGGAGGTTAACACCTAGTCATCTTCCTCGCTGTACCTGTAAAAAAACAATATTAGATAGCGGGGGTTTTTAACCCCCACAATATGCAGCGACGAAAAATAGCGACTAGCGATGTGGTTGATATAAATGTTTCGCGAGGGTTCTTTTGTTTTCGTCTTGTCCTAACGAATTCAGTCATGGGTCTCACAAGTCTCAATTTTTCCTGGTTTAGGAATCCCCAAATCCAAAGTTCAGGAACCCTAGAAATCGTCCATGGTAACTTTTGATTTATGGCGTTTTAATCCAATTCAGTTATACCATCAGCTTCATATGATTACTAGCAATGAAAAACAAACAAGAAATCATGTTAAATATGCATGAATCAAGCTATACGATTTTGAAAATAAAAAGCAAACCGTGGTTCTGTAGCCTTGGATTCTTTGAGTCTTAGCGTGTGATTTCAATTGTAAATCACTCTTGGCACTTCCAGCAACGTGTTTGAATCAATATAATGCCTTGAATTGGCTTGGAACACAAGAATCAGTTTTGACTTTTCTTTGAATTTTGCAATATGCTATGGCCTTTTTTCTGCAGCTTTCTCTCACGTGTGTGGCATTAGGGTTTACTTGAACATATATAGGGGAATGGAATTAGGTCACAATCTTGAGCAAAAATCCATGGAATTGATGATTGAATATTTGATTGAAAATCAAATCTTTTTGCATTTTCATGATTGAAGAAAGTTGCCAAATTTGGAGATTTCTGCATATTTGATTTGTACACGAAACTGCCAACATATCTTGACCACATTTGCTTCACAAAAAGATTGAAAAACCAAATCTTTGTATTTTCCTACAATTTAAATTAATTAAATGAATTAATATTGATTAAAAATCCAATTAATTAATAAAAAATAAGAAAATAAATTCAATTAAGCTTGATGGGTCGTGCATAGGCCATGGATAAAGTTTCAAGAAGAAATTTGAGGCCCATTAGCAAAAACAAGGTGTTTTGAGCAAAGTTGACTTTTGCAAATTCATGAAAATTTCCCAACTTCTCCAATGCATATCTTGCTCAATTTTGATCATATGAACATGTTCTTGGACATTTTGGAAAGCTCTTGAAGTCCTCTAACTAATGCCTTTTGTCCCATGTCATTTGGATTTACCAATATCAAGTTATGGCCTTTGACTTAAAGTGCACTTTTGTTGACTTTTGAATTTGACCTATAATGTAGAAATTGATAACTTTTTGTGAGAGCATTTCTTGGATTTGGAATGTGAAGATGGATTGTAGGAAATGGCATACCCTTAAAAATGAGAATTGGATGGGATTTTTCTGAAAAACCATGAAAAAGTTATGCCCTGGTCAAGATACAGTTGACTTTTCTACTGTCCAAAAATAGTAACTTTTTACATCTTGATGATTTTTGAGCTATTCTTGTGGAATCATGATCAAGACTTGATCAAATGATGATTGTGAACTCAAAATAAGATGTTGACCAAAAAATCTGACTTTTGACTGCAAAATGACCATTTTGCCCCTGCAGTTGACTGTAGGTCAAATGAAGCTTTTGACTGTGTAAATTGGCACTGTGAATCTTGAAACTTGGCATGTAGGTGCTTGAGAATGTGTATAGGCCTATGAGACTTGATTGAACCATTGAAAACCTCAAATTCCTTGAAAGAACCAAAACCCTAATTTCAGCTGTCTTAGGAGGTGGTTTGACTGTCTAACTCTTGAGCAATCTTGAGCAAATTGAAGACCAATCTTGACAAATCTTGAGGAATATGGGAGGGAAAATTTTGGGGTACAACACCATTCTATGAACACATGATAGAAAGTACTTCGGAAGGATTTACAGACTTGGTTATGGCTGGTGAAAGAATTGAGGTGGGTTTGAAATTAGGAAAAATTCAGATTGGAGTTCCAATGGCTCATCAGGGGGCAGTAAGAAACCATTCAACACTTACCCTAAGAAAAGGGAAGGCGACGCAAGTGCGGTTTACTCTCATAGGGGACGAAGAGAGGATCTTCAGCACCAACAAATCAATGATGTTTCTATTCCTGTTAATGCTCTTCCGCAGTAGAGACCGAATACAGTGCCTCAACAACAAAGACAGCAAGATGCTCCCCGTCAGTATAATAACCAACAACCGAGACAACCAAGGAAATTTGATCCCTTGACAGTAACTCTTACTGAAGCTCTCCACCACTTGCTTGATTTGAAGTTGATCAGTTTGAGAAATATGCCGCCACCACCCGCAAGACTTCCTCCTAACTATGATGCTAATGCAAGATGCGAATTCCATTCGAGCGAAGTTGGTCATTCTACTGACAATTGCTTTGCCTTGAAATGCAAAGTACAAGACTTGTTGGACGCTAAGGCTATCGAGTTTACTCCAGTGACTGGTCCGCATGTTACTCAGAACCCAATGCCTAGGCATGGAGGGGGTGTTGTTAATATGATTGATGATAATGGTGAAGTGTTAAATTTAATCATGGATGTGGAACAAGTAATTACTCCATTGTGGTATGTTAAGAGGTATTTGGTTGACAATTCTATTTTCCCAGGATGTACTTCAGAGTGTGCCGAGTGTAGAGAGAAACCGAAGGGCTGTGTTGATTTAAAAGCAGGTATCCAGTTATTGATAAAGGAGGGTTTCCTATAGTTTGATAGAAAAATGAGCCACCGCAAGGTTACTGAAGAGGATGTCGCTGTAATATCTATTCCTTACACCCTTACGCGCATTCCTGCCCCATCAAGGGCACCCCCTCTAATGATTACAGTACCTGGTCCCATGTCGTATACCAGTGAGAAGGCAGTCCCGTGGCATTACGGTGCCGATGTTTATTACCATGGGGTAAAACAGGAGGTTAATACTCGTTTGTATGAGGAAGAACATGCTAAAGGTGATGAAGAGGAAGTCCATAACTTTTTTGGTGTGGGTCGAATGACTAGAAGCGGGAGAGTATTTGGTCCTTCTGATGTGCAAGATGCGGCTGATGCTTCTGCAAGGGAAAAAGGAAAACAACAGGTAACAATTGGTAATCCCAGGGTTATGCCAACCAATGTGACTCAACCAATTCTGATACCAGTGGCTTATTCGATTCCCGATGAGGTTGAAGAGCTGATGCGAATTATCAGAAAAAGTGATTATAGCATAATTGATCATCTGAGCCATACTCCTTCTAAGATGTTTATCTTTTCTCTGTTGATTTATTCAGAACCTCATAGAAATGCTTTGATGAAGTTGTTAAAGAATGCGTTCGTACCACATGAGATAACAGTCAATGAGTTTGAGAATGTTTGTGCTAACATATCTGCCGGGAATGGTTTGGGCTTCACAAATTTTGATCTTCCTCCAGAGGGACCAGACCATAACAAAGTGTTGCATATTTCAATGGAGTGCAGGGGCACTACTTTATCCCGGGTTTTGGTGGACACAAGATCATCTTTAAATGTATTTCCCAAGTCATCATTGATGAATATTGATTATTCTGGACTGGAGTTGCGCCCTAGTGATTTGATGGTGAAGGCGTTTGATGGGTCTCGAAGGTCAGTGTTTGGGGAAGTGGAGTTACCAATCAAGGTTGGCCCTCGCACCTTCACGACTATCTTTTTTGTGATGGATATACATCCGACATACTATTGCTTGTTGGGGAGGCCGTGGATTCATAGAGCAAGAGCAGTCACTTCTACTCTTCATCAGAAACTCAAGTATCCTGTAGAGGGAAAGGTGATAACCGTGTGCGGCGAGAAAGAGTACATTGTGAGTCATTTGACTTCATTCCGCTATGTCGGAGTTGAATGTGAGATACATGAAACTCCGTTTCAGGCATTCGAGACAGTTCATGCTGTCAACTTTCCTCCTCCAAAGTAGAAAAGGAAATCGGAAACTGTTATGTCTTCTCTCAAAGATGCAAAAGCTATAGTGGAAGGTGGTAACCCTGAAAGTTGGGGTCAGGTGCTGGACGTTACTCCGAAGTTTGATAAATTTGGTCTTGGTTTTAGCCCAGGTCAGCAGAGTGCAGCTCCCAGAACATCCAGTTTGTCTACTCCCGTGAAGTTTTCCCGCCCTTGTGCTACTCAAGAAGGACGCGTCAATGCAATTGGCGACGATAGGGTTTGTGGCTGCAATATTGAAGATTGGATTCGTCTGAGTATTCCATGCCAGATACTCAACAATTGGACTTCTGTAGATGTTATCCAAGTTTCAAGCACTGAGGAGTAATTTTCTTGTTTCTTTTATTGTCATATCATAATTCCTACGCTCTGCCCAAGGCGTAGTGAATCATTTGTGTAGGGCCACCATGTTTATTTTCAAGTTTATCATGAAATAAAGGACGTTTTTACATTCAAAATTTTGCTTCATTTCTTTTTTTTAAATGACAATGTTTCTCTTTTCACACACCGTCACTAAAAAACACAAAAATGTTATTCATGCAGATGCACTTCCACCATCGATTCTATCGATAACGTCTCTGCTATGGCTCATTATGACTTTGATACTCCTATTTATCAAGCTGAAGAAGAAGCATATGAGGAGTGCGATCTTCCTGAGGAATTAACAAGACTGTTGAAACAAGAGGAGAAGGTTATCCGGCCGAATCAGGATTCGATTGAGGTGGTGAATATTGGCACAGAAGAAGTAAGAAGAGAGGTCAAGATAGGGGAAGATCTTGAAGAAAGTATAAAGGTCAGATTAATCAAGCTACTCCGTGAGTTTTCTGATATCTTTGCTTGGTCTTATGAGGATATGCCTGGGTTGGATACAGACATAGTGGTGCATCGACTACCGCTCAAAGAAGGTTGTTCTCTTGTCAAGAAGAAGCTCTGAAGAACTCATCCTGAGATGTCCAAAAAGATCAAGGAGGAGGTCCAGAAGCAGTTGGACGTGAATTTCTTAAAGGTTGTCAATTATTCGCCATGGATTGCAAATATTGTGTATGTGCCCAAGAAAGATGGTAAAGTCAGGATGTGCATGGATTATAGGGATTTAAACAGGGCCAACCCCAAAGACGATTTTACTCTTCCACATATTGATGTGCTGGTCGATAATAATGCTCATTCCAAGGTGTTCTCGTTCATGGATGGCTTTTCTGGTTACAATCAAATTAAGATGGCTCAGGAGGATATGGAGAAAACAATATTCATCACGCCTTGAGGAACCTTCTGCTATAAAGTGATTTCGTTTGGTTTGAAAAATGCTGGGGCAACATATTAACGCGCCATGGTCACTCTCTTTCATGATTTGATTCACAAAGAGATTGAGGTATATGTAGACGATATGATTGCTAAGTCTGACACAGAAGAGGAACATCTCGTTCATCTGGAAAAGTTGTTCAAGAGACTGAGGCAGTTCTTGCTAAGGTTGAATCCGAATAAGTGCACCTTCGGGGTGAGATCCGGCAAGCTATTGGGTTTTATCGTAAGTGAGAAAGGTATCGAGGTGGACCCAGCCAAGGTAAAAGCGATACAGGAAATGCCTGAACCAAGGACAGAGAAGGAAGTGTGTGGTTTCCTGGGAAGGTTAAACTACATTTCCAGGTTTTTTTCTCATCTCACAGCCACCTGTGAACCTTTGTTCAAATTGTTAAAGAAAAGTCAGACAATGAAATGGAATGAGGATTGTCATAAGGCCTTTGACAAAATAAAAGAATATTTGCAAGAACCTCTGATACTCATGCCGCCAGTGGAAGGAAGGCCACTAATCATGTACCTAACTGTGTTGGAGACCTCAATGGGTTGTGAAATTCTGGCTACAGATACTCAATGTCACGTCCAATGTTATGACACCGTATCTGACTTACTATATGACAGTAAATACAAAAGCAGTAAATAACACAGTCAATTGTTTACCCAGTTCAGTGTGCAATAACACCTACTCTGGGGGCTACCAAGCCAGGGAGAGAATCCACTATAAGAGATGTTAATTCAGGAATAAACCAACCAGTTTATCTCCTTCACTTAAGACCTACCCAATGCAATTCTAATCTAAGTTACAACTTAAACCTGAGTTCCTACTCACTCCCCCTCAATCACAGCAGTGATACATAAACCAATTTGACTTGAGAATTGATGAAGACACTCTTCAAAACACACACTTGATTAAGCTTCACAGCTTTTTAATCAAGTAACACAATCACTCGTGCTTCACAGCTTTGGGTGATGTACACAACTAACTTGACTCTGCTTCACAGCTTTAGTCAAGTAACATTCAAACACTCTTTCTTCAAAGCTTTGAGTGCTACACAACCCTTACAATTGAAACCTATTCCAAGGCACTTATCACAATGATAATTGCTTGGAGTACAATAAACAAATCTATACAGATTACAAAATTGATCTTCTAATCAATCAGCAGGGATGTCTTGAAAAACCGCAGCTCTGTTGAATATATAGCAGCTGTAACTTCAGTTAGGGTTTCCAAAAACCTAGGGTTGATTCCGTTTGACCTAAAGACCAGGTCACAGTACTTTATTGATCAGGTTAGGATTGAGCTAGGTTACTCCTCAGAAAACGCAGGATTCTGTTTAGAAGGGACTGAGTTATTTCCTGAAAAAACTCAGACTTATCCAATCCTGCAATCCTGTTAGTTTAGAACAGGATGTCATAACATCTGTTATGACATCTGAGAAAACCTGTCTACTGATTTAGCAAAATGTGATCATTTTGCAAACATGCTCAGATACACACTTATAAACATCAGTATTTGAATTACAATATTTTTCTGCACATGTACCTATTGAGTTAGTACAACCTGAACTAGAATGTTATGACATCAGTCATGACATTCACACATACACTTGGGATTTACCAAAAATGCAAGCCAATACCTAAACACCTACAAACTCCCCCTTTGGCAGATTTTTGGCTAAAGTCCCTAAACAATCAGAGATAGATAGCAGCAGAAATAAGTGACAGCAGAAAAATATAGTGTCAAGTACTAATTAAGCAGTACCAAAAAATATTCTCCCCCACTTTAGCCACAAATGGGCCAAAGATTACATGTTTATAAAGTTATACAGTTATCCAAAACAAAATAATGAGATCAGCAGTAGACAACAGCAGAACACACTTCCAAACTCCACCAGCAACACCACCAAGCAGCAATCAACCTTCAAGCACTGTCATCAGACTCAGAGGAGCCAATTTCTTCAATGTTGAGCTGTCCTTCATCTTCTTCCCTTCTGCTTTCTTCAGCTTCTTCCTTTTCTAGCCTGGCAATTAGAGCTTCTAGGGTCCTTTTTCTAGCATCCAGATCTTTGCAAGTTTCTTTTAAAACAGCTATGACATCTGATGTTTTGGACTGGATCTTTGCAGACGATGTCTCAGCTGATGTTATGACAATGTCTGGAGCATGGGATCCCTGAAACAGTTTGTAGTGCAGGCCAAGGGCAGGGGCTCTTTTGCAGACTGTATCTCTTGCTACAAGGATGTCAGGGTATTGTGCAAGGATGATTCCACAAAGGAGGGAGGGAAAAGCAATTGGTCCTTTGACAGCATAACTGCCAGCATGCTTCAAGGTTTGTTCAAAGATGTACCTTCCATAGTCAAAGGCAGTCTTGGTTCCTACAACATAGATGAATCTCCCCAATCCTGTGGAGATGGTTGATTTGTGATTTATAGGCACCCAGTTTGCTGCACCTATTTTATGCAAGATGGCAAATTTCATGCTGAGTTTACTAGCATTCAACTTCCCTTTCAAGGGCCAGCACTTTACTTGCCTGGCAGTGATGGTCAAACATACTTCATTGTCAGTTGCCTCTAGATCAGGACAGTCCTTATTTGTTCTTCCAAGAAACTTGTTAATTTCTGATGGAGAGAACTTGACCCTTCTTCCTCTAACAAACACACTCTCAAAGTCAGCTGACCTCCCATCAGCACAATCATTGGACAAGTTCACTACAAACTCTTTAACCAGGTTTTCATAACATTTGCTAAACTTCATCACTGTCTTCATTAGCCCAGCATTCCTGATCAGCTCCATGATGTCTTTGCACTCCAAGGCATCATTGTTGAGTTCTCTCTCCAAGGCTATTCTCTTCAAGCAAACATACTTCCATCTGTTTGCATTATCAGGATGATGAAAGGAGATGTTGTCTGTTGGCACTTCAGGCACTCTAGCAATCTTGCTGGAGGGGAGCTTCCTTCTGATGGGAGTATTGTCAATGTCAATCTCAAATTCTGATTCATCATCAGAATCAGAAGTTTCAGGTTCTTTACTTTTCTTGGAGATTGGTTGTCTAGCAGTCTGCACCTGTGCCTTCTTCCCTTTTGTCTGAATTTTCTCAGCCATCCCTTCAGCCTTGGATTTCTTAGCATCAGGTTTAACAGTCTCACTACTCTTTCTTTTCATCAATCTCCTAGCAATGCTAGGGTTCACATTAGCAATCAGTTCATTATCTGAGTAATCTTCATCCACATCAATGATAGGTGGATCAGCAGCCTTTTCAGAGGGATTCTGAATGTTGTCTTTTGGTGTCACAACATCCTCAGTGACATCTATATTTTCAGAACCTTCCACATTTGGACTTTCTGATTGATTCAAAGGGATAGAAATCCCCGGTACAGATTGGTTGCCACTCAGAATGCTAGAAACCAGTCTAGCAATAGCTTGGTGTACTTGAACTGATCCTTCTTTATTAGGTGTAGAAGACGAAGGAAGAGAAGAATTACCAGAGACTGTAGCTTGAGCTCTTCCTGCATGTCTGGTCCTGAGCTTTTTGACTCTGGCTGGGTCAGTTGCCATCTCCCTGAGAGGAGTGACCTCAAGAACTTCAGATTCTATGCATGTAGTGATTGCCCTAGAATCTTGATCAGATGATGACGATGATGAGTGAGACGAAGCCGCCATGGTGGAAGACGATGTCTGAGACATTGTGTTTAACGTTGAGTGATAGTAGCAGTTTGAGAAAACTCTTTGATTGGGAGGAGGAAACAGGTTGCAAGGATGAGAGAGGTAGGGAGTACAAGGGAGTCTCTTCAACTTCTTAAGGCTTTTGAAGGAATTGTGAATGAATATGATTAACCCATTAAATATAGACTTAATAAAATTAATCCCTTCAACCCTTGTTTTCAGCAAAACTAATTGCTATAATTTCTCATGTTGGTGAATACCCAATCTGCCCCTCAAATTTTCAAGTTTATTTCCAACAAGCGCCTTGGTAGAAGAATCAGTTAGCTGAAGCTTAGAGAAACTATGTTCCAGTTCAAATGACTTCTTCTCTCCAAAGTCAATAGGGTTCAAGGAAATGTTGAATGTTTTCAGATTATCACACCACAATGTCACAACATCTTGTGTAACATTGTCCTCAGGTAGCATCTGTTTTGACCAGAATTTTTGAGAACAGAATTTATGAGACTTGTTCTTTGCCACATCACATATATTATCAGCCTGTAGTTTAGGAGTTCTTCTGACATCTTCCATAGGAATAGCTCTTTTCATTCCTTCAAGCTTATGCTGCCACTGTTTCATCTCTTTTTCTTCTTTGATGATTTGACTCATAGTGGAGATATCAGTGTTCTCAGGCTGCCACACATAACAGTTATTTTTGGATTTGATTCCTCTCATTACAACATCTAGTTTTTCATTAAACACTAGACATTCAGATCTTGAGAAGTTGACCATGAATCCTAGATCACATAATTGACTGATGCTGATGAGATTAGTAGTCAACCCTTTTACCAGCAGTACCTTATTCAGATTTGGAACTCCAGGGTAGTCCAAATTACCAACTCCTTTGATTTCTCCTTTAGCACCATCTCCAAAGGTCACAAAACTGGTGGTGTGAGGCACAACATTATTGAGGAGATTTTTGAATCCAGTCATGTGTCTGGAACATCCACTGTCAAAGTACCAATCTTCCTTTGCAGAGATCTTCAGGGAAGTGTGTGCTATCAGTGCAGTAGCCTTTTTCTTCCATTGAGGAGCGTGTGGTACCTTTTTAGACTTAGGTTTGACATCTGAGTTCTGATTAGGATATCCATGTAATCTGAAGCAGAAGGGCTTTATGTGACCATATTTCCCACAATGATGACATCTCCATCTTTGGTACCTTTTCTTCATATGTCTCTGTCCCTGATGTTGAGAGTAATGTTGAGACATTCGTTTTGACATTTGCTTCCCGGTACCAAATTTCTTTGTTTCCACAAATCCTAGGCCAGATTTATTTCCCATATTTTGACCAGCCTGAAGGATCTCTTCCAATTTGTCTGTTCCATTGGTCAACATCTTGACAGATTTGGTCATTTGATTCAATTGTGAGTTCAGCAGTTGAACTTCTCCTTCTAAATGACTTATAGTTTCAAGATTTGCCCTCTTTTCAGCCTCCAGCTTTACAATGAGTTTTGATTGTTTCTCATTTTGCACACAGACTTCACCACTTCTGATACACAATTTCTTGTAGGTATCAGCCAGTTCTTCAAATGTTACTTCTTCATCACTGGTGTCACTTTCAGAAGTACAAACACTAGTTAGGGCAGTAACTAGTTTGGCAGATTCTTCTTCAGAATTGCTTTCTGAATCATAGTCAGACCAAGTAACAGTCATTCCTTTCTTTTTCTTCTTAAGAAAGGTAGGACATTCAGCTCGAATATGTCCATATCCTTCACATCCATGGCATTGAATGCCTCTGCCTTGGTTTTCCTTATCTTCTGACCTTGGTCTTCTGCTGGAACTGTCAATGTCAGAAGGAATGTTATGAACATTAGACCTTGAATTTGGGTCCATTCTTTTGATGAGCCTGTTGAACTGTCTTCCAAGCATGGCAATGGCTTCTGATATGTTTTCTTCTTCATCCTCCTTGTATTCAACATCAGTGTTGGATACAAGTGCTATGCTTTTGTTCTTCTTGTCACCATTATCAGTGATCCCCATCTCAAAAGTCTGAAGAGACCCAATAAGTTCATCCACTTTTAACTTGCTAATGTCCTGGGCAACCTCTATGGCAATTACCTTCATTGCAAATCTTTTAGGCAAGGATCTGAGAATCTTCCTCACCAGTTTTTCTTCTGACATTTTTTCTCCCAGTGCTCCTGAGGTGTTGGCAATCTCCAAGATGTTCATGTGAAACTCATGAATGGTTTCATCTTCCATCATTTTTAGATTCTCAAACTTAGTGGTCAACATCTGAAGCCTTGACATCTTTACTTTGGAAGTGCCCTCATGAGTAGTTTTGAGGGTGTCCCAAACTTCCTTGGCCAGTTCATATTGATGTACTAGTCTGAAGATGTTTCTATCAATTCCATTGAACAAGGCATTTAAGGCTTTTGAATTTCCCAGAGCTAACTCATCTTCTTCTTTACTCCAATCTTCCTCAGGCTTCAGACTGATTGTCCCATCTCTTTCAGTTATGGTGGGATGTATCCATCCTTTATCAGCAGCTCTCCAAGCCTTTTTGTCCAGAGATTTTAGGAAGGCAATCATACGAGGTTTCCAGTAGTCATAATTAGTTCCATCCAGAATGGGTGGTCTATTTCCAAAAACTCCTTCTTTGTCCATAGTGCCAGAAAGTGATATCCCTAGATCTCACCCAGTAATACAGGCAGGGTGCCTGCTCTGATGCCAATTGAAATTCTGGCTACAGATACTCAATGTCACGTCCAATGTTATGACACCGTATCTGACTTACTATATGACAGTAAATACAAAAGCAGTAAATAACACAGTCAATTGTTTACCCAGTTCAGTGTGCAACAACACCTACTCTGGGGGCTACCAAGCCAGGGAGAGAATCCACTATAAGAGATGTTAATTCAGGAATAAACCAACCAGTTTATCTCCTTCACTTAAGACCTACCCAATGCAATTCTAATCTAAGTTACAACTTAAACCTGAGTTCCTACTCACTCCCCCTCAATCACAGCAGTGATACATAAACCAATTTGACTTGAGAATTGATGAAGACACTCTTCAAAACACACACTTGATTAAGCTTCACAGCTTTTTAATCAAGTAACACAATCACTCGTGCTTCACAGCTTTGAGTGATGTACACAACTAACTTGACTCTGCTTCACAGCTTTAGTCAAGTAACATTCAAACACTCTTGCTTCAAAGCTTTGAGTGCTACACAATCCTTACAATTGAAACCTATTCCAAGGCACTTATCACAATGATAATTGCTTGGAGTACAATAAACAAATCTATACAGATTACAAAATTGATCTTCTAATCAATCAGCAGGGATGTCTTGAAAAACCGCAGCTCTGTTGAATATATAGCAGCTGCAACTTCAGTTAGGGTTTCCAAAAACCTAGGGTTGATTCCGTTTGACCTAAAGACCAGGTCACAGTACTTTATTGATCAGGTTAGGATTGAGCTAGGTTACTCCTCAGAAAACGCAGGATTCTGTTTAGAAGGGACTGAGTTATTTCCTGAAAAAACTCAGACTTATCCAATCCTGCAATCCTGTTAGTTCAGAACAGGATGTCATAACATCTGTTATGACATCTGAGAAAACCTGTCTACTGATTTAGCAAAATGTGATCATTTTGCAAACATGCTCAGATACACACTTATAAACATCAGTATTTGAATTACAATATTTTTCTGCACATGTACCTATTGAGTTAGTACAACCTGAACTAGAATGTTATGACATCAGTCATGACATTCACACATACACTTGGGATTTACCAAAAATGCAGGCCAATACCTAAACACCTACAGGTTGTGTCCTCGATCAACACGATGAGACAGGGAAGAAAGAACAGGCTATTTACTACTTGAGTAAGAAGTTTACGGAATGCGAGTCGAGGTACTCATTGTTGGAAAAGACTTGTTGTGCGCTTGCCTGGGCTGCCAAACGTTTGAGGCAATACATGTTAACTCACACCACCTACTTGATATCCAAAATGGATCCAATCAAGTACAATTTTGAGAAGCCAACTCTTACAGGTAGGGTAGCCTATTGGCAGATGATACTCACCGAATATGACATCCAATACGCTACTCAAAAAGCAATTAAGGGTAGTGTACTGGCCGACCATCTTGCTCATCAGCCCATGAACGATTATGAACCGATGAAGTTTGATTTTCCAGACGAGGAAATTGTGTATATTCGGGATTATAATATGCCATACCCAGACGAAGGACCCGAGCTGGGATCACGTTGGACGCTTGTTTTTTATGGTGCCTCTAATTCCATGGGTAACGGCATCAGAGCTATTATCACTTCCCCTGAGGGATACCATATTCCTTTCACGGCTCGTATTTGTTTCGATTGCACTAACAACATGGCCGAGTATGAGGCTTGCATTTATGGCATTGAAGCGGCGATTGACCTGCGCATCAAATTTTTGAAATTTTACAGGGATTCCAATCTTGTTATTAGCCAGATTAATGGAGATTGGGAGACTCGCCATCAGAACCTAATTCCGTATTGTGAGCATGCTATGAAGCTGATTCCGTACTTCGAAGAGATCACGTTTGAGCACATTCCCAGAGAAGAAAACAATCTAGCTGATGCACTGGCGACTCTGTCCTCCATGTTCAAGGTTAAGTGGGCTAATGAGGCACCTTCCATTACTATCAGAAGTTTGAGTGAGCCAGCTTTCTGTTTTGAGGCCAGTTCGGAACTAGATGGTAACCCTTGGTTTTATGACGTTAAACGATATCTTGAAACACAAGAGTACCCTGAATAGGCATCTGTCACAGATAAGGATTTCTTGAGAAGATTTTCAGCCAAGTTCTTTCTCAGCGGCGGTGTGTTGTATAGAAGGCATCATGACGGTTTACTGCTCAGATGTGTTGACAAGAAAGAAGCAGCTAGAATCATTGAAGAGATACATGAAGGTGATTTCGGGACCCATTCCAACGGGCATACCATGTCTAAAAATATTTTGCGAGCAGGTTATTATTGGTCCACCATGGAGACTGACTGTTACAATCATGCACGGGTTTGCCACAAATGTCAAGTCTATGCTGATAAGGTGCACGTTCCGCCAGTACCTTTGAATGTCTTGACTTCCCCTTGTCCGTTTGCGATGTGGGGAATTGATATGATTTGCAAGATTGAACTGACTGCCTCCAACGGGCACCATTTCATTCTGGTAGCCATAGATTATTTTACAAAATGGGTCGAAGTTGCATCCTATGCCAATGTCACCAAGCAAGTGGTAACTCGGTTCATTAAGCACAATATTATCTATCGCTACGGAGTGCCTGAAAAGATCATTACCGATAATGGGTCTAATTTGAACAACAAGATGATGAAGGAGCTTTGTGAGTCCTTCAAAATCAAGCATCATAACTCTTCCCCATACCGACCAAAGATGAACGGCGCTGTCGAAGCGGCCAATAAGAATATCAAAAAGATCGTACAGAAGATGGTGGTAACCTATAAAGATTGGCATGAGATGCTGCCTTTTGCTTTGCATGGTTATCGCACCACTTTGCGTACTTCGATTGGGGTAACTCCATTTTCATTGGTTTACGGTATGGAAGCAGTATTTCCAGTAGAAGTCGAGATTCCTTCTCTGAGGGTCAGAGGGATGTTGAGCTGGATGAAAGTGAATGGGACAGAATCGACTGGATCAGTTGGAAATTATTGATGAAAAGAGATTGACGGCTGTATGTCATGGTCAGGTATATCAGCAAAGGATGAGAAAAGCTTTTGATAAGAAGGTACGGCCCCAGTGTTACAAGCCAGGTGACCTTGTGCTCAAGAGGATAATTCTTCCCCAGGGAGATCCCAGGGGCAAGTGGGTTCCGACTTATGAAGGTCCGTTTGTGGTCAGAAAATTTTTCTCTAGAGGAGCGATGATGCTCACGACTATGAATGGAGAGTACTTCCCTCTCCCTGTGAATGCTGACGTAGTTAAAAAATACTTTGCATAAAAATAATAAAAACCCGCTAAACTGAAAACCCGAAAGGGAGGTTTAGGCAAAAAAAGGGTGTCCTGGTGAATCGAAAACCCGAAAGGGCGATTCAGGAAAAAGTTAGGGACTTAAAGCAAATGACTACGCTCAGCATGAGATCCTTTGTTTCTTTCCTTCGTTCCTTCATCTCGCATAAGCTCGAAGCTAATCCAAGAATGATCTGTCTGAAATCAAGAAGATGGAAGGGTGAAAGTTATAGGAGTCATAGCAGAGTCGGGACTTGATGGAGATCCACATCCACATTGCCATTTGAAAACACTTGTTTGCTTTGATTTTGTAATTACTTGCTTCCAAATGTAAATGCCTTTTTCACAGGTTGATTTCTCAAAATCAATAAAATATCTTCTTTCAAGTATGCGTAGGCATTTCTTTTCTCCCTTTTACTATTTTGTTTGCAAAAACGTCCAATATTTTTGATAAGCATGAGCATATAAACTTCGTGGAACTTACACGGATATGGTGATCTAAGTCATGGTTAGTTGATCGCTTGAAATACGGATAACAAACACCACTACTACTGTGCAAGAGGCATGTTTGTTTTTCTGTTTGATGGTTTTCTCTTTCACTTTGTTGGCATTTTGCCTCGCCATTTTGTTTCACAGCTCTGGGTTGTTGGTAGAGATCATGGGTCAGGGTAATGTCAAGTTTACGGCAGGTCAGCGGGACCGGTGAACCTGGTTGGAGATACTTCTTCCCCATAATGGCTTTTATTATGTTTCTTTGCCGCACTCTCATGTGTCATCTTGATTGATTGTTTTAACATTGTCTGCATATAGGATTTTGTTTATAGCTGAATGTCAGCCTTGATGCCTTGAATGTTTTTTTTGCCTTGAAAAAATTTGTTTCATTTTACTGAATCCATACAGTATCACTCTTTAATCGTTTTTCGGGCATTTTGATACCAACTGTGCTAATCCTTTTGCACGGCCAAGAATTTGGAAGAAGGAGTTTATCTAAAAAATAGTGACCGTAGTGGTATGCTTTTAGGTAGAACCCTGTTGACGATGTACAGGCATTGTTTCAATCCCCAAACACTGGAGATATAAAGGAGTTAGACCCTCGTTAACACCTCTGAGCCTTCGAAGTAGGAGTTTCCTTCCTGTTCAAAAAAAAACTTTTTTAACAAGGGGCAGGGTAGATGTTCAGTTGATTTTCCCAAGTATTCAAATTTCAGAAGGATTGTCCCCTATGAGGATCACTGCATTTTATCTTTCGTATCATGAGAACAGGAAAAATGTCAAAACCATGATTTTCAGTTCCTCACAAAATCCCGAGGTCGAGATCGAATCGATACAATAATGGTTATCCCTCGCTAACCAAGGAATGAGGCATTTGTTTTCTTCAAATAAAGAGAGAAAGAATGAAAAAGTTCAAAGACCTAAAGTCACATTGACTTGTTCAAAGCGGAAAGCATGAATAAGAAAGAAACAAAAAGCCCCACTAAGTCGAAACATGAAAACAAGCCGCTTAGGAAAAAGTTAGGGCATCCCGCTTGTGATCGGTGGAAATAGAACTGACTGTTTTTTAGCTGGTTTCGCGAAATGTCGCGGTAAGCAAGAGTCGCCACCGTCTTTTATTTTCTCCAACATGGACAGGACAAAAGCACATCAAAATTCCTTATGAGATTGTCTCTCGGTTCGGGAGGTAGATTTATAGAAAGGGGAGGTGTTAGCACCCTTTCTATCCATGGTTATCCATGAGCTCTTAGATACTTGCTCTTATGTTTTCAAAATGTTTGCTTTTCAAAATGTGAGTGGGTTTGAAAAAGTTTCTTTGAAAGATTTCTGAATAACTCTTGTATCTGTCCTCAAGAGTGTTTGAAAAATTTGTTTTGAAAGTTTTTTGAAAGTGTAGGGTGTGAAAAGTATTTTTGTTTGTTTTTGAAAAGAGCAAGTATCTATGAGTCATCTACCTACCCTAAGGAATTAAGCTGTGTAAGTGTCCTTTAGATAGTGCTATCCCACCATTGAGAGGTAGGTAGCACCATCGTTGGAGGTGTTCGGGTCAATTCGATTTTAGGGACAGTGTGATCACCGAAGCAACAGTAGGACACCTTAGAAGCTACCCTTATGTCCTTGATCCTTTTTTAATCCGAGGCAACCGTTTCGAGGCAACTGTTTCGAGGCAACTATTTCGAGGCAACTGTTTCGAGGCAACTGGATCATGGACATAAGGACCACTAAGACGTCATATACTTGACGACCACGTTTCGAAGGCAACAAGTGAGGCGTACCCTAGAAGTGGTGTGTATATTTGTGTGTTGTATTCAGTTAATGTTTGTCTTGTTAATTAGTGAGCTACGAGTTGTTTTTATTTACATACATTCTTTTATGCAAGTTAACAGTTAAGGGGTGCGGAAAGTAAATTGCGGAAAAATAAATCCTACGCTATTACAAGGCGCGGGTCTATACATCGCCAAAAATTACAAAGACCCGTTTTTTAGTAAATGAGTACGGAAAGTAAATAAAAACAGTAAAGTCCTACTTACTATTACATGTCCGGAGCAATTACATAATAATAAACTGTGCGCGAATTAAATCGAAATGTTCTAAGGGTGGTGACCCTTTTTAGAAAAGAAAATTGATTTTTTTGGTCTTTTTGGTAATTAAATGAAATTAAAAACTAATTAATGACTAATTGATTATTTTAATTAAAATAAAATATTTTTTTATTTTTTTTATGTTTTTATGAAATAAAATAAAAATGAAAGAAACAAAATTAAAAGTTAATCCTAAATCTAAGTTATTTTAATTATTTAAGAAAAGGAATTACAATTGCCTAATTAAACTATTTTGGTTAATATTTATTTACAAAATAAAATAATAATAATGATAATAATGTTAATTCTATTTTTTTGGTTTTTTTATGAAAATGTGCTAATTAAATTAATTGTTAATAATAAAAATAATTGAAGGGTTAGCAATTAAAAATAAGAGAAAATGACAAAACAAAAAATAAAAAGAAGTAAAACCAAGGGGGGTGTGGGCCAAATAGGAGGTTTATTGAAGCAATCCAAGCCCGCTGAAATCTAAGCCACGTTTGACTTTCATGGTTGCCTGCAGCGTGCTTGACTCCAGACCATGGTGTGCTACACTTTTTGTCCTTTGGATTTGCGTTGATGACATATGGCAGCGCTGGGAAGTAGGACTTATGATGCACCTCATATTGGAATCTGCACAGGAAAACGTTGAAGAAAATAATATGGAAATTATAAGGGACCTGAGAAGAACTTACAGCGCGGTATGAGCCTCAGGACTTGGCAAAGGTTGCTTTAGCCACGTGCTTGTTTTGATCTGAAGATGCTCGCAACTATGTTTTAGAACTCTCACTTTTTGAATAATTTTTGGTTTTGCTCTTGGCCGTTTCTGCACACACTCTCCTCTGAATGAGGTTGGGAAGGCTTGTATATATAGTGATGAATGAGAATCAGTCACATGATGAGCCTTTAACCATTGCAATTATGCTTGAGATTTTGCCATAACCTCCATTGAAACAACTTTCCATTTTTGTGTCAAATTTGAATTCTTGCTTGGAATAGGCCCTTGCACGAATTTGGAATGTGTTTTAAGGTGTATCAAAGCTAATCATCACAAAATATATCCCTCCATTAATTTCTTTGATTTTTATTTGATTTTAAAAGATTTAAAATGAATTAAATCAAATAAAATTAAATAAAAATGGAAAAATTAATTTTAAATCTTGAAATAAATTGTGGGACACGTGGGAAGTATGGCCAAGCTGAAACAAGTGGAAAAAGTGGGCCCCTTTTGTCAAAAATGAAGTTTCAAGGATAATTGACTTTGGCCATTTCACAAAAATTTCCCAACTTCTCCAATGCATATCTTGCTCAATTTTGAAGCTATGAACATGTTCTTGGACATTTTCGAAAGGTCTTGAAGTCCTTTAACCAATGTCTTTGGTCCCATGTCATTTTGATTTACCAATCTCAAGTTATGGTCTTTGACTTAAAGTGCCTTTTTGTTGACTTTTGAAAATGACCTATAGTGTTGAAATTGATAACTTTTTGTGAGAGCATTTCTTGGATTTGGAATGTGAAGATGAGTTGTAGGAAATGTCTTCCCCTTCAAGATGAGCATTGGATGGGATTTTTCTGATGAACCATGAAAAAGTTATGCTTTGGTCAAGTTACAGTTGACTTTTCAGCTGTCCAAAAATAGAAACTTTTGCATCTTTGATGATTTTTGAGCCATTCTTGTGAAATCATGATCAAGAATTGATAAAATGATGATTGTGGCTTCAAAATAAGATGTTGACCAAAATTTTTGACTTTTGACTGCCAAATGACCATTTTACCCCTACAGTTGACTGTTGAGCAATTAGGGTTTTTGACTGTGCAACTTGAACTTGTGAGCCTTGAAACTTGACATGTAGGTGCTTAACAATGTATATGAGCATATGGGACTTGATTGGGCCCTTGAAAACCTCAACTTCCTTGTAAGAACCAAAACCCTAATTTGACTGGCTTAGGAGGATGGTTGACTGTGTAGCCCTTGAGTAGACTTTGAACCATTTGAGGTGATGCTTGGAAAAACTTTGAAGAATATGGGAGGGAAAATTTTGGGGTACAACAGTTGCCCCTGTTCAATCTTCTTAGACCTGAGGATGTAGATTGGCTTGTGTGCCTTTCGTGATCCGAAGGGGGAAGATGATTGAACACTAGAGTGCCCAGAAATTTGCACTCACATAGTAGAATATCAGCAGTGTGACAGCGGGAATGGGCTTACAGATGCCATTTGGAGAGATGATGGATAGGAGGATGGGCTTAAAGATGCCATCTGAACGTGTGACAGAACCTTGTCGGGAATGGGCTTATAGATGCCATTTGGAAAGATGGTGGATAGGTGAATCTGAATAAGAAATAGAATAGCTTCCGTGTCTGGAGCATATCTAGTCTGTGTCTAATTGCTGACGTCTGAATAAATGGTAGAATGACCGCCGTGTCTGGGGTATATCCATACTGCATGAGTAACAGAATATCATCCGAATCTGGATCATATCTGGACTGAACAATAGAAGAGCATCTGGGATGGAGCATCTCTAAGTTGTCTTTTAGAAGTTTGAATCTGAATAAGCAATAGAACAGCGTCCGGATCTGGAGCATCTCTAGGCTATATCTGAAAGGGAAACTAAATAAGTATCAGAACGTCGCCATGCCTGGGTCACATCTGAACTATCTCTAGAAGGAGTCTTGAATAAGCAAAGGAACAGCATCCATATCTGGAGCATGTCTAAGCTATCTCTGAAAGGAAATCTGGAATAAGTATCAGAACGCCGCCATGCCTGGGTCACATCTGAACTATATCTAGAAGGAGTCTTGAATAAGAAAAAGAACAACATCCATATCTGGAGCATTTCCCAGCTATATCTGAAAGGAAATCTGGAATAAGTATCAGAACGTCGCCATGCCTGGGTCACATCTGAACTATCTCTAGAAGGAGTCTTGAATAAGCAAAAGAACAACATCCATATCTGGAGCATTTCCTAGCTATCTCTTTGATCTCTTTAATGCAGATATGCCCTGTCTAGATACAGGTATCGAATCCACAATCAATCGCTCACAGATATGCCCTGGCTAGGTACAGGTATCGAATCTGGAATTGCGATAATTGATAGTAATCATCTTTGGATTGACCTTTTTCCTGAAAAAGGCAAAACATCAGTTGTATGCAATGTCATGATGTATGAAATGCATGATGTCATGATGGTCTCAAAATGAATGAGATTGTATGATATGATATGTATATGTATGAAGATGTGATGTTTGTGAATGTATTTTCGTCTGGAAAACAAATCCTTGACGAATGCCGGGAAGATAACTCCTGGGCTGATGCTGAAGATTAGAGTTCTTCGTTTCCGCTGGGGATGTTGATTGTAAGAATAAACCGGTAGGAGAAGATGACTCCGTTGGGGAATAAACTTGGCGAATAGATTACTCTGCGGGGAATACTTTCTGGGAAGAGAGATACTTCGCTGAGGTTTGATGATAACTCCGCTGGGGATTCCGTTGATGAGTTTTGTCGGGGAATTGATGAACTCCGTTGGGGGGTAGGAAGAACTTCACCGAGAAAGATCCTCCCGTGGTTATTAGCTGAGGATAACCCAGTTATAAGCCATGTTGGGTAATAACTTTGGATAAAGCCGGGGAGGCGCGTTTATGCTCTGCAGGGGATAGGCTTCCAGAATCTACTGGGGATAAGCTTCCCACTGGGGAGATTGATTCAACTCTCCTGGGGAGACTTTGGACTGCACTGGGAAGTGGCTCCACTGGATGTCTGTATTCCGCCGGGGAATAATCTTATATTAAGACGGCCGGGGACGCTTGTTATGAATGTTTGTATACTCCATTGGGGAATATTGAGATTTTCCGGGGATACCCATCTTCCATAAGGCTGACTGTAGGCTAACTCTGCTTGGGGAGAGTGTTGCTGACTTGCTGGAGAATACTGTGCCTTCTATAGGGCTGATAGGAGACCAACTCTGCTCGGGGAGAGTATTGCTGAAATCTGGTCTTACTCTCTGAGGAGTTGAGGTAACTCAGTTACATTCTTCAGCCGAACCTACCTTGGTACCTTGGTTGACAGAGCAACTAGATCGTTTGGACGACTCATTATTGCCCATGTTTCTGATGTGGGAGAGGAAGATACCTTGTGGAGTGTTAGACAACTGCCAATTCAACAAATCTTCTTCTGGTAGGCAAGTGACGAGGTGACGGGACATAGTCGTACGCTTTAATCCCTAACTTTTGCCTGGACCGCCCTTTCGGGTTTTCAGTCCACCGGGATACCCATTTTTGCCCAAGCCGCCTTTTCAGGTTTTCGACTTGCCGGGTGTACATATTTTTTCATTTCATCCCTTGTTTTTGCCCGAACCCTTTTGGTTCGCTGGGAAGCCCTTATTTTTGCCTAGGTGTGTCAACCTAGCGGGCCTTTAATTATGCGTAGTATTTTTTGGACTATGTCCACGTCCTCAGGATGTAGGGAGGTGCCCCTGTTGTTGTGTTTGCCATGTGACCAGAAGATCTTCGTTTGATCAGGCAAGATTCGTTGCTGGAATTCATGTCCCATGCCCCAAGTGATTCGGACGGAGATTTGCCCCAAGTTGATTGGCCTTTTGAGAGATTCTCTGAATCTTGACTTAACTGCCCCAGATGATGGACAATGATCATGCCATTCCCCTTAGTTGGGAGGTGCTTTTGTTCATTAGACATTCGTCGTGCGAATTTCTCTGTTGTTCAAACAAAAAGTCATATGCAACCAAAGTTATATTAAATATGCAAAGCTTATGTCTGTCTCGAAGTTTTTTTGAAAATGCATCTTTTTTAGTTAAAACAAGTGAATTTTGTAAAACTGTGATGTCAACTCGTTATTTTACCGCAAGCCCTAAGGAGTCAGGATACCTTTGTAACAGTATGCTTTCGAACCAACCCATGCTTCAACTAGGACTTTTAAGGGTTGTAACGTGGCCTGGTTCACGGTATAAGAAACAAAGGATAAAGGCTCAAAATTTATTTGTACCCACCCGCTCTTCATGATGTTCTTCAAACCTAAACTCAGCTAATCGTGCGTTAGACCTTGTTTGAGTTTTTGCTTTGATATACCAGTGATGGTTTGGATATTGAAAATTTATTTTGGATAGGCAGTCATTTCCTTTTGTGTTGAGGGTTTGTAGGACCTCTTTCTTTTTGATTTCGTTATCCCTGTTTTTGCCTGGACTGTTTCTTTTATAATTACAGTCAGCGGGATGCCCCAGTTTTGTAAGTCTCCTTCATAGGTTTTGACTTATTGGGCTTTAGTTTTTTTTGGTAATGACTGCCTGTCTTTATGATTGTTTAGGACCATCACTGTCTTTTGTTTTTGGAAGGACTCCTTTGATGCTGTTGATTATGCACTTGGATCAGTTGAGAGAACTACCCTGCCCCAGGTTATGATTAAGGGTTTTAATTTTCGAAAAGAAAAACTCCGACTTCTTTGGCTCGAAGGGGTTGACGAGGGATTATCTTCCTTATAACTCCGGTGTTTAGGAATTGAAACAATGCCTGTACCTCATCAGTGGGGTCTGTTCAAAAGCATACTGTAGATTGTGGTATCGTTTTCGTCATCCTCCCTCAAGAGGCTTAGAATTATTAATTGAGAGTCGACATCAAAAAAGGAAAGCAGTTTGAATATAGCGAATGCGAATATATTAATTCAAAACAGACATATGCGATGCATTGATAAAGTAAAAGAGTTTGACATGAACAAATGTTTGAACAATCAAAGAAAAATATAACTTGAACATTCGAATGAACAAAAGCTTCTTAGTTTGCATTAGTCATCTCAGATGGAAGATTCTCAGCAGAAGATTTTCATTTTGCCACCCGGCATGAACTCCAGCACCCTTCCGTCGATCAAGTCCTGGATCTTGTTCCTCAAGCTCCAACAGTCGTCAGTGTCATGTCCAGGACTGTCAGAATGGTAGGCACACCTTTCATCAGGATTTTACTTCAGGGAGGTTATGTTGAGATTCTTAGGAGGATCTTTTAAAGCAATCAGCTTGACCTCCAACAAGTGTCTCAGTATCAGTGATGATGGTATACCAGTCTCTGAGAAATGTCTTCCAGACGTATTTCGCTTACGCCGATTACCCTGTTGACGCTGGTGAGGTTGATGCTGGGCTTGTGACCCTGAAGCAAACTGAGGAGCTTTTCCCTTGTCTTCTTGCACCACAGGTGGTTGAATGATGGCTTGCTCTTCAACCTTAGATGTTTGCCCCAGTTGGCTATCCCGAAGCAGTTGGTTGATGAGAACCATGAGCTCTCCTTGTCTTTGAGATAAGTCTTGGATAAGAGCCATTTGGCCCAGCATCTGGGTTCTCATTGTATCCACCTCAGCTTGTAGACGTTTCAACCGTTCGTCCTTATCGTCCTCAGAACTGTTCCTGACCAAAGTCCCCATGAGGAGTGTCCTCAGCTCTTCCTGGCCCTTGGATAGATTTAGGAGGATCTCCCCGAACCGAGTCTCTCGAGCGTGAAGATCCTGGTTGTCTTGTTGGGAAGCCATTGCTGAAATAAACAGCGGAGATGGTAAGTGACCTGTAACAAGGGTACCTGTTATGCAATGATGTGTATGTATGCATGCAATGTTTTCAAGGATCTCGTGGGGTAAACAAGAAAAGTTGTTAGGATTTGAATTTCGTAGCTTGATTGAAGGAACTTCATATTGTTGAGAGTCCTTCTTCAAGAGTCAAGGCTCACCATATCTAGTGGGTCATAGCCCCTGACTCAAGTTATCAACCTTGGCTAGAGGAAAATAAATCCCCTTTTCCCCTTGCTGGACATTTGATTCATCATGACATGCATCACAAAACCCTTGAGGTCCTTGAAATGGATTAGTCCTTATGTAGGATGCATGCAATGGTATGATGTTATGCTATGCATGGAGTGATGTAAGTAGGCCCTGTAATGAGTCCCAATTAAGGACTGTAAACAAAACCTGCAAGGAACTCGAGTTTCAGATAACAAGCATGCAAGTAGTCAAGTTTGAAGGCACACAAGTCACACAAGACAACCCTTAGAGTTCAGGCCAGCATGAAGTTTTGGGGTACTACCCTCTTGAAGTTGGTGGGCTCAAACCTATCCTATCAAAAGTAACCTGGTTCTAAGGAGCTCAATATCATTGGGTTGTTTTATGTGTTCATAGTTTCGATTTAGCCACTGAATTGGCGACCAAAATATTCCAAGAAAACAACCCTCAATGAGTGTAGTATCGAGTATCAACCAACTTCGGACTGCACCAAAGTCAGTTATCTCACTACCCTAAAGAGGCCAGGATGGTCAAGTAAGGTTCCTAAGGTCAATTGATGCTTCACGACACCACGCGGCGGCCCCGTACTCTCCTTGACTTGACTCAAGGGTTACCGGTACTCACCAAAGTTCCACATCAACGTAGCAGACTGCTTCAACCGTGTCGGTATACCCCACACAGTTCCCTCACAGTCTTGTTGCTACTTTCTAAGAAGGTATCCCCCAGATCTGGGTTAGGATCTATAGAACTCCCAAGACAGGCCCAATAATATTAAAGCAAGCAAAACAAAGCAATTGAAAACACAAGTATGAGCTATCCTAAGGTACACCTCACTTTAAGAGTCCCCAGCAGAGTCGCCAGTTCTGTGATCGGTGGAAATAAAACTGACTGTTTTTGTAAGCTGGTTCGCGAAATGTCGCGGTAAGCAAGAGTCGCCACCATCTTTTATTTTCTCCAACATGGACAGGACAAAAGCACAACAAAATTCCTTATGAGATTGTCTCTCGGTTCGGGAGGTAGATTTATAGAAAGGGAAGGTGTTAGCACCCTTTCTATCCATGGTTATCCATGGGCTCTTAGATACTTGCTCTTATGTTTTCAAAATGTTTGCTTTTCAAAATGTGAGTGGGTTTGAAAAAGTTTCTTTGAAAGATTTCTGAATAACTCTTGTATCTGTCCTCAAGAGTGTTTGAAAAATTTGTTTTGAAAGTTTTTTGAAAGTGTAGGGTGTGAAAAGTATTTTTGTTTATTTTTGAAAAGAGCAAGTATCTATGAGTCATCTACCTACCCTAAGGAATTAAGCTGTGTAAGTGTCCTTTAGATAGTGCTATCCCACTATTGAGAGGTAGGTAGCACCATCGTTGGAGGTGTTCGGGTCAATTCGATTTTAGGGACAGTGTGGTCACCGAAGCAACAGTAGGACACCTTAGAAGCTACCCTTATGTCCTTGATCCTTTTTTAATCTGAGGCAACCGTTTCGAGGCAACTGTTTCGAGGCAACTATTTCGAGGCAACTGTTTCGAGGCAACTGGATCATGGACATAAGGACCGCTAAGACGTCATATACTTGACGACCACGTTTCGAAGGCAACAAGTGAGGCGTACCCTAGAAGTGGTGTGTATATTTGTGTGTTGTATTCAGTTAATGTTTGTCTTGTTAATTAGTGAGCTACGAGTTGTTTTTATTTACATACATTCTTTCATGCAAGTTAACAGTTAAGGGGTGCGGAAAGTAAATTGCAGAAAAATAAATCCTACGCTATTATAAGGCGCGGGTCTATACATCGCCAAAAATTACAAAGACCCGTTTTTTAGTAAATGAGTACGGAAAGTAAATAAAAATAGTAAATTCCTAATTACTATTACATGTCCGGAGCAATTACATAATAATAAACTGTGCGCGAATTAAATCGGAATGTTCTAAGGGTGTTGACCCTTTTTAGAAAAGAAAATTGATTTTTTTGGTCTTTTTGGTAATTAAATGAAATTAAAAACTAATTAATGACTAATTGATTATTTTAATTAATAGAAAATATTTTTTTGTTTTTTTTATGTTTTTATGAAATAAAATAAAAATGAAAGAAACAAAATTAAAAGTTAATCCTAAATCTAAGTTATTTTAATTATTTAAGAAAAGGAATTACAATTGCCTAATTAAACTATTTTGGTTAATATTTATTTACAAAATAAAATAATAATAATGATAATAATGTTAATTCTATTTTTTGGTTTTTTTATGAAAATGTGCTAATTAAGTTAATTGTTAATAATAAAAATAATTAAAGGGTTAGCAATTAAAAATAAGAGAAAATGACAAAACAAAAAATAAAAAGAAGTAAAACCAAGGGGGGTGTGGGCCAAATAGGAGGTTTATTGAAGAAATCCAAGCCCGCTGAAATCTAAGCCACGTTTGACTTTCATGGTTGCCTGCAGCGTGCTTGACTCCAGACCATGGTGTGCTACACTTTTTGTCCTTTGGATCTGCGTTGATGACATATGGCAGCGCTGGGAAGTAGGACTTATGATGCACCTCATATTGGAATCTGCACAGGAAAACGTTGAAGAAAATAATATGGAAATTATAAGGGACCTGAGAAGAACTTACAGCGCGGTATGAGCCTCAGGACTTGGCAAAGGTTGCTTTAGCCACATGCTTGTTTTGATCTGAAGATGCTCGCAACTATGTTTTAGAACTCTCACTTTTTGAATAATTTTTGGTTTTTCTCTTGGCCGTTTCTGCACACACTCTCCTCTGAATGAGGTTGGGAAGGCTTGTATATATAGTGATGAATGAGAATCAGTCACATGATGAGCCTTTAACCATTGCAATTATGCTTGAGATTTTGCCATAACCTCCATTGAAACAACTTTCCATTTTTATGTCAAATTTGAATTCTTGCTTGGAATAGGCCCTTGCACGAATTTGGAATGTGTTTTAAGGTGTATCAAAGCTAATCATCACAAAATATATCCCTCCATTAATTTCTTTGATTTTTATTTGATTTTAAAAGATTTAAAATGAATTAAATCAAATAAAATTAAATAAAAATGGAAAAATTAATTTTAAATCTTGAAATAAATTGTGGGACACGTGGGAAGCATGGCCAAGCTGAAACAAGTGGAAAAAGTGGGCCCCTTTTGTCAAAAATGAAGTTTCAAGGATAATTGACTTTGGCCATTTCACAAAAATTTCCCAACTTCTCCAATGCATATCTTGGTCAATTTTGAAGCTATAAACATGTTCTTAGACATTTTCGAAAGGTCTTGAAGTCCTCTAACCAATGTCTTTGGTCCTATGTCATTTTGATTTACCAATCTCAAGTTATGGTCTTTGACTTAAAGTGCCTTTTTGTTGACTTTTGAAAATGACCTATAATGTTGAAATTGATAACTTTTGTGAGAGAATTTCTTGGATTTGGAATGTGAAGATGAGTTGTAGGAAATGTCTTCCCCTTCAAGATGAGCTTTGGATGGGATTTTTCTGATGAACCATGAAAAAGTTATGCTTTGGTCAAGTTACAGTTGACTTTTCAGCTGTCCAAAAATAGAAACTTTTGCATCTTTGATGAGTTTTGAGCCATTCTTGTGAAATCATGATCAAGAATTGATCAAATGATGATTGTGGCTTCAAAATAAGATGTTGACCAAATTTTTTGACTTTTGACTGCCAAATGACCATTTTACCCCTACATTTGACTGTTGAGCAATTAGGGTTTTTGACTATGCAACTTGACCTTGTGAGCCTTGAAACTTGACATGTAGGTGCTTGACAATGTATATGAGCATATGGGACTTGATTGGGCCCTTGAAAACCTCAACTTCCTTGTAAGAACCAAAACCCTAATTTGACTGGCTTAGGAGGATGGTTGACTGTGTAGCCCTTGAGTAGACTTTGAACCATTTGAGGTGATGCTTGGAAAAACTTTGAAGAATATGGGAGGGCAAATTTTGGGGTACAACACCGCTGGACTCCCAAAATGGAAATTCAAAAGATTTTGTCCAGGCAAAAATTAGGGAAAAGAGAGCCTAAAAGACCGAAAAAAAGGAGAGATTGTTCAAATAAGACTTTCATCAAAAGAAGAGGAACATTAATATCAATAACAAAAGTAGCAGAAGTTAAGTGACGATCATGTTAGAGAATTTGTCGTGATCACTCAACCATTATAAATCCTTTTGAAAAATGAATGCTTGTGATAAGTCAACTAAACTTAGGACAAGAGAATAATTTGAGCCTTGGAAACTTTTTTTTCAAAAGAACCTCGAACCAGGCCACATTACAACCTCTAAAAGTCCTAACTGAAACTAGGTTTTAACTCGAAAGCATACTGCAACAGGATAACATTTCCTAAACTCCCCAAATATGTGTTGCATAGCCGTGTTGGTATCTTATCACCCGCGTTTTGACTCGTTTTTCAAAAAGGGGAAGAAAAGTTTTAAATTTTTTTGCACTCTAGCTAGTGATTCATTCACAACAGAGATGCGACATTTTTTTGTATAACAACTGTTTGACATCAAAAAGAGTTTACAGATTGAACACCTGTAAAGAGCTTAATGATTGGCAAGAGGGGAATGTTTGGCTTTCTTCTATTTTGACAGAGCCCATGTATGATTAGGACTCTACTTATCCCCTGTGAAGTTTCTTACCCCCAGTGAAGTTTCGCTTCCGCAGCAAAGGTTTGTTGCTCCAGGGATTTTCTTTCAAAAAGCTTCATTCTAAGACTTCAAGTTTGGATATGTCGCCCATCCCCAGTGGAGTCGTTAAGTGGGAACTCATATCCTGAAGAAGTTTTAATTCCCCAACAGAATTGCCAACAGAGATCCCTCGCCATGACCTCTCGTTTCCCAACCGATTTGCTGACCGGGGCATCTTTATGTTAAGATCTTTCCTTATCCCTAGTAAGGTCGATACCGTGTGACTATCTGCAGGATTCATCCATTGGTTGCATTTCGAGAAAAATATCTCTTCAACAAAATCTTCAACGAAATTCTGTCTCCCCGGTGAAGTCATGTTTCCTCAGTAGAGCTTTGTTCCCCCAGTAAAGGTTTTCACCCCTTTATGTCGGATCTGTTGTTTTGGTGTCATGCTCAACACGGTCGTGCGCTGTCTTTTTTCCAGAGATTACAGTCTTTCCCTGATCTTCTCCCTCAATGCCTGACCTTCAGATAAGCGTCCTTCTCTAGAAGCTACAGTGTCAATCTGATTTTCTCTAGGAGTTTGTAATTTATCCTTGCAGCTCTTCTCAATGTTTGCGGCCCGTTTCTACTAGTTGCTTGGTTATTATTCCCCGCGAAGCTTCATCTCTTCGAGGTTCCCTCTCTAGTGGTTCCCCATATCTTCTCCTCTCCTTTGGATTTTGTAATTTATTTTTGCAAGTCTAGTCAGATTCTGACTTCTTGTTTTTTGGCTTCCCAATTGGCCATTCCCCAGTGAAACTTTTAAACATGCATCATTACACTTGCATCTACCAAAACGCGTAGCATTTCCATTATATGGAGCATTGCGCTATATAGAAAGAATTCAAACATGCATCGAAACATAAGCCATTATTGTTTCTGTTATCCCCAGTGATTTGCTATTACTTCGGGTTTAATCCCCAGCGAGGCCTTCGTCCTTATTATCCACCCCATACCAATATCCTTTTGACGTCAACCATTTGAATGTTTGAGTGTTTACTCTTGATTGTAGTTCAGTTTCTCCCTGGTGCGGTCTTCTCGGGTTTAATCTTAACTACCCTCTCCGGTTCATTCCAATGTCTATTGATGCACCTTTCGAATACCAGTTTCGTACTGATATTCGGTTTCAGCAGGTTTTTAGGTGTACGCCCTAATCTCCTTGCTTTGGGTTGAGCTCGAGTTTTATCTCCTCGTCTTGCGCATGAAATCCAGTTTCGTCCAGGTACTCATCTAGTTTAGTTTCGCCTAACTAGTTATTGAGTCGAGTTTCGTCTCGTTTTTTCTTTCATACCTTGGACCCCTTGACGGTGTTCGTTTACCGAGTGCAGTGTTCGTACTACGTCCCTGGTTTGAAATCAGTCTCTTTGTTCCCTGGATTCGTTTATCAGTTTTCGTCACTGTTTATCCATTGATCTGAGACCAGCAGGTGCTCTAAGAATCATGCGCTCTCATCACTTTGCTATGGGTCGAGTTTCGCCTCGTTACCCGTGCGTGAAATCCAGTTTCGTCCTGGTGCTCATCTAGTTTAGATTCGCCTAACTGGTTATCGAGTCGAGTTTCGTCTCGCTTTTGTTCCTCTTTTCTAATATTCTTTCAGTTCCTTCATACTATCTATCTTAGTTGAGATTAGCAAGTTCTCCTAGAATCACGCACTCTAGCCACTTTTGCTTTGGGTCGAGCTCAGAGTTTCGTCTCCTCACCCGCGTACATTTTCTTTTTCAGAGCTTACTTTTGCCTATACTTTGTGGTTTGAGTTTTATCTCCCCCTTTTTGAAGCCCAGTTTTGCCCTGACACATTTGTCCAAAAGTTTAGTTGCGTCTACTCCTCCTTGTTTCTGTTTAGTTTCAATCTGCGTTACAACTCCATTCTGACGCATGTCTTGGGAGTTTTATGTTTCCGTTTCTTTCAAGAGTGTAAATTTTCGGGTTCTTTCGTATTCAAACATATTCAATCTTATACGCTCGAAGTAGTCACTTTTCTCACTTACCATGTTGAAGATATTTGAATAGGGGCAGTTGTTGCACCCCAAAATTTACCCTCTTGATTTAGGCTTATGTTTCATCATGAACATCATAGTGCATTGCATTCATACATTGTGATAGGATCAAAGTACTTTGGTTATCAAGTTTTCCTCAAGCTTTGAAGGTTTATTACATGGACAAGTTGCTCAAGTAGAATCTTATTATCTAAACCTCTAGATCTTTTAAGCTCAAAGGTTATGGCATATCTCAAGATATTTTATCCATCTCTTTGGATTCACCAGTCAAATTAGGGTTTTGTTTGAGCAAGGTTATTGACCAATGTACAAGTCTTGATTTAGGGAGCTATAACATCTCTTTGGTATCTAAGAGGTCTTTGCACAAGGAATTGGTCAGGATACCCAAAGGATTTGAAGTTTTGAAGATGATTCATCAGTCTCTTGAGGTGTTGATCAAAACTAGGGTTTGGGTTTTCATCTGGTTTCTTTGATAATTTTGAAGTGAAACTTTGTACATGGCCTCTATATGTTTGAAATATCATATGCTTGAAGTTTGATCATCAATTTTGAAGGGAAGTGGATCAATTGATTCAGAGGGGCAAAATGGTCATTTTGGTCAAAATCAGTCAAAGTCAAGGTTGACCAAGTGAATTGTTGGCCAACCATCAATGCAAGGATGCACTTTTCATATTTCAAGTCCATTTTGGTCATTAGATCAAAGAGATTGAGGTTTGGATTGAAACTTGTTCATGAAGAAACCCTAAAAGTTACTAATTTTGGAAAATAAGGACTTAATTTTAAAAAATCATATTTTATTCACCCTTGATCAAGAAGATGCAAATGAAATATTCTTGGAAAGCTAAGAGAATGATCTTTCGCCTCCTTTTGGTCTCATGTCCAAATTGGCAAGGAATCAAGAGTTATGGTCTTTTGAAGTCACAAAATTATAGGTCATTTTTTAAAATTAGTGAATTTCAAGCCAAATTTTGAGGACCTTAATGGATTAATTTGAGAAAACTCTAAACTAAGGGTTTGCATATATTTTCAATACCTTTCCAAATTGTGCTCATTTGTATCAAAACTCAAAATTATGAGCAAGTTGTGGACTTTGGAATTTTGAGGCTTTTCATTGAATTCATGCATGCCATACAAATTGCAAATTGTTGATAACTTGATTTGTGGCCTTTTGTTTCACTTCAAACTTGGCCCATGACCAACATGCAATGTACCAAGGCCCATCATGCAAAAGCTTGAGCTGTACATGGGCAAATACAAATGGAATTCGTGATTTTGCAAAAAATGGCATGAAGTTGCCTAATCACCAACACTAGCTTAATACAAGGATTTAAGTCTTAATTTTGTTGCTAATCTCTTCCTGAGGTAAAATGGACTAAAATGCACGTAAAAAGCAAGCCCACGCACGAGGGATTGGGAGGCTGCATGTGCATACTTGATTTTGGCCAAAAGAAGATTTCATTCTTTCCAAGAGCTTTCAGCGTGAAAAACCTATCCTACCCTCCTCCTGATGCTCTATATATTGAGAAGCAAGCCTCAGTGAGTGTGGTTCGTGCTTCATTTCATCAATCAAAGTCAGAAACTCCATAGCTTGTTGCTCTGCATTTTTCATCGATTCTTCCATCTCCCTTGCGCGTTTTGGTCAATTCTTCTTGCATTCTCTTCTCCAAGTGATAAGGATTGTAGATCGAGGCTTGGTTTGCAACTGGAGTGAAGGAGACAGTTGATCCATTTTTTCCTAAAGCTTTGAATTCTCAACTTTGAATTCTGATTTCTAGTCGTGCTTTGTGAGATTTAAGTTCATAATCATGTTGTTTGAGGTCCCTTAAGTGTTTTTGAAGCTTCAGAGCTTTTAATTTGATGAGATATGCATGAATGATGCATCTGAATTTTTCTGTTCAAGTGAGTTTTTGACATTTTTGCACGACCTGTTCTTGATCCATGATTCATTATTTCTTTTAATTCAAATTGCAACGTGAAGTATGAAATGCTAGCTTGAATTTGCACGAAATTTCATGGAAAATAGTGTAGAATTGAGCATGTTATGTTGACTGGAAAATGAGAGGATGAACTGGATCATGCGCGCGTTTTTGCCCTAGCCAGAGGTTGAAGATGATTACGTGGCCTCCTCTGGTTGGCTGACTTATTTATTTAATTCATTTGAATTTTGTTTTATAAATTGATTTCTATAATTTTATTTCTTACTAAAAAATGATTGAAAAATTCTGAAAAATTATCACAAATTTAAAATAACATTTCTGACCTTGTGTATTTTTTTGGCAATTTTTGAAAATGTTTTGATTGGTCAAAAAATTCATAGGTTTAATTAATTGATTGATCAAAGTTTATTTTTATTTTAATAGTTCTATTGATTTAAAAAATCCACAAAATTGTTTTAGACTCACAAAATAATGTAAAAATTGATTCTGATTTTGGTTCATCATTTTTCTTATTTTTTATTTAAAATTTAATTTCAAAGGTTATTTGTAATATTTGTTTGTTTGATTTTTAATTTAATATTTCCCTTAATCAAAAAATTCTCAAAAATTATGTAAGCTTGTTTTTAATCATAGGATCTAAACATATTTTTATCTTGACCTTTTTGTGATTTTTGGTTAGGGTTTAATTTTGTTTCCCTTAAAAAATATTTTAATTATTAATTGTTTTGTTTATTTTTTATTTATTTAATATTTTACTTTAATTCAAAAATCCCACAAAAAATCAGGGATGTGTGTTTTTAATTCTAATATTTGAATATAATTTTTGTTGGGCATTTTTCTGAATTTTTGATTTAAATATTATTTTGACATGTGAATATTTGTTAATTGAATCATTGTTTGAATTTAATTTCATTTCTTGACTTTTCCTAATTCAAAAAATATGAAAAAAATATATATATTCTGAAATTTAAGGTTTCTTGGTGATTGGTTTGACCTTGGTTTAATTTGTTTGAGTTTTGATCCTATATAATTAATATTTAGGATTAAAAGTCAAAATCTAGGGTTTTGTTGCTTATGGTGCAAGTTTCATGTTCAAAACCCTTGTGCCTTGGACTTTTATTGGAATTCAGGTCTTGATTATGATTCATGAATGTGTTGGGGATTTGAAAACTATTTTTCTTGAATTATTTGACTTGGTTTGACATTTTTCCACAAATAATTTTGAAAACTTGTCTAGTTTGGTAGTTTTGCCAACTAGTCTTGAACTTTAGACTTCACTTGGTCTTCTCCTCAATCATTCATGAATTTAGGGCTTGCATTCTGACTTATATACCTTTCAAGGATGCTAATATGTTTTTGGTTTGAATTATGGACAATTATTTCCTTTTTTGATGTAATTTTGAAGTGAAGGTACCCAATTGAGTTTGCATATCTTGTTGCAATTTGTTTGATGGCCAATGAACTTGAGTAAGGCCTACAATTGGGAACCTAATGATCATATAGATTCTTATTTATACATATTAGCATCAAACCATTTTGACTCAATGTCCCATGCTTGAATGTTTTGAACCTTCTAATGCATTGTGTAGGTTTCATCTCCTATTGTGTTCATGAAGTTGTGATTGAATTAATTGTGCATGATTAACATATGTTTGCTACTGACCTTCATGGTCTTTGTTCATATTATTCTCAAGCTCTTATGATCCTTGATTGATATTCAATTGTCAATTCAACATGGTGATAGAAAAGAGCAATATACCTCTGATTCTTTTGACCAAATATGTGCATATGCTTGTTTCCTCTTGCCTATCATGTCTAATGTTTGATAATTGCCACCATGTTGCTCTCACTTTTTCACCTTATGGAATACTAACTTGGTTGTTGAATATGCGAGGTACTCTGAGAAAGTTTCCACTTTTGGCTTGAGGCTTTCGTGTTTCACTTTATTTGTGGAACATAATGTATTATACTGGCATTATTTTTGTGCTTGGCATGTTTGATGGTTTATGCAGGATATACATACATATGATTGTGAATACCATACATTGCCCATGGGATTTGTTCATATCTGATAAATTACTTATATCCTGATGGTGTAATTTCTGACTCGATTTGTCTACTGATGCCAGCTAGCTTGAAGTTTCTCTCGGTTTCTTTTATTCTTGCTTAATTGCTACATATAGTTATCTGTTTGGTATTATACTACTTCCTTTCTCCCATTTTTATTTTGCATAATTATCTTACTGCATGATGGAACCTCTGTTGCTGATATATGTCAGGAGGCCCTCTGGTTTTTTTCTAATTGCATGTGTTGTGTTTGTTTTTGATCGATGAGTCACTCAATTTAGAAATTGAGATCACGACTTCGCTCTCATTGCATGTTCCCTGTAGGATGTTTATTTCTTTTCTTCTTTAATTGTTGATCGATGAGTCACTCAATTTAGAAATTGAGATCACGACTTCGCTCTCATTGCATGTTCCCTATAGGATGTTCATTGCTTTTCTTCTTTGATTGTTGATCGATGAGTCACTCAATTTATAAATTGAGATCACGACTTCGATCTCATTGCATGTTCCCTATAGGATAGTTTTGTTGAGTTCCCTTTAACATGTAGATTAGGGTAGGATTTTCCCTTATCCTCAACCTTAGGATCAACCATTGTATGATAACACTAGGGATAGTGCTAGGCTAGTTTCCCTTAGTTGCTTTTTTTCCTTTCTTTGCATTTTGCATCTTAAAACAAAAATTTGTTTCTTGGCAAATCATAAGACATTTCTAATGAATTCAAACCCTTCTTCAAAGTAAAAGATACAAACCAACCTTTCCTTGTCTATGTTATCTCCATCGCACATGTTTGTTATCCTACTTTAATTCTCAATATCATTGTTAGGTGTGATGTTTTGTCATCCGATTTATTGATGTTTCACCATATTTGCCATGATACCCTGTTATCTCTTAGCCGATGTTTCACCATCACACATGTTTGTTATCCTACTTTGATTCTCAATATCATTGTTAGGTGTGATGTTTTGTCATCTGATTTATTGATGTTTCGCCATCTTTGCCATGATACACTGTTATCTCTTAGCCTATGTTTCGCCATCACACATTTGTTTGAAGCTGATGTTTCGCCATCGCACATGTTTGATTATCCTACTTTGATTCTCAATATCATTGTCAGGTGTGATTATTTTGTCATCTGTTTTATTGATGTTTCGTCATCTTTGCCATGATATCTTTGTTACCTCTTAGCCGATGTTTCACAACCGCACATTTGTTTGAAGTCGATGTTTCGCCATCGCACATGTTTGATTATCCAACTTTGACCCTCAATGTCATTGTTAGGTGTGTTATTTTATCATTCGATGTTTCGCCATCTTTGACATGTTACTTTGTTATTATTTAGTCGATGTTTGATCACCTCATTTGTTTGTTGTTTCATTCGATGTTTTGCCATCTTGATTGTTTTTGTTTGCCTTAACTAAAAAACACAAATCAACCAAAACACATAAGCCGAACTACGGCTGCTCTGATTCCTTAAAAGGGATACGTAGGCATTGGGGTAGGGCCCAATCGAGCACAACTTTTATTTTCCCTACATTATTTTCTTTTTCTTTTTGCATGCATTCCCTTTTCAGTAATAAGCCATAGACATAGGATTTGACCACACCCATTAGATTAGACAACAAGAGTGGATACCGTAGAGTACTACGGGCGTGTGGGGTACTAACACCTTCCCCTCGCGTAACAGACTCCCTTACCTGATCTCTCGGTCGAAAGACCGTGATTTCTCCCTTTTCAGGTTTTCTCGATGTTTACCTTTCCCTTTTGGCGGGGTAAAAGACGTTCGGTGGCGACTTCATTGATGTTTCATCAACATCCAGATGACAGGTTCCAGCCGCATAGTTTCAGACAGGTTGAACCAACTTAACTTCAAGAGGGTATTACCTTTGACCTCATGCAATCCTTAAACCTAAGGGCTTTGTGTGATTTGACTGTGTGTGCAATACTTGTGTTTGCTATACCTGTGGTCTATCATGACATCATGCATCATAACATGGAATTCATGCTTCATTACACTAACCATTTCAAAGACCAAGGGAATTTATCTTTGTTCTATTTTGCAGATGATGGCTTTCGTGCGCAGAAATATCATCTGAGTCAACTTTGTGCAGATACCTGCTCAACTTAAAGAGCTAGCATCTAGAGTTTCTGAAACTTCTACTTTCATTAAGAGACACGATCAGCTTCTCATCCTAGTTACTTCAAACCTTGATGAACAAATGATGAGTGTACTATTTCAGTTCTTCGATCCCAAGCATCACTGCTTCACCTTTCCAGATTACTAGTTGGTACCCACCTTGGAAGAATTCTCTCAGCTATTGGGCATATCCATTCTTGAACAGGTACCCTTCACAGGTATGGAAGAAGTTCCTAAGCCAGAAGTCATTGCCTTAGCTTTACATCTGAAACGGCCCGACGTGGTAACCAATTGGGAAACTCGAAGCGGAGTCGAGGGTTTTCTAGCCAAAATTCTGATAGACCAGGCTCAGCTATTTTGGGTTGATTTAGATTTTCAGGCTTTTGAGGATGTCTTGGATCTTCTTATTTATGGTTTAGTACTCTTCCCTAATCCAGACTCCTTCGTAGATGTGAATGCTATCAAGATTTTCCTTTCTCGCAACCCTGTGCGTACCTTGATAGGAGATATTTTGCACGCCCTCCATACTCGTACCATGAAGAGAAGAGTGACTCTTATGTGCTGCATGTCGTTGTTGTCGAGGTGGTTTATTTCTCACCTCCCTGAGTCTGTGCTAAAGAACAAAGAAGGTTTGGGTTGGTCACACAGAATAATGTCACTTGCTCATACGGATATTCTTTGATGTTCCCGGGCTATGGAAGACACTGCTGTTATTGACGGTTGTGGGGGATACCCTAATGTCCCATTACTTGGTATCAGAGGGGGTATAACTTACAATCCTTATCTAGCTTTGCGACAATTTGGTCGTGCTTGAAGGGATGGTCCCCATGAGTTACTTCTCGAGGACATTGTATTCGACTATAAGGATGACGTTAAGGAGCATCGCCGGAGGTTCATACAAGCGTGGGGCATGGTAAATAGATATGACCCCAAAGAGTTGGGACCAAAGACTTCCCTTCCTATGCAGCCTTACCTCCAATGGGTCCGAGCTCGTGCCCAGAAGCTTGTGATGCCTTATGTGGCCGTATTACCAGTGATTATGGAGCCCACTAATGAAGAAGCCATTCCTTACATGGTTCTCTATCCTTACATGCCCACTGATCCTGGGGAGTTACAGAGGTCTTGGATTCAACTGAGGAATGAGCGGGATACTTACCGAGAGCAGTTCCATGAGCAAGAAAGGAAGGTTTTGAAGCTCACCAGGCAGCTTGAGGAAGAAAGAGTGATCAATGACTATATCAGCACAAAGAGAAAGCGCCCATGGGACTTTTGGTGTTCTATTTCTAGTTTTAGATTTATTTTATTTACTTATTTTGTAAAGCCTGAAAGGCATTGTGAACCTTCAAAGTTTAAGCTAATAAAGTTTTGTTTATTTTGCTTTGCAAATTTAAATCTCCCAAAGTCTTTGAAATCATTACATGCGCATCCCATTATCATACACATCATTACAGGTACCACTACAGGTTTCTCATCTTCTTCGTTGTTTACTTCAGCAGAAATGTCTTCCGATCAAGTCATCAAAGATCTTCAGGCACAGAACGCCCAATTTCAATAGATGTTCATAAGTCTGGCTAAGGGGCAGGAGGATTTGAAGACCCTTATTTTAAAAGAGAAGAAGAAAAAGACTGGTATACTAAACATGGGTAGAAGGTTCGGAGAAAGGTTAAAGCATCAAATTGATCTGACCTCTTCATCCAAGGACGAGGAGAACCAAGAAAGGGAAAATGACCTAGTCTTGCAGTTTCTGACAATGATATTGATTACGATGATGAGCAATATCCTCCTGCCGAGGATATATACAAGCAGTTAGAAGACCGTTTGAGTGCTATGGAGGTTTAGAAGATACCTGGTTTGGATTTCGGGGAATTGGGACTGGTATCGGGAGTGGTCATCCCTCATAAGTTCAAAGCTCCGGTTTTTGCCAAGTATGATGGGGCGTCCTGCCCAAAACTCCATCTCCGCTCGTATGTCAGGAAAATCCAACCCCACACTGCTGATAGAAATTTGTGGATGCATTTCTTTCAATATAGTTTGTCAGGGACTCAGCTTGAATGGTTCTACCAGTTGGAGGGAGCCAGTGTCCGAAGATGGGAAGATCTTGCTGCTGCTTTCTACAAGCAGTATCAGTATAATGCCGATCTTGCTCCCACTCGTACTCAACTCCAGAGTATGTCCATGGGTGCAGGTTAAGGGTTTAAAGATTATGCTCAGAAGTGGAGAGACTTGGCTGGGAGAGTTCAACCCCCATTGTCTGATAGGGAGTTGGTTGACATGTTTCTGGGGATGCTGTTTGGTCCGTTCTTCAATCACTTAATAGGCAGCTCGTCATCTGGTTTCATCGAGTTGATTTTAACTCGAGAGAGAGTAGAACCTGGAATTCGGAGTGGTAAAATACAGAAGGATGCCTCCTCGAGTTCAACAAAGAAGCCTTTTACTTGTAAGAAGGAAGCCAGTGCAGTCTATAGCCCGAGAGGCCAAAGCAGATCTGAACACCGTCAAACGATAAATGCTGTAGTGATAGCAAGACCCGCAGTTTCTCCACAATGCAACAATCAACAAAGGATGGAAAGACCACAATGGAAGTTTACCCGCATCAACATGACTTTGGATGAAGTTCTGTCTCATTTGTTAAAATCCAACTTGGCGACCTTGAGAGAGGCTCCCAAGAATCCAAACACTACTTCTCCCAGATACAATCCCAACGCGCGGTGCGCCTACCATTATGAGAGTCCAGGCCACGATACAAATGATTGTTGGGCCCTGAGAAACAAAGTACAAGACTTGCTCGAAGCCAAGGAGATAGAGTTTGATGCTTCAGAAAAGCCGAATGTTATAATTGCTCCCATGCCCAAACATGGTCGTGGAGTTAATGTTGTTGACACTGATTTGTTTGTGACCTCTGTTGAAGAAATTTCCACTCCTCTTATGACTGTTAAGAAGAATTTGATGTTGTCCAGTTTATTTGCGGGTTGTGGTGAAGGTTGCCACATGTGTTCGATTCTACCTTCCGGTTGCCATTTGTTGGAGTCAGGTGTTCAGCGCCTGATGGATAATAAAGAGATTTTGTTCGAGAAGACTATGATTCCCGTTGTTCCAAATGAAGACGTTGCTATTATAACCATTTTTGCCTATCCTTCCAAGGTTTCCTCGATAAGACATGTTAGGGTTACACCTGTTCAAAGAATTGCTCTGTTAATAATCATTGTTCCTGGTCCCATCCCGTACACCTCAAATAAGGCTGTCCCATGGCATTATGGTGCTGATGTGTATTACCATGGTGTTAAGCAAGAGTTGAAGAATGAAGAAGCTGATACTGATGTCAGTAATATTGTCGGGACTAGTAAAGTTACCCGAAGACTATCATCAAGCCTACTGTTATTCCAACTGCTGTTCCAACCAGCACTCCTGACATTTCTCATGTTCCCACTCCAGTTGTTACACCTGCTGCTGGTCCTATTCTTACTCCAGTTATCACCCCTGCTACTGAGCCATCTGGGACTCGGGGCAAGGAAATTATAAGTGAGCCTGCCCAGATGGAGGCACCTAAGAAAATCGTTGTGGAAGCCTCTAAATAAGAAATAGAGGAAATACTGAAAATCATTAAGAAGAGTGACTACAATATGGTCGAGCAGCTGGGGCAGACCCCATCAAAGATATCCATGTTGTCTCTGCTGTTGTGTTCTGAAGCCCATGCAAAGGCTTTGATTGCATTTCTCAAGACTGCATATGTGCCACAGGAAACTTCAGCAGATCAATTCAAAGATTGTGTGGCCATCCTGACTGCTAACAATGGGCTAGGTTTTTCATATGCGGATCTAACACCGAAAGGAAGGAATCATAATGATGCTCTGCAAGTCTCAATCGAGTGCAGGGGCACCACTATGGCACATGTGCTGGTAGATATCGGGTCTTCGCTGAATGTTCTGCCAAAGAAAGTGTTGGACCGTTTGGATTGTGAAGGTTTGACTTTAAAGCCGAGTAACATTGTGGTAAGGGCTTTTGACAGATCAAAGAGAATGGTGCACGGGGAGGTGAACATCCCTGTCAAAGTGTGTTCTCAGACTTTTTGGTCCACCTTTTACGTAATGGACATCAGGCCATCGTATTCTTGCTTGCTAGGTCGTCCTTGATCCATAGGGCTGGGACAGTTACTTCCACGCTCCATCAAATGCTGAAGTACCCAGTGAAGGGGAAGATTGTCACAGTGCGAGGTGAAGAAGAATATATGGTAAGTCACCTCAATTCCTTTCGCTACGTAGAGATGGACGGGGAATTCATAGAAACTCCTTGCCAGAACTTCGAAGAGGTCCCTCAGGTCTTGGCATCAACTAAAGTTACTACCAACAAACCTCCGTTGAAGATGGCTTCTCTCAAGAACGCCAGGGCTGTGGTCGAAGAAGGTGGGTGTACCAATTGGGGTCAGCTCCCTGATTTCACTTACAAAACTGACAAATTTGGTTTGGGCTTTACTACAGGGGCTCAAAGGGCTGTTAGGCGCACACGGATTGGAAGACCTCCTCTACACATCAGCAATCGGGGAGTTAATGCAATTGAGAACAGTGAAGAAGATTCAGACATCGACAGCTGGATCTACCCAACAACCAACGGTGGACTGAATAACTAGACGGCGAAGGACTTCATACATGTTTCTTTTATTCCGCAGTAATTGACTTTTGTTTTAAGATTTGTAATAAACAGTTTGAAACTTTACGGCCCGATGCCTTGCCCAAGGCACCTTGGCTTTGTTTGTGAGGGCTATTATTTGTCATTTCATATATCATTAATAAAGCATTGGACGTTTCTTGCATACAAATTTTGTGCTTCTTGTTTTTCTTTTTCATCTCTCACTTTATCAAAACTGATATTCTCTTACACACACTCACGTATCATACTGCAAATCCATATCCACTCTGGACCCCATTAATAATAACTCTGCTACTGCCAGTTATGACTTTAAAAATCCGATCAACCAAGTCGAGGACGAAGGTGAGGATGATTGTGAGGTGCCTGGAGAACTTGCTAGACTGTTACGGCATGAAGAAAGGGCCATACAGCCTCATGAAGAGCCAGTTGAATAAGTGAATTTGGGTACAGAGGAAGACAGGAAAGAGGTTAAGATAGGTGCGAATCTTGAGCCTAGTGTCAAGCAACGGTTAATACAGATGCTACACGACTATGTTGAGATCTTCGCCTGGTCCTATGAAGACATGCCTGGTTTGGACACCGATGTTGTGGTACATCTCCTGCCAACTAAATAAGACTTCCCTCCGGTAAAGAAGAAGGTCCGCCGTATGCGCCCTGAAATGTCAGAGAAAATCAAGGCAGAGGTCATGAAATAGTTCGACACAAGATTCTTAGCTGTCAATTCTTATCCATAGTGGGTTGCTAACGTCGTTCCGGTACCTAAGAAGGACGGTAAGGTACGGATGTGTGTGGACTATAGAGATCTGAACAGGGCAAGCCCCAAGCATGACTTCCCACTTCCTCACATTGATGTTCTAGTCGACAACACTGTGCAACACAAGATCTTCTCCTTCATGGATGGTTTTTCTGGCTACAACCAGATCAAGATAGATCTTGAGGACATGGAGAAGACAACCTTCATCACACAGTGGGGCACCTTCTTCTACAAAGTGATGCCTTTTAGGTTGAAGAATGCTGGGGCAACTTATCAGCACGCCATGGTCGCTTTGTTCCATGATATGATTCACCACGAGGTCGAGGTTTATGTGGATGACATGATAGCCAGATCCCAGACTGAGGAAGAGCACCTTGATCATCTCCAGAAACTGTTTGACAGGTTGAAGACGTACAAGCTGAGGTTGAATCCGAACAAGTGTACCTTCGGGGTAAGGTCTGGTAAGCTTTTGGGTTTTGTTGTCAGTGACAAAGGTATTCAGGTAGACCCCGCAAAGGTAAAAGCCATACAAGAGATGTTGGCTCCCTGCACAGAGAAGGAAGTTATAGGTTTCTTGGGACGTCTGAACTACATCACCCGGTTCATTTCACATCTGATTGCTACTTTTGAGCCAATCTTCAAGCTGCTAAAGAAAGATCAGGTGGTAAAGTGGAATGATGAATGCCAGACCGCTTTCGAGAGAATCAAGGAATACCTTCAAGAACCACCAATTTTGATGCCTCTAGTTGAAGGAAGACCTTTGATATTATACTTGAGAGTGCTAGACAATTCAATGGGGTGCGTGTTGGGGCAGCATGACGAGTCTGGTCGAAAAGAGAACGCCATTTATTACCTTAGCAAAAAGTTTACCGACTGTGAGACCCGATACTCATTGCTCGAGAAAACTTGCTGCACTTTGGCATGGGCTGCTCACCGACTGAGACAGTATATGCTGACCCACACTACCATATTGATATCAAAGATGGATCCGATCAAGTATATTTTCGAGAAGCCCGCCTTATCCGGAAGAATAGCAAGATGACAGATGATCTTAACCGAGTACGACATCCAATACACAACCCAAAAAGCAATCAAGGGGAGTGTATTGGCGGATCATTTGGCGCATCAGGCCATGGATGATTACCAGTCCATGAATTTCGAGTTTCCAGATGAGAATATCATGTTTGTAACCGACTGCGAAGAACCTGGACCGGATGAAGGACCCGAGGAGGGATCCCTATGGTCTATGTATTTTGATGGAGCCTTGAACGCATTGGGTAATGGCATCGGCACTGTAATTATATCTCCTGAGGGCTGTCATACTCCGTTCACCGCCCGATTATGTTTTAACTGCACCAACAATACGGCGGAGTATGAAGCATGTATCATGGGTCTTCGAGCTGCTATAGACCTGAGGATTAAGTTCTTGAGTGTATTTGGAGATTCCTCTTTGGTGATAAGTCATATCAAAGGCGAGTGGGATACGAAACACCCGAATCTTATTCCTTACAAAGATTATGTACTGACATTGCTCCCACACTTTGAGGAGGTAACCTTTGAACATTTCCCAAGAGAGGAGAATTGGTTGGCAGACACGCTAGCTACCATGTCTTCTATGTTCAAAGTTAAGTGGGACAATGAAGCTCCCCAGATTACCATTAAGAGGTTGGATGAACCCGCACATTGTTGTGACATTAAGATTGAAGAGGTAGTAGACAAACCCTGGTTTCACGAGGTAAAAAGGTATCTCGAGGTTCAGGAGTATTCCGAAGGGGCATTTGTCAATGATAAGAAGTTTCTGAGAAGGTTCGCTGCGAAGTTCTTCATCAGCAATGGAATCCTCTATAAGCGTAACCATGATTCAACCTTACTGCGATGTATGGACAAGAGCGAGGCAGAAATGATCATGGCAGAGTTACATGAAGGTACCTTCGGAACTCATTCCAGTGGACATACCATGGCAAAGAAAATCCTACGGGCAGGATATTACTGGTCCACTATGGAAGCCGATTGTTACCAGCACTCTCGAACCTGTCGTAAGTGCCAAGTCTATGCTGATAAGGTGCATGTACCTCTGGTTCCCCTGAATGTTTTGACAGCTCCTTGGCCCTTTGCAATATGGGGCATCGACATGATTGGCGAGATCAAACCTACCGCGTCTAACGGGCATCGCTTCATTCTGGTAACCATTGATTATTTTATGAAGTGGGTTGAGGCAGCTTCTTTTGCTACAGTAACCAAGAACGTCATGGCGCGGTTTATCTGACACAACCTGATATGTTGATGTGGTGTCCCGGAGAGAATTATTACTGACAATGGTACAAATCTCAACAACACGATGATTACCGAGCTCTTCAAATAGTTCAAGATACAGCATCATAACTCTTCTCCCTATCGGTCGAAGATGAATGGCGCTGTTGAAGCAGCTAACAAGAACATCAAGAAGATTGTACATAAGATGACAGTGACATACAAAAACTGGCACGAGATGTTACCATTCGCTCTTCATGGGTACCGTACCTCAGCACCGATGTCGACAGGGGCAACACCCTACTCTCTGGTATATGGCATGGAGGAAGTCCTACCCATCGAAGTCCAGATACCCTCTCTTAGGATTATGAAGGATGCGGGTTTGAACGAAGACGAATGGATCCAAACCTGACTTGATCAGCTGAATCTAATCGATGAAAAGAGACTTACTGCTATCCGTCATGGTCAGACATATCAAAAGCGAATGATCAAGGCTTTTAACAAGAAAGTCAGATGTAAAGAATATCAAGTCGGGGATCTAGTGATCAAGCTCATCATACTACCGCAAGGTGATCCCAGGGGCAAATGGACCCCCGCATACGAAGGGCCATTTGTGGTTAAGAACATTTTCTCGGGAGGAGCTATGATTCTAACCACCATGGATGGTGACGACCTTCCTCACCCCGTCAATGCAGACATAGTGAAAAAATATTATGCATAATCAAAGACCCGCTAGGTTGACTGGCCTAGGAAAAAATAAGGGCTTCTCGGCGAACCAAAAGGGTTCGGGAAAAAGTAAGGGATGAAAATGAAAAAATTGTACACCCGGCAAGTCGAAAACCTGAAAAGGCGACTTGGGCAAAAAAGGGTATCCCGATGGACTGAAAACCCGAAAGGGCGGTCCAAGCAAAATTAGGGATTAAAGCGTAACACTATGTCTCATTCGATCATCTTGCAACCAGACTTTGGTATCAACTATCAAGCTCGGATAACGCTGATCAATCTGACCCACCTTCGGCCAAGCAGCGAAGTGATGAGACGCTTGAAGATATAAAGACAATAGCAGAGTTGGAACTCAATGGGATTGTTTCACATAACTATTTTTATTACTTTTACACAAATTTTAATTTCTTTCGGTGGTGTTCTCTTACTAGGACGTCAGCCTCTTTGTACAAATGCCTATTGTTGTACCCCAAAATTTGCCCTCCTATATTCTTCAAGATTTGCAAAGAGCATGCTTCAAAATCTCCCAAGGGTTGCACAATTCAATGGCCTCCTAACAGTCAAAAAACTAGGGTTTTGATTCTAGCGAAGAAGTTGAAGTTCCCAAGGGTCCAAACAAGTCCCACATGCCTATAAACATTGTCAAGCATCCTCATGCCAAGTTTCAAGACTTACAGCACAAAATTGCACAGTCAAAAACCCTAATTGCTCAACAGTCAACTGTAGGGGCAAAATGGTCATTTAACAGTCAAAAGTTCAAATTTTTGGTCAACATCTTATTTTGAAGCCACAAACATCATTTTATCAATGCTTGATCATGATTCTCAAGGCATGGCTCAAAAAGTCTCAAGATGCAAAAGTTTCCATATTTGGACAGTTGAAAAAGTCAACTGTAACTTGACCAAGGCATAACTTCCACATGGTTTATCAGAAAAATTCCATCCAAAGCTCATTTTGAAGAGACAGACATTTCCTACAACTCCTCTTCACACTTCAAGTCCAAGAAATGCTCTCACAAAAAGTTATCAATCTCAACATTATAGGTCATTTTCAAAAGTAAACAAAAAGGCACTTTAAGTCAAAGACCATAACTTGAGATTGGTAAATCAAAATGACATGGGACCAAAGGTATTGGTTAGAGGACTTCAAGACCTTTCCAAAATGTCCAAGAACATGATCAAAGCTTAAACATTGAGCAAGATATGCCTTGTGGAAGTTGGGAAATTTTTGGGAATTTTGAAAAGTCAACTTTGCTTCAAATGCCTCAAAATTGCTAATGGGCCACATTTTCTTCCAAGAATCATCATCCAAGAGCTATGCACGACCATTTGACCCAAAGGGGATTTATTTCATCATTTTTTATTATTTATTTGAATTTTTATCACCATTAATTCATTTAATTAAATAAAATATGACAAAAATACTCAAGCATGCATTTTAAATCTTTTTATGCAGCTAATAGGTCTATCATAACTCCAAGATTTCGTGCACACTCAATTTGGAAAGATTTGGCCATGATTGATATCAAAAGGGCATGGAAAAGATTGAAAAAGATCCATGGAAATCAAATCTCAAAAACATTGAATGCAAAGGTTTTTGGTTGAAATTTCTACCCTAATTCATTCCTCACATAAGTATGAACCCAAGCCTAATGCTCAGGACCTGAAAGCTACGCCTCAAACCATAAACAAACTTTGCATTTTTTTGTGAAAAACTTCAAAACTGAAAACACAGTTCCAGCGCAATTCAAAGCAAAATAATCATTCCAATAGCTTGCCAAGGCATCAAGGAGACTTTTTGAATCAAAACCATAGCCTCTAACCTCAAGAAACGGTAGCACGAAGTCGCCCTGTTCTTGACTTTTTTCATACTCATGCTTTGATTTATATGCATATTTCATACATTTTAAATGCTGATTTGTACTAATGTGGATTCACTGAAGCTTTTGATGTATGTTAATTGAACTAATCATGCCTGTAGCGAAAGATACCATGGATGTCTTCTAGGTTTTCCTAAGCTTAAAATTGGGGATTTGTTCATATGGAAAAATTGGACAGCAAGGCCTATACCATTGAACTCGTGACCTTCAGGCGGATCCAACCATCATATCGCGCCCAATTTATGAGAAACGATGCTCTAATCGCTATTTTTCGCAGGGTACATTTAGTGGGGGTTTAAAACCCCCGCTATCTCTTTTCTGTTTACAGGCACAACGAGGACGAAGCCTGCGTGTCCTCTCTTGGTTGGATCGTTTAAATTTTTAGCGCGTTTTTATCATTAGCGTGACTTATTATTTATTATATTTGTTTTGCATGATATTTACGAATGCGTTGAATGGTGTGGTGGTTGGGAACCTTGTTGGCAAGCCTTGGGACCTGGGTTCGATTCCCAGGTCCCCCATATTTCCTTCTATTTTTTCTCATAACGTGATTAGGTACCCAACATGTCCAGAGGTCCACCAAACATCTAGCGCTGGAGCTTGCCACACGTCTCAGGAGATGGATCTGAAGGTCAGGATCTGGAGTCCACCATGGACATCAGTCAAACGCTCCACACGCATCCCAGAAAAGTCAACCAAGGGCTTGCATCTCATGGGCCAAATTGCTCAATTTACCTCCAAAATTGGGGTCAACACCCCCCATTGGTTTGCATATTATTTTCTTTCTTTTTATTTTTTCTATTTATTTGTTTTATTTATTTTAGTTAATTCATCAAAATTAATTTTCATAAAATATAAAAAAATCAGAAAATCATAAAACAATGAAAAAATATGCTTTGTTAATATTAGTTAATATTATTTTGTAAATAAATTTAATAATTTACTTAGTTTTAATTTTAGTTTTTAACTTTAACTTCTTTTCTTAAATAAATTAAAAAACATAAAAATTAGGGTTTCTAGCTTTTTATTCCTTTTTTTTTAATAATTAAAATTTCTTCTTATTATCACTAGTAATTAATTATTTTTGTAAATAAATTTATCATTAAATAATTAGGTTAAAACTAGGTATAACTTAAACATTTTTTTTATAAATTAAAAATAGTTTAGAATTAGGGTTTTTAATTCCATTAATTTTCTTAATTTCATAAAGTACAAAAAATATCAAAAAATACGTCTTTTTCCTTTATTTAATTTAATTAATTTCATAATTTCAATTTAATTTCTTTAAAAGGGTCCAACGCCCTCGCTTTCGATTATAATTTCGTTTCGCGCGCTTATTTAATTTCTTTTCTTATAAATTTCATGTAATTACTCCAAAGCCTTGTAATAGATTAATTAGGATATTTATTTTTCCGCATTTTTATTTTATTCAAATCGGGTCTTGGATTAATTTGGCGATGTAGACCCGCGCCTTTGTAATAGCGTAGGACTTTTAATTCCGCATCTTTTAACTGTTAATGACTTACATGAAATAATGAATGCCAAAAATAAAAACAAAGCGTAGATCACCAATGCATGAACAAGACAAATATAATTGAAAATGACACACAAATCACACACCACCCCTAGAGTACGTCTCACTGTTGCCTTGCCCCTCGAAAAGTGGTCGTCGAGTAGAGGATGTTTTAGCAAGTCCTCATGTCCATGAACATGGCACGAGGGTAGCTTTTAAGGTGTCTTCCTATTGCTCTGGTGACCACAATGTCCCGAACCCTCGAATTGACCCGAACACCTCCAACGGTGGTGCTACCTACCTCTCAATGGTGGGATGGTACTACTTTAAGGACATTTACACAGACGAATTCCTTAGGGTAGGTAGATGACTCGTAGATACTTGCTCTAATTTCAAAACAAATCAAAAACTTCTTTTCACACCTACACTTTTCAAAAAGCTTTCAAAACAACTTTTCAAACACTCTTGAGGACTGATACGAGAGTCGAACTGAAATTTTAAACGAAACTTTTTCAAACCCACTCTGAAAAGCAAACAAACAATTTTGAAAACATAAATGAGCAAGTATCTAAGAGCCCATGGATAACCATGGATAGAAAGGGTGCTAACACCTTCCCTTTCTATAAATCTACCTCCCGAACCGAGAACTAGTCTCAATAAGGAATTTTTCTGTGCTTTTGTCCTTTCCATTTGGAGAAAATAAAAGACGGTGGCGACTCTTGCTTCCGAGACATTTCGCGAACCAACGTTAAGCAGTCAGTTCCAGATCCACCGTTCACAGAACTGGCGACTCTGCTGGGGAGACTTTTTAAAGTGAGGTGTACCTTAGGATAGTTCATAACTGTGTTTTCAATTGTATTGACTTGTTTGCTTTAAAATTGTGGGTTGCATGGGAGTTACATAGATCCTAACCCGGATCTGGGGATACCCTGTTTAGGTAGCATAAGTTGTGAGGGACCTGTCTGGCGTAGACCGACATGGGTGAAACAGTGGCTACGTTGGTGTGGCACCTTAGTCTGTACCGATATCCCTTGTGTCGCAACGAGGAGAATATGGGTCTTCTGAGGAGTCATTAAGCACCAACAGACCTTAGAACCTTAAATGACACAACTTGGCCATTAGAACAGTAGCAGTATGCTACGCCCATTGAGGCTAAACTCTCGTGATGGTTCTGGCCGCAAGAAAAGATTGTGATGCTGGAGTTATGATCGATTGAGGGTAGTCAATGATATTGGGATCCTCTAAGAACCCGGTTACTTTTGATAGGACATGTATAAACCAACAAACTGAAAGAGGGTAATACCTAGACCTCATGCTGGCCTAAACTTTAAGGGCTTGCCTTGTGTGACTTGTGTGCCTTACATGTGTGCCTTTGTAAATATTTGTGGTGTGATTTATCATAACATCATAACATCATGAGCATTGCATGCATCCTGCATAAGGACTGACCATTTCAAAGACAAGAGGGTTTCACCTTTGCTCTGTTTTGTAGGACATCATGATGCCTGTGCGAAGGAATACCATCCGATTCAACTTTGTTCACCCCCCTGAGTTGCTTGAAGAGTTGGTTAGCAGGATTCCAAATACCACTTCCTTCATCCAGAGGCATGGTTCTCTTCTCAGTTTAGTCACTGCAAAGCGGGATCAACAGTTGATGAGTGTCTTGACCCAGTTCTATGACCCTCTGTACCAGTGCTTCACCTTTCAAGACTTCCAGCTGGTCCCTACCCTGGAAGAGTTCTCTGATTTGCTTGGCATCCCTATCTTGGATCAGACTCCCTTCACTGGTTGGGAAAAGACTCTCAAGCTTGAGGATGTTGCTGCAGCTCTTCCCTTGACATATCAAGAAGTAATGGACAACTGGGTGACTAGAAGCGGAGTTAAGGGTTTCTTGGCCAAGTTTCTGATTGGTAAAGCTAACAGTTTCTGGAATGATTTGGACTTTAGGGCATATGAAGACATCCTAGCTCTCTTAATCTATGGGCTAGTCTTGTTTCCTAATCCTGACAACTTCATCAATGTCACTGCCATAAGGATCTTCATGTCTCAGAACCCTGTGCCCACTCTCTTGGGTGACATCCTGCAACAACTTTATGCTCGTACTGCCCGAAGACGAGGAACTCTATGGTGTTGTATCCCTTTGTTGGTGAGGTGGTTTATTTCGCACCTCCCTAAGTTCGTGCTGAAGAACCAAGAAGGAAGAGGTTTGGCTCATAGGTTAATGTATCTCACTAATAAGGACATCATTTGGACTTTCAGAGGTTTGGATGAGATAGCTGTTATTGATCACTGTGGAGAATACCCTAATGTCCCTTTGATTGGTACTCAAGGAGGGATCTCTTACAAGCCATGTCTAGCGCTCCTTCAGTTTGGAAGAGCCAGAAGAGCAGGGCCTCATGATATGTTGGTGCCTCACATCAGTTTTGAGTTTCAGGTGGATAGTGACGAGCTGCGTCGTAGGTTCATCAAGGCTTGGGACAGAGTTCATAAAGCTGACCCACAAGAGTTGGGGCCAAAGACTTCTCTACCTATGGAAGCCTACTACAAATGGGTTCGCATCCATGCTCAGAAGTTAGGTATGCCATACGAAGCTGTCAGACCCGTCATTCTTGAGTATCCTGACAAAGATGGGGCTCCTCCAACTGTCCTCCCTCCTCAGATACCTACTGATTATGAGACATTAAAGAGGTCTTGGTCACAACTCCGAGAAGAATGGGATTCGTATCGGGAAAAGTTCAACGAGCAGGAATTGAAGATCCAGAAGCTGACAAAGCAGTTGGAGAATGAGCAAGCTCTGAATGACTACATCTGTACTGAGAAGAGGAGACCATGGGATCAATGAGGAGCTCTGGATGTTCTTTTACAGTTTTATTTCCCTTTTCAGCATTTCCATTTTATGTAACGCCTAAGGGCAACCTGTTGAACAATTTAAGTTTCAAAGTTGAATCTAATGAAGTGTGTTCCATTTTGTTTACAAAGTTGATTCCCGATTGTCTTTGAAAACATAAATCATACGCATTCCATTCATCATGTGCATAGCAGGTATTCTTCTTTTCAGGTTGCTTACTGTTCTTCGCTGTTTATTTCAGCATCATGAACCCTGACTCATCATCAACCGAGATGTCTATCAAGGCCCTTCAGGCGCAGAACGCGCAATTTCAGGAGCTGATCATGGGTTTGGCTCAAGGCCAAGAAGAGCTGAAGGCTCTACTCCTGAAGAAAGAGAAGAAGAAGAAGAAGAGAACTGTTCTTTTCAACTCGGGCCGAAGGTTTGGCAACACTCTGCAGAATGAAGAAGCTGGTTCTTCTGTAGGCAAAGGCAGTCCCCAGGGGGAAAGGCTTCAAGTCCAGTAGTCTCTGACAACGAGACTGACTTTAATGAGGAACAATATCCTCCTGCTGAAGACCGGTATAAGCAGTTGGAGGACAGACTGAACGCCATGGAGATCCAACAAGTGCCTGGGCTGGATTTCAGAGACTTGGGCTTATCTACTGGTGTGATTATTCCTCACAAGTTTAAGGCACCATCTTTCACCAAGTATGATGGGGCGTCTTGTCCCAAGCTACACCTCAGATCTTATGTGCGGAAGATTCAACCGTACACAGTGGACAAGAACTTGTGGATCCACTTCTTCCAGGAGAGTCTTTCAGGGACTCATCTCGAATGGTTCTATCAGCTGGATGGGACCAAGGTTCGTAACTGGGAGGAGTTGGCTACTGCTTTTTACAAGCAGTATAAATATAATGCCGACCTTGCTCCTACACGTACCCAACTCCAGGGTATGTCGCTAGGGTCAAGCGAAGGTTTTAAAGAGTATGCACAGAAGTGGAGGGATCTGGCTGGCAGGGTGCAGCCTCCGTTAACTGACCGTGAGCTGGTGGATATGTTCTTGGGGACCCTATCTAGGCCATTTTTCAATCATCTTATCGGTAATTCGTCTGCAGGGTTCACCGATCTTATTCTGACTGGAGAGAGAATAGAGGCTGGAATGAAGTCCGGCAAAATTCAGAAGGGTGCATCTGCAAGTTCTGAGAAGAAGCCCTTTAAGAAGGAGGCCAGTGCTGTATATGGGCCTAAAAGACATGATAAACCTGAGCGCCGCCAATCTATCAACGCGGTGATGATTGCCAAGCCTACTGCCGCTCCTCGGCAAACCAATTCACAAAGGGCTGAAAGACCTAGAAGAAAGTTTACCCGGCTGAGTATGACTTTGTCGCAGATCTTGCCGCAGTTGCTATCCACCAATTTGGTGACTGTTAGAGAGTCCCCGAAGGTTGTGAATACTGCCTCTCCGAAATACAATCCAAATGCCCGTTGTGCTTATCATTCCGATAGCCCGGGGCATTCCACTGATGATTGCTGGGCCTTAAGGAATAAGGTGCAAGACCTTATTGATGCAAAAGAGATACAATTTGAGGCGCCTGAGAGGCCAAATATGGTGACTGCTCCTATGCCCCAGCATGGAGTGAATGCCGTTGATGAAGATGTGTATGCCGTTTCTGTGAATGATGTAGCTACTCCTCTGATGACTGTTAAGAGGAACCTACTGCTGGCCGGTTTATTTCCGGGTTGTAGTGAAGGTTGCCTTTTCTGTGCTGTTTCCCTTTCTGGTTGTCCTTTGCTGAAGATGGGCATCCAAAGCCTGATGGACAGCAAAGAGATTCTGTTCAAGAAGACTGTTGTTCAGTTTGTTCCGGTGGAAGAAGTATCTGTTGTTACGATCTTTAATAATCCGATCAAGGCTCTCCCAAGGAAGCCGGTTAAAATCATGACTGTCGCACCCATTGTGATTACTGTTCCGGGGCCTCTCCCCTATGAATCTGATAAGGCTGTCCCATGGCACTATGGGGCAGATGTGTATGTACATGGAATAAAGCAAGAGTTCAACACTGGTACCAGCGTCAGCAATATCACTGGTCCAGCCAAAGTAACCCGCAGTGGCAGGCTCTTCTCGCCTGACATTGCGCCACCAGCTATTCGAAGACCCCTCATTATAACACCTGCAAGTACACCTGTTCCCATTTCTGATCAAGTTGTTTCCCCTGCCACCGAGTCGTCTAATGCTCGGGGCAAAGGGATTGAAGATGAGCCTGCCCGGATGGAGGCACCAAAATCTGTGAATGCTGAGGCGTCCCAACAAGAGATGGAGGAAATTCTGAAGATAATCAAGAAGAGCGATTTTAATGTTGTTGAACAGCTGGGGCATACCCCCTCCAAGATCTCCATGCTCTCCTTGCTGCTGTGCTCAGAGGCCCATGCTAAGGCCTTGATTTCATTTCTCAAGACGGCTCACGTGCCACAGGAGACATTTGCAGTCCAGTTTACTGATTGCGTAGCTAATTTGACAGCCGACAATGGTTTGGGTTTCTCGGATGCTGACCTTACTGCTAAGGGAAAGGACCACAATGATGCCCTGCATGTCTCTATTGAATGCAGGGGCACTACTCTTGCGCACATGTTGGTAGACACTGGTTCTTCCCTGAATGTGCTACCCAAAAAGGCCTTAGACCGGTTGGATTGTGAGGACCTGGAGCTGAAACCTAGCAACATCATTGTCAGAGCCTTTGACGGTTCTAAGAGGATGGTCCATGGAGAGGTAGACATTCCTATTCGTGTGGGTTCTCAAGTATTCGACTCTACTTTCTATGTGATGGATATCCGTCCATCATATTCTTGTCTACTGGGTCGACCTTGGATCCACAAAGCTGGGGCAGTGACCTCTACCCTACACCAGAAGCTCAAGTACCCCGTCAGAGGGAAGATTGTCACTGTGCAGGGAGAGGAGGAGTATATGGTGAGCCATTTGAATTCCTTCAGGTATATTGAGATGGACGGGGAGTTTATTGAAACCCCCTTTTAGCATTTTGAAGAGGTACCTCCAACATTGGCAGCAGCGGAAACAGTGGTTGAAGAGGACTTTCCATTGAAGATGGCTTCCTTGAAGGATGCCCGGGCTGTAATCAAGAAAGGTGAATGTGCTAACTGGGGCAGGCTCCCTGATTTTACACCTAAAACTGACAAATTTGGACTGGGTTTTACTGCAGAGGCTCAGAGGGCTGTGCGCAAAGCTAGAATCGGAAGACCTCCTGTGCTCATCACCAATCCAGGAGTGAATGCCATTGGGGATGAAGATGAAGTGGAAGAGTCAGAGTTCGATAGCTGGATTTACCCGACGACTGATGGTGGATTGACCAATTGGACTGCTAAAGATCATACCCCTGTTACTTTTGTTACGCAGTAATAAACTCTTTTGTTTTGTTATTTATAATAAACAATGAATTGAAACTCTATGGCCCAGTGTCTTACCCGGGGCACCGTGGCTTCATTTGTGAGGGTATATTAATTGTCATTTCATATATCATGAATAAAGACCTTGGACGTTTTCTCGCATTTCAAATCTTATGCTCCTTTTCTTTCTTTCCTTTCTTTATATATTGCAAAACAGCTGTATTTACACACACTCACTCATACAGGTTTCAATCCACTCTGGATCTCACTGGTAACGACTCTGCTACTGCCAGTTATGACTTCGAAAATCCGATCAACTTAGCCGAAGACGAAGGTGAAGATGATTGCGAAGTGCCTGGCGAGCTTGCAAGACTGTTACTCCAGGAAGAGAGGGCAATTCAACCACATGAAGAGCCAGTGGAAACGATAAATCTGGGTACCGAGACGAGTAGAAAGGAGGTCAAGATTGGTGCCAACCTAGAGCTCAGCGTGAAGCAACGGTTGACTCAGATGTTACATGATTACATGGAAATCTTTGCCTGGTCTTACGAAGACATGCCCGGGTTGGATACCGACATTGTGGTCCATCACTTGCCTACCAAGGAAGACTGCCCTCCGGTTAAGCAAAAGGTCCGCCGTATGCGTCCAGAGATGTCTGAGAAGATCAAAACTGAGGTTATGAAGCAGTTTAACGCCGGGTTTCTTGCAGTGACTTCTTACCCTCAGTGGGTTGCTAATGTGGTGCCGGTACCAAAGAAAGATGGTAAGGTCAGAATGTGTGTCGACTACAGGGATCTGAATAGGGCCAACCCTAAGGATGACTTCCCCTACCTCACATTGATGTCCTTGTTGACAATACTGCTCAGCATAAGGTGTTTTCTTTCATGGATGGCTTTTCAGGTTATAATCAGATCAAGATGGCTCCTGAAGACATGGAGAAAACTACTTTTGTTACTCAGTGGGGCACCTTCTGCTACAAGGTCATGCCATTCGGGTTGAAGAACGCTGGGGCAACCTACCAACGTGCCATGGTTGCTTTATTTCATGACATGATCCATCATGAGATTAAAGTGTATGTTGACGACATGATCGCAAGGTCCCAAACTGAGGAAGAACACCTTGATCATCTGCAGAAATTGTTTGACCGTCTGAAGTTGTACAAGCTGAGGTTGAACCCGAACAAGTGCACCTTCGGGGTAAGATCTGGAAAGTTACTAGGCTTCATCGTAAGTGATAAGGGTATTCAAGTGGACCCTGCTAAGGTTAAAGCTATTCAAGAGATGCCAGTGCCCAAGACAGAGAAAGAGGTCAGAGGCTTTCTAGGACGTTTGAATTACATTGCCCGGTTCATCTCGCATCTAACCGCTACCTGTGAGCCAATCTTCAAGCTGCTGAAGAAAGATCAGGTAGTACGTTGGAATGATGAATGTCAGGCTGCTTTTGACAGAATCAAAGAGTATCTCCAAGAACCACCCATTCTTATGCCACCGGTTGAAGGGAGACCTCTGATATTGTACCTGACAGTACTTGACAACTCAATGGGGTGTGTGCTGGGGCAGCATGACGAGTCTGGCCAAAAAGAGCATGTCATTTATTACCTTAGCAAAAAGTTTACCGACTGTGAGACCCGATACTCACTGCTTGAGAAAACTTGCTGCGCTTTGGTATGGGCTGCTCGCCGGCTGAGACAGTATATGCTGACTCACACTACTTTGTTGATCTCAAAGATGGATCCTATAAAGTACATATTTGAAAAGCCTGCTCTGTCTGGGAGAATAACAAGATGGCAAATGATCTTGACAGAATACGACATCCAGTACACAACTCAGAAAGCCATCAAAGGAAGTGTATTGGCAGACCACTTGGCACATCAGGCAGTAGATGACTATCAGTCAATGAACTTTGAGTTTCCTGACGAGAGCATCATGATTGTGACTGATTATGAAGTACCTGGACCGGACGAAGGACCTGAGGAAGGATCCCGATGGTCTATGCACTTTGACGGAGCCTCCAACGCTTTGGGTAACGGCATCGGCACTGTGATAATATCCCCCCAAGGCACTCATACTCCACTCACTGCCCGGCTATGTTTCAACTGCACCAACAACATGGCGGAGTATGAGGCGTGTATCATGGGTCTCCAAGCTGCGATCGACTTAAGGATCAAGTTTCTGAGTGTCTTCGGAGATTCCACTCTCGTGATCAATCAGATCAAAGGGGAGTGGGATACGAAACATCCGAATCTTATTCCTTACAGAGAATGTGTATTGACGTTGATCCCCCACTTCACAGAGATAACCTTTGAACATTTCCCAAGAGAGGAGAATCAGTTAGCGGACGCGTTAGCTACGATGTCTTCCATGTTCAAAGTCAAATGGGACAATGAGGCTCCCCGGATCATTATCTGGAAACTGGACGAACCGGCATATTGTTGTGACCTCGAGACTGAATTGGTGACTGAGAAACCTTGGTACAATGAGGTGAAGAGATACTTGGAAGCTCAGGAATACCCTGAAGGTGCATCTGTCAACGATAAAAAGTTTCTGAGAAGGTTCGCAACGAAGTTCTTCCTTAGCAATGGCATCATGTACAAGCGAAACCATGATTCGACCTTACTGCGTTGTGTGGATAAGACTGAAGCAGAAAGGATCATGGCAGAGCTGCATGAGAGTACCTTCGGAACACATTCCAGTGGACACACTATGGCAAAGAAGATCCTTCGGGAAGGATATTTCTGGTCCACAATGGAAGCCGACTGCTACCAACATTCCCGGACATGCCATAAATGCCAGATATACGCAGACAAGGTGCACGTTCCCCCAGTTCCTCTAAACGTCCTGACTACACCTTGGTCGTTTGCAATGTGGGGCATAGATATGATCGGTGAGATTAAACCTACAGCGTCCAATGGGCATCGCTTCATTCTGGTGGCGATTGATTACTTCACGAAGTGGGTTGAAGCAGCTTCCTACGCCACAGTAACCAAGAACGTTGTAGCACGGTTCATTCGGCATAATCTGATCTGTCGATACGGCGTCCCTGAAAGAATCATTACAGACAACGGTACCAATCTCAATAACAAGATGATCACTGAGCTCTGCGAGCAATTCAAGATACAGCACCACAACTCTTCTCCCTATCGGCCGAAGATGAATGGGGCTGTAGAAGCAGCAAATAAAAACATTAAGAAAATTGTGCAGAAGATGACAGTGACCTATAAAGATTGGCACGAGATGTTACCGTTTTCCCTACATGGGTACCGTACCTCAGCAAGGACGTCAACCGGGGCAACTCCCTTCTCCTTGGTCTACGGTATGGAGGCAGTCTTACCGATCGAAGTGCAGATACCCTCTCTCCGGATAATGAAGGATGCAGATCTGAGTGAAGATGATTGGATCCAGACACGACTTGATCAACTAAATCTTATTGACAAAAAGAGACTTGCTGCTATTTGTCATGGTCAAACGTACCAAAAACGAATGATCAGGGCATTTAACAAAAAGGTCAGACCACAAGAATATCAAGTTGGGGATCTGGTGATCAAACGCATCATCCTTCCTCAGAGTGATCCAAGGGGCAAATGGACCCCTACGTACGAAGGGCCGTTTGTGGTTAAACATGTGTTCTCAGGAGGAGCCATGATTCTAACCAACATGGATGGTGACGACCTTCCTCACCCCGCCAATGCAGACATAGTAAAAAGATACTACGCATGAAAAAGACCCGCTAGGTTGACATACCTAGGCAAAAATTAGGGCTTCCCGGCGAACCAAAAGGGTTCGGGCAAAATGAAGGGATGAAATAAAAAAAAATCTGTACACCCGGCAAGTCGAAAACCTGAAAAGGCGGCTTGGGCAAAAATGGGTATCCCGGTGGACTGAAAACCCGAAAGGGCGGTCCAGGAAAAAGTTAGGGATAAAGCGTAATACTATGTCTCGTTGGATCACTTTGCATCCAGAATCCGGTATCAACCTCAAGTTCATACGGCATCGATCAATCAGCTTCATCTCCATCTAGGTCATCAAGTGATGAGACGCTCGAAGATATAAAGGCGATAGCAGAGTTGAAACCCAGTGGATCATTCTTTTCACACAGCTGTTTTGTTTCCCTTTTGTACAAATTGAAAACTCTTTTGTACATAAAAACGCCTATTTACAGGCAAATTCAAAAATCAATACAAATATACTTTTCAGCTCAAATTGCCATTTGTTTTTTCCTTTTCTGTTTTGTTCTGCGAAGAACGTCCAAGGTTCAATTTGTGATATATGCATTTGACACTAATTGCTAACTCATAAATATTTGCATACGAAACAAAGGATTAATTACAGGTAACATTAGAAACAGGGGCAATAAAGATTTGTCTGAGCAATCTAATTGTTCTGTCCACCAAAGTACCAACGTAGGTTCAGCTGAAGAACATAACCAGTACATCTCAATTCCCCAGAGAGTGAGCCAGCCAGTCAATGCACTCCCCCAAGCAAAGCTATTATCAACCTTAAGGAAGTTGGGTATTCCAGCAGATCTCAACATTCCCCGACACATCATATAAATATTCTTAACAAGCATCCCCGGCAATCTTAATCTAAGATTGTTCCCCGGCGGTATACCAAACATCCAGCGGAGCCACTTCCCGATACATCTCAGAAACTTCCCCAGGAAAGTCCAATCCAATTTCCCCAGGAAAGTTTGAATCATCTCCCCCAGCAGGAGGCTTATCCCCAGTAGATTCTGGAAGCTTGTCCCCGTAGAGCACGAACGCGTCCCCCAGCTTTATTCAAAGGTTATTTCCCTACCAGGATATAACTGGGTTATCCTCAGCCAAAAGCCACGGAAAGATCGTTCTCGGCGAAGTCTTCTTATCCCCAGCGGAGTCTATTAACACTTCCAACATAACGACGGTATCCCCAGCGGAGTTACCATCAACATCCCAGTAAAGTACCTCTCTCCCCACAGAGTATTGTTCTCCAGCAAGATCGCTAGAGTAATTTTCTCCCCGCAGAGTGTTCTATTCGCCAAGTTTATTCCCCAACGGAGTTATCTTCTCCTACCGGTATTCTTGCAACTATCATCCCCAGCGGAAACAACAAAGCATTATTCTCCAACATCAGCCCAGGATGTGACTTCCCGGCACCCGTCAAGGATTTACTTTCCTAGACGAAAACATACATTCATAAACATCACATACATTATAGCATGCATATATGCATCATATCTTACAAATCTCATTTATGTTGAGAACATCATTGCTTGATCCATATCATGCATTGCATATGACTGACCTTTACCTTTCAGGAAAGATCCAGTTAAGTTCTCAGCTATATTTCAAAGACTTTAGTGTGGTTCAGTTAAATCGATTCTAAGATTTTTCTGATTCTTATCCAGTCAAAGGCCTTCTCTGGTTCAGTCAGATCGACCCTAAGATCTCCATGATTCTTATCCAGTTGAAGATTTCAAGACCTTGTCCGGTTCAGTTAAATCGACCCTAAGATTTTCCTGATTCTTATCCAGTCAAAGGCCTTCTCTGGTTCAGTCAGATCGACCCTAAGATCTCCCTGATTCTTATCCAGTTGAAGATATTCCAAGACCTTGTCCGGTTCAGTTAAATCGACCCTAAGATTTTCCTGATTCTTATCCAGTCAAAGGCCTTCTCTGGTTCAGTCGGATCGACCTTAAGATCCCCCTGATTCTTATCCAGTTGAAGATATTCCAAGACCTTGTCCGGTTCAGTTAAATCGACCCTAAGATTTTCCTGATTCTTATCCAGTCAAAGGCCTTCTCTAGTTCAGTCAGATCGACCCTAAGATCTCCCTGATTCTTATCCCAGTAGAAGATATCCAAGATTCTCTCAGCGTTACTGTTGAGGTTGAAGTCACCCAAGATTCTCTCATCGTTACTGTTGAGGTTGAAGTCGCCCAAGATTCTCTCAGCGTTACTGTTGAGGTTGAAGTCGCCTATGATTCTCTCATCGTTACTGTTGAGGTTAAAGTCGCCCAAGATTCTCTCAGCGTTACTGTTGAGGTTGAAGTCGCCTATGATTCTCTCATCGTTACTGTTGAGGTTGAAGTCGCCCAAGATTCTCTCAGCGTTACTGTTGAGGTTGAAGTCGCCTATGATTCTCTCATCGTTACTGTTGAGGTTGAAGTCGCCCAAGATTCTCTCAGCGTTACTGTTGAGGTTGAAGTCGCCTATGATTCTCTCATCGTTACTGTTGAGGTTGAAGTCGCCCAAGATTCTCTCAGCGTTACTGTTGAGGTTGAAGTCGCCTATGATTCTCTCATCGTTACTGTTGAGGTTGAAGTCGCCCAAGATTCTCTCAGCGTTACTGTTGAGGTTGAAGTCGCCTATGATTCTCTCATCGTTACTGTTGAGGTTGAAGTCGCCCAAGATTCTCTCAGCGTTACTGTTGAGGTTGAAGTCGCCTATGATTCTCTCATCGTTACTATTGAGGTTGAAGTCGCCCAAGATTCTCTCAGCGTTACTATTGAGGTTGAAGTCGCCCAAGGTTCACTCAGCGTTCCTGTTGAGGTAGTAATCGCCCCAAGATTCTCTCAGCGTTCCTGTTGAGGTAGTAATCGCCCCAAGATTCTCTCAGCGTTCCTGTTGAGGTAGTAATCATCCAAGGTTCTCTCAGCGTTCCTGTTGAGGTAGTAATCGCCCCAAGATTCTCTCAGCGTTCCTGTTGAGGTAGTAATCGCCCCAAGATTCTCTCAGCGTTCCTGTTGAGGTAGTAATCGTCTAAGGTTCTCTCAGCGTTCCTGTTGAGGTAATAATCGCCCAAGGTTTTCTCATCGTCCCGTTGAGGTAGTAACCATCCCTGATCCATTCATCACCGTTTGAAGCTCCAGATTCAATTCCTGTAACCAGTCAGAATGCATCTACATGAAGAGTTTGAAGACCAGCTCCTGTAACAGGCCAGGTAATCATTTTCTTTTTCAGGTACGCAAGTTTCTCGCTAAGGAATCTCCTACGCGATCGACACCCAGATGGCATCTATAAGCCCATCCACTCATCCATCATCTCTTAGCATGGCATCTATAAGCCCATCATCCTATCCATCAATCTCCAAATGGCATCTGTAAGCCCATTCCCACCATCACACTACTATGTGAGTGCAAATTTCTGGGCACTCTAGTGTTCAATCATCTTCCACCTTCGGATTACGAAAGGCACGTCACCCAATCTACACCCTCAGGTTTAAGAAGATTGAACAGGGGCAACTGTTGTACCCCAAAATTTGCCCTCCCATATTCTTCAAGATTTGCAAAGAGCATGCTTCAAAATCTCCCAAGGGTTGCACAGTTCAATGGCCTCCTAATAGTCAAAAAACTAGGGTTTTGATTCTAGCAAAGAAGTTGAAGTTCCCAAGGGTCCAAACAAGTCCCACATGCCTATAAACATTGTCAAGCATCCTCATGCCAAGTTTCAAGACTTACAGCACAAAATTGCACAGTCAAAAACCCTAATTGCTCAACAGTCAACTGTAGGGGCAAAATGGTCATTTAATAGTCAAAAGTTCAAATTTTTGGTCAACATCTTATTTTGAAGCCACAAACATCATTTGATCAATGCTTGATCATGATTCTCAAGGCATGGCTCAAAAAGTCTCAAGATGCAAAAGTTTCCATATTTGGACAGTTGAAAAAGTCAATTGTAACTTGACCAAGGCATAACTTCCACATGGTTTATCAGAAAAATTCCATCCAAAGCTCATTTTGAATAGAAGGACATTTCTTACAACTCCTCTTCACACTTCAAGTCCAAGAAATGCTCTCACAAAAAGTTATCAATCTCAACATTATAGGTCATTTTCAAAAGTCAACAAAAAGGCACTTTAAGTCAAAGACCATAACTTGAGATTGGTAAATCCAAATGACATGGGACCAAAGGAATTGGTTATAGGACTTCAAGACCTTTCCAAAATGTCCAAGAACATGATCAAAGCTTAAAAATTGAGCAAGATATGCCTTGTGGAAGTTGGGAAATTTTTGGGAATTTTGAAAAGTTAACTTTGCTTCAAATGCCTCAAAATTGCTAATGGGCCACATTTTCTTCCAAGAATCATCATCCAAGAGCTATGCACGACCATTTGACCCAAAGGGGATTTATTTCATCATTTTTTATTATTTATTTGAATTTTTATCACCATTAATTCATTTAATTAAATAAAATATGACAAAAATACTCAAGCATGCATTTTAAATCTTTTTATGCAGCTAATAGGTCTATCATAACTCCAAGATTTCGTGCACACTCAATTTGGAAAGATTTGGCCATGATTGATATCAAAAGGGCATGGAAAAGATTGAAAAAGATCCATGGAAATCAAATCTCAAAAACATTGAATGCAAAGGTTTTTGGTTGAAATTTCTACCCTAATTCATTCCTCACATAAGTATAAACCCAACCCTAATGCTCAGGACCTGAAAGCTGCGCCTCAAACCATAGACAAACTTTGCATTTTTTGTGAAAAACTTCAAAACTGAAAACACAGTTCCAGCGCAATTCAAAGCAAAAGAATCATTCCAATAGCTTGCCAAGGCATCAAGGAGACTTTTTGAATCAAAACCATAGCCTCTAACCTCAAGAAACGGTAGCACGAAGTCTCCCTGTTCTTGACTTTTTTTCATACTCATGCTTTGATTTATACGCATATTTCATACATTTTAAATGCTGATTTGTACTAATGTGGATTCACTGAAGCTTTTGATGTATGTTAATTGAACTAATCATGCCTGTAGCGAAAGATACCATGGATGTCTTCTAGGTTTTCCTAAGCTTAAAATTGGGGATTTGTTCATATGGAAAAATTGGATAGCAAGGCCTATACCATTGAACTCGTGACCTTCAGGAGGATCCAACCATCATATCGCGCCCAATTTATGAGCAACGATGCTCTAATCGCTAATTTTCGCAGGGTACATTTAGTGGGGGTTTAAAACCCCCGCTATCTCTTTTCTGTTTACAGGCACAACGAGGACGAAGCCTGCGTGTCCTCTCTTGGTTGGATCGTTTAAATTTTTAGCGCGTTTTTATCATTAGCGTGACTTATTATTTATTATATTTGTTTTGCATGATATTTACGAATGCGTTGAATGGTGTGGTGGTTGGGAACCTTGTTGGCAAGCCTTGGGACCTGGGTTCGATTCCCAGGTCCCCCATATTTCCTTCTATTTTTTCTCATAACGTGATTAGGTACCCAACATGTCCAGAGGTCCACCAAACATCTAGCGCTGGAGCTTGCCACACGTCTCAGGAGATGGATCTGAAGGTCAGGATCTGGAGTCCACCATGGACATCAGTCAAACGCTCCACACGCCTCCCAGAAAAGTCAACCAAGGGCTTGCATCTCATGGGCCAAATTGCTCAATTTACCTCCAAAATTGGGGTCAACACCCCCCATTGGTTTGCATATTATTTTCTTTCTTTTTATTTTTTCTATTTATTTGTTTTATTTATTTTAGTTAATTCATCAAAATTAATTTTCATAAAATATAAAAAAATCAGAAAATCATAAAACAATGAAAAAATATGCTTTGTTAATATTAATTAATATTATTTTGTAAATAAATTTAATAATTTACTTAGTTTTAATTTTAGGTTTTAACTTTAACTTCTTTTCTTAAATAAATTAAAAAACATAAAAATTAGGGTTTCTAGCTTTTTATTCCTTTTTTTTAATAATTAAAATTTCTTCTTATTATCACTAGTAATTAATTATTTTTGTAAATAAATTTATCATTAAATAATTAGGTTAAAACTAGGTATAACTTAAACATTTTTTTTATAAATTAAAAATAGTTTAGAATTAGGGTTTTTAATTCCATTAATTTTCTTAATTTCATAAAGTACAAAAAATATCAAAAAATACGTCTTTTTCCTTTATTTAATTTAATTAATTTCATAATTTCAATTTAATTTCTTTAAAAGGGTCCAACGCCCTCGCTTTCGATTATAATTTCGTTTCGCGCGCTTATTTAATTTCTTTTCTTATAAATTTCATGTAATTACTCCAAAGCCTTGTAATAGATTAATTAGGATATTTATTTTTCCGCATTTTTATTTTATTCAAATCGGGTCTTGGATTAATTTGGCGATGTAGACCCGCGTCTTTGTAATAGCGTAGGACTTTTAATTCCGCATCTTTTAACTGTTAATGACTTGCATGAAAGAATGAATGCCAAAAATAAAAACAAAGCGTAGATCACTAATGCATGAACAAGACAAATATAATTGAAAATGACACACAAATCACACACCACCCCTAGGGTACGTCTCACTGTTGCCTTGCCCCTCGAAAAGTGGTCGTCGAGTAGAGGATGTTTTAGCAAGTCCTCATGTCCATGAACATGGCATGAGGGTAGCTTCTAAGGTGTCTTCCTATTGCTCTGGTGACCACAATGTCCCGAACCCTCGAATTGACCCGAACACCTCCAACGGTGGTGCTACCTACCTCTCAATGGTGGGATGGCACTACTTTAAGGACATTTACACAGACGAATTCCTTAGGGTAGGTAGATGACTCGTAGATACTTGCTCTAATTTCAAAACAAATCAAAAACTTCTTTTCACACCTACACTTTTCAAAAAGCTTTCAAAACAACTTTTCAAACACTCTTGAGGACTGATACGAGAGTCGAACTGAAATTTTAAACGAAACTTTTTCAAACCCACTCTGAAAAGCAAACAAACAATTTTGAAAACACAAATGAGCAAGTATCTAAGAGCCCATGGATAACCATGGATAGAAAGGGTGCTAACACCTTCCCTTTCTATAAATCTACTTCCCGAACCGAGAACTAGTCTCAATAAGGAATTTTTCTGTGCTTTTGTCCTTTCCATTTGGAGAAAATAAAAGACGGTGGCGACTCTTGCTTCCGCGACATTTCGCGAACCAGCGTTAAGCAGTCAGTTCCAGATCCACCGGTCACACCTATCACGGGCAACTTCAAAGTCAATACAATTCATTTTCACAAGAAATTTCAATTTTGTTTTTCTTTTTCCGTTTTGTTTTGCAAGAACGTCCAATGATTACTTTTGATATATGCATTTGAAAGTGATTGCTGCTCATAAATATTTACATAAGAAATAAAAGGCGATTACCCGTAATGCTAGAAACAGGGAAAACAAGAAGTGCCCAAACCTTACAGTTACTCTACCCATCAGGTACCGGGATAGAGCCAGCTTGGGAACATAAGCAGTGTTAGCTTTCCTGAACAAGACATAACTCTCCCCAGCCGAAGTTTGCAATCGCGTGTGAGTCAGTAAATTTTTCCCCAAGCAGAGTTTATTTCTCTCACAAGCAGAAATTCAATCTCCAATAAAATTCATTATCACCAGCAACAGAAATTCATCCCCGGTGGAGTTATTTCTCCAAGTCCGCAAATCTATCAACCGAGTATCCTCTCCAACAGAGTTATTCCCCACAAAGTTATTCTTAGACAGGGTCTCTTCCGACAGAATATTCGCCAGCCGAGTGGCAAATCCCCAACACAGTCATCTTTGTTCGTCATCCCCAACAAAACTAGAGGAATTATGCTTTTTTTTACAGCAGTCAAGAATACCATTTCTCATACTCTCAACAGCAGTCAGGGATTTACTTTCTCGGACTCAGTTTATTACGTCAGCATTTCATGTTCATACATCATGACATGTGCATGCATTACATATAGCATGGTCTCATTTATTTTGAGAACCTTATCACAATGCATCTTATGCATCGCACATAACTAACCCTGTATTTCTTTCAGGTAAGACAACTATTATCAATAATTTCCAGCAGGTCCATGATCAACACTCGAAGCTAAACAAAGTAATCATTGGTGCGATAGATATAACCTTACCCAAGTTTCTTCCAGCAGTCCCACACTGACTCATCACAAGGCAATCTCACCCAGGTTCCTTCTCAAGCCCTACTACCCAGGCTTTCATATCGAAGTAACCCTACTATCCAGGTTCCTTCTCAAGCCCTACTACCCAGGCTTTCATATCGAAGTAACCCTATTATCCAGGTTCCTTCTCACAACCCTACTATCCAGGCTTTCATCTCGAAGCAACCCTACTATCCAGGTTCCTTCTCAAGCCTTACTACCCAGGCTTTCATCCCGAAGTAACCCTACTATCCAAGTTCCTTCTCACAGCCCTACTATCTCGGCTTTCATATCGAAGTAACCCTACTATCCAGGTTCCTTCTCACAGCCTTACTTTCATATCGAAGTAACCCTACTATCCAGGTTCCTTCTCATAACCCTATTACCCAGGCTTTCATCTCAAAGTAACCCTACTATCCAGGTTCTTCTCACAACCCTACTATCCCGGCTTTCATATCGAAGTAACCCTACTATCTAGGTTCCTTCTCACAACCCTACTATCCAGGCTTTCACCTAGAAGTAACCCTACTATCCAGGTTCCTTCTCACAGCCCTACTATCCAGGATTTCATATCGAAGTAACCCTATTATCCAGGTTCCTTCTCACAACCCTACTATCTAGGCTTTCATGTCGAAGCAACCCTACTATCCAGGTTCCTTCTCATAACCTTATTATTTGGGTTCTTACTCTCTTATCCCCAGACAGCAGTCCACAACATTGTAAGACCGGGACCCGATCAAACACAATTGATTTCACATTTCCCCAGAAAGTCGCGGTATAGTATATACCCCGACCAAACACGCAGTCCACTTCCGCTTCCCAAACTGGAATTATTCCCCAGTAGAGTAACAGACAACTGAAGCTCCTAAAACTCTATTTCTCCCAAGACAGAGACCAGTATTCCCCAGCGAAGTCCTCCTCAATAACAGATATATGGTTTCTCGCAAAGGAATCTCTTGTGTGATTGACATCTTTTCGGATGACATCTTTAAGACCATCTCCGACAATTCTCTAGCAACTACCAAATGAAATCTATAAGCCCATTCCCGATATCACAAGTCAAATATCACTTCATACGAGTGCAAATTTCTGGACACTCTAGTGTTCAATCATCTTCCACCTTCAGATCACGAAAGGCAGACGAGCCAATCTACATCTTTAGGTTTAAGAAGATTGAATAGGGGCAGCTTTTGTACCCCAAAATTTGCCCTCCCGTATTTCTCAACACATGGCAAGTGAGGTCCCCAAATTGCTCAAGGAAGTTCAAGAGTTGACCAGACAAACTCTCTCCTAAGGCAGTCTACCTCAAATTAGGGTTTCATTTTTCATAAAGATGCTTGAGTACAAAGGATCCCAAATTCCTTCCAAGGTCCTAATATGTTCCCAAGATCATCCATGTTAAGTTTCAAGCTTTGTAGAAAAAGTTTGCTCAGTCAATTGCTCAAATGCCTGGAAATCAACTATGTTAGGTCAAATGTCAACTGTGGCCCACATACAGTCAAACTTCAAGATTTTTGGTCAACATCCTCATTTTGAAGTATTATCCATCATTTTATCAAGGGTTGATCATGATTCCTCAAGGATTTCTCACAATTCATCAAAACCCAAAAGTTGCTAAATTAGGGTTTTCTAGGAAAAGTCAACTCAACTTTGACCAAGCATAACTTTCTCATACTTTATAAGAAATGACCCATACAAAGCTCATTTTTAATAGGATGCAATTCCCTACAATACATCTTCAGCTCTCAAGTTTAGAATATGCACTCACAAAAAGATACGAATTTTGACATTATAGGTCATTTTGGAAAGTCAACAAAAACATCTTTTGGGTCAAAGCTTCATACATGAACATGGAAGACTCAATTGAGATGATACTAAAAGGGTTGCTTATAGGACATCCTAAGCTTTCTAAAAAGTCAAGGAACAACTTTCTAGGGTTAAAATTGAGAGAGTTATGTGTTGGCCAAGTTGACCATTTTTGCAAAATTGCCAAAAGTCAAATGTGCTCAAATTTGCATTTTTTTGCTAAATGGGCCTAACTTTTTATGCTTGCATCTCAATTATAATGTGGTCCACAACTCAAATACTTATCCACCAATTTTTTGCTTCATTTTTCAATTTATTTTGATTTTTCATTAATTAAAAAGTGAATTAAATCAAATAAATGATGAAAATTATCAAAGATTTGATTTGATTGGTTTTTTTGACAGGTTAGCAACCAAAATATGCTGAGCTTGCAAGATCAATTCAAATCAATGGTAATTGGAACAAAAAGAGCATGATTAGGCCAAATTTGGAAGGATATCATATACCATGAAAACCAAATCAAATCTTCAAGATTTGTAAAGAGACTAGTGGTTTTTACAAGCCTAATTCACTCTAGTACATATAGAGAATGCAACCAAAGCAAAAGAAAAGGGTTAGAGGTCGTGCATAGCCAAGAATAAAACTGAAAAATTTCAAGAAAAAGTGGGAATCGGTTTTTAATCTACAAGGAGTTTCAAAGCATTTCAAGAGCACTAATCCCTTTCCATACATCCCAGGAAGCGATTCCAATCACTCCCAGGTCTTGAAACACCCAGAATCATGCTCTACACCTCCCACGGTTTGCCCAAAAACTTGATTCTGATTTCACTAATTCACGCATCTTTAGCACTTTTGATTGTTATACTCATGTTTATCATCGTGTTTGCAATCTAATCCTTCCATTTAATTGCATTTTTGATGCCTGTATGTGATATTGCCATAGTTAGGGTTTTGTGTTCTTGTTTAGGGGTTTTCAATGCAGGCAAAATTGGGTGTTGATTTTGGTACCATGATGCTCGTGAGGATGAGACGAGTTGATTGGTACTAGCCATTGTCATTTATCTTGAGCATATGCAATTTAGGAGATGGACAAGGTTATACCTACAACAAACGTCCGTAGGTAAAAGTTTTGTTGCCTAAAACGACGGTTTGGGGAAGAAGATGATGCGTGGCACTCACTGGTTGGGTGGTTTGAATTTTCGCGCATTTTTTCTGAATACATCGTGTGATTTGATTATATTGATTATTTCTATTATATGTACAAACAAACAAAGCAGCTCAGTTGGCAGCATGGTATTGGGAGCGAGTATAAGGACCTGGGTTCAATCCCCAGGTCCCAACCTTTGTTTATATTATTTTGTTTCATGAGATCAAGTACACTGCAGCCTCAAGCATCCACCATATGCCATCTAGATCCAACCACCAAACGCATCTTCAGCCCAGATCCAGCGTGCCATCATTGAAGGACCACCATATGCCCTAGGTCAACATACGCACAAGATCAGGTGAAAGGGCTGGGATTTGTTTGGGCCCAGAATTTCAACAACCTACCCCCAGATTTGATAAATGACATCAGGCCCACTTCTAATTTTTCTTTCTTATTTTTTCTTTTAATATTTATTTTATTTATTTCAATTGACAATTAATTACTATTTTTCATAAAATCATAAAATCAAGAAATCAAAAATTAGAATTAGACTTTTTTTATCAAAATTAATTTTGTTAATTTAATTTAATTTAGTTTAACTTAGGGCAATTCTAACTTTTTTTATATAATCAAAACTAATTAGCAAATTAGGTAAAATTCTTGATTTAATTATTTTATTTTTTTTCTCAAATAAATAAAAATACAAAAATAGGTTTTTAGAGTGAACTAATTTATTTTTCTTAATTTAGAATTAATTAGAACTTAAGATTTTCTTTTTAATTTAACTATTTCATTATTTTCTTAAAACGTGACAAAAACATTTTTTTTAATCAATCGTCAATAGATTTAGTCAAGGGTCAAAACCCTAATTGTCTCGTATTTGATTCATCGCCCGCGTGTTAATTATTTTTTCCAATATTTTTGTAACTGCTCACTGGTTTGTAATAGTTAATTTAGGGCTTTTACTTATCGCTTTTTCCCCGGGTTTTTTGGCTATGTAACTAATCCCCCTCCCCGAAGCCTTGTAATAACATAGATTTATTTTCTCGCATTTTTAATTCCTGCAAATATTTAACTGTCTAGATGTATGCTAATAGGATTGTATGACAAGAATGCATGACAAATTAATACAGTTAGAAAACCCTAATGTGCAAAGATAAATATCTGAAACTAATCACTCACACATATCACTCTTAGGGTATACTCTCACTTCGGTTGCCTTCGGTAAATGATCATTAAGCATAGGTGTCTTAGTGGTTGCCCTCCTGTCTAAAAAAGATCAAACGTCCCATTCAAATGTTGCCTCAGAAACGTTGCCTCGAATATGATCTTAAGACTCTAGGGTTATTACTAAGGTATCCTAACATTGCTTTAGTGATTGTACGTCTCGTTCGAATTGACCCTTACAATTCCAACGGCGGTGCTACCTACTTCTCAATAGTGGGATAGCACTGTCTAAAGGAAACAAGAATAGAAACGATCTTTTTTCGAGTAGGTAGATGCTAGTAGGTACTTGCTCAAATCAAAACTTTCCACACTTACACTTTTCAAACAAATTTTCAAAACAACTTCGTCACACCTTTGAGGACTGATACAAGGGTTATCACGAAGTAAAACTTTTTCAAAACAAAGCACATACACGAGAAATTTAAAAAAAAAGATGAGCAAATACCTAAGAGCCCATGGAAAACCATGGATAGAAAAGGTGCTAACACCTTCCCTTTCTATAATCTACCCCCCGTACTCAAAATGTCTCGAAAAAGGATTTTTTTCTGTACTTTTTTCCTTTCTGATTGGATGAAATAAAAGTCAGTGGAGACTCTTGCTTACCGCGACATTTTGCAAACACAAAACGCAAACTGGTATTAAACAGTCGGTTCTGCGACCGTATCACACATTGCTTTCAAAGGCATATTTGTTAAAGAGTATTCGGTTAATGCTAGAGCCCATTTACCAATTCGACTATGCAGAATTGGTTTAGACAACATATGTTTAATAATATCAAAATAAGAAGACACGTACACATCTATCGGTTTGATATATTGATTTAATTTGATACAAGAGAAGTACAAGCATATGCATAGTTTTTCTATATCACTATACCTAGTTTCAGCATCATCAAGCACTCGACTAAGATAATATATAGGTCTTTCTACACTCTTTTCGTCCTCTTGGACTCACATGCTTCCTATAGTTGCTTCTAACACTGATATATATAGCCTCATTGGCTTATCTTTAGCGGAAGGTTCTAATACTGGAGGCTTCATTAAGTACTCTGTTATTCTGTCGAAAGCATCTTGATGTTCTTCCTTCCAGACAAACTCCTCATTTTTTAGTTGAAGTAATGGTGAAAATGCTTTAATTTTACCACTTAAGTTGGATATGAATCTTTTAAGGAAATTTATTTTTCCCAACAACGACTGAAGCTTATTTTTGGTAGATGAAGGCTTTACATCCATAATGGCTTTGGTTTTACTTTGATTTACTTAAATTCCTTTTTTATGCACCACGGAGCCAAGGAAGTCACCTGCTTGCACACAAAAAACACATTTTAATGGATTCATCTTTAAACCATATTTTCTCATTCTCTCAAAGGCCTTTCGAAGATGTTTTACATGACTTGGCCTACTATTGGATTTTATCACAATGTCATCAATGTATACTTGTATAAAATCTTCAATAAAATCATGAAACATTGAATTCATTACCCTTTGGTACGTTACCCTGACATTCTTCAGGCCGAATGGCATGAGAACCTATTCATAGGTACCCAAGGCTCATGAACAGCGAAACGCCATTTTTGGCACATCTTCGTCTGCAATAAAAATTTAGTTATACCCAGAATAACCATCAAGCATGCTTAAATATTCAAAACCAGCAGCAAAGTCGACTAACATTTTTGCTACAAGCATGGCATATTCATCTTTAGGAGTAGCAGCATTTAAACCTCTGAAATCAATGCATACTCTTAAAGTTCCATTTTTCTTAATTATGGGCACTATATTTACTAACCAGTCAATGTACCTTAAAGTTCTTATGAACTTGGTTTTGAGGAGTCTTTCTATCTCCTCTTTGATTTTTGACATTATGGTTGGGGCGAAACGCCTAGGAGTTTGCTTTACTGGCTTTTTTACAGTTTTTATTGGCAGTTTCAACTCTACCAAGTCCCTTCTTAAACCAGGAATTTCATTATAGTCCCAAGCAAAACAATCTTTAAATTCTTTAAGTAAAGATATTACCTCATATTTTAGCTCTTTGTCGATATTGGCACTGATATATGTTGATCTTTTATTCCCCTCTTCACCAAGATTCACTTCTTCTAAAGGGTCTCATGGCTGCATATTTTTTGGAGACATTGAATCCTTCTCAAAACCTAGGGGTGCATCATCATAAATGAAGTCTAGGCGCTACTTGTCGATGCTATCCTCAGCCATTTTTGGCTTGTATGATGGTTTTGGCTCAATAGCCAAAATGATTCCTTCTCTTGGTATCTGAGATTTATTGGCTTTGATAGCCACATCTTCTTCAGCTTCTAAAGCCGAATTCAACTTGTTTTCGACAATATATGCCGAAATCTTATTTAGAGCTTCTAGCTCAGACATCATCATCCGTAATGTCTTCCCAGCCTGTCAACTAGATTCCTCTATAGCATGTTTCTTCCAAGGGCTCTACATTCGAAATGAAACCATGAGTTTCATGTAACTTCAAAGAAACAAATGCCTCATCCAAATTAGAATAGACATCTTCAGCTGGGTTGCAAGGTGATATGTTAGCTAATTTTCGCTCAAATTGCCTTTTTCCTACATTATTCACATCAGCCATGAAATAGCTTTGATCCGCTTCGATATTTTCTACTATTCCATTTTCCCTCCAGATCACCAGACGCTGGTGCATAGTAGATGAAACAGCCCCTACGCTGTTCTCTTCCCACCAGAAGGTTATAGCTTGGTTTAGCGTTGATTACCATAAATATGTCGGCCAGTAATGGTGCCGACAATTAGGTCTACTTGGATTACACCCATGGTGCCTCCAGTTTTACCCCTGTAGTCTGATAAGACCATGTTATGAGATCTTACATCGGTGTCATACTTTCTGATTTCCTTCAACAAGTGGTGTGGCATAATATTTACCGTAGCACCATAATCTATCAACACTTTGTTGATAGCTATCCCTTCAACCTTAGCTCGGATTAAAAGAGGTTTTAGATGGCTTTTCATAGCCATACTTGGTTTTTCAAAAAACGCATCTTGGATCTCTACAGAACCATTATTCATCACAAAATAACATGTAGGCTTATGTAGAGCCATTTCCTCAGTGTCGATATCTACCGAATCTTCTACTTCAGTGAGACAATCATATTCAGCTGGCAAGATTAACACCATATTAACCAAGATGTTCAGACTTTCCTCAGAATCTGATTTAAAGTCATCAGTGGCTTCCTCCGAGCATTTGACATTTGGCCGGCTGATGAACTCTCTTACCCGTTCCTTTGTATTGGTATCAACTTTCACCATGTATTTCTTTTCAATACTTGCTTTATTTGCAGCATTCTTCTCAGCAGCTTCCTCAGCAGCTTGCCTTTCGTCCTGCCTTCGACGCTGGAAATACCTCCATTGAGTCCTAGTCATGGAATTCTTACTCATGTAGTTCTCAGAGACATGACTCTTTTTCTCAGACCTGAACTCGCACCTATATTGGATAACCGACTTTTCTTTATCTCTAGTATTGGCAAAACTTTTTTGTGTCTCCATTATCCTTGAGGCTTAATCCATGTGCCTCTAGGAGCACTGACAGATGGAACGTGTGGTACGGTGGGAGAACTGACTTGAGGTTTTGCGTTTGTGTTCGCAAATGTTTAGGTTTAGCAAGATTCACCACCGACTTTTTATTTTATCCAAACGAAAGGTCAAAAAGCACAGGAAAGACCTTTGAGATGTGTGATCGGTGGATCTGGAACTGACTGTTTAACGCTGGTTCGCGAAATGTCGCGGAAGCAAGAGTCGCCACCGTATTTTATTTTCTCCAACATGGAAAGGACAAAAGCACAGAAAAATTCCTTATTGAGATATGTTCTCGGTTCGGGAGGTAGATTTATAGAAAGGGAAGGTGTTAGCACCATTTCTATCCATGGTTATCCATGGGCTCTTAGATACTTGCTCATTTGTGTTTTCAAAATGTTTGTTTGCTTTTCAAGGTGAGTGGGTTTTGAAAAAAAGTTTCTTTGAAAGTTTCAGATCGACTCTTGTATCAGTCCTCAAGAGTGTTTGAAAAGTTGATTTTGAAAGCTTTTTGCAAAGTGTCGGTGTGAAAAGAGTTTGATTTGATTTGTTTTGAATTAGAGAAAGTATCTACGAGTCATCTACCTACCCTAAGGAATTAGGCTGTGCAAATGTCCTTAAGGTAGTGCCATCCCACCATTGAGAGATAGGTAGCACCACCGTTGGAGGTGTTCGGGTCAATTCGAGGGTTAGGGACAGTGTGGTCACCGAGCAACAATAAGACACCTTAGAAGCTACCCTTATGCCATTGATCTTTTTATTCCGAGGCAACCATTCCGAGGCAACTAGATCAATGGAACATAAGGACTCACTAAGACGTCATATACTCGACGATCACGTTTCGAGGGGCAAGGAAACAGTGAGGCGTACCCTAGAAGTGGTGTGTGAATAATGTGTCATTTTCAGTTATGTTTTATCTTGATCATGCATTGGGTGAGCTACGCTTTGATTTTATTTGGGCCATTCATTCTTTCATGCAATAGTTAGCAGTTTAAAGGTGCGGAAATTAAAATGCGGAAAATAAAAGTCCTACGCTATTACAAGGCGCGGGTCTATACATCGCCAAATTAACAAAGACCCGATTTTGAATAAAAGTGCGGAAAGTAAATGGTCCTAATTACTATTACAAAGCTTTGGGGCAATTACATAATATTTAAAATGAAAAATAGAAGCAAACGCGCGAAAAGAAATTATAATCGAAGGTGCGAGGGCGTTGGACCCTTTAAAGAAATTAAATTGAAATTGGAAGTGAATTAATTATTTAATAAGAAAAGAAGTTTTTTTTGGTATTTAATGAAAATAAAGAAAATTAATTAAAATTAAAAGTTAAATAAAACCCTAATTCTAAATTTGTTTTTAATTATTAAAAAAAATTGTTTAAGTTTAACCTAATTTAACCCTAATTAATTAATTACAAGTTTATTTACAAGATAATTAATAATTAATAATGATAAGAATAAAAAAGTTATTTATTAAGAAAAAGAATAAAAATACTAAAACCCTAATTTCTACATTTTTAGTTTATTTAAGAAAAAAATATTAAAGTTGAAAACCTAAAATTAAACTAATCTGATTATTAAGATTTATTTACAAAAACTATTAATGAATTAAAAATTAAATAAACATATTTTATTTTGACTTTTTTCTGGATTTTATATTTATGAAAATTATTTTGGTGAATTAATTAAAACAATAAAACAAATTAAAAAGAATAAAAGGGAAAAAATAATAAAAGAAAAAAGAATAAAAAGATTGAGCAAACCCTGGGGGTGTTCTGACCCTTTTGGAGGTGTTTGGGAAGCATTTTGGCCCAACAGTTTCCAGGCCTCTTTGACTTTCAATGGTTACGTGCTTGTGGTTGACTGAGCGTGTACCCTGGAATTCATATCATGGCCTTCAGGTTGATCATTAGAGACACATGGCAAGCCTGGGTATTGGGATGCATGGTGCTCTTTGGAAGTGGCGCTGTACAGAAGCATGTTATGGACAAAATTATAGAGGAAGAGGGGGACCTGGGAATCGAACCCAGGTCCCAGTACCTGCATGACAGCTAAGCTACCAATCCAACCAAAGCGTTTCTTTGTTAGTTTAATGGAATAGAAATAATATAAGAGAAAAATACGCTTATGGTACATCACGCGCCAAAAATTCAAACGAGCCAGTCATCCTGGGACACGTCCACCTTCTTCTTTGTTTGCCTGAAATTACAAAATAGATAGCGGGGGTTTTAAACCCCCACTAAATGGTACCTGCGAATAATAGCGAATAGGGCATACATGACCATAAATTGAGCGCGAGGTATGGATTCAATTCGTCAGAAGGTCACGATTTTAGTGGTACTAGTTTCATGGTCCAATTTTTTCAGATGAATGAAACCCCAAAATTGGAGCTCTGAAACCCTAAGCAGCTTTCATGGCAACTCCTCATACAGGCAATATTAATTCAATTAAAAGACACCAAAAGCTTCAGAGAGTTCATGTTAGTGTAAATCAAGCATTAAAAGCCATGAATAATGTATGAAAATGCAAGCACGATTATGAAAATTTTACAGAAAAGTTAGACTTCAATCTACCAACTCCTTGAGTATGGAAGCGTGTTTTCGATTGGAATAGTTTCCTTGTGGTGTCAGCAAACTTTTGGAACACTTTTCAAGCCTTGAATTGCCTTCTAAGTATGAAAACAGTTTTAATTTTTTTGTCAAAAAGTTGCAATGTGTTCTTGTGTTTGCAGCGCAGCTTCTGTGTTCTTGGCATTAGGTTTATGTTTGTGCATATATGTGGAAGGAATTAGGTCAGAAAAATAAGCCCATGATCCATTGTTTCAATGCTCTTGAATTTTTGATTTTGCATATCTTTTTCAATCCTTTTTGCCATGAAAACTTGCCTATTTGAAAGATTTGGTCTCTTTGATGTGGTACACGAAATATTTAGGTCTTAATGGGAGAATATGCTGCACAAAAAGATTTGGAAAACATGTTTTAGTATTTTTCTCATAATTAACTTTAATTAAATGAATTAATAGGATTAAAAACTCAATTAATTAATTAAAAATAAGAAAATAACTCCCTTTAAAGTCAATGGGTCGTGCATGGCCTTTGGGTGATGATTCATGGAAGAAATTGAGGCCCATTAGCAATTTTGAGGCATTTGAAGCAAAGTTAACTTTTCAAAATTCCCAAACATTTCCCAACTTCCACAAGGCATATCTTGCTCAATTTTTAAGCTTTGATCATTTTCTTGGACATTTTGGAAAGGTCTTGAAGTCCTCTAACCAATTTCTTTGGTCCCATGCCATTTTGATTTACCAATCTCAAGTTATGGTCTTTGACTTAAAGTGCCTTTTTGTTGACTTTTGAAAATGACCTATAATGTTGAGATTGATAACTTTTTGTGAGAGCATTTCTTGGACTTGAAGTGTGAAGATGAATTGTAGGAAATGTCATTCTCTTCAAAATGAGCTTTGAAATTTTTCTGATAAGCCATGTGAAAGTTATGCCTTGGTCAATTTGCAGTTGACTTTTTCAACTGTCCAAAAATAGAAACTTTTGCATCTTGAGACTTTTTGAGCCATGCCTTGAGAATCATGATCAAGAATTGATCAAATGATGTTTGTGGCTTCAAAATAAGATGTTGACCAAAAATTTGGACTTTTGACTGTCAAATGACCATTTTGCCCCTGTAGTTGACTGTGGAGCAATTAGGGTTTTTGACTGTGCAATTTGGTGCTGTGAGTCTTGAAACTTAGCATATGGATGCTTGACAATGTATGTAGGCATGTGGGACTTGTTTGGACCCTTGGAAACTTCAACTTCTTTTCCAGAACCAAAACCCTAATTTTTGACTGTTAGGAGGCCATTGGACTGTGCAACCCTTGAGAGATTTTGAACCTTGACCTTGGCAAATCTTGAAGAATATGGGAGGGCAAATTTTTGGGTACAACAGTTGCCCCTGTTCAATCTTCTTAGACCTGAGGATGTAGATTGGCTGACTTGCCTTTCGTAATCCGAAGGTAGAAGATGATTGAACACTAGAGTGCCCAGAAATTTGCGCTCACATGTTAGCAGTGTGATGGTGGGGATGGGCTTATAGATGCCATTTGGAGACTGATGGATAGGAGAGATGGGCTTATAGATGCCATGTTGAGAGGTGATGGATAGGTGGATGGGCTTATAGATGCCATCTGGGTGTTGATAGCGTAAGAGATTCCTTAGCGAGAACTTGCGTACCTGAAAGAAAGATAATTACCTGGCCTGTTACAGGAGTTGACCTTAAAATTCTTTATATAGACGCGCCCTGGCTGGATACATGTATCGAATCTTTGAACTCTTCAGACGTGCCCTGGCGAGATACAGGAATCGAGTCTGGAGCTTCAAAAGGTTTTTTTGTCGGTAATGATGTGACGAATGAATCAGGGATGGTCACTACCTCAGCGGGACGATGAGAGAACCTTGGACGATTACTACCTCAACAGGAACGATGAGAGAACCTTGGGCGATTACTACCTCAACAGTAACGATGAGAGAATCTTTCAGACGCACCCTGGCAAGATACAGGAATCGGGTCTGGTAATGCTAGTTGTCAACAGATACACCCTGGAAAGATACAGACATCGGATCCTCGAACTCTTCAGACACACCCTGGCAAGATACAGGAATCAGATCTGGTATTGTTAGTCGTCAACGGATACACCCTGGCAAGATACAGGCATCGGATCCTCGAACTCTTCAGATGCACCCTGACAAGATACAGGAATCGGGTCTGGTAATGTTAGTCTTCAACGGATACACCCTGGCAAGATACAGGCATCGGATCCTCGAACTCTTCAGACGCACCCTGGCAAGATACAGGAATCGGATCTGGTAATGTTAGTCTTCAACGGATACACCCTGGCAAGATACATGCATCGGATCCTCGAACTCTTTAGACGCACCCTGGCAAGATACAGGAATCGGATCTGGTATTGTTAGTCTTCAACGGATACACCCTGGCAAGATACAGGCATCGGATCCTCGAACTCTTCAGACACACCCTGGCAAGATACAGGAATCGGATCTGGTAATGTTAGTCTTCAACGGATACACCCTGGCAAGATACAGGCATCGGATCCTCAAACTCTTCAGACGCACCCTGGCAAGATACAGGGATCGGATCTGGTATTGTTAGTCTTCAACGGATACACCCTGGCAAGATACAGGCATCAGATCCTCGAACTCTTCAGACACACCCTGGCAAGATACAGGAATCGGATCTGGTAATGCTAGTCTTTAACGGATACACCCTGGCAAGATACAGGAATCGGATCCTCGAACTCTTCAGACGCACCCTGGCAAGATACAGGAATCAGGTCTGGAATCGATCGTCAACAGATACACCCTGGCGAGATACAGGAATTGGATCTTTACTTGCGACCGTTGATGGTAATCATATTGGTATTAACCTTTATCCTGAAAAGACAAAACGTTAGTGGTATGTGATGTCATGATGTATGACATGCGAGTTGTGATGAGAATAATTGAGATTGTATGTTCATGATGCGTATATGCATGCTATAATGTATGAAAAATGTGATGTTTATGAATGTATGCTTTCGTCTTAGGAAAATGAATCTTTGACGAGTGCCGGGAAGTTAAATCCTGGGCTGATGTAGAGCTTTTGTTTCCACTGGGGATGATGGTTGCAAGAATACCGGTAGGAGAAGATGACTCCGTTGGGGGATAAACTTGACGAATAGATTACTCTGCGGGGAGAAAATTATTCTAGCGATCTTGCTGGGGAACAATACTCTGTGGGAAGAGAGGTACGTTGTTGAGATGTTGATGGCAACTTCGCTGGGGATACCATTGTTATGTTGTGTTGGAAGATGAACTCCGCTGGGGGATAAGAAGACTTTGTCGAGGACTATCTTTCCGTGGCTTTTGGCTGAGGATAACCCAGTTATATCCTGGTAGGGAAAAAACCTTTGAATAAAGCCGGGAGACGCGTTCGTGCTCTGCAGGGGGGAAGCTTCCAGAATCTACTGGGGATAAGCTTCTTGCTGGGGAGATGGATTCCACTTTCCTGGGGAAATCTTTGGGCTGGACTCTCCTGGGGAAATTAATTTGATATGTATTGGGGAAGTGGCTCCGATGAATGTCTGGTATACCGCCGGGGAACAATCTTAGATCAAGACTGCCAGGGATGCTTGTTAAGAATATCCGTATATTGCGCTGGGGAATGTTGAGATCTGCTGGAGGATACCCAACTTCCTCAAGGCTGATAGTATAGCTTTGCTTGGGGAGAGTGCATTGACTTGCTGGCTCACTCTCTGGGGAGTTAAGATATATTGATTACGTTCTCCAGCCGAACTTACCTTGGTACCTTGGTGGACAGAGCAATTAGATCGCTTAGACAACTCATTATTGCCCCTGTTTCTAATGTTACCTGTAATTAATCCTATGTTTCGTATGCAAATATTTATGAGTTAGCAATTATTGTTAAATGCATATATCACAAATTGAACCTTGGACGTTCTTCGCAAAACAAAACAAAAAAGGAAAAACAATTGGCAATTGATCTGAAAAGTGAATTTATATTGATTTTTGAATTTGCCTGTAAATAAGCGTTTTATGTACAAGAGATTGACGTCCTAGTAAGAGGACGCCGCCGAATAAAAGAGTTTATACAATTTGTACACAGGGAAAACAAAACAGCTATGTGAAAAGAATGATCCCACTGGGTTCCAACTCTGCTATCGCCTTTATGTCTTCGAGCGTCTCATCACTTGATGACCTAGCTGAAGATGAAACTGATTGATCAGTGCCATTTGAACTTGATGTTGATACCGGATTCTGGATGCAAGGTGATCCAATGAGACATAGTATTACGCTTGATCAAGTCGTGTCTGGATCCAATCATCTTCGCTCAGATCTGCATCCTTCATTATCCGGAGAGAGGGTATTTGCACTTCGATCGGTAAGACTGCCTCCATGCCGTAGACCAAGGAGAAGGGTGTTGCCCCGGTTGATGTCCTTGCTGAGGTACGGTACCCATGTAGAGCGAACGGTAACATCTCGTGCCAATCTTTATAGGTCACTGTCATCTTCTGCACAATTTTCTTGATATTCTTATTTGCTGCTTCTACAACCCCATTCATCTTCGGCCGGTAAGGAGAAGAGTTGTGGTGCTGTATCTTGAATTGTTCGCAGAGCTCAGTGATCATCTTGTTATTGAGATTGGTACCGTTGTCTATAATGATTCTTTCAGGGACGCCGTATCGACAGATCAAGTTGTGCCGAATGAACCGTGCCACGACATTCTTGGTTACGGTGGCGTAGGAAGCTGCTTCAACCCACTTCGTGAAGTAATCAATCGCCACCAGGATGAAGCGATGCCCGTTGGATGCCGTAGGTTTAATCTCGCCGATCATATCGATGCCCCACTTTGCAAAAGGCCAAGGTGCTGTCAAGACATTCAGAGGCACTGGAGGGACATGCACCTTATCTGCATAAATCTGACATTTATGACATGTCCGAGAGTGTTGGTAGCAGTCGGCTTCCATTGTGGACCAGAAGTATCCTGCCCGGAGGATCTTCTTTGCCATGGTATGTCCACTGGAATGTGTTCCGAAGGTACCTTCATGTAGCTTCGCCATGATCCTTTCTGCTTCAGTCTTATCCACACAACGCAGTAAGGTCGAATCATGGTTTCGCTTGTACAGGATGCCGTTGCTAAGGAAGAACTTCGCTGCGAACCTTCTCAGAAACTTTTTATCATTGACAGATACACCTTCAGGGTATTCCTGAGCTTCCAAGTATCTCTTTACCTCATGGTACCAAGGTTTTTCAGTCACTACCTCTGCCTCAAGATCACAACAGTATGTCGGTTCATCCAGTTTCCAGATAATGACCCGGGGAGCCTTATTGTCCCATTTGACTTTGAACATGGAAGACATCGTAGCTAACGCGTCCGCCAGCTGATTCTCCTCTCTTGGAAAGTGTTCAAAAGTTATCTCTGTGAAATGGGGGATCAATGTCAACACACATTCTCTGTAAGGAATAAGATTCGGATGTTTTGTATCCCACTCGCCTTTGATCTGATTGATCACGAGAGCGAAATCTCCGAAGACACTCAGAAACTTGATCCTTAAGTCAATCGCAGCTTGAAGGCCCATGATGCATGCCTCATACTCCGCCATGTTGTTGGTGCAGTTGAAACATAGTCGGGCAATGAGTGGAGTATGAGTGCCTTGAGGGGATATGATCACAGCGCCGATGCCATTACCCAAAGCGTTGGAGGCTCCGTCAAAGTGCATAGACCATTGGGATCCTTCCTCGGGTCCTTCATCCGGTCCAGGTACTTCACAATCAGTCACAATCATGATGCTCTCATCTGGAAACTCGAAGTTCATTGACTGATAGTCATCTACTGCCTGGTGTGCCAAGTGGTCTGCCAATACACTTCCTTTGATAGCTTTCTGAGTCGTGTACTGGATGTCGTATTCTGTCAAGATCATCTGCCATCTTGCTATTCTCCCAGACAGAGCAGGCTTTTCAAATATGTACTTTATTGGATCCATCTTTGAAATCAACAAGGTAGTGTGAGTCAGCATGTACTGTCTCAGCCGGCGAGCAGCCCATACCAAAGCGCAGCAAGTTTTCTCGAGCAGTGAGTATCGGGTCTCACAGTCGGTAAACTTTTTGCTAAGGTAATAAATGGCATGCTCTTTTCGGCCAGACTCGTCATGCTGCCCCATCACACACCCCATTGAGTTGTCAAGTACTGTCAGGTATAATATCAGAGGTCTCCCTTCAACCGGTGGCATAAGGATGGGTGGTTCTTGGAGATACTCTTTGATTCTGTCAAAAGCGGCCTGACATTCATCGTTCCAACATACTACCTGATCTTTCTTCAGCAGCTTGAAGATTGGCTCACAGGTAGCAGTTAGGTGCGAGATGAATCGGGCAATGTAATTCAGGCGTCCTAAAAAGCCTCTGACCTCTTTCTCTGTCTTAGGAACTGGCATCTCTTGAATGGCTTTAACCTTGGCAGGGTCCACTTGAATACCCTTGTCACTTACGACGAAGCCTAGCAACTTTCCAGATCTTACCCCGAAGGTGCACTTGTTCGGGTTCAACCTTAGCTTGTATAGCTTCAGGCGGTCAAACAGCTTCTGCAGATGGTTAAGGTGTTCCTCCTCAGTTTGAGACCTTGCAATCATATCGTCGACATATACCTCAATCTCATGATGGATCATGTCGTGAAATAAAGCAACCATGGCACGTTGGTAGGTTGCCCCAGCATTTTTCAACCCGAATGGCATGACCTTGTAGCAGAAGGTGCCCCACTGAGTAACAAAGGTAGTCTTTTCCATGTCTTTCGGAGCCATCTTGATCTGATTATACCCTGAAAAACCATCCATGAAAGAGAACACCTTGTGCTGGGCAGTATTGTCAACCAGAACATCAATGTGAGGTAGGGGGAAGTCATCCTTGGGGCTGGCCCTGTTCAGATCCCTGTAATCGACACACATTCTGACCTTGCCATCTTTCTTTGGTACTGGCACCACATTGGCAACCCACTGAGGGTAAGAAGTCACTGCAAGAAACCCAGCATCAAACTGTTTCATAACCTCAGCTTTGATTTTCTCAGACATCTATGGACGCATACGGCGGACCTTTTGCTTAACCAGAGGGCAGTCTTCCTTGGTAGGCAAATGATGGACCACAATGTCAGTATCCAACCCGGGAATGTCTTCGTAGGACCAGGCAAAGATCTCCACATAATCATGTAACATCTGAGTCAACCGTTGCTTCATGCTGAGCTCCAGATTGGCACCAATCTTAACCTCCTTTTTGTCTGCCTCAGTACCCAGATTTATTGTTTCCACGGGCTCTTCATGTGGTTGAATTGCCCTCTCTTCCTGGAGTAACAGTCTTGCAAGCTCACCAGGAACTTTGCAATCATCTTCACCTTCGTCTTCGGCTAAGTTGATCAGATTTTCGAAGTCATAACTGGCAGTAGCAGAGTCGTTACCAGTGAGATCCAGAGTGGATTGAAACCTGTGTAGGTGAGTGTGTGTAAATATAGCTGTTTTGCAATATATAAAGAAAGAAAGAAAGAAAGGGAGCACAAGATTTGAAATGCGAAAAAATGTCCAAGATCTTTATTCATGATATATGGAAATGACAGTTATAAGCCCTCACAAATGAAGCCAACGGTGCCTCGGGTAAGACACCGGGCCATAAAGTTTCAATTCATTGTTTATTACAAATAACAAAAACAAAGGAATTCATTACTGCGTAACAAAAGTAACAGGTGTATGATCTTTTGCGGTCCAATTGTTCAATCCCCCGTCAGTCGTCGGGTAGATCCAGCTGTCGAACTCTGATTCTTCCACTTCGTCTTCATCCCCAATAGCATTCACTCCTGGATTGGTGATGAGCACAGGAGGTCTTCCGATTCTAGCTTTGCGCACAGCCCTCTGAGCCTCTGCAGTAAAACCCAGTCCAAACTTGTCAGTTTTAGGAGTGAAATCAGGGAGCCTGCCCCAGTTAGCACATTCACCTTTCTCGATTACAGCCCGGGCGTCCTTCAAGGAAGCCATCTTCAAAGGAAAGTCCTCTTCAACCACTGTTTATGCTACTGCCAATGTTGGAGGTACCTCTTCAAAATGCTGAAAGGGGGTTTCAATAAACTCCCCGTCCATCTCGATATACCGGAAGGAATTCAGATGACTCACCATATATTCTTCCTCCCCCTGCACAGTGACAATCTTCCCTCTGACAGGGTACTTGAGCTTCTGGTGGAGAGTGGAGGTCACTGCCCCAGCTTTGTGAATCCAAGGTCGACCCAGCAAACAGGAATAAGATGGACGAATATCCATCACATAGAAAGTTGAGTCAAATACTTGAGAACCCACACGAATAGGAATGTTTACCTCTCCATGAACCATCCTCTTTGATCCGTCAAAGGCTCGAACAATGATGTTGCTAGGTTTTAACTCTAGGCCCTCACAATCCAACCGGTCTAAAGCCTTCTTGGGCAACACATTTAGGGAAGAACCGGTGTCCACCAACACGTGCGCAAGAGTAGTGCCCCTGCATTCTATAGAGACATGCAGGGCATCATTGTGGTTCTTTCCCTTGGCGGTAAGGTCAGCATCCGAGAAACCCAAACCATTGTTAGCTATCAAATTGGCTACGCAATCAGTAAACTGGTCTGCAGATGTCTCCTGTGGCACATGGGCCGTCTTTAGAAATGAAATCAGGGCCTTAGCATGGGCCTCTGAGCACAATAGTAATGAGAGCATAGAGATCTTGGAGGGTGTATGCCCCAGCTGTTCAACGATATTAAAGTCGCTCTTCTTGATTATCTTAAGAATTTCCTCCATCTCTTGCTGGGAGGCTTCAACATTCAAAGACTTTGGTGCCTCCATCCGGGCAGGCTCATCATCAATCCCTTTGCCCCGAGCATTAGATGACTCGGCATCAGGGGAAACAACTTGATCAGAAGTGGAAACAGGTGCACTTGCAAGCGTAATTATGAGAGGTTTTCGAATAGCTGGTGGCGCAATGTCAGGCGAGAAGAGCCTGCCACTGCGGGTTACTTTGGCTGGACCGGTGATATTGCTGATGCTGGTACCGGTATTGAACTCTTGCTTTATTCCAAGTACATACACACCTGCCCCATAGTGCCATGGGATAGCCTTATCAGATTCATAGGGGAGGGGCCCCGGAACAGTAATAACAATGGGTGCGACAGTCATGATTTTAACTGGCTTCCTCGGGGGACCTTGATTGGATTTTTGAAAATTGTAACGAAAGATACTTCTTCCACAGGAAGAAAAGGAACAACGGTCTTCTTGAACAGAATCTCTTTGTTGTCCATCAGGCCTTGGATGCCTAGCTTCAGCAACGGACAACCAGTAAGGGAAGCAACACACAAAAGGCAACCCTCGCCACAACCCGGAAATAAACCGGCTAGAAACAGGTTCCTCTTAACAGTCAACAGAGGAGTAGCCACATCATTCACAGAAACTGCATACAAATCTTCATCAACAGCATTTACTCCATGCTGGGGCATAGGAGCAGTCACCATATTTGGCCTCTCAGGCGCCTCAAATTGTATCTCTTTCGCATCAATAAGGTCTTGCACCTTATTTCTCAGGGCCCAACAGTCATCAGTAGAATGCCCCGGGCTATCGGAGTGATAAGCACAACGGGCATTTGGATTATACTTGGGGGATGCAGTATTCACAACCTTTGGAGCCTCTCTGACAGTCACCAAGTTGGTGGATAGCAGCTGCGGCAAGATTTGTGACAAGGTCATACTCAGCCGGGTAAATTCTCTTCTGGGTCTTTCAGCCCTTGGTTGATTGGTTTGCCGAGGAGTGGCAGCAGGTTTAGCAATCACCACCGCGTTGACAGATTGGCGGCGCTCCGGTTTATCTTGCCTTCTAGGCCCATACACATCACTGGCCTCCTTTTTAAAAGGTTTCTTCTCAGTACTTGAAGACGCACCTTTCTGAATCTTTCCTGACTTCATACCAGCCTCTATCCTTTCCCCTATCAGAATGAGGTCAGTAAATCCTGCAGACGAATTGCCAATAAGATGATTGAAAAATGGCCCGGAGAGGGTCCCCAAGAACATATCCAATAGCTCACAGTCGGTTAACGGAGGCTGCACCCTGCCAGCCAGGTCCCTCCACTTCTGCGCATACTCTTTAAAACCTTCGCCTGATCCTAGCGACATACCCTGGAGTTGGGTACGTGTAGGAGCAAGGTCGGCATTATATTGATACTGCTTGTAAAAAGCAGTAGCCAACTCCTCCCAGTTACGAACTTTGGTTCCATCCAGCTGATAGAACCATTCGAGATGAGTCCCTGAAAGACTCTCTTGGAAGAAGTGGATCCACAAGTTCTTGTCCACTATATACGGCTGAATCTTCCGCACATAAGATCTGAGGTGTAGCTTAGGGCAAGACGCCCCGTCATACTTGGTGAAAGATGGTGCCTTAAACTTGTGAGGGATGATCATACCAGAAGATAAACCCAAGTCTCCGAAATCCAAACCAGGCACTTGTTGAATTTCCATGGCGTTCAGACGGTCTTCCAACTGCCTGTATCTGTCTTCTGCTGGAGGATACTGTTCCTCATTAAAGTCAGTCTCGTTGTCAAAGACCACTGGACTTGGAGCCCTTCCCCCTTGGGGACTGTCTTTGCCTACAGAAGAACCAGCTTCCTCATTCTGCAGAGCGTTACCAAACCTCCGACCCGAGTTGAATAGAACAGTTCTCTTCTTCTTCTTCTCCTTCTTCAGGAGCAAAGCCTTCAGCTCTTCTTGACCTTGAGCCAAACTCATGATCAGCTCCTGAAATTGTGCGTTCTGCGCCTGAAGGGCCTTGATAGACAGCTCGGTAGATGATTCGGGGTTCATGATGCTGAAATAAATAGCGGAGAACAGTAAGCAACCTGAAAAGAAGAGTACCTGCTATGCACATGATGAATGATATGTGTTTATGCAATGCATTCAAGTGGTTCGAAAATTCAAATTTGTTGTAGACAAAAAGGAACACACGTTATCATTAAGGAAATAATTGTTCAGTACATCAAAGCCTCATGGGCATAACATTACAAAAGCAAATCAATCCCAAAAGACACTACGCATCCTCTTCGGATCAATGTAGGTGTTGAGATTCCTTTCCTCGTGCAGTAGGCGGGTGAGCTCCAAGACCTTCTTTTCACTAGCATGTAGACTGGTCTCGAGAGAATTCCGTTCTTCCTTAAGCTGGATCCAGCTCTTCTGCATCTCTTCCCAGGACGTGGACATGTCAGGATGTTGAATGGTGTGGGACACCTCTCCTTCCAATACTGGCTCTTTGATCACCAGGAGAACATGAGGATATGGCATCACTAACTTCTGGGAGTGGGCGCGTACCCACTTGAGATAAGGCTCCAACGGGATGGAATTCCTGTGCCCCAGTGTCTTGCTGTCTATCCTACTTGGCATCCTCCAAGCTCTGATAAATCTCTGGCGAAGTCCTTGTGCATCGTTGTCAAAGTCAAAAACTATGTCAGGAATTAACATGTCATGAGGGCCGTCCCTCCGAGCATAACCAAACTGTCTCCAAGCCAAGCATGGGTTGTAAGTAATACCTCCTCTGGTTCCAAGTAAAGGAACATTAGGGTACTCCCCACAACGATCAATGATAGTGACATCCTCTCTGGACCGAGAGCACCAATGTATATCTGCATGTGTAAGAGTCATCAATCGTTGTGACTATCTCAAACCCCGCTCATTCTTCAAAACTGATTGCGGAAGGTGCGAAATAAACCACCTTCCCAGGAGAGGAGTACAGCACATAAGAGCACCTCTTTTTCTCATGGTTTGAGTGTAACATGAGTGAAGGATGTCCCCAAGCAACGTAGGTATAGGATTCCTGGACATGAAGATCTGGACAAAATTGATATCTATAAGCTGATCTGGATTAGGGAACAACACCAAACCATAGACAAGGAGGGCCACAACTTCTTCAAAAGTTTGTAGGTCAAGGGAGTTCCAACATTCTTGGGCCTTCTCAAACAGAAACCTGGCTAAGAACCCTTTGATACCACTTCTAACTTCCCAATGTCCCTTGAGGTCAGATGATTGTAGGTGTAAGGCTTTAGCAATCTCTTCAAGCTTGGGTTCCTTTTCCGTACCGTTGTAGGGTAGTTGATCAAGGATAGGGATCTTCAGAAGCCGGGATAACTCTTCTAATGTAGGCACCAGTTGATAATCCAGGAAAGTGAAACAATGGTGCAGAGGGTCAAAGAACTGGAATAAGACCTTTATCATATCTTCCTCAATGTTGGTGTTGACCAAACTGATGAGTCGTCCATGTCTCTCACTGAATGAAGAGCTCTCGGGAATCCTGGATATAAGCTCCTTAAGCTGAGGAGGGATCCTTACAAGACTGATCTGAATTGTCTTTCTGCAAACAGTTTCCATGTCCTACAAAACAAGAACAAAGATGAAGATTCGAACCCATGAAATGGTTAGCCAATGCATATGATGCTGTATGATGTTATGATGCTATGATTAAACACACCACAAATATTTACAAAGGCAAACATGATAAGGCGCACAAGTCACACCACAACCCTTAGAGTTTAGGCCTGCATGGGGTCTGGGTATTACCCTCTTGAAGTTGGTGGGCTCAACCTGTCCTATCAGAAGTAACCGGGTTCTAAGGGTCCCAATATCACTGGATTGCTTTTGTTGTTCATCGTTTCGATTTAGCCACTGAACTGGCGACCGAAATATTCCAGGAAAGCAACCCTCAATTGAGTGTAGTATCGAGTATCAACCAACCTCGGACTGCACCAAAGTCAGTTATCTCACTACCCTAAAGAGGCCAAGATAGTTCAATTAAGGTTCCTAAGGTCAGTTGATGCTTCACGACACCACGCGGAGGCCCCGTACTCTCCTTGACTAAACTCAAGGGTTACCGGTACACACCAAAGTGCCACATCAACGTAGCAGACTGCTTCAACCATGTCGGTATACCCCGCACAGTTCCCTCACAGCCTTGTTGCTACTTTCTAAGAAGGTATCCCCAGATCCGGGTTAGGATCTATAGAACTCCCAAGACAGTCCCATAATTTAAAGCAAACAAGTCAAAGCAATTGAAAACACAGTGATCTTAGTCCTAAGGTACACCTCACTTTAAAAGTATCCCCAGCAGAGTCGCCAGTTCTGTGATCGGTGGATCTGGAACTGACTGTTTAACGCTGGTTCGCGAAATTTCGCGGAAGCAAGAGTCGCCACCGTCTTTTATTTTCTCCAACATGGAAAGGACAAAAGCACAGAAAAATTCCTTATTGAGATATGTTCTCGGTTCAGGAGGTAGATTTATAGAAAGGGAAGGTGTTAGCACCCTTTTTATCCATGGTTATCCATGGGCTCTTAGATACTTGCTCATTTGTGTTTTCAAAATGTTTGTTTGCTTTTCAAGGTGAGTGGGTTTTGAAAAAAAGTTTCTTTGAAAGTTTCAGATCGACTCTTGTATCAGTCCTCAAGAGTGTTTGAAAAGTTGTTTTTGAAAGCTTTTTGCAAAGTGTCGGTGTGAAAAGAGTTTGATTTGATTTGTTTTGAATTAGAGCAAGTATCTACGAGTCATCTACCTACCCTAAGGAATTAGGCTGTGCAAATGTCCTTAAGGTAGTGCCATCCCACCATTGAGAGATAGGTAGCACCACCGTTGGAGGTGTTCGGGTCAATTCGAGGGTTAGGGACAGTGTGGTCACTGAGCAACAGTAAGACACCTTAGAAGCTACCCTTATGCCATTGATCTTTTTATTCCGAGGCAACCATTCCGAGGCAACTAGATCAATGGAACATAAGGACTCACTAAGACGTCCTATACTCGACGATCATGTTTCGAGGGGCAAGGCAACAGTGAGGCGTACTCTAGAAGTGGTGTGTGAATAGTGTGTCATTTTCAGTTATGTTTTATCTTGATCATGCATTGGGTGAGCTACGCTTTGATTTTATTTGGTCCATTCATTCTTTCATGCAATAGTTAGCAGTTTAAAGGTGCGGAAATTAAAATGCGGAAAATAAAAGTCCTACGCTATTACAAGGCACGGGTCTATACATCGCCAAATTAACAAAGATCCAATTTTGAATAAAAGTGCGGAAAGTAAATGGTCCTAATTACTATTACAAAGCTTTGGGGCAATTACATAATATTTAAAATGAAAAATAGAAGCAAACGCGCGAAAAGAAATTATAATCGAAGGTGCGAGGGCGTTGGACCCTTTAAAGAAATTAAATTGAAATTGGAAGTGAATTAATTATTTAATAAGAAAAGAAGTTATTTTTGGTTTTTTTTGGTATTTAATGAAAATAAAGAAAATTAATTAAAATTAAAAGTTAAACAAAACCCTAATTCTAAATTTGTTTTTAATTATTAAAAAAAATTGTTTAAGTTTAACCTAATTTAACCCTAATTAATTAATTACAAGTTTATTTACAAGATAATTAATAATTAATAATGATAAGAATAAAAAAGTTATTTATTAAGAAAAAGAATAAAAATACTAAAACCCTAATTTCTACATTTTTAGTTTATTTAAGAAAAAAAACATTAAAGTTGAAAACCTAAAATTAAACTAATCTGATTATTAAGATTTATTTACAAAAACTATTAATGAATTAAAAATTAAATAAACATATTTTATTTTGACTTTTTTCTGGATTTTATATTTATGAAAATTATTTTGGTGAATTAATTAAAACAATAAAACAAATTAAAAAGAATAAAAGGGAAAAAATAATAAAAGAAAAAAGAATAAAAAGATTGAGCAAACCCTGGGGGTGTTCTGACCCTTTTGGAGGTGTTTGGGAAGCATTTTGGCCCAACAGTTTCCAGGCCTCTTTGACTTTCAATGGTTACGTGCTTGTGGTTGACTGAGCGTGTACCCTGGAATTCATATCATGGCCTTCAGGTTGATCATTAGAGACACATGGCAAGCCTGGGTATTGGGATGCATGGTGCTCTTTGGAAGTGGCGCTGTACAAAAGCATGTTATGGACAAAATTATAGAGGAAGAGGGGGACCTGGGAATCGAACCCAGGTCCCAGTACCTGCATGACAGCTAAGCTACCAATACAACCAAAGCGTTTCTTTGTTAGTTTAATGGAATAGAAATAATATAAGAGAAAAATACGCTTATGGTACATCACGCGCCATAAATTCAAACGAGCCAGTCATCCTGGGACACGTCCACCTTCTTCTTCGTTTGCCTGAAAATACAAAATAGATAGCGGGGGTTTTAAACCCCCACTAAATGGTACCTGCGAATAATAGCGAATAGGGCATACATGACCATAAATTGAGCGCGAGGTATGGATTCAATTCGTCAGAAGGTCACGATTTTAGTGGTACTAGTTTCATGGTCCAATTTTTTCAGATGAATGAAACCCCAAAATTAGAGCTCTGAAACCCTAAGCAGCTTTCATGGCAACTCCTCATACAGGCAATATTAATTCAATTAAAAGACACCAAAAGCTTCAGAGAGTTCATGTTAGTGTAAATCAATCATTAAAAGCCATGAATAATGTATGAAAATGCAAGCACGATTATGAAAATTTTACAGAAAAGTTAGACTTCAATCTACCAACTCCTTGAGTATGGAAGCGTGTTTTTGATTGGAATAGTTTCCTTGTGGTGTCAGCAAACTTTTGGAACACTTTTCAAGCCTTGAATTGCCTTCTAAGTATGAAAACAGTTTTATGTTTTTTGTCAAAAAGTTGCAATGTGTTCTTGTGTTTGCAGCGCAGCTTCTGTGTTCTTGGCATTAGGTTTATGTTTGTGCATATATGTGGAAGGAATTAGGTTAGAAAAATAAGCCCATGATCCATTGTTTCAATGCTCTTGAATTTTTGATTTTGCATATCTTTTTCAATCCTTTTTGCCATGAAAACTTGCCTATTTGGAAGATTTGGTCTCTTTGATGTGGTACACGAAATATTTAGGTCTTAATGGGAGAATATGCTGCACAAAAAGATTTGGAAAACATGTTTTAGTATTTTTCTCATAATTAACTTTAATTAAATGAATTAATAGGATTAAAACTCAATTAATTAATTAAAAATAAGAAAATAACTCCCTTTAAAGTCAATGGGTCGTGCATGGCCTTTGGGTGATGATTCATGGAAGAAATTGAGGCCCATTAGCAATTTTGAGGCATTTGAAGCAAAGTTGACTTTTCAAAATTCCCAAAACTTTCCCAACTTCCACAAGGCATATCTTGCTCAATTTTTAAGCTTTGATCATGTTCATGGACATTTTGGAAAGGTCTTGAAGTCCTCTAACCAATGTCTTAGGTCCCATGCCATTTTTATTTACCAATCTCAAGTTATGGTGTTTGACTTAAAGTGCCTTTTTGTTGACTTTTGAAAATGACCTATAATGTTGAGATTGATAACTTTTTGTGAGAGCATTTCTTGGACTTGAAGTGTGAAGATGAATTGTAGGAAATGTCATTCTCTTCAAAATGAGCTTTGGATGGAATTTTTCTGATAAACCATGTGGAAGTTATGCCTTGGTCAATTTGTAGTTGACTTTTTCAGCTGTCCAAAATAGAAACTTTTGCATCTTGAGACTTTTTGAGCCATGCCTTGAGAAGCATGATCAAGAATTGATCAAATGATGTTTGTGGAATCAAAATAAGATGTTGACCAAAAATTTGGACTTTTGACAGTCAAATGACCATTTTGCCCCTGCAGTTGACTGTGGAGCAATTAGGGTTTTTGACTGTGCAATTTGGTGTTGTGAGTCTTGAAACTTAGCATATGGATGCTTGACAATGTATGTAGGCATGTGGGACTTGTTTGGACCCTTGGAAACTTCAACTTCTTTGCCAGAACCAAAACCCTAATTTTTGACTGTTAGGAGGCCATTGGACTGTGCAACCCTTGAGAGATTTTGAACCTTGACCTTGGCAAATCTTGAATAATATGGGAGGGCAAATTTTGGGGTGCAACAAGATGTTTTCTTGAGTTCGGGGGGTAGATTATGAAAAGGGAAGGTGCTAGCACCCTTTTCATCCATGGTTTTCCATGGGCTCTTAGTTACTTGTTTAGATCACTTGCTTTACTTTTTCAATTGTTTGAAACGGTGCTTTGTGTGGTTTTGAAAGTATTTTGAAAAGAGGTCATCATTTTGGCAATCTTTGTAATGATTCTTGTTTGAAGAATGTATACAAAGATGTTTGTCTTTTGAAAAATGTTTCAATGTTTGAAAGTTTGTTTGGAAATTGTTTTGATATTATGTGTGTTTGTTTGAAAATAGCAATGATGGTTTGCAAATTGATCAAGTAACTAGGAGCATCTACCTAATCAAAAGTCTTTCTTGTACATTTTTAATCCTTTGACATTGTTGTTTTACCATTATATTTGGTAAACAACCCTATCTTTGGATGTTAAACGGGACAGGCGTGGGTCATCGTATGACCATGATAACAATAATGCCAAGTATCTTAGCAAGTTTTAGGGACTAAGATCATTTGTTTTTAGGCAACATTTTGATAGCGTCATCGAGGGACTATGATCTTCTTGTTTTGTTTGATTTTGCCAAGATACCTAGCATGCATACCATGACCATGTTTAAGGCAACAAGTGGGCGAAACCCTATGGGTGCTTGTGTGCAATGTGTTGTCATTTTTCATGCATTTTTGTCTTGCATTAAGTCATGCTATTTGTTTTATTTTGGTCTTTGCATACAAAACCCTAATTTACTATCATGGTATATGAAAGAAATAAAATGCGTAAAATAAATCTAGACTATTACAACATTATTATGGGGAGGGGGTACAAGTTTGAATAGGGGGATATTTGCACAAAATAAAATCCCTAATTTACTATTACAACCCAATTGAATTTATTTATACAAATAAATAAATAAACAAGCAAATATTTAAATATGCAAATAAATGTAAATATGCAACAAATGTTTTTTTTTTGTATTTATTTTATGTATGTAAAAATGAATTTATTTATGTCCTAAAGACAAGAAAAAATAAAATGATTATTTTTTGAAATGGTGAAAATCCTAATTTTGTTTTAAAGAAATTATGCTTCATATTATTTATTTATTTCATTTTATGTACGAGAAAATAAATAAAAATATATACAAAAATGTTAAAAAATAAAATATGTGAGAAAATATTATTTTAAGTATATAAATAATAAAAATAAAAATATACAATATTTTTATATTATTTACAAGTTTTATTTAAGAAAATAAAAGTATATTAACCTAAAAATTTATTTATTATGCAAAAAAATAAAATAAAAAAAATATGATAAAATGCAAAAAATAAAGAAAATATTTTTTGGGATTTTTTAATGTTCAAAAAAATAAATAAAGTCAGAAAATATAAGAGAAATGAGAAAATATACAAAATGTAGCAAATGGGCCAAGGGGGTGCAGAAAGTAAACATGGGTGGTGTGAATAGAAGAAACAACAAGCCCAAGCCCACTTCACTTCATCCCTGACCTCTGCCTTTGTCCAAAACGCGCGTTCTGTGCTTGAATCATGTTCTCTCTATTGCTTGCATGAAATCAAAAATTTACAACATGAAAGTTATAGCATTTTCAATCACGATTCCAACCATATCCATTTTGTGACCTAACTCTAAGAAACCAAGGAGAATTTAAGTGGCCCTAAATTCTAACCTAGTTTTTTTAGCATGTTCAACATCTAAATTCTCCTAGCTCAGTTGATATAAATAAGAACTATGCATATGTACAACTCAAGCACATTAAAGACTACATTTTTGCTTCACAAACCTAAGTCTAAGGATGTCTAAATAGAGAGATAGGAACTTAGAAAATACCTTGTTCAGTTGAAATTGAATATGGCAATGTAGCAACTTTGAGTGAGGCCTGAAGTACTTGTGAGCTTGCTTGAAGTTCCCTTAACCGTTCCCAATGCTCAGCTTACCTTGAACCTACCTGAATGTCCCTGTAGAAGTCAACCTGCAAAGCTTCAAAATGAAAATGGTGATCCTTGAAAAAGAGGTTATAGTTGCTTGAGAAAGGTCTGGACAACTTAGGTGTGATGTATGGAATGTGTTTGAAGCCTTGAAACAAAAAACGCACGAGTGAAATTTGTTTTGGCTAGTGATCTGCAAAGATGGCCCTGTTTTGGGCAGAAATGGGGATTTTGGTGTTTTAGGGTATTTGCAATGCTATGAGCTCGTGTATTGGCTTGTTACAATATGCTGAAGTTGTTTCAAAATGAGTCCAAGACTTGGTTTTAACAGATACTTGAGTTATGCTGACTTTTGCAAGCTTACTTGCTTTTGAAGCAAAAGTTGAAGTGACAAAGGCAAAGGCTGTACTTGCTAGCTCGTGGGATGTAGATGGTTGGTACACTTTTCCTGATGTTCATGGATCTTGTTTACAACCAAAGATCAGGTCCAATACTCAAGATAAACAAAATTGCTAAAAGTATGCTTTATCAAAGTAGCATTGTAACCTTTATGCCATTTTTGGAATAATTCCTTGTGCAATGCTCCATTGCTCAGAACAAAGCCATTGTCCAATGTATTTGCATTAAATTAAGGAGTGTGGAAAGGTTTAAGACTTGTAAAACAAGTACAAGCATGCTTAGGACAGATTTGCAAGTTGTAACCTTGTGCAAAATGCCTTGGACAAAAGTGAGAAATGACCATTTTCTTTTCTTCGATTCTCCCTAACCAAAAATGATCTTGGAGATTTCTTGGACATTTTGGAAAGATTGTAACATGCTCTTAAATCCATCTTTGAAATTCAGTTGATATTCCACTTGGAACTAGGTGAAAAGTTGCCATGAAGTTAGGTCAAAAATCTGCCTAAACAAGGGTAAAATTTCACTAAGTTAAAAAGTTTATGGACCCTTATTCACAAAATCATAACTTGAGATACATGCATCTTTTTGGGAAACTTTGTGAATCAAAGTTGTATATTTTGTGGAGGACTACAACTTTCATGTTGGAAGTTTTCTTTGAATCCAATTGCATCATGGTGAAAAAGTTGGGAAAAAAATAAGAAATTTTCATAACTTAGAAAATTTCTAAGTTATGAAAATTTTCAAACTTAAACCCTAATTTCCAAATTTAGGTTTCTTGGTGAAAAAGTTTCATGTTTTGACACATCTTGATGAAAAATGACCCTTGGCACTTGATTTTGACCAAAAAGTCAAAGTTTGACTTTTCAGTGTACAGTTGATTTTTGATCAGTTGACTAGAAACTTCATATGTCAATCCAATGCATTTAAGATCTTTTGAACCTTGTGATTAGGTCAAGATGGTGCCATTGAGTCCTTGAAACCATGCTTGAAACCAATTTTCCATTGGCTAGGTGAAAAATCAGAAATTGCCCTTCTACAGTCAAAACCCTAATTTTGACCATTTTGCCCCTTTGATGATCTGATCAAATTTCTTGAGAAGTTGTGGTCCAAACTTGATCAAATGGTTCATATGAGTCTATAATGTTGATGTGGATAAAAAATTATGAGGTTTGACTATAAATTGTCCATGGTTGAATTTTTCCCCAATACAGCTGATTTTTAGGTCAACTGTCCAATTGACTGGGCAAACATTTGATTCAAGGCTTGAAACTTGGTATGAGCAATCTTAGAGGTCCAATATGAAGTATTAAAGTCACATGAGGCATTGAAAGTCCAAAAATCCCTGTGCAAACTCAAACCCTAATTTCAGGTCATCAGTGCAAGGAGATGTCTTGAGCTGAGCAAACCCTAATCTGGTCTTGAGTCCAAGAAGTCTTGTGAGGAGAATCTTGATAAAATGAGAGGGAAAATTTTGGGGTACAACAACTGCCCCTATTCAATCTTCTTGAACCTGAATATTTAGATTGGCGAGCTTTTCCGTTCGTGACTCGAAGGTAAAAGATGATTGGACACTAGAGTGCCCATAAATTTACACTCGTCAAAATGTGGTTGAGGGAATGGGATTAAAGATGCCATTTGGAGAGGTGACAGAATCTTGTCGGAGATGGGATTAAAGATGCCATCCAAGAGTGTTTGTTGAATTGTAAATTGTAAGTCAAAAGAATGAGTATCAGAATGGTATTCATGTCTGCAATGTATCTGAACTGTATCTGGAGACTGAGTCTGTATGAGCAATGGAATGGCGTCCGTGTTTGGAGCATATCCGAGTTGTAACTATACTTGAATCTGAATGAATAATAGAATGACTTCCGTGTCTGGAGTGTATCTGTATTGTATCTGAATCTGAACTCTGAATAAGCGACAGAATGGCATCCGTGTCTGGAGCGTCTCTGAGCTGGGGAAAAAGTTTGAATGAGTGACAGAATGGAAACCGTGTCTGGAGCGTATCTGGACTGTATCTGAAGTTGAGATCTGTATGAGTAGCAGAATGACTTCCGTGTCTGGAGCGTATCTAATCTGTAACTGAGATCTGAATAAGTGACAGAATGACTTCCGTGTCTGAAGTGTATGTGTATTGTATCTGAATAAGAGATCTGAATGAGTAACAAAATGACTTTCGTGTCTGGAGTGTATCTGTACTGTATCTGAATGAGAGATCTGAATGAGTAACAGAATGACTTTCGTGTCTGGAGCGTATCTAATCTGTATCTGATTGTTGAAGTCTGAATGAGTGACAGAATGGCATCCGTGTCTCGAGCGTATCCGTACTGTATCTTGACTCTGAATTCTGAATGAGTAATAGAATGACTTCCGTGTCTGGAGTGTATCTTTACTGTATCTGAATGAGTAACATAATGATTTCCGTGTCTGGAGTGTATATGTACTGTATCTTAAATCTTTGAATATTTGTTAAAGATAGTTGTTAATCTTATCCTGAAAAGGGTAAAATGTTAGCTGAAACACAAAGTTATGTTTCATGAAATGTATGATGCAATAAAATGTGTTTTATCAATGTTTATGATATATGAATGTAATGTATGCGCATGTAAGCTGACTTGATGTATTGTTGAGGAAAATAAATCTTTGACGGCTGGGGATAATAAAATCCTTGACTGTTGAGGATAATGACTCCTTGACTGCTGCCGGGGAAAATAAATCCTTGATCGCTGCTAGAGATTCAGAATCTCTGATTACTGAGGATGAGAAATCCTTGGTGACTGCTGGGGATTAAAGAGAAATACCTGACAACTTCTGTGGGGATGTGAGAATCCTTCATGTCTTGAAGTTGGAGTATTGACAAAAATTCTGCTTGGGGAAGTAACGCCAAGTACCACCTGAGAAATCTGCTTGGAAAATCCAGAGAACTTTGAAGACTTCTACTGGGGGTTAAATAATGGAAATCCTCACTCGGCTAGGGAATAGGGAAAATTCTGATGATTTCTGTGGGGAACCAAGAATGAGAATCTTCATTCTGCTGAGGAGTAATGAAACTTTGGAAACTTCATGCTGGGAAGTAAAGAAGGCTCTGGCAACTTTACTGGGGAAATGAGAATGAGAATCTTCAATCTGCTAGGGGATGAAAAACTCTGTGGGGAGTAGCTATACTGCTGGGGAGTAGCTATCCTATTGGAGAGTAATCTCAGGACTTTGGGGGAAAAGCTTATTCCTGTTTAGAAAAAGTTCAGGAGTTTGGGTTGTATGCCACTCTACTAGGAAATTATACTAGGTTGGAGAGACAAAAGTTAACTGTTATCTGGTTGACTTCCAGGTTTCAAGACAACTTGCTGGTGAATCTGGGGAAAATTGAATGGTTTCCGCTGGGGATTGGTAGTTGGAATTTTTGACTCCATTGGGGAAGAAGGTTTCATCTTTGCTGAGGATCTGTGGTTCAAAGTTTTTACTCCGCTGGGGATTGGAGGTTTGAAGTTCCAACTCTGATGGGAATTAAGGGTTTGAAATTATAACTCCGCCGGGGATATATACTTCAAGGTTTTAGCTCCGCTGGGGATCTAGATGATGTACTGCAGGGGATTTCTCTTGGAATAGCCTAAAGACGTTTTCCTATACTTTCAAGCTGTCAGTAATTATTCTTTCCCATTTCGTTTATTTGTAAACAATGATTATATTCAAATGCATATGCTCATTCATAAATCATTGGACGTTTTCAAATAAAACACAAGTGTAAAAAAGGAAAAGACAAATAGTTTTCTGCACTTTGAAGTATCTTTGTATTAACTTTGTGTAAGTATTTTGTACAAAGGAGACAGACATCCTAGTAAGAGAATGTTGTCATAAAAATGAGAAAAATTTATACAAAGAAAGATGGCTATGTGTGAAAATTCCATGGGGTTTCCATTCTATTATAGCCTTCGTAACTCTGAATATCTTGTCCATTTGTTGCTTCGTCCGAAGATGATTGAGTTGATCAGAAGCCCATAGCTTGTCTGTGAAGAGATTGTCCTTAAAGTGATCTGACGAGACATAGTCATACGCTTTAATTCCCTAAATTTTGCCTGGACCGCCCTTTTGGGTTTTCGATCCACCGGGAAACCCTTTTTGATCCAAGTTGCCCTTTCGGGTTTTCAACTTGCCGGGTGTACAGATTTTTTTGTTTATCCCTAACTTTTGCCTGAACTGCCCTTTCGGGTTTTCGATTCACCGGGATGCCCTTTTTTTGCCTAAGTGTGTCAACCTAGCGGGTCGTTTATGCGTAGTATCTTTTTACTATGTCTGCGTTCGTAGGGTGCGGTAGGTCGTCGCCGTCCATGGTGGTTAAGATCATTGCCCCACCAGAAAAGATGTTTTTGATCACAAATGGTCCTTCGTAAGTAGGAGTCCATTTTCCCCTGGGATCACTTTGCAGAAAGATGATCCGCTTGATTACAAGATCTCCGACTTGATATATCTGGCGTATGACTTTCTTGTTGAATTCCTTGATCATCCATTTTTGATACGTCTGACCGTGGCAAACAACAGTAAGTCGCTTTTCGTAAATCAATTTAAGTTGATCAAGCCGGGTCTGAATCCAATCGTCTTCACTCAAACCAGCATCTTTCATGATTCTCAAGGAGGGAATCTGAACCTCGATAGGTAAAACAGCTTCCATGCCGTATACCAAAGAATAGGGTGTTGCCCCAGTTGATGTATGCGTCGTGGTACGGTACCCGTGAAGAGCAAACGGTAACATCTCATACCAGTCCTTGTAGGTGACTGTCATCTTTTGTATGATCTTCTTGATATTTTTGTTCGCAGCTTCGACGTCACCGTTCATCTTTGGCCGATAGGGAGATGAATTGTGATGTTGAATCTGGAACTGCTCGCACAAGGCAGTGATCATAGTATTGTTAAGGTTTTTACCGTTGTTAGTGATGATCCTTTCGGGGATACCGTACCGACAAATGAGGTTCTGCTTGATGAATCGGGCAACAACATTCTTTGTGATGGATGCGAAGGAAGCTGCTTCGACCCATTTGGTAAAATAATCAATGGCCACTAGGATGAAGCGGTGTCCATTGGATGTTGTAGGCTTGATCTCTCCAATCATGTCTATTCCCCACATTGCGAATGGCCAAGGAGCTGTTAAGACATTGAGAGGAACTGGAGGTATATGTACCTTGTCCGCATAGATTTGACATTTGTGACAAGTTCTGGAATGTTGATGGCAGTCAACTTCCATGGTAGACCAGTAATAACCTGCCCTTAGAATCTTCTTAGCCATCATATGCCCGCTTGAGTGAGTGCCAAAGGTACCATTATGCAGTTCAACCATGATCTGCTCAGCTTCAACCTTGTCCACACAACGGAGCAGAATGCAATCATGATTGCGCTTGTATAGGATACCATTGCTCAGAAAGAACTTGGCAGAGAATCTCCTTAAGAACTTTTTGTCGTTGACTGAAGCTCATTCAGGGTATTCTTGAGCCTCGAGATACCTTTTGACTTCGTGAAACCAAGGTCGGTCCACTACTTCTTCGGTATTAATCTCATGACAATGTGCAGGTTCGTCCATCCGCTCGATGGTGAGTTTGGGAGCTTCATTATCCAAGTTAAGTTTAAACATGGATGACATTGTAGCTAGGGCATCTGCTAGCTGGTTCTCTTCTCGCGGGAAGTGCTCGAAGGTGATCTGCTCGAAATGAGGTAGCAATGTCAGGACATGTTCTTTGTAAGTGATGAGATTGGGATGTTTAGTGTCCCACTCTCCTTTGATCTGACTGATGACCAAAGCTGAGTCTCCAAACACAACCAAATATTTGATTCCCAGGTCTATTGCAGCTTTGAGACCAAAGATGCAAGCTTCATACTCGGCCATGTTGTTGGTGTAGTTAAAGCAAAGTATGGTGGTGAAAGGAGTATGGCAACCCTCTGGAGAGATAAGCACAACACCAATACCGTTTCCAAGTGCATTAGAGGCACCATCAAAGTACAAGGTCCATCGGGATCCTTGTTCAGGTCTGTCATATGGTCTGAGATCTTCAATGTTGTCCAATGTCATGATGTCTTCGTCAGGGAAGTCGAACTTCATGGATTGATAATCTTCAACAGCTTGATGAGCCAGATGGCCGGCTAGTACACTCCCCTTTATAGCTTTTTGGGTTGTGTACTGTATATCATACTCTGTAAGGATCATCTGCGATCTGGCTATCCTTCTGGACAAAGCAGGCTTCTCGAAGATGTATTTGATCGGATCCATCTTAGATATCAGTAGAGTGGTATGAGTCAACATATACTTCCTTAGCTGGCGAGCAGCCCATACCAAAGTGCAACAAGTTTTCTCGAGCAGTGAATATCTTGTTTCACATTCGGTAAACTTTTTACTAAGGTAATAAATGGCATGCTCTTTTCGGTCAGACTCGTCATGTTGGCCCAGTACGCACCCCCATTGAATTATCCAAAACAGTCAGATACATGATTAGCGGTCTTCCTTCGACGGGTGGCATCAAAATAGGAGGTTCTAGCAAATACTCCTTGATTTTATCGAAAGCAACTTGACAGTCATCATTCCATTTAACCACTTGATCTTTCTTCAACAGCTTGAATATTGGCTCACAGGTAGATGTTAGGTGAGAAATGAACCTAGCAATATAGTTTAGGCGTCCCAAGAAACCTCTGACCTCCTTCTCAGTGCGAGGGGCAGGCATTTCTTGTATAGCTTTGACTTTGGCAGGATCAACCTCGATGCCTTTGTTGTTGATGATGAAACCCAAGAGTTTACCGGATCGGACTCCAAAAGTGAACTTGTTAGGGTTCAATCTGAGCTTGTACTCCTTCAACCTGACAAACAGCTTTTGCAAATGGTCGAGGTGTTCTTCTTCTGTCTGTGATCGGGCTATCATGTCGTCTACGTAGACTTCAATCTCATAATGTATCATGTCATGAAACAAAGCTACCATGGCGCGTTGATAGGTTGCCCCGACATTCTTCAGTCCGAATGGCATCACCTTATAGCAAAACGTACCCCACTGTGTAACAAAAGTAATTTTTTCCATGTCCTCAGGGGCCATTTTGATCTGGTTATAGCCTGAGAATCCATCCATGAAAGAAAACACTTTGTGCTGAGCTGTATTGTCAACCAAGATGTCAATGTGCGGTAGTGGAAAGTCATCTTTAGGGGTAGCCCTGTTTAAGTCTCTGTAATCCACGCACATTCTCACTTTTTCGTCCTTCTTAGGCACGGGCATAATGTTAGCAACCCATTGTGGATAGAAAGTAACAGCCAGAAATCCAGCATTTAACTGCTTCATAACTTCTGCTTTGATCTTTTCTGACATGTCGGGCCTCATGCGGCGGACTTTCTGTTTAACTGGTGGACAGTCTTCCCTCGTGGGCAGACGGTGAACCACAATATCTGTATCGAGTCCCGGCATGTCTTCGTAAGACCATGAGAAGATCTCAACATATTCATGTAATAACTGAATTAAGCGCTCTTTGACACTTGGCTCTAGGTTGGCACCCACTCTAACTTCTTTTCTGTCTTCAACAGTACCCAAGTTGATTGTCTCTAACAACTCCTCATGCGGCAAAATAGTCATTTCTTCCTGTTGTAGAAGTCTAGCCAATTCTCCCGGCACCTCACAGTTTTCATCACCTTCGTATTCGGCATGGTAGACCAGATCTTCAGAGTCACTGAAGGCCATAACAGAATTATTACCCATGGAATCCGGAATGGAAAGGTACCTGCATTTGTGAGTGTCAGTGTGTGTAAGGGATAGCCACCTTTAAACAAATAAAATGTAAAAAGAAAGACAATGAACACAAAAGTTTATATGTGAAAACGTCCATGATTCATTAAAATGGAATATGAAGATGAAAAATAAAACCCTTACAAATGGACCTATGTGTCTCGGGTAAGGCAGAAGGTTAAAAGTGTACGAATTGTTTTGAGAATTATTATAAACCAACAGAAATGTTTGAAAGATAAATTATTGCGGTATGAAAGTAATCGGAACAAAGTCTTTTGCTTCCCAGTTGCATAGTCCTCTGTCAACAGTTGGAAAGATCCAGTCTTCCAAGTTTCTCTCCTCTTCACTATCCTCTAAAGCATTGACTCCATGATGAGTGATCTTCACTGGTGGCCCTCCAGCCCGGGAGCGGCGTACAGCCTTTTGAGCAGAAGCAGTGAACCCTAAGCCGAATTTATCAGATTTGAAAGGAAAATCTGGAAGTTGCCCCTAGATTTTGCTTCCTCCTTCTTCAATCACAGCCTTCGCATCTTTGAGAGACGACATCCAAGGCGGAGGTCTGGTAATCTTGGGTACAAAAGACACTGTCTTGGTTACTGCAATCTCCTGAGCTACCTCTTCAAAATGCTGAAAGGGGGTTTCGATGAATTCGCCATCCAATTCTACATAGCGGAAAGAATTTATATGGCTTATCATGTACTCCTCTTCGCCATGAACAATTATGATTTTCCCCTGGACAGGGTACTTGAGCATTTGATGCAGAGTAGAAGTAATGACTCCAGCATTGTGAATCCAGGGTCTTCCCAACAAGCAAGAATAGGAAGGAAGGATGTCCACCACATAGAATATGGAGTTGAAGGTTTCAGTTCCTACTTTAATCTGGATGTCCGCCTCCCCGTGGACCATCCTTTTAGAACCATCAAAGGCTCTGACAATTATATTGCTGGGCTTCAAGGTTAAACCTTCACAATGTAGTCTATCCAAGGCTTTCTTTGGCAAGACGTTCAGCGATGAACCAATGTCTACCAGTACGTGTGCTAGAGTAGTCCATCTACATTCCACCGAGACATGCAAAGCGTCATTATGTTTTCTCCCTTTAGATGTTAAATCAGCATCAGAGAATCCTATACCATTGTCAGCTGTTAAGCTAGCTACACCTTCCTGGAACTGATCCGCGGAGGTTTCCTGTGGCACGTGGGTCGTCTTCAAGAATCTTATCAAAGCTTTGGCATGAGCTTCAGAACAAAGCAGCAGGGCCAACATAGAGATCTTTGAGGGGGTTTGCCCCAGTTGTTCCACGACATTATAATCGCTTTTCTTGATTATTTTCAAAATCTCTTCCATTTCTTTTTAAGAGGTTTCAGGGATGATCAACGGTTGAGCCCTCGTCTCGACATGCTCTTCTTGGATCCCTTTCCCTCAAACATCAGTAGCATCAGAGGGGACAACCACATGAGTCACAACTTCTTCAATAATTGGAGTTCTTGCAGATATATTGACCGGTACTGGGGTAACCTTAGGAGCAGCTAAGGGTCCGAAGATTGCCTTTGGAGGGGCGATCTTCAGAGAGAAAATTCTTCCACTGCGGGTGATTTTGCTCGTTCCGGCAATGTTTCTAATGTCGGAAGTCTCCTCATCAGAACTCTCTTCAGTTGATTCAATTTTTTTAGTACCGTGGTAGTAGATCTCTCTACCATAGTTCCACGATATTGATTTGTTGGGCTTGTACGGGATGGGCCCCGACATGGTTATCTTCAAAGGTGCAGTCTTCGGATCAGATGTAATCTTAACAGGTATTTTGGAGACCTTGGAAAGATTGGCGGATATGGTAATTATTGAAATATCATTGACAGGAGTCGGTGTAACAGGAGTCTTTTCAAAAAGGATTTCTTGGTTATCCATTAGGCGTTGGATGCCTAACTTCAACAATGGACAGTCGATTGGTAAGGATGAACAAAGGCAGTAATCTTCTTCACAACCTGGGAAAATCCTAGCCTTCAGCAAATTCAACTTGATTATCGATAGCGGAGTTATCAAATCATCAACAGTAGCAACAAACAGATCCTCTTCAACAGAATGGGCATTGTGGCCATGCTTTGGCATTGGAGCAGAGATTACATTCGGCTTTTCAGGGGCGTCGAATTCCACTTCTTTAGCGTATATCAAATCCTGGATTTTATTCTTGAGGGCCCAACAATTGTTGGTGTCGTGCCCCAGGCTGTTTGAATGATAATCACACTTGGCGTTCGAATGGTAGTATGGAGAAGAAGTATTTGGTTTCTTCGGTGCCTCTTTCAAGGTTGCGAGGTTTAACTTCAAGAGATGGGGTAAGACTTGAGCAGGAGTCATGTTTATCTTGGTGAATTGCCTAACAAGCCTTTCCACCCTAGCTTGGTTTGTTCTGGGTTGACTGTTTCTGGGCTGATCAACTGCAGTCTTCTGAATCATTATGGCCCCCACCGCTGGCCGGCGCTCGACTCTTCCTTGACCTCTTTGAGAGTAGACAACTGATACTTCTTTCTTTGCTGGAAAAGGCTTTTTGACGGCAGCAGAAGTAGATGTATCTTTTTGAATTTTCCCGCTCTTAATTCCGGCTTCAACTCTCTCACCAGTTAGAATCAACTCAGTGAACCCCGCAGTGGAGCTTCCAATCAGATGATTAAAGAAAGGCCCTAACAGAGTTCTCAGAAACATATCTACTAGATCCCTCTCAGATAGAGGTGGTTGTACTCGCCCTGCCAAGTCTCTCCATTTCTGGGCATACTCCTTGAAGCCTTCATTGGAGACCATGCCCATACTCTGTAATTGAGTACAGGTTGGTGCTAAGTCCGCATTATATTGATACTGCTTATAGAAAACAGCTGCAGAATCCTCCCAATTATGCATATCAGACCTCTCTAGCTGGTAGAACCAATCCAACTGCGTCCCCGACAAACTGTCCTGGAAAAAGTGGACCCACAGGTCTTTGTCAGAAGAATGTGGTTGAATTTTCCTGACATAAGATCGTAGGTGCATCTTGGGACAAGACACCTCGTCGTACTTGGCAAACAGTGGCACTTTAAACTTCGGAGAGATAACTATTCCAGACACCAAACCTAGCTCTTCAAAGTCCAGCCCAGGCACTCTTTGCACCTCCATGGCAGCTAGACGTTCTTCCAGATTTTTGTATTTATCATCTGCAGGAGGGTATTGTTGTTCTGAGTAATCCTCTTCCTCTTCTTCTTCAGCTTCAGAATCTGAAGGCACTGCAGTCTCTTTACCCTTTCTCTCTCCTTCCTCAGAGGTTGATGGAAAATCTAGGACCCTTCTGGCTTGACCTTCAAATCTTCTACCCATGGTAGCCATACCAGCCCTCTTCTTCTTCTTTTTCTCTTTTTCCTTCTCAAGCAGAGTTTTGAGCTCCTCCTGCCCCTTAGCCAAGGTCATGAGTAGCTGTTGGAACTGTGAATCCTGAGCTTGTAAGTCTTTGACCGTTTGTTCAATATCCATCTTGCTGAAATAAATAGCAGAGAGATGATGAAACTTGGTGTGAAGACCTGTTTATGCATATGATGAATGATATGTATTCATGTAATGCATTCAAGGATTCATAAATTCAAATTTGTTTTAAACAAACAGGAATAAACGTCATATTAATAAGATAGAATTGTTAGCACATCAATGCCCCATGGGCAAAATAATACAAAATTCTAAGGTAAAAAGACGTTGCGCATCCTCTTTGGTGCAATGTAGGTGTTGAGAGTCTGCTCTTCATAAAGTTGACGAGTAAGTTCCAAAACCTTCTTCTCACTGGCGTAGAATTGGACTTCAAAAGTATCACTCTCTCCCTTGAGCTGTATCCAACTCCTTTGCAAATCTTCGAGTGATATTGGCATGTCAGGATGTAGTAGGGTGTATGGAACCTCTCCTTCCATAACAGGCTCTATAATCACAGGGAGAACAGGGGGGTAAGGCATCATAAGACTTTGGGGGCGGGTTCATACCCACTTGAGGTAAGGCTCAAGAGGGATGGAATTCTTGTGTCCCAAAGTCTTACTGTCTACCTTGTTGGGCATCCTCCAAGCTCGGATAAACCTTTGTCGAAGTCCTTGATCGTCGTTGTCAAAGTCAAAAACCAAGTCTAGAATCAGCATGTCATGTGGGCCATGCCTTCGGGCATACCCAAACTGTCTTAGAGCCAAGCAGGGGTTGTAGGTAATGCCTCCCCTAATGCCAAGTAGAGGGACATTAGGGAATTCCCCACAACGATCAATGATGATAACATTTTCTCTAGATCGAGAACACCAATGAACATCTGAATGTGTAAGAGTCATCAATCATTGTGACCACCTCAAGCCTTGCTCATTCTTCAAAACTGATTGGGGAAGGTGAGAAATAAACCACCTTGCTAGAAGAGGAGTACAGCACATGAGAACACTTCTTTTCCTCATTGTTCGAGTGTGAAAAGAGTGTAAGATGTCCCCAAGTAAAGTAGGCACATGATTCCGAGATATGAAAATCTTGACAGCATTCACATCTATAAGCTGGTCAGGGTTTGGGAACAAGACCAATCCATAGATGAGAAGAGCTATAATCTCCTCAAAAGCTTGCAGGTCTAGAGAATTCCAATAGTCTTGGGCCTTCTCAAACAGAAACTTTGCCAAGAAACCCTTGACACCACTTCAGGTTTCCCAATGACCTATGACATCAGATGGTTGCAAGTGGAGGGCTTGAGAAACATCTTCAGGCTTTGGATCTCTTTCCGTACCGTTGAAATGTAGTTGATGGAGAATAGGAATCCTCAGGAGTTGAGAAAATTCCTCCAAAGTAGGCACTAGCTGGTAGCCATGAAATGTGAAGCAGTGGTGTAGGGGGTCAAAGAACTGGAAGAGAACTTTCACCATGTCTTCCTCTGTGTTGGAGTTGACCAAGTTGAGAAGTCGACCATGTCTTTTAGTGAATGGAGAATACTCTGGAATCTTGGAAGCAAGCTCCTTGAGTTGAGGAGGAATTCTCACAAGGTTGACTTGGATTGTTTTCCTGCGAAGTGAATCCATAACCTACAAAACAGGAACAAAGATGAAGATCCAAAATCCTTGAAATGGTTAGTGGATGCATATGATGCTTCATGATGTACATGATGTTATGCACAAGTATATATGTACAAACAAGTCACACAAGTTCCTAGTTTAGGCTTGCATGGGGTTTCATAGGTAAGTACCCTCTTGAAGTTTAGTTGGCTCAACCTGTCCTATAAATAGTAACCGGGTTCTAAGGAGCTCAATATCACTGGATTATTTTCTATGTTCATTGTTTCAGTTTAGCCACTTTACTGGCGACCGAAATATTCCAAGAAAACAACCCTCAATAAGTGTAGTATCGAGTATCTACCAACTTCGGACTGCACCAAAGTCGGTCATCTCACTACATCCTAAAAGGCCAAGATGGTCAAGTAAAGGTTCTAAAAGTTCGTTAGTGCTTCATGACATCACTCAGCGGCCCCGTATTCTCTTTGATTGACTCAAAGGCTACCGGTACCCACAAATATGTCACACTAATATAGCTATTTCTTAGACCGTGTCAGTATACCCCGCACATTTTCCACAATGTATTGCTATTTACCTATGAATGTTTCCCAAATCTGGGTAGAGGATTCAAACCCAAACAATAGAACCAAAGTGTAAAGCATACAAGTCAAACAAGATAAGTATGTAAAGGTGATCTAAACCCTAAGGTAACCCCACTTTTTATAGATAATTCCCCAGCAGAGTCACCAGTTCTGTGATACGGTGGGAGAACTGACTTGAGGTTTTGTGTGTGTGTGTTTGCAAATGTTTCGGTTTAGCAAGAGTCTCCACCGACTTTTTTATTTTATCCAAAGGAAAGGTCAAAAAGCACAGGAAATACCTTTGAGATGTTTTCTTGAGTTTGGGGGGTAGATTATGAAAAGGGAAGGTGCTAGCACCCTTTTCATCCATGGTTTTCCATGGGCTCTTAGTTACTTGTTTAGATCACTTGCTTTTCTTTTTCAATTCTTTGAAATGGTGCTTTGTGTGGTTTTGAAAGTATTTTGAAAAGAGGCCATCGTTTTGCCAATCTTTGTAATGATTCTTGTTTGAAGAATGTATACAAAGATGTTTGTCTTTTGAAAAATGCTTCAATGTTTGAATGTTTGTTTGGAAATTGTTTTGAAATTGTGTGTGTTTGTTTGAAAATAGCAAGGACGGTTTGCAAATTGATCAAGTAACTAGGAGCATCTACCTAATCAAAAGTCTTTCTTGTACATTTTTAACCCTTTGACATTGTTGTTTTACCATTGTATTTGGTAAACAACCCTATCTTTGGATGTTAAACGGGACAGGCGTGGGTCATCGTATGACCATGATAGCAATAGTGCCAAGTATCTTAGCAAGTTTTAGGGAATAAGATCATTTGTTTTTAGGCAACATTTTGATAGCATCATCGAGGGACTATGATCTTTTTGTTTTGTTTGATTTTACCAAGATACCTAGCATACATACCATGGCCATGTTTAAGGCAACGAGTGGGTGAAACCCTAGGGGTGCTTGTGTGCAAGGTGTTGTCATTTTTCATGCATTTTTGCCTTGCATTAAGTCATGCTATTTGTTTGATTTTGATTTTTGCATACAAAACCCTAATTTATTATCATGGTATATGAAAGAAATAAAATGCGTAAAATAAATTTAGACCATTACAACATTATTATGGGGAGGGGGTAAAAGTTTGAATAGGGGGATATTTGCACAAAATAAAAACCCTAATTTACTATTACAACCCAATTGAATTTATTTATACAAATAAATAAATAAACAAGAAAATATTTAAATATGCAAATAAATGTAAATATGCAACAAATGTTTTTTTTTGTATTTATTTTATGTATGTAAAAATGAATTTATTTATGTCCTAAAGACAAGAAAAAATAAAATGATTATTTTTTGAAAGGGTGAAAACCATAATTTTGTTTTAAAGAAATTATGCTTCATATTATTTATTTATTTCATTTTATGTACAAGAAAATAAATAAAAATATATACAAAAATGTTAAAAAATAAAATATGTGAGAAAATATTATTTTAAGTATATAAATAATAAAAATAAAAATATACAATATTTTTATTTACAAGTTTTATTTAAGAAAATAAAAGTATATGAACCTAAAAATTTATTTATTATACAAAAAAATAAAATAAAAAAATATGATAAAATGCAAAAAATAAAGAAAATATTTTTTGGGATTTTTTAATGTTCAAAAAAAATAAATAAAGTCAGAAAATATAAGAGAAATGAGAAAATAAACAAAATATAGCAAATGGGCCAAGGGGGTGCAGAAAGTAAACAGGGTGGTGTGAATAGAAGAAACAGCAAGCCCAAGCCCACTTCACTTCATCCCTGACCTCTGCCTTTGTCCAAAATGCGCGTTCTGTGCTTGAATCCTGTTCTCTCTATTGCTTGCATGAAATCAAAAATTTACAACATGAAAGTTATAGCATTTTCAATCACGATTCCAACCATATCCATTTTGTGACCTAACTCTAAGAAACCAGAGAGAATTTCAGTGGCCCTAAATTCTTACCTAGTTTTTTTCAGCATGTTCAACATCTAAATTCTCCTAACTCAGTTGATATAAATAAGAACTATATTTATGTACAGCTCAAGCACATTAAAGACTACATTTTTGCTTCACAAACCTAAGCCTAAGGATGTCTAAATAGAGAGATAGGAACTTAGCAAATACATTGTTCAGTTGAAGTTGAATATGGAAATGTAGAAACTTTGAGTGAGGCCTGAAGTACTTGTGAGCTTGCTTGAAGTTACCTTAACCTTTCCCAATGCTCAGCTTGCCTTGAACCTGCCTGAATGTCCCTGTAGAAGTCAACCTACAAAGCTTCAAACTGAAAATGGTGATCCTTGAAACAGAGGTTACAGTTGCTTGAGAAAGGTCTGGACAACTTAGGTGTGATGTATGGAATGTGTTTGAAGCCTTGAAACAAAAAACGCACGAGGTAAATTTGTTTTGGTTAGTGATCTGCAGAGATGGCCCTGTTTTGGGCAGAAATGGTGATTTTGGTGTTTTAGGGTGTTTGCAATGCTATGAGCTCGTGTATTGTCTTGTTACAATATGCTGAAGTTGTTTCAAAATGAGTCCAAGACTTGGTTTTAACAGATACTTGAGTTATGCTGACTTTTGCAAGCTTACTTGATTTTGAAGCAAAATTTGAAGTGACAAAGGCAAAGGCTGTACTTGCTAGCTCGTGGGATGTAGAGGGTTGATACACTTTTCCTGATGTTCATGGATCTTGTTTACAACCAAAGATCAGGTTCAATGCTCAAGATAAACAAAATTGCTAAAAGTATGCTTTATCAAAGTAGCATTGTAACCTTTATGCCATTTTTGGAATAATTCCTTGTGCAATGCTCCATAGCTCAGAACAAAGCCATTGTCCAATGTATTTGCATTTTATTAAGGAGTGTGGAAAGGTTTAAGACCTGTAAAACAAGTACAAGCATGTTAGGACAGATTTGTAAGTTATAACCTTGTGCAAAATGCCTTGGACAAAAGTGAGAAATGGCCATTTTCTTTTCTTCGATTCTCCCTAACCACAAATGATCTTGGATAGTTATTGGATATTTTTGAAAGCTTGTAACATGCTCTATAATACATCTTTGAAATGAATTTTGAGATTCCACTTGGAACTAGGTGAAAAGTTGCCATGAAGTTAGGTCAAAAATCTGCCTAAACTAGGGCAAATTTTCACTAAGTTAAAAAGTTTATGGACCCTTATTCACAAAATCATAACTTGAGATCCAAGCATCTTTTGGGAAAAACTTTGTGAATCAAAGTTGTAGATTTTGTGGAGGACTCAACTTTCATGTTGGAAGTTTTCTTTGAATCCAATTGCATCATGGTGAAAAAGTTGGGAAAAGTTGGGAAAAAATAAGAAATTATTATACTTGACAGTGCTAGACAATTCAATGGGGTGCGTGTTGGGGCAGCATGACGAGTCTGGTCGAAAAGAGCACGCCATTTATTACCTTAGCAAAAAGTTTACCGACTGTGAGACCCGATACTCATTGCTCGAGAAAACTTGCTGCACTTTGGCATGGACTGCTCACCGACTAAGACAGTATATGCTGACCCACACTACCATATTGATATCAAAGATGGATCCGATCAAGATATTTTTGAGAAGCCCGCCTAATCCGGAAGAATAGCAAGATGACAGATGATCTTAACCGAGTACGACATCCAATACACAACCCAAAAAGCAATCAAGGGGAGTGTATTGGCGGATCATTTGGCGCATCAGGCCATGGATGATTACCAGTCCATGAATTTCGAGTTTCCAGATGAGAATATCATGTTTGTAACCGACTGCGAAGAACCTGGACCGGATGAAGGACCCGAGGAGGGATCCCTATGGTATATGTTTTTTGATGGAGCCTTGAACGCATTGGGTAATGGCATCGGCGCCGTAATTATATCTCCTGAGGGCTGTCATACTCCGTTCACCGCCCGATTATGTTTTAACTGCACCAACAATACGGTGGAGTATAAAGCATGCATCATGGGTCTTCGAGCTGCTATAGACCTGAGGATTAAGTTCTTGAGTGTATTTGGAGATTCCGCTTTGGTGATAAGTCATATCAAAGGCGAGTGGGATACGAAACACCTGAATCTTATTCCTTACAAAGATTATGTACTGACATTGCTCCCACACTTTGAGGAGGTAACCTTTGAACATTTCCCAAGAGAGGAGAATTGGTTGGCAGACACGCTAGCTACCATGTCTTCTATGTTCAAAGTTAAGTGGGACAATGAAGCTCCCCAGATTACCATTAAGAGGTTGGATGAACCCGCACATTGTTGTGACATTAAGATTGAAGAGGTAGTAGACAAACCCTGGTTTCACGAGGTAAAAAGGTATCTCGAGGTTCAGGAGTATCCCGAAGGGGCATCTGTCAATGATAAGAAGTTTCTGAGAAGGTTCGCTGCGAAGTTCTTCATCAGCAATGGAATCCTCTATATGCGTAACCATGATTCAACCTTACTGCGATGTATGGACAAGAGCGAGGCAGAAAGGATCATGGCAGAGTTACATGAAGGTACCTTCGGAACTCATTCCAGTGGACATACCATGGCAAAGAAAATCCTACGGGCAGGATATTACTGGTCCACTATGGAAGTTGATTGTTACCAGCACTCTCAAACCTGTTGTAAGTGCCAAGTCTATGTTGATAAGGTGCATGTACCTCCGGTTCCCCTGAATGTTTTGACAGCTCCTTGGCCCTTTGCAATATGGGGCATCGACATGATTGGCGAGATCAAACCTACCGCGTCTAACGGGCATCGCTTCATTCTGGTAACCATTGATTATTTTATGAAGTGGGTTGAGGCAGCTTCTTTTGCTACAGTAACCAAGAACGTCGTGGCGCGGTTTATCCGACACAACCTGATATGTCGATGTGGTGTCCCGGAGAGAATTATTACTGACAATGGTACAAATCTCAACAACACGATGATTACCGAGCTCTTCAAATAGTTCAAGATACAACATCATAACTCTTCTCCCTACCGGTCGAAGATGAATGGGGCTGTTGAAGCAGCTAACAAGAACATCAAGAAGATTGTACATAAGATGACAGTGACATACAAAGACTGGCACGAGATGTTACCATTCGCTCTTCATGGGTACGGTACCTCAGCACCGATGTCGACAGGGGCAACACCCTACTCTCTGGTATATGGCATGGAGGAAGTCCTACCCATCGAAGTCCAGATACCCTCTCTCAGGATTATGAAGGATGCGGGTTTGAACGAAGACGAATGGATCCAAACCCAACTTGATCAGCTGAATCTAATCGATGAAAAGAGACTTACTGCTATCTGTCATGGTCAGACGTATCAAAAGCGAATGATCAAGGCTTTTAACAAGAAAGTCAGACGTAAAGAATATCAAGTCGGGGATCTAGTGATCAAGCTCATCATACTACCGCAAGGTGATCCCAGGGGCAAATGGACCCCCACATACGAAGGGCCATTTGTGGTTAAGAACATTTTCTCGGGAGGAGCTATGATTCTAACCACCATGGATGGTGACGACCTTCCTCACCCCGTCAATGCAGCACATAGTGAAAAAATATTATGCATAATCAAAGACCCGCTAGGTTGACTGGCCTAGGAAAAAATAAGGGCTTCTCGGCAAACCAAAAGGGTTCGGGCAAAAGTAAGGGATGAAAATGAAAAAATTGTACACCCGGCAAGTCGAAAACCTGAAAAGGCGACTTGGGCAAAAAAGGGTATCCCGGTGTACTGAAAACCCGAAAGGGCGGTCCAAGAAAAATTAGGGATTAAAGCGTAACACTATGTCTCATTCGATCATCTTGCAACCAGACTTTGGTATCAACTATCAAGCTCAGACAACGCTGATCAATCTGATCCACCTTCGGCCAAGCAGCGAAGTGATGAGACGCTTGAAGATATAAAGACAATAGCAGAGTTGGAACTCAATGGGATTGTTTCACATAGCTATTTTTATTACTTTTACACAAATTTCAATTTCTTTTGGTGGTGTTCTCTTACTAGGACGTCAGCCTCTTTGTACAAATGCCTATCACGGGCAACTTCAAAGTCAATACAATTCATTTTCACAAGAAATTTCAATTTTGTTTTTCTTTTTCCGTTTTGTTTTGCAAGAACGTCCAATGATTTATTTTTGATATATGCATTTGAAAGTGATTGCTGCTCATAAATATTTACATAAGAAATAAAAGGCGATTACCCGTAATGCTAGAAACAGGGAAAACAAGAAGTGCCCAAACCTTACAGTTACTCTGCCCATCAGGTACCGGGATAGAGCCAGCTTGGGAACATAAGCAGTGTTAGCTTTCCTGAACAAGACATAACTCTCCCCAGCCGAGGTTTGCAATCGCGAGTGAGACAGTAAATTTTTCCCCAAGAAGAGTTTATTTCTCTCACAAGCAGAAATTCAATCTCCAACAAAATTCATTATCACCAGCAACAGAAATTCATCCCCGGTGGAGTTATTTCTCCAAGTCCGCAAATCTATCAACCAAGTATCCTCTCCAACAGAGTTATTCCCCGCAAAGTTATTCTCAGACAGGGTCTCTTCCGACAGAATATTCGCCAGCCGAGTGGCAAATCCCCAACACAGTCATCTTTGTTCGCCATCCCCAACAAAAGTAGAGGAATTATGCTTTTTTTACAGCAGTCAAGAATACCATTTCTCATACTCTCAACAGCAGTCAGGGATTTACTTTCCCGGACTCAGTTTATTACGTCAGCATTTCATGTTCATACATCATGACATGTGCATGCATTACATATAGCATGGTCTCATTTATTTTGAGAACCTCATCACAATGCATCTCATGCATCGCACATAACTAACCCTGTATTTCTTTCAGGTAAGACAACTATTATCAATAATTTCCAGCAGGTCCATGATCAACACTCGAAGCTAAACAGAGTAATCATCGGTGCGATAGATATAACCTTACCCAGGTTTCTTCCAGCAGTCCCACACCGACTCATCACAAGGAAATCTCACCCAGGTTCCTTCTCAAGCCCTACTACCCAGGCTTTCATATCGAAGTAACCCTACTATCCAGGTTCCTTCTCAAGCCCTACTACCCAGGATTTCATATCGAAGTAACCCTACTATCCAGGTTCCTTCTCACAACCCTACTATCCAGGCTTTCATCTCGAAGCAACCCTATTATCCAGGTTCCTTCTCAAGCCTTACTACCCAGGCTTTCATCCCGAAGTAACCCTACTATCCAAGTTCCTTCTCACAGCCCTACTATCTCGGCTTTTATATCGAAGTAACCCTACTATCCAGGTTCCTTCTCACAGCCCTACTATCTCGGCTTTCATATCGTAGTAACCCTACTATCCAGGTTCCTTCTCACAACCCTATTACCCAGGCTTTCATCTCGAAGTAACCCTACTATCCAGGTTCCTTCTCACAACCCTACTATCCCGACTTTCATATCGAAGTAACCCTACTATCCAGGTTCCTTCTCACAACCCTACTATCCAGGCTTTCACCTAGAAGTAACCCTACTATCCAGGTTCCTTCTCACAGCCCTACTATCCAGGCTTTCATATCGAAGTAACCCTACTATCCAGGTTCCTTCTCACAACCCTATTATCTAGGCTTTCATGTAGAAGCAACCCTACTATCCAGGTTCCTTCTCATAACCTTATTATTTGGGTTCTTCCTCTCTTATCCCCAGACAGCAGTCCACAACACTGTAAGACCGGGACCCGATCAAACACAATTGATTTCACATTTCCCCAGAAAGTCGCGGTATAGTATATACCCCGACCAAACACGCAATCCACTTCCGCTTCCCAAACTGGAATTATTCCCCAGTAGAGTAACAGACAACTGAAGCTCCTAAAACTCTATTTCTCCCAAGACAGAGACCAGTATTCCCCAGCGAAGTCCTCCTCAACAACAGATATATGGTTTCTCGCAAAGGAATCTCTTGTGTGATCGACATCTTTTCGAATGACATCTTTAAGCCCATCTCCGACAATTCTCTAGCAACTACCAAATGCAATCTATAAGCCCATTCCCGATATCACAAGTCAAATATCACTTCATACGAGTGCAAATTTCTGGACACTCTAGTGTTCAATCATCTTCCACCTTCAGATCACGAAAGGCGGACGAGCCAATCTACATCTTCAGGTTTAATAAGATTGAACAGGGGCAGCTGTTGTACCCCAAAATTTGCCCTCCCGTATTTCTCAACACATGGCAAGTGAGGTCCCCAAATTGCTCAAGGAAGTTTAAGAGTTGACCAGACAAACTCTCTCCTATGGCAGTCTACCTCAAATTAGGGTTTCATTTTTCATAAAGATGCTTGAGTACAAAGGATCCCAAATTCCTTCCAAGGTTCTAATATGTTCCCAAGATCATCCATGTCAAGTTTCAAGCCTTGTATAAAAAGTTTGCTCAGTCAATTGCTCAAATGCCTAGAAATCAACTATGTTAGGTCAAATGTCAACTGTGGCCCACATACAGTCAAACTTCAAGATTTTTGGTCAACATCCTCATTTTGAAGTATTATCCATCATTTTATCAAGGGTTGATCATGATTCCTCAAGGATTGCTCACAATTCATCAAAACCCAAAAGTTGCTAAATTAGGGTTTTCTAGGAAAAGTCAACTCAACTTTGACCAAGCATAGCTTTCTCATACTTTATAAGAAATGACCCATCCAAAGCTCATTTTGAATGGGATGCAATTCCCTACAATACATCTTCATCTCCCAAGTTCATAATATGCACTCACAAAAAGATACGAATTTTGACATTATAGGTCATTTTGGAAAGTCAACAAAAACACCTTTTGGGTCAAAGCTTCATACATGAACATGGAAGACTCAATTGAGATGATACTAAAAGGGTTGCTTAGAGGACATCCTAAGCTTTCTAAAAAGTCAAGGAACAACTTTCTAGGGTTAAAATTGAGAGAGTTATGCATTGGCCAAGTTGACCATTTTTGCAAAATTGCCAAAAGTCAAATGTGCTCAAATTTGCATTTTTTGCTAAATGGGCCTAACTTTTTATGCTTGCACCTCAATTATAATGTGGTCCACAACTCAAATACTTATCCACCAATTGTTTGCTTCATTTTTCAATTTATTTTGATTTTTCATTAATTAAAAAGTGAATTAAATCAAATAAATGATGAAAATTATCAAAGATTTGATTTGATTGATTTTTTTGACAGGTTAGAAACCAAGATATGCTGAGCTTGCAAGATCAATTCAAATCAATGGTAATTGGAACAAAAAGAGCATGATTAGGCCAAATTTTGAAGGATATCATATACCATGAAAACCAAATCAAATCTTCAAGATTTGTAAAGAGACTAGTGGTTTTTACAAGCCTAATTCACTCTAGTACATATAGAGAACGCAACCAAAGCAAAAGAAAAGGGTTAGAGGTCGTGCATAGCCAAGAATAAAACTGAAAAATTTCAAGAAAAAGTGGGAATCGGTTTTCAATCTACAAGGAGTTTCAAAGCATTTCAAGAGCACCAATCCCTTTCCATACATCCCAGGAAGCGATTCCAATCACTCCCAGGTCTTGAAACACCCAGAGTCGTGCTCTACACCTCCCATGGTTTGCCCAAAAACTTGATTCTGATTTCACTAATTCACGTATCTTTAGCACTTTTGATTGTTATACTCATGTTTATCATCGTGTTTGCAATCTAATCCTTCCATTTAATTGCATTTTTGATGCCTGTATGTGATATTGCCATAGTTAGGGTTTTGTGTTCTTGTTTAGGGGTTTTCAATGCAGGCAAAATTGGGTGTTGATTTTGGTACCATGATGCTCGTGAGGATGAGACGAGTTGATTGGTACTAGCCATTGTCATTTATCTTGAGCATATGCAATTTAGGAGATGGACAAGGTTATACCTACAACAAACGTCCGTAGGTAAAAGTTTTGTTGCCTAAAACGACAGTTTGGGGAAGAAGACGATGCGTGGCACTCACTGGTTGGGTGGTTTGAATTTTCGCGCATTTTTTCTGAATACATCGTGTGATTTTATTATATTGATTATTTCTATTATATGTACAAACAAACAAAGCAGCTCAGTTGGCAGCATGGTATTGTGAGCGAGTATAAGGACCTGGGTTCAATCCCCAGGTCCCAACCTTTGTTCATATTATTTTGTTTCATGAGACCAAGTACACTGCAACCTCAAGCATCCACCATATGCCATATAGATCCAACCACCAAACGCATCTTCAGCCCAGATCCAGCGTGCCATCATTGAAGGACCACCATATGCCCTAGGTCAACATACACACAAGATCAGGTGAAAGGGCTGGGATTTGTTTGGGCCCAGAATTTCAACAACCTACCCCCAGATTTGATAAATGACATCAGGCCCACTTCTAATTTTTCTTTCTTATTTTTTTCTTTTAATATTTATTTTATTTATTTCAATTGACAATTAATTACTATTTTTCATAAAATCATAAAATCAAGAAATCAAAAATTAGAATTAGACTTTTTTTTATCAAAATTAATTTTGTTAATTTAATTTAATTTAGTTTAACTTAGGGCAATTCTAACTTTTTTTATATAATCAAAACTAATTAGCAAATTAGGTAAAATTCTTGATTTAATTCTTTTATTTTTTTTCTCAAATAAATAAAAATACAAAAATAGGTTTTTAGAGTGAACTAATTTATTTTTCTTAATTTAAAATTAATTAGAACTTAAGATTTTCTTTTTAATTTAACTATTTCATTATTTTCTTAAAACATGACAAAAACATTTTTTTTAATCAATCGTCAATAGATTTAGTCAAGGGTCAAAACCCTAATTGTCTCGTATTTGATTCATCGCCCGCGTGTTAATTATTTTTTCCAATATTTTTGTAACTGCTCACTGGTTTGTAATAGTTAATTTAGGGCTTTTACTTATCGCTTTTTCCCCGGGTTTTTTGGCTATGTAACTAATCCCCCTCCCCGGAGCCTTGTAATAACGTAGATTTATTTTCTCGCATTTTTAATTCCTGCAAATATTTAACTGTCTAGATGTATGCTAATAGGATTGTATGACAATAATGCATGACAAATTAATACAGTTAGAAAACCCTAATGTGCAAAGATAAATATCTGAAACTAATCACTCACACATATCACTCTTAGGGTATACTCTCACTTCGGTTGCCTTCGGTAAACGATCATTAAGCATAGGTGTCTTAGTGGTTGCCCTCCTGTCTAAAAAAGATCAAACGTCCCATTCAAATGTTGCCTCGAAAATGTTGCCTCGAATATGATCTTAAGACTCTAGGGTTATTACTAAGGTATCCTAACATTGCTTTAGTGATTGTACGTCTCTTTCGAATTGACCCTTACAATTCCAACGGCGGTGCTACCTACTTCTCAATAGTGGGATAGCGCTGTCTAAAGGAAACAAGAATAGAAACGATCTTTTTTCGAGTAGGTAGATGCTAGTATGTACTTGCTAAAATCAAAACTTTCCACACTTACAATTTTCAAACAAATTTTCAAAACAACTTCGTCACACCTTTGAGGACTGATACAAGGGTTATCACGAAGTAAAACTTTTTCAAAACAAAGCACATACACGAGCAATTTAAAAAAAAAGATGAGCAAGTACCTAAGAGCCCATGGAAAACCATGGATAGAAATGGTGCTAACACCTTCCCTTTCTATAATCTACCCCCCGTACTCAAAATGTCTCGAAAAAGGATTTTTTTTCTGTACTTTTTTCCTTTCTGATTGGATGAAATAAAAGTCAGTGGAGACTCTTGCTTACCGCGACATTTTGCGAACACAAAACGCAAACCGGTATTAAACAGTCGGTTCTGCGACCATATCACACATTGCTTTCAAAGGCATATTTGTTAAAGAGTATTCGGTTAATGCTAGAGCCCATTTACCAATTCGACTATGCAGAATTGGTTTAGACAACATATGTTTAATAATATCAAAATAAGAAGACACGTACACATCTACGGGTTTGATATATTGCTTTAATTTGATACAAGAGAAGTAAAAGCATATGCATAGTTTTTCTATATCACTATACCTAGTTTCAGCATCATCAAGCACTCGACTAAGATAATATATAGGTCTTTCTACACTCTTTTCGTCCTCTTGGACTAACATGCTTCCTATAGTTGCTTCTGACGCTGATATATATAGCCTCATTGGCTTATCTTTAGCGGAAGGTGCTAATATTGGAGGCTTCATTAAGTACTCTGTTATTCTGTCGAAAGCATGTTGATGTTCTTCCTTCCAAACAAACTCCTCATTTTTTAGTTGAAGTAATGGTGAAAATGCTTTAATTTTACCACTTAAGTTGGATATGAATCTTCTAAGGAAATTTATTTTTCCCAACAACGACTGAAGCTTCTTTTAGGTAGGTGAAGGCTTTACATCCATAATGGCTTTGGTTTTACTTTGATTTACTTCAATTCCTTTTTTATGCACCACGAAGCCAAGGAAGTCACCTGCTTGCACACAAAAAACACATTTCAATGGATTCATCTTTAAACCATATTTTCTCATTCTCTCAAAGGCCTTTCGAAGATGTTTTACATGACTTGGCCTACTATTGGATTTTATCACAATGTCATCAATGTATACTTGCATAAAATCTTCAATAAAATCATGAAACATTGAATTCATTACCCTTTGGTACATTACCCTGACATTCTTCAGGCCGAATGGCATGAGAACCTATTCATAGGTACCCAAGGCTCATGGACAGCGAAACGCCATTTTTGGCACATCTTCGTCTGCAATAAAAATTTAGTTATACCCAGAATAACCATCAAGCATGCTTAAATATTCAAAACCAGCAGCAGAGTCGACTAACATTTTTGCTACAAGCATGGCATATTCATCTTTAGGAGTAGCAGCATTTAAACCTCTGAAATCAATGCATACTCTTAAAGTTCCATTTTTCTTAATTATGGGAACTATATTTACCAACCAATCAATGTACCTTACAGTTCTTATGAACTTGCTTTTGAGGAGTCTTTCTATCTCCTCTTTGATTTTTGACATTATGGTTGGGGCGAAACGCCTAGGAGTTTGCTTTACTGGCTTTTTTACAGTTTTTATTGGCAGTTTCAACTCTACCAAGTCCCTTCTTAAACCAGGCATTTCATTATATTCCCAAGCAAAACAATCTTTAAATTCTTTAAGTAAAGATATTACCTCATATTTTAGCTCTTTGTCGATATTGGCGTTGATATATGTTGATCTTTTATCCCCCTCTTCACCAAGATTCACTTCTTCTAAAGGGTCTCGTGGCTGCATCTTTTTTGGAGACATTGAATCCTTCTAAAAACCTAGGGGTGCATCATCATAAATGAAGTCTAGGCGCTACTTGTCGATGCTATCCTCAACCATTTTTGGCTTGTCTGATGGTTTTAGCTCAATAGCCAAAATGATTCCTTCTCTTGGTATCTGAGATTTATTGGCTTTGATAGCCACATCTTCTTCAGCTTCTAAAGCCGAATTCAACTTGTTTTCGACAATATATGCCGAAATCTTATTTAGAACTTCTAGCTAAGACATCATCATCCGTAATGTCTTCCCAGCCTGTCAACTAGATTCCTCTATAGCATGTTTCTTCCAAGGGCTCTACATTCGAAATGAAACCATGAGTTTCATGTAACTTCAAAGAAACAAATGCCTCATCCAAATTAGAATAGACATCTTCAGCTGGGTTGCAAGGTGATATGTTAGCTAATTTTCGCTCAAATTGCCTTTTTCCTACATTATTCACATCAGCCATGAAATAGCTTTGATCCGCTTCAATATTTTCTACTATTCCATTTTCCCTCCAGATCACCAGACGCTGGTGCATAGTAGATGAAACAGCCCCTACGCCGTTCTCTTCCCACCAGAAGTTTATAGCTTGGTTTGGCGTTGATTACCATAAATATGTCGGCCAGTAATGGCGCCGACAGTTATGTCTACTTGGATTACACCCATGGTGCCTCCAGTTTTACCCCTGTAGTCTGATAAGACCATGTTATGAGATCTTACATCGGTGTCATACTTTCTGATTTCCTTCAACAAGTGGTGTGGCATAATATTTACCGTAGCACCATAATCTATCAACACTTTGTTGATAGCTATCCCTTCAACCTTAGCTCAGATTAAAAGAGGTTTTAGATGGCTTTTCATAGCCATACTTGGTTTTTCAAAAAACGCATCTTGGATCTCTACAGAACCATTATTCATCACAAAATAACATGTAGGCTTATGTAGAGCCATTTCCTCAGTGTTGATATCTACTGAATCTTCTACTTCAGTGAGACAATCATATTCAGCTGGCAAGATTAACACCATATTAACCAAGATGTTCAGACTTTCCTCAGAATCTAATTTGAAGTCATCAGTGGCTTCCTCTGAGCATTTGACATTTGGTCGGCTGATAAACTCTCTTACCCGTTCCTTTGTATTGGTATCAACTTTCACCATGTATTTATTTCCAATACTTGCTTTGTTTGCAGCATTCTTCTCAGCAGCTTACCTTTCGGCCTGCCTTCGACGCTGGAAATACCTCCATTGAGTCCTAGTCATGGGATTCTTACTCATGTAGTTCTCAGAGACATGACTCTTTTTCTCAGACCTGAACTCGCACCTATATTGGATAACCGACTTTCCTTTATCTCTAGTATTGGCAACACTTTTTTGTGTCTCCATTTTCCTTGAGGCTTAATCCATGTGCCTCTAGGAGCACTGACAGATGGAACGTGTGATACGGTGGGAGAACTGACTTGAGGTTTTACGTTTGTGTTCGCAAATGTTTAGGTTTAGCAAGATTCACCACCGACTTTTTATTTTATCCAAAGGAAAGGTCAAAAAGCACAGGAAAGACCTTTGAGATGTTTTCTTGAGTTCGGGGGGTAGATTATGAAAAGGGAAGGTGCTAGCACCCTTTTCATCCATGGTTTTCCATGGGCTCTTAGTTACTTGTTTAGATCACTTGCTTTACTTTTTCAATTGTTTGAAATGGTGCTTTGTGTGGTTTTGAAAGTATTTTGAAAAGAGGCCATCGTTTTGGCAATCTTTGTAATGATTCTTGTTTGAAGAATGTATACAAAGATGTTTGTCTTTTGAAAAATGTTTCAATGTGTGAAAGTTTGTTTGGAAATTGTTTTGATATTGTGTGTGTTTGTTTGAAAATAGCAAGGATGGTTTGCAAATTGATCAAGTAACTAGGAGCATCTACCTAATCAAAAGTCTTTCTTGTACATTTTTAATCCTTTGACATTGTTATTTTACCATTGTATTTGGTAAACAACCCTATCTTTGGATGTTAAACGGGACAGGCGTGGGCCATCGTATGACCATGATAGCAATAATGCCAAGTATCTTAGCAAGTTTTAGGGACTAAGATCATTTGTTTTTAGGCGACATTTTGATAGCGTCATCGAGGGACTATGATCTTCTTGTTTTGTTTGATTTTGCCAAGATACCTAGCATGCATACCATGGCCATGTTTAAGGCAACAAGTGGGCGAAACCTTATGGGTGCTTGTGTGCAATGTGTTGTCATTTTTCATGCATTTTTGTCTTGCATTAAGTCATGCTATTTGTTTGATTTTGGTCTTTGCATACAAAACCCTAATTTACTATCATGGTATATGAAAGAAATAAAATGCGTAAAATAAATCTAGACTATTACAACATTATAATGGGGAGGGGGTACAAGTTTGAATAGGGGGATATTTGCACAAAATAAAATCCCTAATTTACTATTACAACCCAATTGAATTTATTTATACAAATAAATAAATAAACAAGAAAATATTTAAATATGCAAATAAATGTAAATATGCAACAAATGTTTTTTTTTGTATTTATTTTATGTATGTAAAAATGAATTTATTTATGTCCTAAAGACAAGAAAAAATAAAATGATTTTTTTTGAAAGGGTGAAAATCCTATTTTTGTTTTAAAGAAATTATGCTTCATATTATTTATTTATTTCATTTTATGTACGAGAAAATAAATAAAAATATATACAAAAATGTTAAAAAATAAAATATGTGAGAAAATATTATTTTAAGTATATAAATAATAAAAATAAAAATATACAATATTTTTATATTATTTACAAGTTTTATTTACGAAAATAAAAGTATATTAACCTAAAAATTTATTTATTATGCAAAAAAAAAATAAATAAAAAATGATAAAATGCAAAAAATAAAGAAAATATTTTTTGGGATTTTTTAATGTTCAAAAAAATAAATAAAGTCAAAAAATATAAGAGAAATGAGAAAATATACAAAATATAGCAAATGGGCCAAGGGGGTGCAGAAAGTAAACATGGGTGGTGTGAATAGAAGAAACAGCAAGCCCAAGCCCAAGCCCACTTCACTTCATCCCTGACCTCTGCCTTTGTCCAAAACGCGCGTTCTGTGCTTGAATCATGTTCTCTCTATTGCTTGCATGAAATCAAAAATTTACAACATGAAAGTTATAGCATTTTCAATCACGATTCCAACCATATCCATTTTGTGACCTAACTCTAAGAAACCAAGGAGAATTTCAGTGGCCCTAAATTCTAACCTAGTTTTTCAGCATGTTCAACATCTAAATTCTCCTAGCTCAGTTTATATAAATAAGAACTATGCATATGTACAACTCAAGCACATTAAAGACTACATTTTTGCTTCACAAACCTAAGCCTAAGGATGTCTAAATAGAGAGATAGTAACTTAGAAAATACCTTGTTCAGTTGAAGTTGAATATGGCAATGTAGCAACTTTGAGTGAGGCCTGAAGTACTTGTGAGCTTGCTTGAAGTTCCCTTAACCTTTCCCAATGCTCAGCTTACCTTGAACCCGCCTGAATGTCCCTGTAGAAGTCAACCTGCAAAGCTTCAAAATGAAAATGGTGATCCTTGAAACAGAGGTTATAGTTGCTTGAGAAAGGTCTGGACAACTTAGGTGTGATGTATGGAATGTGTTTGAAGCCTTGAAACAAAAAACGCACGAGTGAAATTTGTTTTGGCTAGTGATCTGTAGAGATGGCCCTGTTTTGGGCAGAAATGGGGATTTTGGTGTTTTAGGGTGTTTGCAATGCTATGAGCTCGTGTATTGGCTTGTTACAATATGCTGAAGTTGTTTCAAAATGAGTCCAAGACTTGGTTTTAACAGATACTTGAGTTATGCTGACTTTTGCAAGCTTACTTGCTTTTGAAGCAAAAGTTGAAGTGACAAAGGCAAAGGCTGTACTTGCTAGCTCGTGGGATGTAGATGGTTGGTACACTTTTCCTGATGTTCATGGATCTTGTTTACAACCAAATATCAGGTCCAATACTCAAGATAAACAAAATTGCTAAAAGTATGCTTTATCAAAGTAGCATTGTAACCTTTATGCCATTTTTGGAATAATTCCTTGTGCAATGCTCCATAGCTCAGAACAAAGCCATTGTCCAATGTATTTGCATTAAATTAAGGAGTGTGGAAAGGTTTAAGACCTGTAAAACAAGTACAAGCATGCTTAGGACAGATTTGCAAGTTGTAACCTTGTGCAAAATGCCTTGGACAAAAGTGAGAAATGACCATTTTCTTTTCTTCGATTCTCCCTAACCAAAAATGATCTTGGAGATTTCTTGAACATTTTGGAAAGATTGTAACATGATCTTCAATCCATCTTTGAAATTCAGTTTGATATTCCACTTGGAACTAGGTGAAAAGTTGCCATGAAGTTAGGTCAAAAATCTGCCTAAACAAGGGCAAAATTTCACTAAGTTAAAAAGTTTATGGACCCTTATTCACAAAATCATAACTTGAGATACAAGCATATTTTGGGGAAACTTTGTGAATCAAAGTTGTATATTTTGTGGAGGACTACAACTTTCATGTTGGAAGTTTTCTTTGAATCCAATTGCATCATGGTGAAAAAGTTGGGAAAAAATAAGAAATTTTCATAACTTAGAAAATTTCTAAGTTATGAAAATTTTCAAACTTAAACCCTAATTTCCAAATTTAGGTTTCTTGGTAAACAAGTTTCATTATTTGACACATCTTGATGAAAAATGACCCTTGGCACTTGATTTTGACCAAAAAGTCAAAGTTTGACTTTTCAGTGTACAGTTGATTTTTGATCAGTTGACTGGAAACTTCATCTGTCAATCCAATGCATTTAAGATCTTTTGAACCTTGTGATTAGGTCAAGATGGTGCCATTGAGTCCTTGAACCCAATTTGCCATTGGCTAGGTAAAAAATCAGAAATTGCCCTTCTATAGTCAAAACCCTAATTTTGACCATTTTGCCCCTTTGATGATCTGATCAAATTTCTTGAGGAGTTGTGGTCCAAACTTGATCAAATGGTTCATATGAGTCTATAATGTTGATATGGATAAAAAATTATGAGGTTTGACTGTAAATTGGCCATGGTTGACTTTTTCCCCAATACAGTTGATTTTTAGGTCAATTGTCCAATTGACTGGGCAAAAATTTGATTCAAGGCTTGAAACTTGGTATGAGCAATCTTAGAGGTCCAATATGAAGTATGAAAGTCACATGAGGCATTGAAAGTCCAAAAATCCTTGTGCAAACTCAAACCCTAATTTCAGGTCATCAGTGCAAGGAGATGTCTTGAGCTGAGCAAACCCTAATCTGGCTTGAGTCAAAGAAGTCTTGTGAGGAGAATCTTGATAAAATGAGAGGGCAAATTTTGGGGTACAACAGAGCGAAACTCCTTGGTTTGGATTGGAAGTTTCTCAAAGCATTTCTTGAAGTCCCTTATTTCCTCTGATAGAACCTTTCGTTAGAGAATTTGTTTTTGGTTTTCTCTAGTTGTAGTCTCTGGAAGTTTTCAGCTGCAAACTTGTCAGGAAGAGCACCACATCTAGGGAACAAGCAAGCTTGTGAGCCCTTGTTCTTGCATCAGTACAAAAAATCCAGCAGATCTTCTTAAGGCTTGGGGTACACTTCAGCCAAGCCTATGACAGGACTTTCATCAGTTCCTTCGACCATGTTTGCATCCAAAAATTCAGTGATTTCCACCATATGGATAGCGATAGGATCTACAAATAATGCCTCTTCTTGTTGGAGAGGATCAACATCAATTTTCATTTTTATGCCAGCAAATATCAATCTTCCCTCCTGCAGTGATTTCTGCACAAGATCCCTGAAAAGAAAACATTGAGAGGTTGTATGACCCAGATAATTATGATATTTGCAAATACCTCTTTTTTTCTGTTGTTCTAATGGTGGTAGTTTAGCACCTAGAGGTACTAAAATCTGACCATCTTTGACAAGCAAATCAAAAATTTCTTCACATTTAGTGACATCAAAAGTATAAGTTTTCGCCAGAAATTTTGGATTATTCTCGATAGGATTTTTTCCTTTAGAGGGGAAAAATAATTTACATTCATAAGAAGGTTTTGGCTTCATCTCAGCCATATCGACCTCTACTTCAGTCGGTGAGATATAATCAACTTCATAAATAGAATATGTATCATCAAAGTTTATAAAAGCCATTTTTTCTTTTTTAGCCTTGGTATGTCTGACTTTTTTTAATCTTAGACGTTCAAGATGCTGAACTCTATCAGCTAACTGCGACATACTTTTCACAAAGGTTAAGTCTATTTTCTTCCTAATGGAATAGTCCAAACTACCAGCTGCCATTTGAACAAGTTCATGTTCAGGGACCTAGGTAAAACACCTTGTCTTTAACGCGCGAAACCTATTTAAATAGTCGTCAATAATTTCAGCAAACCTTCTTTTTATGTTTGATAATTCTACCAAACTAATTTTTGAATGTCCCTCATAAAATTGTTCATGAAAAAGTTTTTCCAATTTAGTCCATGACTCAATCGAATTTGGGGGTAAGGTAGTAAGCCATGTGAATGTTTCCTTCGTAAGGGATGAAGGAAAATTATTTACCCTTAGGTTTTCATTATTTTCTATATCTCCTGACTTAGTTAGATATCTAGCAATGTGTTCCATCGTCGATTTACCTGATTCACCCCCAAACTTTGTGTATTTAGGGATTTCCATCCTTTAGGTAATTCAGTCTGCAAAATGTATTCAGACAAAGGGGAAGAATATGTTGGCCTCTTCGGTGTGGTATTCATATCATTCCTAGCCATAATCCTTTCAACAATAGTTGTTGGGTTATTTTCTACTGCTAAATCCTCTTGTCGATATTGATCAACAATTTGATCAGCATCTTGTTATCGATTAACCAATATCACCGGATGGCATTCTACCACTCTTGGTTCAACAACTTGATTTTGTTGTACTTGTGGTCTAGGCATTTGCTCTTGGTAGACTGTTTCATCTTCTACTACCCCTAATTCCACTTGGGTGGGGACGACTAGTCTAACAATAGGTAGTACCCGTCAAATAGGCATTTGGGGTGCCCCCAGGAAATTACACAAGCGTGTCAATTGAGTGACTACCTGCCTATTTGTTTCAGCGGACTGTCTTTTAGTCTCAATTGACTCCTGCATTACAGGGTTAATCACATAACCCATTTGATTGGTTAATAAATTTACCAACTCATGGTTACTATCAACCATTTGCTGCCTCAAAACCGCTACCGATGTATTAGTTAAAAGCGGCATTGGAGGAGGCCCCACTCTATTTAGGTTATTCCAATTTAAGGTGTTTCTTCCTGGTGCAGACCCTTGCAACGGGGAATTCATATTTTAAGCTTTATCGGCCAATAATAATGGGTTTAATGTCGACTGATATCCTGGAATTAAGGAATACGACATTCCATAAAGAGGATCTGTAGTGCCAAAACAAGGTATATTACTAACTGTTGTACCCCAAAATTTTCCTTCCAATTTTTCATTCAAGATGTTTACCCTAGGGTTCTCGTACACTCAATTGGCTCAAAGGTCGACCAGACAGGTTCTCTTCCTAGGCAGAAAATCAATAATTAGGGTTTAGGATTTCTCAGAGATAATTGAGTCTTAAAAATCTCCAATGTTCTTAAAGACAATTTGCTGAAGTTTGTTAATTCTACAAGACTGATTAATGTTTATGAAACATATTTGATAGACAATGAAGTCCTGTTGGAATCAAGAGTGACATGCGAAGTCATTATGATTACCAGTTAGCTATTGAACAAGAATTGAAGAATAAGACTTTTTGACCATAAGTCTTTGAAGTTAAGTTAATCAAGTTGAATTAAAATTCTTAAACATTCATTTTGTTTTTATAAGTTTGATTGGAGTACAAAGTGTTTTGTTTTGCTTGATCATCTTTGGTGATTGCTTGAAATACAAGTTACCTAAAACAAGGTATTTTACTCAAAACATCCAAATAAGAATTCCAAAATTCAAAGTTGAGATTGGTACAATATTTTCACAAAGTTTATTCAGAAGCATTATATTCATTACATTACAAGTTTGAATTTTACAAAAGAAATGTCTTGTCTACCAATGCAATAAATTACAAAGATCTGTTTATGAATAAAAGAAGAGAGAAAAAGTCTTCATCCTCAAGCAACCCCTCCAATCTTTGCTTTCCATCCATGCCTCATGTTTATGAAAAAGAAAGGGAGAAGTTTGTTAGTAACTCAAACATCCAGAAATGAACAAAAAAATATACAAAGTAATCCTAAATTCATCATCAGGGTGGTTTTTGTTGAATTAGAAAAAGAAGGGTTTTGTGTTCTAAGGCCTCATACAATTCTTGTTTAATCATTGGCCTAATAATTTCTAGTTTGCAAATCACAAGGTACAAGCTTGGTTCACAAACAAGCAAAACAATGCTGCAAACTGCCAAAACAGAACCAACAAACAAACTGCATAACAGGGAAAGCAAGCAAGGCCAGCAGCTGGAAACTGCCAAAACAGAACCAACAAACAAGTAGCAAACAGGGCGAGCTGCAAAATGCATAACAGGGCAGGCAAGCAGGGCAAGCTGCAACAAACTGCATAACAGGGCAGGCAAGCAGGGCAAGCTGCAACAAATTGCATAACAAGGAAGCAAATAAAACAATGCTGCAAACTACCAAAAATAAAACCTGTGCAAAAAATATACAAAGTATCAAGAGTTCAGAAAAGAAGGTTTTGGGTTCTAAGGCCTCAAACCATGTCAAATTCTATCATGGGCCCATTATTATTGCAAAATAAAACTTGGCCCACAATAAACAAATTCAAAATAATTCCAATCATATTCCCAGCCTATTAGCAAAATTCAAATCAAGAAATTTAAGCCCAATAGAGGCCTCAAAACAGTGTCCTATCATTGGCCTAAAGGTATGTTTGCAAATCACAAAAACTTGGTTCACAAGCAAGGGAAAACAGAAAATCAAGCCTCATACATGTTTCACAAAGACATAGCTACATCATTGGCTAAGAAGTAATCTTTTGCAAATCTCAAGTATTTGGTTCACAAAAGGTAAAGAGGAAATCAGAAAGCAAAAGCCTCATGTTGTTTCAAATCAGAAAATATCAGACCAACAATCAAAAAGCCTCAAATTTGCAAAGTCATGTCATAGGCCTAGAGTATTTCACTATAAATATCAAAACAATTTTGTTTGGTTCACAGCAAAAGTCCACAAGCAACTAATACAAAAATACAGCAAAAGCAGCCAACAAAGTCAGAAAAAGTATAAACAAGTACAGGAAACTGTAAAAGGAAAAGCAACAGTCAGCCAACCAAATGACAATAAACTTGAGTTGTTAAAATATAGCAGGTACAAAGCCATCACAGTACAACCAGCAAAAGTCAGCATCCACCATAAATGAATAGCACAGCCAACAAGCAAAGTCAACTGGAAAATTGATTTATCAAAAAAACAGTACAAGCAACAAAGCCAGTAGTATTTTATCTATCACAAATCAACCAATATAAAAACAGGGCAACCATATTGTGCGAAGGGAGATTTTTTGTCAACAAGAAGAATACACAGAAAGATAAAAGTCCAATCACTGTTCTCATCCCTCAAAGTTTACTGTCAACAAGCCACAAGATACCAAAACACAGCAAAGAGGTAATTTCTCAAACTGTTTTCAATATACAAAACTTTTTGAAACTTTTTCTTAGCTTTCTTGTACAAAACATACAGTTTAGGGCCAATTAAAAACCAAATAGAACATAGGGGCAGAAAACTTGTAACTCCATCTTTCTTTTCAGTTTTACAAAAAAAACATACAGAATCAAAACCCTCAACAATCATTCATCAGTAAAATATCCAAAACATCATCACCAACATTAAAACAGAAACAAAATCGCAACAAACAGAAACATGCAAAACCCTAAGTAAATCATCATCAGTTACGCAAACCCAAACCCTTTATAAAAAAAGAGTTTATTTCGCAGAGAAACATGCAAACAGAAATCCAAACCCTAACTTTGTTTTACCATCATTTTTAAAATAAACGCAACCCTTCAGAATTAGTAAAGAGATAGAGAGGAAATATCTCACTAAAATCATGTAGAAAAAGTAAATCGGAACCCCTAGGGTTCCGGTCATCCCCTTTTAGATCTAATCCAAATCACGCGTTTTCTGCAAAATCAAATACCAAATTAGCGATTAGAAGGAAGAGAGGAAGAGATTGATGTAAAAAAAGTGAAGTTTTAAACTCAGCCGCCGCCGTCACCGCTGTGAGGCAATTTCTGGCGCGACTTCTGTTTCTTCTCCGGCGAAGGAACCATAGAGAGAGAGAGTGAGAGAATCAGAGAAGTGAGAGAGAAAAATGATTTGGCTAAATGAGACTGTGTCTCATTAACCTGGTTATTTTGTTCAAAACAACCAGGCCCTTCATACCAGGCCCAATGACTAAACCCAACCTCCTTCTGCTCGCTACACCCTCCCTATCCCTTCAAAGTCTGGCTTTATATTATTATTTTGGTCACAAAAGTTTGAGCTGAAAGCCCAAACAGAATTCCTTTTCTTTCTTTCTTTCTCCAAACACTCTTTCTAATTGTTAACCCCCCTGACTTATTTTATTTATTTTATTTTTCTTTTCTTTCTTTTAGTTACTATTATTAATATTATTACAATATTTATTTTTATAAAAAAAAATATATTATTTATGTACTCATATTAAATATATTCATATTTGTTTTTTTTTCTTAGACTAAAAGACCAAAACATTTTCTTATTAAAATTCATTTTTCTTTTCCAAAGATTAATTAAATAATTAAATTAGATTTATACTTATTATTTATTTAGAAATTTGTTTCTTTAAACTAATTTATTTTACTAACTTAATTTTAATTTTCTTATTTTTTTAGTTAATTATTTTTCTTTTAAGTTAATTAAGTAAAAAAAAAAATCCATTCTTTATTCATTCATACTTGTACATTATATTCATTTCACTTCTTATACATTATATTTACATTTGTTTTTGTACATTTGTTAAATTTGATATGGTTGTAATAGATAATTAGAGTTTTAATTTCTTGAAAATCCCCATTCATAAATTGTATACCCCCTCCCACAAGTATTGTAATAGCGTAGTAAGTTTTAATTTCGCAATTTATCGCTTTTATATAATATACTAGTAATTAGGATTTGTATGACAAGATAAAACCAATCAAATAGAAAACCATAATTCAAGACAAAATCAAGCATGAAAATGACACACTTGCACACAAAACACCCCTAGGGTTACTCCACTTGGCTGCCTTATACAAAATGGCCATATTACGCATGTAAGACGTCTTAGCAAAAACAAACAAATAGAAGATCATAGACCCTCGATGACGCTATTCAAAGTTGCCTTACAAAATGATCTTAGTCCCTCAAAAATGCTAAGATGCCTTACAACATTACTAATCATGATTATACGATGACCCGCGCCTGTCCCGTTTACATCCAAAGATAGGGTTGCTTACCAAATCAATGGTAAGACAACAATGTCAAAGGAAAAGAAAATGAACAAGAAAGACATTTGAGTAGGTAGATTGCTTTTAGTTACTTGCTCCATTTCAAAACAAATATCCTTGCTATTTTCAAAACAAACACCTACACATTTCCAAACATCTTACAAACATTGAAAACATTTCCAAAAATATCAACATCTTTGTATACATTCTTACAAACGAGAATCATTACAAAGATTTCCTAAACAATGGCCTCTTTTACAAAATACTTTCAAAACCACACAAAGCATAATTTCAAACAAAAGCAAGTGATCTAGCAAGTAACTAAGAGCCCATGAAAAACCATGGATGAAAAGGGTGCTAATACCTTCCCTTTTCATAATCTACCCCCGAACTCAAGAAATAAATCTCAAAGGTATTTCCTGTGATTTTTTTACCTTTCCTTTTGGATAAAATAAAAGTCAGTGGCGACTCTTGCTAACCGCAACATTTGCGATAAAATGCAAAACACCTCAAGTCAGTTCTCCTACCGTATCACAGAACTGGCGACTCTGCTGGGGAATCATATCTAAAAGTGGGGTTACCTTAGGGATATATCACATTTACTTGCTTATATTATTTGACTTGTACGCTTTACATTATGGTTCTTTGTTTGGGTTTGAATCCTTTACCCAGATTTGGGATACATTATAGGTAAGTAGCAATACATTGTGGAAACTATGCGTGATATACCGACATGGTCTAAGCAATAGCTACGTTAGTGCGATATATTTGTGGGTACCGGTAGCCTTTGAGTTAATCAAAGAGAATACGAGGCCACTGAGTGATGTCATGAAGCACTAATGAACTTCTAGAACCTTTACTTGACCAACTTGGCCTTTAGGATGTAGTGAGATGACCGACTTTGGTGCAGTCCGAAGTTGGTAGATACTCGATACTACACTCATTGAGGTTTGGTTTCTTGGGATATTTCGGTCGCCATTAAAGAGGTTTGAGCTGAAACAATGACCAAGGAAACAATCCGTGATATTGAGCTCCTTAAAACCCGGTTACTATTACTAGGACAAGTTTAAGCCAACTAAACTTCAAGAGGGTACTTACCTATAAAACTCCATGCATGCCTAAACTAAGGACTTGTTTGCTTTGCTTGTATATGCATACTTGTACATAACATCATGGACATCATGAACATCATATACATCCACTAACCATTTCAAGGATTTTGGGATTCATCTTTGTTCTTGTTTTGTAGGATATGGATTCACTTCGCAGGAAAACTATTTAAGTCAACCTTGTGAGAATCCCTCCACAGCTTAAGGAGCTAGCTTCAAGGATTCTTGAAAACTCTCCATTCACCGAAAGACATGGTCGTCTGCTCAACTTGGTCACCTCCAACACAGATGAAGACATGATGAAGGTGCTCTTTCAATTCTTTGATCCTTTGCACCATTACTTCACATTTCCCGACTATCAACTTGTGCCTACTTTGGAAGAATTCTCCCAACTCTTGATGATTCTGATTCTCAATCAACTGCCCTTCAACGGTACAGAAAGAGATCCAAAGCCAGAAGAGATTTCTCAAGATCTACACTTGCACTCATCTGATGTCACAACCTATTGGGAAACAAGGAGTGGTGTCAAAGGTTTCCTAGCAAATTTCCTGTTTGAGAAAACCCAAAGCTATTGGAATTCCTTAGACTTGCAAGCCTTTGAGGAAATTGTGGCTCTCCTCATCTATGGGATTGTTTTGTTTCCAAATCCTGACCAACTCATAGATGTGAACGCCATCAAAATCTTCTTATCACATAACCCGGTGCCTACATTGCTAGGGGATATCCTACACTCTTTTCACACTCACACAATGAGGAAAAGAGGTGTTCTCATGTGTTGCACTCCTCTCTTGGCAAGATGGTTTATTTCGCATCTTCCCCAATCTGTATTGAAGAATGAGTAAGGTTCGAGGTGGTCACAAAGGTTGATGACGCTCAAACATTCAGACATTCATTGGTGCTCCTGATCCAAAGAGAATGTTATCATTGTTGACATTGTGGAGAATTCCCTAATGTCCCTTTACTTGGCATTAGGGGAGGCATCACCTACAACCCATGCTTAGCCTCAAGATAGTTTGGTTACGCCCGAAGGGATGGCCCACACGAGATGCTGATTCAAGGCTTGGTATTTGACTACGACAACGACGATCAAGGTCTTCGCCCGAGATTTATCCGAGCTTGGGGGATGCTAAACAAGGTGGATAGCAAGACTTTGGGGCACAAGAATTCCATCCCTCTTGAGCCTTACCTCAAATGGGTACGAACTCGTGCTCAGAGTCTTATGATGCCTTACCCCTCCATTCTCCCGGTAATCATTGAGCCTGTTAAGGAAGGAGATGTTCCATACACTATCCTACATCCTAACATGCCCACATCTCTTGAAGATCTACAAAGGGATTGGATACAACTCAAAGGAGAGCAAGATACGTTCGAAGCCCAATTCTGCACAAGCGAGAAGAAGGTTTTGGAACTCACTAGGCTACTTCATGAGGAGCGGACTCTGAATGCCTACATTGCACCAGAGGATGCGTACTACTTTTTTATCTTAGAGTTTTTGTATTATTTTGTCCAAGGGACATTGATGTACTCAAAATTTATCTTATTAATATAACGTGTGCTTCATCTTTGTCTAAAACAATTTTGAATCTTTGAAATCCTTGAAAACATTGCATATGCATATATCATTCATCATACATAAACATGTCTTTTGCAACAAGTCTCCTCATCTCTCTACTGTTTATTTCAGTAAGATGGATCTCGAGCAAACAATGAAAGATCTCCAAGCTAAGAATACGCAGTTTCAACAGTTTCTTATGACCTTAGCCAAGGGGCAAGAAGAGTTGAAGACTTTGCTGGCTGAAGTGAGGAAAAAGAAAACAAAGAAGGTAACCAGAGTCTTAAACATGGGGAGAAGGTTTCATGGGCAGACAAGAAGGACCTTGAACTTTGCAACAACATATGGTAAAGGAGAGGGGAAAGGCAAGGAAACAGTTGTCCCGTCAGAATCGGAAGAAGAAGAGGAAGGAAGATTACTCTGAGGAACAGTATCCTCCAGCTGATGACAAGTACAAACATCTCGAAGAGCGGTTGAGCGTGATGGAAATCCAAAAGGTGCCAGGCTTGGATTTTGAGGAATTGGGTTTAGTGTCGGGGATTGTGATTCCTCCGAAATTCAAAGTACCTATGTTTGCCAAATATGATGGATTTTAATGCCCTAAAATGCATCTCCGATCATATGTGAGGAAAATCCAACCCCATACCACTGACAAAGACTTATGGGTACACTTCTTCCAAGACAGTCTGTCTGGAACTCAACTCGACTAGTTTTACCAACTAGAAAGAGCCAACGTTCACAATTGGGAAGATCTTGTTGTAGCTTTCTATAAGCAATATCAATACAATGTTGATTTGGTGCCTACCCGTACTCAACTCCAGAGTATGGCCATGGCTTCCAATGAAGGTTTCAAGGACTATGCACAAAAATGGAGAGATTTGGCAGGAAGAGTTCAACCCCCGCTGTTTGAAAGAGAGTTGGTAGACATGTTCTTAGGCACCTTATCTGGTCCTTTCTTCAATCATTTAATCTAAAGTTCATCTGTAGGCTCTACTGAACTAATATTGACTGGGGAGAGGGTAGAAGCCGACATAAAAAGTGGAAAGATTCAAAAAGATACATCTTCTTCTACAGCTGTAAGGAAGCCTTTCACCGGGAAGAAAGAGGTAGCTTCTGTATATGCGCAAAGGAACCAAGATAGGGCCAAACGCCGACCAATGGTGGGGGTTGTTATGATTCCAAAGCCTACGTCTGATCAACAAAGAAATAATCAACCAAGGGTAGAAAGGCTAGTCAGGAAATTCACCAGAATTAACATGACTCTGTCTCAAGTATTACTGCATCTACTAAGATCCAACTTGGCAACCTTGAAAGAAGCTCCAAAAAACCCCAATACGACATCTCCTCATTATCATCCCAATGCCCGTTGCGCATATCACTCTGAAAGTCCTGGTCACGATACTAATAACTGTTGGGCCTTGAAGAACAAAATACAAGACCTCATTGAAGCAAAAGAAATTGAGTTTGATACGCCCCAAAAGCCAAATTTCATTTCTGCTCCTATGCCCAGACATGGTCACAATACCAATGCCATTGAAGAAGATTTATTTGTTACCTTAGTTGACGAACTCATGACCCCACTTCCGACTATTAAGATAAACTTGTTGAAAACTGGTGTGTTCCCGGGCTGTAATAAAGTTTTCCATCTTTGCTTATCCTCACCAACTGATTGTCCTTTGTTGAAAGCAGGCATTCAATGCCTGATAGATAACAAAGAGATTTTGTTTGAAAAGACTCCTGTTTCACCTATTCCTGTTGAAGATGTTTCCATCATTACCATTTCCGCCAATTCTTCCAGGGTCTCCACCAAAAGACCCGTTAGAATTACATCAGCTCCAAAAGCAACTCCTTTAATAATCACAATGCCTGGGCCAGTCCCATATGAATCAGACAAAACCGTGCCATGGAATTACAGAGGGGACATTTACTACCATGGCATCAAGCAAGACTGGCCGGTCGCCGATGAGATAAATTCCGAGAAAGAAGATTCTGACATCACTAAAATTGTTGGAACTAGCAAAATTACCCGAAGTGGTAGGATCTTTTCTCCAGAAATTGCTCCCCCAAAAGCTGTTTCTGGACCCGTAATTATCCCTGTGGCTGCCCCAAAGGTTGATCCCATACCTATAATCATATATGCAAGTACTCATATTGATGAAGTCGTTACAACCCCTATTATCATTCCTACCAACACTCCCGCTGCCGAAGCTCGAGGAAAGAGTATTCAAGTTGAGCCTGTCCGGACGAAGGCTCAATCACTAACTATCCCTGAGACTTCCAAGAAAGAAATGGAGGAGATCCTAAAAATTATAAAGAGGAGCAACTACGATGTAGTTGAACAATTGGGGCAAAATCCCTCTAAAATCTCCATGCTGGCATTACTACTGTGCTCCGAGGCACATGCAAAAGCCTTGGTGAAGTTCTTAAAAACAGCCCATGTACCTCAAGAGACGTCTGCTGATCAATTCCAAGACTGCGTAGCCAGCCTGACAGCGGATAATGGCCTAGGTTTTTCGGACGCTGATCTGACGTCGAGGGGAAGAAAGCATAATGAGGCACTGCATGTCTCTATGGAATGTAGGGGCACAACTTTGGCCCATGTCTTGGTGGAGACAGGCTCATCTTTGAATGTATTACCGAAAAAAGCTCTGGATAGACTTGACTGCGAGGAACTAATATTAAATCCAAGCAACATAGTAGTAAGGGCTTTTGACGGCTCGAAGAGGATGGTGCACGGGGAATTGGATATCCCCATAAAGGTTGGAACCCAAACTTTCAATTCAACCTTTTATGTAATGGACATCCTCCCTTCATACTCCTGCTTGCTAGGCCGGACATGGATCCACAATGCTGGTGCTGATACCTCTACATTGCACCAGATACTGAAGTATTCGGTTTAAGGGAAGATTATCATTGTCCATGGAGAGGAAGAATACATGATCAGCCATCTCAAATCCTTCAGATATGTGAAATTAGACAGAGAATTCATTGAAACTCCATTTCAACACTTCAAAGAGGTCCCGCAAGAGGTGGCAGTGACCAAGGATGTGTCTCAGGTTCCCAAAGTTACAAGGCCTCCACTCCCGATGTCATCTCTGAAGAATGCCAAAGCAGTGGTAGAGGAAGGTGGATGCACTATCTGGGGGCAACTTCCAGATATCCCATATAAATCTGACAAGTTTGGCCTAGGTTTCACTTCAAGTTCTCAAAAGGTTGTACATCGTGCCCGTACTAGAGGACCACCCCTAAAGATCAGCAACCGTGAGGTCAACGCGGTAAAAGATGGTGAAGATGATTGTAACCTGGAGGATTGGATATTCCCGACTGTCAATGGAGGGCTCAGCAATTGGGTGGCTAGAGACTTTGTCCCGGTCACTTTATCCCAGAGTAATGTATCTTTACATTTTGTTGGATCTGTAATATTCAAAACAATTCGCACTTTTAAAACCTTGTGTCTTACCCGATGCACAATGGTCCATTTGTAAGGGTTATCATCTCATTTTTCATATGACATCAATGAATCATGGACGTTTTTGCATACAAACTTTTGCGCTCATTGTTTTTCTTTTACATTTTATTTTCTTTCAAAGATATCTATACCATTACACACACCCACACTACAATGCAGATATATATCCATTCGGGATCCCATGGGTAACGGTTCTGCTATGGCCTTTTGTGACTATGAAAATCTAATATACCAAACCAAAGACGAAGGTGAGGAAGATTGTGAAGTACCAGGGGAACTCGCCAGGTTACTACAGCAAGAAGAAAGAACCATTCAGCCTCACGAGGAACCCATGGATACAATCAACCTGGGAACCGAAGAGGACAAAAAGAGGTCAAGGTGGGTGTCAATCTGGAACCTAGTGTCAAGGAGCATCTGATTCAGCTATTACATGACTATGTTAAAGTCTTCGCCTGGTCATATAAAGACATGTCAGGACTTGATGCAGACATTGTGGTACATCATTTGCCTACAAGAGAATATTGTCCGTCAGTAAAGCAAAAGGTTTGCCGCATGAGGCCTGATATGTCAGAAAATATTAAAGCAGAGGTCATGAAGCAATTCAACGCTGGATTCTTAGTTGTCACTTCTTACCCTCAATGGGTTGCCAACATTGTTCCCGTACCCAAAAAAGACGGTAAAGTGTGAATGTGTGTGGACTACAGAGATTTGAATAGGGCAAGCCCTAAGGATGATTTTCCACTTCCCCACATTGATATCCTAGTTGACAATACGGCACAACACAAAGTGTTTTCCTTCATGGACGGATTCTCAGGTTACAACCAAATCAAAATGGCGCCTGAGGACATGGAGAAAACAACATTTGTCACATAGTAGGGCACATTCTGCTACAAGGTGATGCCATTCGGACTGAAGAACATTGGGGCAACCTATCAGCGTGCCATGGTAGCTTTATTTCATGACATGATACATCACGAAATAAAGGTCTATGTGGACGATATGATAGTCAGATCGCAAACAGAAGAAGAGCATCTTGATCACTTACAAGAGCTGTTTGAGAGACTGAAGAAGTACAAGCTGAGGTTGAATCCAAACAAATGCACATTTGGGGTACGGTATGGTAAACTCCTAGGCTTTGTCTTTAGTAACAAAGGTATCGAGGTCGATCCTGCCAAAGTTAAAGCAATACAAGAGATGCCTGCTCCTCGTACTGAGAAGGAAGTCATAGGATTCTTGGGACGTTTGAACTATATTGCTAGATTCATTTCTCACCTGACTGCTACTTGTGAGCCAATCTTCAAACTATTGAAGAAAGATCAAGTAGTCAAATGGAATGATGAGTGCCAAGTTACTTTTGACAAGATCAAAGAATACTTACAAGAGCCTTCTGTGTTGATGCCACCAGTCGACGGAAGACCATTGATCATGTATCTAACTATTTTAGAAAACTCAATAGGGTGTGTATTGGGGCAGCATGACGAGTCTGGCCGAAAAGAGCACGTTATTTACTACCTGAGCAAAAAGTTTACCGACTGTGAAACCAGATATTCACTGCTCGAGAAAACTTGTTGTGTTCTGGCATGGGCTGCTCGCCGGCTAAGACCATATATGTTGACTCATACTACTTTGTTGATATCTGAAATGGATCCAATAAAATACATTTTTGAGAAGCCTGCTCTTTCTGGGAGAATAACGAGATGGAAGATGATCCTGACAGAATATAACATATAGTATACTATCCAAAAAGCTATAAAGGGCAGTGTACTAGCTGATCACCTTGCTCACCAAGCTGTAGAAGACTATTAGTCCATGAAGTTTAAATTCCCAGATGAAGACATCATGACATTAGACAACTGTGAAGAAATCAGGCCATATGACGAACCTGAACAAGGATCCTGATGGACCCTGTTCTTTGATGGAGCATCTAATGCACTCGGCAGTGGTATTGGCGCTGTACTCATATCTCTGGAAGGGTGTCATACTCCCTTTACTGCCAGACTTTGCTTCAATTGTACAAACAACATGGTGGAATACGAAGCATGCATCTTTGGTCTCAGAGCTTCCATAGACTTGGGGATCAAATCCATGGATGTATTTGGAGATTTAGCTTTGGTCATCAGTCAGATCAAAGGGGAATAGGACACCAAACACCCTAACATTATCCCTTATAAAGAACATGCTTTGACATTACTACCACATTTTAAGAAGATTACCTTCGAGCATTTACCGCGAGAAGAAAATCAGCTAGCAGACGCTCTAGCCACAATGTCATCTATGTTTAAACTTAATTGGGATAATGAGGCTCCCCAGATCACCATTGAGCGAATGGATGAACCAGAACACTGTCACGAGATTAATACTGAAGAGGTAGTAGACCAGCCTTGGTTTCACGAAGTCAAGAGGTATCTCGAGACTCTAGAATATCCAGAAGGAGTTTCATTCAATGATAAGAAGTTCTTAAGGAGATTCTCTGCTAAATTCTTCCTTAGTAACAATATCCTGTACAAACGCAATCATGACTCTGTGTTGCTTCAGTGCGTAGATAAGGTTGGAGCTGAAAGGATCATGGCTGAATTGCACGAAGGCACTTTTGGTACCCATTCTAGTGGGCATACAATGGCGAAGAAAATCCTACGGGCAGGCTATTACTGGTCTACCATGGAAGCAGATTTCTATCAGCACTCTCAAACCTGCCATAAATGTCAAATTTATGCTGACAAAGTGCATGTACCTCCGGTTCCTCTGAATGTCTTGACAGCTCCTTGACCCTTTTCTATGTAGGGAATTGATATGATTTGGGAAATCAAGCCAAGAACCTCCAATGGACACCGCTTCATCCTAGTGGCCATTGACTATTTTACAAAGTGGGTGGAGGCAGCCTCTTTCGCCTCCGTTACCAAGAACGTTGTTGCCCGTTTCATCAAGCAAAACCTTATTTGCTGGTACGGTATCCCGGAAAGGATTATCACTGACAATGGTACAAATCTCAACAACACTATGATTACTGCATTGTGCGAGCAATTCAAGATTCAACATCATAATTCTTCTCCCTATCAACCAAAGATGAATGGTGCTGTCGAAGCTGCAAATAAGAACATTAAAAAGATCATACAGAAAATGAAAGTCACATACAAATATTGGCACGAGATGTTACCATTTGCTCTCCATAGGTATCGTACCACATATCGCACATCAACTGGGGCAACCCCCTATTCTCTGGTTTACGGCATGGAGGTTGTCTTGCCTATCGAGGTTCAGATCCCCTCTCTGAGGATTATGAAGGATGCAGGGTTGAACAAAGACGATTGGGTCCAGACTCGACTTGATCAACTGAATTTGATTGATGAAAAGAGACTTGCTGTTGTTTGCCATGGTCAAATGTATCAAAAACAGATGATCAAGGGTTTCAACAAGAAATTCAGATGCCAAGTGTATCAAGTTGGGGATCTAGTGATCAAGCACATCATCTTGCCACAAGGTGATCCCAGGGGAAAATGGACTCCTACCTATGAAGGACCGTTCGTAATCAAAAACATATTCTCCGGTGAGACAATGATCTTGACCACTATGGATGGCGACGACCTGCCACACTCTGCAAACGCGGACATAGTCAAAAGATACTATACATAAGAGACCCGCTAAGTCGACATACCTAGGAAAAACAAGGGCATCCCAATGAACCAAAAAGGTTTGGGAAAAAGTTAGGGATAAAACAAAAATTTGTACACCTGGAAAGTTGAAAACCCGAAAGGGCAACTTGGGCAAAAAAGGGTTTCCCGATGGACTGAAAACCCGAAAGGGCGGTCCAGGAAAAAGTTAGGGAATTAAAGCGTATGACTATTTCCCGTTGGATCACTTCATGGACAACATTGGCTTCCACTAACAAATTCAGAGATGCTGATCAAGATAATCATCTTCGGGAAAGGCAACAAATAGACAAGATGCTCAGAGATACGAAGGCTATAGCAGAATGGGAACCCCACGAGATTTTTTACACATAGCTATCTTTCGTTGTATCAAATTTTCATTTTTATGACAACATTCTCTTACTAGAATGTTTGTCCCCTTGTACAAAAATACTTACTCAAAGTCAATACAAAGATATCCCTTTGAAAGTGCAAAAACTATTTGTCTTTAAGCTTGTGTTTTGTTTACAAAAACGTCCATTGATTCATTGTTGAACATATGCATCTGAACATAATTACTACTTACAAATAAATAAAATGAAAAGAGGCAATTACTGATAGGTCGAAAGGATAGGAAAATATCTCTAAGATAGTTCATAAGTAAACCCCTACAGTACGTCATTTAAATCCCCAGCGGAACAAAGTTTCAAATTATTGATCCCTAGTGGAAGTCGTCAAAATTCTCAGGATTCCCAAATAAGATTTTACAAATAGTACATGTCATTGCCCTTACAACAGAGTTTATTTCTCTCGACAGAAATTCATCAATACTTCGATTTCAAGACATGAAGACTCACATATCCTCAGCAGCAGCCAAGGATTTATTTTCCCTAATCCAACAATAGTGCAGCAAATTGGCTCACATAAGCATACATCACATCCATGTATCATAAACATTGATAAAAAAAATGCATTATATCATACATTTCATACAACATGACTTCGCATTTTAGCTAACTTTTTACCCTTTTCAGGATAAGATTAAAAGCTACCGTTAACAATGTTCAAGGTATTCAGATACAGTTCAGATACGCTCCAGATACGGATGCCATTCTGATACTCATTTAGATTTCAAATTCAGATACAGTTTAGATACGCTCCAGATAAGGATTCCATTATGATACTCATTCAGATTTAAAATTCAGATATAGTTCAGATACGCTCCAGATATGGATGGCATTCTGATACTCATTCATATTTCAAATTCAGATAAAGTTCAGATACGCTCCAGATACGGATGCCATTCTGATACTCATTCAGATTTCAAATTCAGATACAGTTCAGATACAGTTCAGATACGCTCCAGATACGGATGCCATTCTGATACTCATTCAGATTTCAAATTCATATACACTCCAGATACGGATGCCATTCTGATACTCATTCAGATTTGAAATTCTGATACAGTTCAGATACGCTTCAGATACGGATGCCATTCTGATACTCATTCAGATTTCAACTTTCAGATACAGTCCAGACATGATCCAGATACGAATTTCATTCTGGCTCTCATTCAATACATATCTCGAATACGAGTCAAATACAATTCAATTTCGAATATTATTTTGTTGCTTATTTGAGACCCCTTTTGGTTCAAGCAAACCTCCCAATAATTATTCTGATTCATTCCCGGTTGAAATCAAGGCTGGACTTAGTCCATTTTCTGTTAGCAGATCACCCTTGGATGGTGTGATACAGTGGGAGAACTGACTTGAGATTTTGCGTTTGTTTTCGCAAATGTTTCGGTTGAGCAAGAGTCGCCACCGACTTTTTATTTTATCCTAAGGAAAGGTTAAAAAGCACAACAAAAACCTTTGAGATGTTTTCTTGGGTTCGGGGAGTAGATTATAGAAAGGGAAGGTATTAGCACCCTTTCTATCCATGGTTATCCATGGGCTCTTAGTTACTTGCTTAGATCAACTTGCCTTAATTTTCAATTGTTTGAAATGGTGCTTTGTGTGTGTGTTTTGAAAATGTTTTTTTGAAAAGAGGCCAATGTGGTGGCAACCTTTGTAATGATCCATGTTGGGATGTATACAAAGGTGTATATCTTTTTAAAAGGTTTTCAATGTTTTTGAAAGTTGTTTTGAAAGTGTAGTGATGTGTGGTTTGAAAAATAGGCAAGTGTTTTGTTTTGCAAGTTTGATTCAAGTAACTAAGAGTTTGTCTACTCCTAAATTTCTCAAAGATTTCTCCTATGTTTTTAACCCTTTTAACAATTTTGTTCCACCATTGCATTTGGTGGACAATCTTGTGTTAGGATGTGAAAGGGACGGGCGCGGGTCATCGTTTAGATCATAACTGCAATGGTGCCAAGTATCTTTGGGCAATTTTTCCTTGGAGGGACTTGATCATTTTTTAGGCAACTTTCGAAAGCGTCACCGAGGGACTATGATCATTTGAATTGTGTTTGTTTTGCCCAAAGAGACCTAACATGCAATATGGCCCATTATTGAAGGCAACAAGTGGAATACCCTAGGGGTGCAAGTGTGATTAGTGTTGTCCATTTTCATGCTTGTTTATCTTGAATTTAGGTCAAACTATTTTGGTTAATTGATTTGCATACAAACCCTAGTTCTAGCATGGCATATTTAGAAAGCATTAAAGTGCGAAAAATAAAGTTCCTAAGTTATTACAACACAATACATGGGAAGGGAGGTACAAATGTTCAAATGGGGATATTTTAGCAAGAATTAAAACCCTAGACTATTACAATCCAAATGGAATTATACAAATTAATTAATATGCAATAATTAAATAAAATAAGATAAATATGCAAGATGCAAAAATGATTTTTTATGTGTATGTAAAAAGTGTTTTTTATGTGTCAAGAAAACAAAAATAAAAAGTGTTAATTTTGGGTATTTTTATATTTAGGGCTAAAACCCTAATTTTCACAAGTAAAAGTATTTATTGTATAATATATGTAATATTTATTAATTATTTACAAAAAAATAAATAAAAGAGAAGTATATTTGTCAAAAAGGTATTTTTAATGTTAAATATTAGTAAAAATAAAAATATATTATTTTTATGTTTTTAACCTAAATATACTAATAAATATATAAGTATTTGTATTATTTACTAAACATATTAAATATGTACAAAAATAAAATATTTAATATTTACAAAAAAAAGTATATTTTATATAAAATATTTTCAGAAGATAAAATAAAATAAAAATGTGAAATAAATGTATTTGGTATTATTCCTAATATTCTAAACAAAAAAAGTATTATGTATTTATTTATATATATAACTAACTAAAGCAAATAAATATCAAATAAAATGCAAAAAAATGTGGAAAAATGTTTTTTAATATTTTATGTTTTAATGAAAAAATAACAAATCAGAATCAAAAAGAAAAAATTGAAAATGGCAAATAAAACTCAAAATGGGCCAGGGGGGTTCAAAAGTGAAAATGTGGTGCAAAAAGAAATCAACTCAGGCCCAGTCCAAGAAGACTTTGTCTTCAACCTTCAGACAAAACCTTTGAAAACACGCGCCTTTTCTTGCTTCAAACACAACTCCTGATTCCTGGACTTTTAGCACAAACTCATAACATGAAAAGTGTTAAGCATCAAGCCACGATTCTGGACATATAAAGAACTCATCCTAACTCTCAGAAATGAGAGAGAATTTCTCCATTCCCAAATCTTAACCTAACTTTTTATCAATATTCAGACTTAAAATTCTCTAAGCACACATAACATAAATGAAAACTAATGATATGGGCATGTTCAGGGCTATGAATGTGACATAATTTCTTCACAAATCTAAACCTAACAATGCCTAGATAGAGAGATACAAGTTCATGAAATTACCTGTTCAGTTGGAATCGTGTGCAACAATGGAGATGCTTACAAGGCAATGTAATGATTTGTATAGCTTCCTTGATGTCTCAGGATGCTATTCCAACCTTTAGTTTGCTTGGAAACCAAGAGAATCGTGCTATGGTACTTCAACTGCAAAACAGAAAAATGAAAATGGTGATGTTAGCTAGGGATGTTACAGGTCGTGTTTAGGGCTTGGAACAGTTTCAAGGGATGATGTGGGATGTGTTTGAAGTGGTCTCAGCAAGAATGCACGAATATATTGAGTTATGGAACTCAATCTGCAGCAGGTGCCTTGTTTTGGCAGTTTTATGGTGATTCTGTGTTAGAGAGGGCAATGGAGATGGTTAGCTCGTGTTTTAGGTCAGGGTGATTGTTTAGAATGTGTGGAACAAGTTTGCTTAAGTTGGTTTTTGCTGAGATGAGAGTTGTGTGTTATTATGCAATGTTTCTTCCACTTTAAGCAACAAAGTGTCAAGTGGTTTTCTAGACTGATGGAGGCCCCTCTAATGTGCTTCTAAGCTTGCCCTTGATCAGTGGGATTAGTCTAATAACTTGTGCCAAGGAGATTTGTTGTGTACCTCTTGATTTGCTAATTGACATAAAGTTCTACTTTTGCAAAAATGGACATTATGCTTTTTCTATTTATGGCTTAGTTTTGCATACAATGCTTGAACACACAAAATAAGGTCTTGGCACAATGATTTAGCATTAAATTTATGAGTGCAAAAGGGATATAGGGTCTGTAATCAAGGAATGCAAGCTGAGTTCAAAATTGCCTAAGTGTATGAACATGAAAATTGGCCATAACAAAAGTGAGTTTTTCCCAACTTGCCAAATTCGATTCTCCCTAACCATGAGGTTGTTTGATGAGTTCTTGGACATTTTGGAAATCTTGGAATGTGTACTACAATCCATATTTGAAATGAAAATTGAAATTCCAAGTGGAAGTATGTGAAAAATGGTCTTGAAGTTAGGCAAAAATCCTGCCTAAAATGGTTCAAAATTTCTCTAAGTTAAGAATGGTTTGGTACCCTTGTTCCAAAAATTGTAACTTGAGCTACAAGCTTATTTTGAGGAAACTTTGTGAATCAAAGTTGTATATTTTGAAATGGACTACAACTTTCATGTTTGGACTTTTCCTTGAATCCAAATGCATCTTGATGAGAAAGTGGGACAAAGTTAGGAAAAAATTAGGGTTTTTCATAACTTAGAAAAATTCTAAGTTATGAAAAATCTTCATTTCAAACCCTAATTTGCAATTCTTGATTTCTTGATGAACAAGTTTCATGATTTGGTATGTTTTGATGAAAAATGAATCTTGACACTTGATTTTGACCAAAAAGTCAAAGTTTGACTTTTCAGTATACAGTCAAAATTGATCAATTGACTGGGAAATTCAATTGTCAATCTTGTGCATTTAGGATTTTTTGGACTTGTTGAGTATGTCAAGACAATTCCATGGGGTCCTTGAGTCCATATGTGAGCTTGGTTTGCCATTGGCTAGGTCAAACAGTCAAAAATTGCCTTTGTGCAGTCAAAACCCTCAAAATGACCATTTTGCCCTTTTGGTGATCTGATCAACTTTCTTGTGGAATTGTGATCCAAACTTGATCAAATGGTCCATATGAGTTCATAATGTTGATGTGGGTCAATTTTCATGAGATTTAACTGTCAATTGGCCACAGTTGACTTTTTCCCCAATACAGCTGATTTCTAGGTCAAATGTCCAATTGATTGGGCAAAATTTGGAATCAAGACTTGAAACTTGGTATGGATAAACTTGGAAGTCCAATATGAAGTATGAAAGTCTTATTAGGAATTTTAGGTCAAAATATCTTTGTGCAAACACAAACCCTAATTTGGGTCAACAGTGCTAGGAGAAGTCTTGCAGAGGAAACCTTAACTGGATCTTGAGCTTCAAGGGTCTGTGATGAGAAAATGTTGAGAAAATGGGAGGGCAAATTTTGGGGTACAACAGTTGCCCCTGTTCAATCTTCTTGAACCTGAAGAGTTAGATTGGCAAGTTTGCCTTTCGTGACTCGAGGGTAAAAGGAGATTGGACACTAGAGTGCCCGGAAATTTGCACTCGCATGTTGGAGTATCAACAATGTGATGTCGGGAATGGGCTTGTAGATGCCATTTGGAGAGATTGTGGGTAGGGAGATGGGCTTATAGATGCCATCTGAAGGCGTGACAGAACCTTGTCGGGAACGGGCTTATAGATGCCATTTGGAAGTGTTGATCGCATAAGAGATTCCTTAGTGATAACTTGCGCACTTTGAGAGAGACATATGTTTTCCTGGCTTGTTACAGGTGTTGATCTTCAATCTCATCATGCAGACATGCCCTGGCTAGATACAGGAATCGAGTCTACAATCAGTTACTCATAGATGTGCCCTGGCTGGATACAGGTATCGAATCTGGAATTAGTCGTCAACAGATATGCCCTGGCTGGATACAGGAATCGAATCTTCAAACGCTTCAGATGTGCCCTGGCTGGATACAGGAATTGAATATGGAATTGTAACAGTCGATAGATATGCCCTGGCCGGATACAGGAATCGAATCTTCAAACTCTTCAGATGTGCCCTGGCTAGATACAGGAATCGAATATGGAATTGTAACAGTTGATAGATATGCCCTGGCCTGATATAGGAATCGAATCTTCAAACTCTTCAGATGTGCCCTGGCTAGATACAGGAATCGAATATGGAATTGTGACAGTTGAAGGTAGTTGTCTTTCGGGTTGTCTTTTTCCCTGAAAAGACAAAACATCAGTTGTATGCAATGTCATGATGTATGAAATGCATGATGTCATGATGTTCAAAATGAGATAGTGTTGTATGCACTTTATCATGTATGTAAGCAAGATGTATGAAATGTGAAATGTTTATGAATGTATTTTCGTCTAGGAAAATAAATCCTTGACGATTGGCTGGGGAATTAAATCCTGGGCTGACGTTGAAGAGTAAAGTTCTTCGCTTCCGCTAGGGATGATGTTTGCAAGAATACACCGGTAAGAGAAGATGACTCCGTTGGGGAATAAAATTTGTTGGAGAGATTACTCTGAGGGGAAATACTCTGTGGGAAGAGATACTTCGCTGAAGTTTTGATGGGAGCTCCGCTGAGGATTTCAATGATGGACTCCGCTGGGGATGACAATGATAAACTCCGCTGGGGATTCTGTTGATAAGTTATGTTGGGGAACTTTGATGAACTCCGCTGGGGATAGGAAGAACTTTGCCGAGGACGATCTTCCGTGGTAATTAGCTGAGGATAACCCAGTTATAAGCCTTTGTGAGGAATAACTTTGAATAAAGCCCGGGAGAGACGTCCGTACTTTACAGGGGACAAGCTTCCAGAATCTACTGGGGATAAGCTTCAAGACCTGCTGGGGATATGGATTCCAAATTTCCTGGGGAAACTTTCGGACTGTATTGGAAAATGATTCCACTGGGGTGTCTGGTATACCGCCGGGGATCAATCTTAGATCAAGACTGCCGGGGATGCTTGCTGATGAATGCCTATACTCTGCTGGGGGAATGTTGATATCTTCTGGGGATACTCAACTTCCTTTAGACTGACCGTAGACTAACTCTGCTGGAGAAGAGTATTGCTGACTTGCTAGGGGAACAGGGTGCCTATTGTAGGGCTGATGATAGACTAACTCTTCCTGGGGAGAGTATTGCTGATTCCTGTCTTACTCTGTGGGGAGTTGAGGTAACTTGGTCACATTCTTCAGTTGAATCTACCTTGGTACCTTGGCGGACAGAGCAACTAGACTGCCTGTACAACTCTACATTGCCCCTGTTTCCGATGTCACCTGTAATTAGTCTTTTGTTTCGTATGCAAGTATTTATGAATTAGCAATTTAATGTCAAATGCATATATCAAAAATGAACATTGGACGTTCTTCGCAAGACAAAACAGAAAAAAGGAAAAACAATTGGCAATTTGTTTGGAAAAGTGAACTTGTATTGATTTTGAAATTTGCCTGTAAATAGGCGTTTTTGTACAAGAGGCTGACGTCCTAGTAAGAGAACGCCGCCGAATATCATAAAGTTTATACAATTTTGAAAAGGAAACAAAACAGCTATGTGAACAAAATTCCCACTGGGTTCCAACTCTGCTATTGCCTTTATGTCTTCAAGCGTCTCATCACTTTGCTTCTTAGTTGAAGGTGAAGCTGATTGATCGATGCCGAAGTCTGAGCCCGATAGTTGATGCCGAATTCTGGATACAAGGCGATCCAATGAGACATAGTGTTACGCTTTATCCCTAACTTTTTCCTGGACCGCCCTTTCGGGTTTTCAGTCCATCGAGATACCCATTTTTGCCCAAGCCGCCTTTTCAGGTTTTCGACTTGCCGGGTGTACAGATTTTTTCATTTCATCCCTTATTTTTGCCCGAACCCTTTCGGTTCGCCGGGAAGCCCTTATTTTTGCCTAGGTATGTCAACCTAGCGGGTCTTTTATTCATGCGTAGTATCTTTTTACTATGTCTACATTGGCGGGGTGAGGAAGGTCGTCACCATCCATGGTGGTTAGGATCATGGCTCCTCCTGAGAACACATGTTTAACCACAAATGGCCCTTCGTACGTAGGGGTCCATTTTCCCCTGGGATCACTTTGAGGAAGGATGATACGTTTGATTACCAGGTCCCCAACTTGGTACTCTTGTGGTCTGACTTTCTTGTTAAATGCCCTGATCATCCGTTTTTGATACGTCTGACCATGACAGATAGCAGTGAGTCTCTTTTCGTCAATTAGGTTTAATTGATCAAGTCGAGTCTGAATCCAGTCATCTTCACTCAAGTCTGCATCCTTCATTATTCGGAGAGAGGGTATCGGACTTCAATCGGCAAGACTGCCTCCATGCCATAGACCAAGGAAAAAGGAGTTGCTCCGGTTGACGTCCTTGCTGAGGTACGGTACCCATGAAGAGCAAATGGTAACATTTCGTGCCAATCTTTGTAGGTCACCGTCATCTTTTGCACAATCTTCTTGATGTTTTTATTTGCCGCTTCGACAGCTCCATTCATCTTCGGCCGGTAAGGAGAAGAGTTGTGGTGCTGTATCTTGAATTGCTCGCAGAGCTTAGTGATCATCTTGTTGTTAAGATTGGTACCATTGTCTGTAATGATTCTTTCCGGGACGCCGTACCGACAGATTAGGTTATGCCGAATGAAACGTGCCACGACGCTCTTGGTTACCGTGGCGTAGGAAGCTGCCTCAACCCACTTCGTGAAGTAATCAATCGCTACCAAGATGAAGCGATGCCTGTTGGATGCCGTCGGTCGGATCTCGCCGATCATATCAATGCCCCACATTGCAAAAGGCCAAGGTGCCGTCAGAACGTTCAGAGGGACCAGAGGGATATGCACCTTATCAGCATAGATCTGGCATTTATGACAAGTTCGAGAATGTTGGTAACAGTCGGCTTCAATTGTGGACCAGAAATATCCTGCCCGAAGGATTCTCTTTGCCATGGTGTGTCCACTGGAATGTGTTCCGAATGTACCTTCATGTAGTTCTACCATGATCTTCTCTGCTTCAGTCTTATCCACACAACGCAGTAAAGTTGAATCATGGTTTCGTTTGTAGAGAATACCGTTGCTGAGGAAGAATTTTGCCGCAAACCTTCTCATGAACTTCTTGTCATTGACCGATGCGCCTTCGGGGTATTCTTGAGCTTCCAAATATCTCTTCACCTCATGATACCAGGGTTTCTCGATTACCTCTTCGGCCTCAAGATCGCAGCAGTATGCAGGTTCGTCCAACTTCCAGATAATGATTCGGGGAGCCTCATTGTCCCATTTGACTTTGAACATTGAAGACATTGTAGCTAGTGCGTCCGCTAACTGATTCTCCTCTCTTGGGAAGTGTTCAAAAGTTATCTCTTCAAAGTGGGGAAGCAAAGTCAGCACATACTCCTTGTAAGGAATAAGATTTGGGTGTTTCGTATCCCACTCGCCTTTGATCTGATTGATCACGAGAGAGGAATCTCCGAAGACACTCAGAAACTTGATCCTTAAGTCGATTGCAGCTTGAAGACCCATGATGCATGCCTCATATTCTGCCATATTGTTGGTGCAGTTGAAGCACAGCCGAGCGATGAGTGGAGTATGAGTACCTTTAGGGGATATGATCACAGCGCCGATGTCGTTACCCAAAGCGTTCGAGGCTCCGTCGAAATGCATAGACCATCGGGATCCTTCCTCAGGTCCTTCATCCGGTCCAGGTACTTCACAATCAGTTACTACCATGATATCTTCGTCTGGAAATTCAAAGTTCAATGATTGGTAATCGTCCACAGGTTGGTGTGCCAAATGGTCTGCCAATACACTCCCTTTGATTGCTTTTTGAGTTGTATATTGGATGTCATATTCTGTCAAGATCATTTGCCATCTTGCTATTCTTCCAGACAGAGCAGGCTTTTCGAATATGTACTTGATTGGATCCATCTTTGAAATCAACAGAGTAGTGTGAGTCAGCATATACTGTCTCAGCCGGCGAGCAACCCATACCAGAGCGCAGCAAGTTTTCTCGAGCAGTGAGTACCGAGTCTCACAGTCGGTAAACTTTTTGCTCAGGTAATAAATAGCGTGCTCTTTTCGGCCAGACTCGTCATGCTGCCCCAGCACACACCCCATTGAGTTGTCAAGTACGGTCAAGTATAGTATTAGAGGTCTCCCTTCAACCGGAGGCATAAGAATGGGTGGCTCTTGGAGATACTCCTTTATCTTTTCGAAAGCAGCCTGACATTCATCATTCCAACATACTACTTGATCTTTCTTCAGCAATTTGAAGATTGGCTCACAGGTAGCAGTTAGATGTGAGATGAATCGGGCAATGTAATTCAGTCGTCCCAAAAAACCTCTGACTTCTTTCTCTGTCTTGGGAGTCGGCATCTCTTGTATGGCTTTCACCTTGGCATGGTCCACCTGAATACCTTTATCGCTTACAATGAAACCTAGCAATTTTCCAGACCTCACCCCAAAGGTGCATTTGTTTGGGTTCAACCTCAGCTTGTACAACTTTAGTCGGTCAAACAGCTTCCGCAGATGGTAAAGGTGTTCCTCCTCAGTTTGGGACCTTGCAATCATATCATCGACGTACACTTCAATCTCATGGTGGATCATGTCATGAAATAAAGCAACCATGGCACGTTGGTAGGTTGCCCCAGCATTTTTCAACCCGAATGGCATGACCTTGTAGCAGAAGGTGCCCCACTGAGTGACAAAGGTAGTCTTTTCCATATCTTCAGGAGCCATCTTGATCTGATTATACCCTGAAAAACCATCCATGAAGGAGAACACCTTGTGTTGAGCAGTATTGTCAACAAGAACGTCGATGTGAGGCAGAGGGAAATCATCCTTAGGGCTGGCCCTGTTCAAATCCCTGTAGTCGACACACATTCTGACTTTACCATCTTTCTTTGGCACTGGAACCACGTTGGCCACCCACTGAGGATAAGAAGTCACTTCTAGAAACCCGGCATCAAACGGTTTCATAACCTCAGCCTTGATTTTCTCGGACATCTCTGGGCGCATGCGGCGGACCTTCTGTTTTACCGGAGGGCAATCTTCCTTGGTAGGCAGGTGATGAACCACATTGTCGGCATCCAAACCAGGCATGTCTTCGTAAGACGAAGCAAAGATTTCCATGTAGTCATGCAGCATCTGGATCAATCGTTGCTTCACGCTGAGCTCTAGATTGGCACCAATCTTGACTTCTTTTCTATCTGTCTCAGTACCCAGGTTTACTGTTTCCACTGGCTCCTCATGCGGCTGAATGGCCCTCTCTTCCTGGAGTAGCAGTCTTGCGAGTTCACCAGGCACTTCGCAATCATCTTCACCTTCGTCTTCGGCCAAGTTGATCGGATTTTCGAAGTCATAACTGGCAGTAGCAGAGCCGTTACCAGTGAGATCCATAGTGGATTGAAACTTGTATAAGTGAGTGTGTGTAAATATAGTTGTTTTGCAATATATAACACAGAAAGAAAAAGAGCACAAGATTTGAAATGCAACAAACGTCCAATGTTTTGATTAATGATATATGGAAATGTCATACAAAAAGCCCTTACAAATGGAGCTACGGTGCCCCGGGTAGGACACCGTGCCAATAAAAGTTTCAACATATTGTTTGTTACAAATTGAAAACAAAAGAGTTCATTACTGCATGACAAATGTAATAGGTGTAAAATCCTTTTCCGTCCAGTTGCTTGGTCCGTTGTCGGTCGTCGGATAGATCCAACTGTCAAATTCTGCTTCCTCTACGTCCTCCTCGATAGCATTCACTCTTGGGTTGGTGATGAACACCGGAGGCTTTCTGATCCTTTCTTCGCGAACAGCCCTCTGAGCCTCTGCAGTGAAGTTCAGCCCAAACTTGTCGATCTTTTGAGTGAAATCAGGAAGTTGACCCCTGTGATACGGTGGGAGAACTGACTACGGTTTTGCGTTTGTTTTTGCAAATGTTTTGGTTGAGCAAGAGTCGCCACCCACTTTTTATTTTATCCTAAGGAAAGGTTTAAAAAGCACAGCAAAAACCTTTGAGATATCTTCGTGGGTTCGGGGAGTAGATTATAGAAAGGGAAGGTATTAGCACCCTTTCTATCCATGGTTATCCATGGGCTCTTAGGTACTTGCTTAGATCAACTTGCCTTGGTTTTCAATTGTTTGAAATGGTGCTTTGTGCGTGGTTTTGAAAATGTTTTGAAAAAGATGCCTTGTCTAGGCTACCCTTGTAACAATTCTTTACTCGAATGTTTTACAAAAGGTGTTTGTCTTTTTGAAAAGATGTTTCAAGGTTTTTTTTTAAAGTTGTTTTGAAAGTGTTTGTGAAGTGTGGTTTGAAAAATAGGCAAGTGTTTTTGTTTTGCAAGGTGACAAGTACTTAAGAGCTATCTACCCTAAAGTTCTCAAAGATTTTTGCTATGTTTTAAGCCTTTTAACAATTTTGTTCCACCATTGCATTTGGTGGACAATCTTGTGTTAGGATGTGAAAGGGACGGGCGCGGGTCATCGTTTAGACCATAATTGCAATGGTGCCAAGTATCTTTGGGCAATGTTTTCTTTAAGGGACTTGATCGTTTTTTAGGCAACTTCCGAAAGCGTCATCGAGGGACTATGATCGTTTGATTGTGTTTATTTTGCCCAAAGAGACCTAACATGCAATATGGCCCATTTATTGAAGGCAACAAGTGGAATACCCTAGGGGTGCAAGTGTGATTAGTGTTGTCCATTTTCATGCTTGTTTATCTTTGAAATTAGGTCAAACTATTTTTGTTGTTTTTGATTCGCATACAAACCCTAATTCTAACATGGTATATTTAGAAAGCAATAAAGTGCGAAAAATAAAGTCCTAAACTATTACAACACAATATATGGGAAGGGGGGTACAAATGTTCAAATAGGGGGTATTTTGACAAGGAATTTAAACCTAGACTATTACATCAATATTGAATTATTTACAAGATATTTAATTGCACAAATTAAATAGAAATAAAATAAATATGCAAGATGCAAAAAGATGTTTTTATGTGTATGAAAAAAGTATTTTTATATGTCAAATAAACAAAATAAAAAGTATCAATTTTTTGGAGTTTTTTATGTATTTAGGGCAAAACCCTAATTTATTTAATAAAGTTATTAATTATTTAACATGTACAATATTTATTTATTATATACAAAAATAAAATAAAAATGAAGTATATTTATAAAAAAGGTATTTTTAATGTCAAATATTAATAAAATAAAAATGTATATATTTTTGTATTTTTGCCCTAAATATACTAATATATATATATATATATATATATATATATATATATATATATATATATATATATATATATATATATATATATATATATATATATATATATATATATATATATATATATATATATATATATATATATATATATATATATATATATATATATATATATATATATATATATATATATATATATATATATATATATATATATATATATATATATATATATATATATATATATATATATATATATATATATATATATATATATATATTATTTACTAAATATGTATTATATATATAAAATAATAATATTTAATATTTATAAAAAGGTATATTTTATATAAAATATTTTCAGAAGATAAAATAAAATAAAAATCAGAAAATAAATGTGTTTGCATTATTTTTCTTCTAGTTATTCTAAATAATAGTATTTATATTATTTATACACAAAAACTAAATAAGACTAATAAATATCAAAATAAATGCAAAAAATGTGGAAAAAAAAGATTTTTATATTTTTTCATACTTAAATAAAAATATAGAAATGAAATCAAAAGGAAAAAATGGAAAATGATAAGTAAAAATCAAAATGGGTCAGGGAGGTTCAAAAGCAAAAGCAAGGTGCAAATAAGAAAAATAGAACAAGCCCAGCCCAATAGGACCTTCTTCAACCTCTGGCCAGAAACTTTGTCAAAAACGCGCGCTTTGCACAATGATTCGAACACCTGGATTCTTGGACTTTTAGCACAAACTTACAACATAAGAAATGTTAATCATCAAGCCACGATTCTGGACATGTAAAGAACTCATCCTAACTCTCAGAAATGAGAGAGAATTTCATCATTCCCAAATCTTAACCTAACTTTTTACCAATGTTCAGACCTTAAATTCTCACAATATATGCAAAATAAATGGAAAGTAAAGGCATGTACAGTTTCAGGGGCATGAGTAGAACACTTCTTATTCACAAACTTAGAGCTAATGATGTCTACATTGAGAGATAGAAGTTCAAGAATATACCTGTTCAGTTGGAATCGTGTCTGGCAATGGGGGAGCTTTCAGGGCAAGATGATGATTTGTACAGCTTCCTTGAAGTGTGAGGATGCTATTCCAATACTTGGTATGCTTTGAAACCTTCTATACCAAGCGGCAGAAGTCAACCTGCAAGAGGAAGAAATGAAAATGGCCAAATTGATTAGAGGAGTTACAGTCCACTTCTAATGCTTTGGATAGTTTGGGTTGATGGTAAGGAAAGTATTTGAACTGGTTTTGGCCAAGATGCACGATGGAAATGAGTTGTGGGATTCAAGTTGCAGAATTGCCCTGTTTTGCCACAAAGCTGTGATTTTCTGTAACTGGATGGATGAAGGGTTGTTTGGTCGTGTTTGAGGTCAGTTAGGGAGTGTGAAATGTGAGGACAAAGTTTGCTTAGGTTGGTCTTTGCTGAGATGAGAGTTGGTTTCCAAAATGCAAGCTTTCTTACACTTTAAGCAAGAGATGGCAAGTTGGTGTTCTAGACTGAGGCAGGTCCCCAAGCTATGCTGCTAACCTTCCCCTTGATCAGTGTGTTTTGTTCACAAACTTGTGCCTCAGAGATTTTCTTTGTACCTTCTTGATTTACCAATTGACATAAAATGCAACTTTTCAAGAATGGCTAATTTGCTTTTTCTATAAATGGCTTAGTTCAACATGTAATGCTTAAACTCATAAAACAAGGCCTTGGCACAATGAGTTAGCATTAAATTATTTAGTGTTGGATGGTTTAGAGGCCTGTAATCAAGGAAAGCATGCTGAATTCAAAATGGCACAAATGTATGAACATGTAAATTGACCAAATCAAAAGTGAGTTTTTCCCATATTGCCAAATTCGATTCTCTCTATCCATGAAGTTGTTTGATGAGTTCTTGGACATTTTGGAAAGCTTGGAATGTGTACTACAATACATATTTGAAATGAAAATTGAAATTCCAAGTGGAAGTATGTGAAAAATGGTCTTGACGTTAGGTAAAAACCTTGTCTAAAATAGGTCAAATTTTCTCTAAGTTAAGAATGGTTTGGTACCCTTGTTCCAAAAATTGTAACTTGAGTTACAAGCTTCTTTTGGGAAAACTTTGTGAATCAAAGTTGTAGATTATGCAATAGGCTACAACTTTCATGTTTTGACTTTTGCTTTAATCCAAATGAATCTTGGTGAGAAAGTGGGGCAAAGTTAGGAAAAAATTAGGGTTTTTCATAACTTAGAAAAATTCTAAGTTATGAAAAATCTTCATTTCAAACCCTAATTTGCATTTCTTGATTTCTTGATGAACAAGTTTCATGATTTGGCATGTTTTGATGAAAAATGAATCTTGACACTTGATTTTGACCAAAAAGTCAAAGTTTGACTTTTCAGTATACAGTCAAAATTGATCAATTGATTGGGAAATTCAACTGTCAATCTTGTGCATTTGGGATCTTTTGAACTTGTTGAGTATGTCAAAACAATTCCATGGGGTCCTTGAGTCCATATGTGAGCTTGGTTTGCCATTGGCTAGGTCAAACAGTCAAAAATTGCCTTTGTGCAGTCAAAACCCTAAAAATGACCATTTTGCCCTTTTGGTGATCTGATCAAATTTCTTGTGGAATTGTGATCCAAACTTGATCAAATGGTCCATGTGAGTTCATAATGTTGATGTGGGTCAATTTTCATGAGATTTGACTATCAATTGGCCACAGTTGACTTTTTCCCCAATACAGCTGATTTCTAGGTCAATTGTCCAATTGACTGGGCAAAGTTTGGAATCAAGGCTTGAAACTTGATGTGGATAAACTTGGGAGTCCAACATGAAGCATGAAATTCATCTTAGGCATTTTAGGTCAAAATATCTTTGTGCAAACACAAACCCTAATCTGGGTCAACAGTGCAAAGAGAAGTCTTGAGCAGATGAAACCCTAACTGGATCTTGAGTTCCAAGGGCTTTGTGATGAGAAATGTTGAGAAAATGGGAGGGCAAATTTTGGGGTACAACAGTTTCCCCTGTTCAATCTTCTTGAATCCAAAGAGTTAGATTGGCAAGTTTGCCTTTCGCGACTCGAGGGTAAAAGGAGATTGGACACTAGAGTGCCCTTAAATTTGCACTCGTCAAAGCAATGGATGCGGGAATGGGCTTAGAGATGCCATTTGGAGATGGGCTTAACGATGCCATTGGGAGGAGTGACAGAAACTTGTCGGGGATGGGCTTAAAGATGCCATCTAGAACGAGTATCAGAAAGGTGTCCGTGTTTAGGACCAACTCTGAACTGGGGTCTGAATAAGCAATAGATTGACATCCGTATCTGGAGGTATCCGTAAACTATTTTCAAAAGTTGAGAATCGTCTGAACAAGCGATAGGTTAACATCCGTTACTTGGAGAACCCGTGAACTGTTTTCAGAAATCTTGAAGTTGAATAAGTAATGGAGCAGCATCCGTTGTTGGGAAGCGTCCGTAAACTGTTTTCAAATGTTGCATCTGAACAAGCGATAGATTAACATCCGTTGTTGGGAAGAATCCATAAACTGTTTTCAGAAGTCTTGAGAAGACACTGAACAAGCGATAGGTTAACATCCGTTACTTGGAGAACCCGTGAACTGTTTTCAGAAATCTTGGAGTTGAATAAGCAATGGAGCAGCATCCGTTGTTGGGAAGCATTCGTAAACTGTTTTCAAAAGTTGCATCTGAACAAGCGATAGATTAACATCCGTTGTTGGGAAGAATCCATAAACTGTTTTCAGAAGTCTTGAGAAGACACTGAACAAGCGATAGGTTAACATCCGTTACTTGGAGAACCCGTGAACTGTTTTCAGAAATCTTGGAGTTGAGGAGGAACCGGTGTAGGGTTTCCTGATGATGAGCTCGTGTAAAACTGTATCTGGATGAACCTGGAATAAGCATCAGAATGTTTCCATGTCTGGGTCACATCTGAACTATTCCTGGAAAGAATCTCGGCAGATAATGATTTTTGTCTGTCGACTGATCTTACCTGAAAAGGTAAAGAGTTAGTTATATGCAATGTCATGATGCATGATACAATGTATGTTATGTGATATGAATGTAAATGAATGTGCATGTAAGCTGGAGAGCTGTCTTGCGAAGGATAGATGAATCCGAGATGGCTGAAGATAAAAGCATCTTGACTGCTGTCGGGAAGAATAATTCCTGGTTGTTGCTGGGGAATAAGGAGCTTGGGTTGTATACCAATCTTCTGGGGAATTCCTGTCTTGAGGGGACCTTCACTGGAGAATCTTCGAATATACAATGAGGAACTGAAAACTGAAAGTCTTCAAATTTGCTTGGGGAATACCAGTCCTTCAAACGTCGAGGGGCCTTAGAACCACTTGCGGGGACTTGGAATTTCCTTGGTGACTTGCAAGGTAAAAGAATTTCTGATGATTTCTACTGGGGATTTTAGAACCTGGTAGACTTAAGCTGGGGAGATAAGACTGAGAATCTCTAGTCTAGTGAGAAGCATTTCTGTGGGGAAAAGGTTCACTAGTCTGGCTCCGTTGGGGATCGATAGCCTGAAGTTTTAGCTCTGCTGGGGATACTGAAACTTAGTTCTGAGGGGAATTGAGTTCTGGAGGATTCTCTGGCTGGGGATAACAAAGATAAACTCCTCTGGGGATTGTATTGATAAGTTATGCTGGGGAACTTTGATGAACTCCGCTGGGGAGAGGAAGAATTTTTCCGAGTGCGATCTTCCGTGGCAATCAGCTGAGGATAACCCAGTTATAAGCCCTTGTGAGGAATAACTTTGAATAAAGCTCGGGAGAGACGTCCGTATTCTGCAGGGGATAAGCTTCCAAAATCTACTGGGGATAAGCTTCAAGACTTGCTGGGGATATGGATTCCAAATCTCCTGGGGGTTTCCTTTGAAAAGGGTATCAAGATATCCAACTGCACCTTCAACCTATTAGTAATCCTCTTTCTTGATTCATAAGGAAATGATTATGTTCAAATGCATATGCCTATTTAACAAAACATTGGACGTTTCTCAAAATAAAACAATTAGTGCAAGAGAAAAAGAAAAAGGAAATGACACAAATTTCTGGGAAGAGTATTTGTATTAACTTTCTCTGAGTATATTTGTACAAGGGAGACAATCATCCTAATAAGAGGATTTTGTCGTAAATATTGAAAGATTTATACAAAATAAAGATGGCTATGTGAAATAATTCCATGGGATTCCATTCCGCTATAGCCTTCACAACTCTGAATATCTGTCCATCCAATGCTTCGTTTGCCAATGACTGGATTAATCAGAAACCTGGAACTGGCTGATGAAGAGATTGTCTTTGAAGTGATCCGACGAGACATAGTCATACGCTTTAATTCCCTAACTTTTGCCTGAATCGCCCTTTCGGGTTTTCGATCCACCGGGAAACCCCTTTTTGCCCAAGCCGCCCTTTCGGGTTTTCAACTTGCCGGGTGTACAGATTTTTTTGTTTTTTATCCCTAATTTTTGCCTGAACCGCCCTTTCGGGTTTTCAGTTCACCGGGATGCCCATTTTTTCCCAAGCTGCCCTTTCGGGTTTTCGACTTGTCGGGTTATTTTATGCGTAGTATCTTTTGACTATGTCTGTGTTCGCAGGGTGTGGCAAATCGTCACCGTCCATGGTGGTTAGAATCATCGCACCACCAGAAAATATGCTCTTGATCACAAATGGTCCTTCATATGTAGGAGTCCATTTTCCCCTGGGATCACTTTGCGGCAAGATAATCCGCTTGATTACGAGATCTCCGACTTGATACACTTGACGTCTGACTTTCTTATTGAAGGCCTTGATCATCCGTTTTTGATACGTCTGACCATGGCATATAGCAGCGAGTCGCCTCTCGTCGATAAAATTGAGTTGATCAAGTCGGGTCTGCATCCAATCATCTTCATTCAAACCTGTGTCCTTCATAATCCTTAGAGAAGGAATCTGAACCTCCATAGGCAGGACATCTTCTATGCCATATACCAAAGAAAATGGGGTTGCCCCGGTTGAAGTACGTGCCGTCGTACGGTATCCATGTAGGGCAAACGGTAACATCTCATGCCAGTCTTTGTAAGTGACTGTCATTTTCTGAATGATTTTCTTAATGTTTTTGTTCGCAGCTTCAACAGCACCGTTCATCTTCGGCCGATAGGGAGATGAATTGTGATGATAAATCTTGAACTGTTCGCACAAAGCGGTGATCATTGTGTTATTCAGATTTGTACCGTTGTCGGTGATGATCCTGTCTGGAACACTATACCGGCATATGATATTTTGCTTGATGAAGCGGGCAACCACATTTTTAGTAACAGAGGCGAAGGAAGCTGCTTCGGCCCATTTGGTGAAATAGTCAATGGCAACTAGGATGAAGCGATGTCCGTTGGAAGCCGTGGGCTTGATCTCTCTAATCATGTCAATGCCCCACATTGCAAATGGCCAAGGAGCAGTCAGAACGTTGAGAGGAACCGGAGGGATATGAACTTTGTCAGCATAGACTTGACATTTGTGGCAAGTACGGGAATGTTGATGGCAGTCATCTTCCATGGTAGACCAGTAATAACCTGCCCTTAGGATCTTCTTAGCCATTGTATGCCCGCTCAAGTGAGTGCCAAATGTGTCGCTGTGTATCTCAGTCATGATCAACTCTGCTTCAGCTTTGTCTACGCATCGGAGTAATACACAATTATGGCTTCGTTTGTAAAGGATGTCGTTGCTCAGAAAGAATTTGGTAGCAAATTTCCTTAAGAACTTCTTGTCATTTACGGAAGCTCCTTCGGGATAATCTCTAGTCTCGAGATACCTTTTGATTTCATGGAACCAGTGTTGTTCCACTACTTCTTCGGTATTAATCTCGTGACAATGTGCAGGTTCATCCATTCGCTCGATGGTGATTTGGGGAGCCTCGTTATCCCAGTTGAGTTTAAACATGGAGGACATTGTAGCTAGAGCATCTGCTAGCTGATTCTCTTCTCGCGGGAAATGCTCGAAGGTAATTTGCTCGAAATGAGGCAACAATGTCAAGACATGTTCTTTGTATGGGATAAGATTAGGATGCTTGGTATCCCACTCTCCTTTGATTTGACTGATAACCAAAGCCGAGTCCCCAAATACGATCAAAGATTTGATCCCCAAGTCTATAGTAGCCTTGAGACCAAAGATGCAAGCTTCATACTCAACCATGTTATTTATGCAGCTGAAGCAAAGTCGGGCCGTGAAAGGTGTGTGACAGCCTTCCGGAGAAATGAGTACTGCGCCAATACCGTTTCCAAGTGCATTTGAAGCACCATCAAAGTACAGGGTCCATCGGGATCCCTTTTCGGGTCCGTCATACGGTCCGTTACCTTCAATGCTGTCCAAATTCATAATGTCCTCGTCTGGGAAGTCAAATCTCATGGGTTGATAATCTTCGATAGCTTGATGAGCCAGATGGTCAACTAGTACACTCCCTTTTATAGCTTTTTGGGTGGTGTACTAGATGTCATACTCAGTTAGGATCATTTGCCATCTAGCTATCCTTCCAGATAAGGCGGGCTTTTCGAAGATATACTTGATAGGATCCATTTTGGAAATCAACAAGGTAGTATGAGTCAACATATACTGCCTTAGTCGGCGAGCAGCCCATACCAAAGCGCAGCAAGTTTTCTCGAGCAGTGAGTAGCGAGTCTCATAGTCGGTAAACTTTTTGCTAAGGTAATAAATAGCATGCTCTTTTCGACCAGACTCGTCATGCTGGCCCAAAACACACCCCATTGAGTTATCCAAGACGGTCAGATACATGATCAATGGTCTTCCTTCGACGGGTGGCATCAGAATAGGAGGTTCTAGCAAATACTCCTTGATTTTATCAAAAGCAGCTTGGCAATCGTCGTTCCATTCGACTACCTGATCTTTCTTCAAGAGTTTGAAAATTGGCTCACAGGTAGAAGTCAGATGAGAGATGAATCTGGCAATATAGTTCAAGCGCCCCAAGAACCCTCTAACCTCCTTTTCAGTACGGGGAGCAGGCATCTCTTGTATTGCTTTCACTTTTGCTGGATCGACTTCAATGCCTTTGTTGCTTACAATGAATCCTAGAAGTGTACCAGACCTAACTCCAAAAGTGCACTTACTTGGATTCAGCCTGAGTTTGTATTCTTTCAACCTGGCAAACAGCTTTTCTAGATGTTCAAGGTGCTCCTCCTCTGTTTGTGACCGAGCTATCATATCGTCTACGTAAACTTCAATCTCATGATGTATCATATCATGAAACAAAGCTACCATGGCGCGTTGATAAGTTGCCCCTGCGTTCTTCAGCCCGGACGGCATCACCTTGTAACAGAAAGTGCCCTATTGTGTGACAAAAGTTGTTTTCTCCATATCCTCGGGGGCCATTTTGATTTGATTGTAGCCCAAGAGTCCATCCATGAAGGAAAACACTTTGTGCTGAGCTGTGTTGTCGATCAAAATGTCAATGTGTGGAAGTGGAAAATCATCTTTGGGGCTGGCCCTATTCAAATCCCGGTAGTCCACACACATCCTGACTTTGCCATCTTTTTTAGGTACTGGCACGATGTTAGCGACCCATTGAGGATAGGACGTAACAGCCAGAAATCCAGCGTCGAATTGCTTCATCACTTCTGCTTTGATCTTTTCAGACATGTCAGGCCTCATTAGGCGGGCTTTTTGCTTGATCGGTGGACAATCCTCTCTTGTGGGGAGACGGTGAACCACGATGTCTGTGTCTAAACCCGACATGTCTTCATAAGACCAAGCGAAGATTTCAACATACTCATTCAACAACTGTATCAGGCGTTCCTTGACACTTGGTTCCAAATTGGCACCCACTTGCACCTCCTTCCGGTCTTCCTCGGTCCCTAAGTTGACAGTTTCCAATGACTCTTCGTGCGGTAAGATGGCCCTTTCCTCTTGCTGTAGAAGTCTGGCTAGTTCCCCTGGTACTTCACAACCTTCGTCATCTTCATACTCGGCTTGATTGACCAGATCTTCAGAGTTATTGAAGGATATAGCAGAATAGTCACCCATGGAATCCGGAGTGGATGGGTACCTGCATTTGTGAGTGTGGGTGTGTGTAAGGGATAGCCATCCTTAAACAAAAATGCAAAAGGAAAGAAAATGAACACAGCAGTTTATCAAATGAAAAACGTCCAATGAATCATTAAACATGGCATATGGATATGAAAAATAATCAAAACCCTTACAAATGGACCTACATGCCCCGAGCAAGGCATGAGGTGAAAAGGTAGTGTACGGATTGTTCGAAAATAAATATTACAAACCAAATAGGAAATGTTTGACAGATAAATTACTGATGAATAAAAGTGATGGGGACAAAGTCTTTTGTCTCCCAGTTGCACAATCCTCCTTTGACAGTTGGGTAAATCCACTCTTCGATGTTGCTCTCTTTGTCTTCATCCTCCAAAGCGTTGATTCCGTAGGGAGAAATTTTGACTGGAGCTCTTTCAATCTTCGAACGGCGCATAGCTTTCTGGCCCGCGGTAGTGAATCCTAATCCAAATTTGTCTGTTTTATGTGGAATATCAGGCAACTGCCCCCATGCTGAATTCTTCCCCTCCTTTATTGCGGCCCTTGCGTCCTCCAGAGATGCCATCCTGGCCATCTGCCTCGGTGCCTCAGCTGCCAACTTTGCTACTGTTATTTCAGGAAGGACTTCTTCGAAATGCTGGAAAGGCGTCTCAATGAACTCACCCTCTACCTCCACATACCGGAAGGAGTTCAAGTGACTGATCATGTACTCCTCTTCACCATGGACAGTAATGATCTTTCCCTTGACAGGATACTTCAACATCTGATGTAAGGAGGAGGTGACTGCCCCGGCATGGTGTATCCAAGGCCTACCCAACAAGCAAGAGTATGACGGACGGATGTCCATCACATAGAAAGTAGATTTAAACACCTCAGTGCCCACCTTGATGGGAATATCAACCTCCCCATGGACCATCCTCTTCGAACCATCGAAAGCTCTGACAACAATATCACTCGGCTTCAACTCCAACCCTTCACAATCTAGTCGGTCCAAGGCCTTCTTAGGAAGCACATTCAGCGACGAACCAGTGTCGACCAAGACATGTGCGAGAGTAGTTCCTCGGCACTCGACTGAAATGTGCAAAGCATCATTGTGGTTTCTACCTTTAGGAGTTAGGTCGGCATCAGAGAAACCTAATCCATTATCCGCAGTAAGGCTGGCCACGCAATTTTGGAATTGATCTGCAGAGGTTTCCTGGGGCACATGGGCTGCCTTCAGGAATTTTATCAGAGCCTTAGCGTGTGCTTTCGAGCAAAGTAGTAGTGCCAGCATGGAGATCTTTGAGGGGGTTTGCCCCAGTTGTTCTACCACATCGTAATCACTCCTTTTGATTATCTTCAAGATCTCATCCATTTCCTTCTTGGAGGTTTCCGGGATGACCAAGGGTTGAGCCCTCGTCCTGACGAGCTCATCTTGGATTCCCTTACCTTTATCAACAGCGGTAGGAGGGACAATACTAGGAACGACAACATCTTCAATCAATGGGGTTCTAGCGGAGAGTTTTATTGGTGCAGGGATGACCTTGTCAGTATATGAGGGTCCAAAGATTGCTTTTGGAGTGGAAATCTCTGGAGAAAATATTCTCCCGCTCCGGGTGATTTTGCTCGTGCCTGCAATGTTTCCAATGCTGGCTTCTTCATCATCCGAACTTTCTTCAGTTATTTCGATTTGTTTAATACCATGGTAGTAGACGTCACCGCCATAGTTCCATGGTATTGACTTCTCAGAAATATAGGGGACAGGCCCTGGCATTGTTATCTTCAAAGGAACAGATTTCGTAGCTGGTGTAATCTTAACAGGCTTTCTGACGGCCTTGGAAAGATTGGCGTGAATGGTTATGATTGAGACGTCTTCAGTATGGGTTGGAATAGCAGAAACTTTTTCAAACAAAATTTGTCGACTGTCCATTAGGCCTTGGATGCCTTTCTTCAGTAACGGACAATCAAACGGCAGAGAGTAATAACAATAGCAGTCTTCTTTACAAATATTCTTCAATGGCATTGACATTTCGGCCGTGCTTCGGCATTGGAGCAGATATCACATTAGGCTTCTCCGGAGTGTCGAACTCCACTTCCTTCGCCTCTATCAGGTCTTGGATTTTATGCTTGAGTGCCCAACAATCGTTGGTGTCGGGCCCGACACTGTCAGAATGGTAGGCGCATTTAGCATTAGGATGATAATGCGGAGAGGACGTATTCACATTTTTTGGTGCCTCTTTGATAGTGGCGAGATTCAACTTTAACAGATGGGGAAGCACTTGCGCTGGAGTCATATTAATGCGGGTGAACTGCCGTTGTGGCCGTTCCACTCGTTGTTGATTTGGTCTGGACTGGTTATAGCGAGGCTGCTCACTTGAAGGATTTTGAATCATCAAAGCCCCCACAGTTGGCCGGCGCTCAGTCTTCCCTGCTCTTCTTTGGGAGTATACAACAGTCGTTTCCTTCTTGAAAGGCTTCTTCTCAACACTTGCAGCGGCACCCTTCTGAATCTTTCCTGACTTGATGCCAGCTTCTATTCTTTCTCCTGTTAAGATCAAATCGGTAAACCCCGCGGAAGAGTTACCAATTAGATGATTGAAAAATGGCCCAGATAGGGTCCCTAGAAACATGTCAACAAGTTCACGATCGGTTAAAGGAGGCTGCACCCTGCCAGCCAAATCCCTCCATTTTTGTGCATATTCTTTGAATCCTTCGCCTGTTCCCAGTGACATACCCTGAAGTTGGGTACGAGTAGGAGCAAGGTCAAAATTGTACTGATATTGTTTGTAGAAGGCGGTGGCCAAGTCTTCCCAGTTTCGGACGCTGGTTCCCTCTAGCTGATAAAACCACTCCAGTTGAGCCCCAGAAAGGCTGTCTTGAAAGAAATGGATCCAAAGGTTCTTATCTGCCGTATAAGATCGGATCTTTCTTACGTAGGACCTGAGATGCATTTTTGGACAGGACAGCCCGTCGTACCTCACAAAAACTGGCACTTTGAACTTTGGGGGAATCACAATCCCGACAACTAAACCCAAGTCTTCGAAATCCAAACCCGGTACTCTCTGTAGCTCTATGGCGGCCAACCTGTCTTCTAAACCTTTGTATTTATCATCAGCTGGAGGGTATTGTTGATCAGAGTAATCTTCATCCTCTTCGTCCTCCTCTTCTTCCACATCAGACTTGGAAGGTACCGCAGCCCCACCTCCTTTACTGGTTCCTTCATCAGAAGTAGGAGGGAATTCAAGCACTCTCCGGGCTTCTCCTTCAAATCTTCTCCCTAAAGTAGCCACCCCGAGTCTCTTTTTCTTCTTTTTCACTGGGTCTTTATTCCCCAGCAAGGTCTTTAGATCCTCCTGACCCTTAGCCAAGGTCATCAGGAGTTGCTGGAACTGTGAATTTTGAGCTTGTAGGTCTTTGACTATTTGCTCGAGATCCATCCTACTTAAATAAACAGCAGACAGATAAGGAAACCTGGCGTGAGACCTGCTTATGCACATGATGAATGGTATGCTTATGTATGCAATGCATTCAAGGATTTAGAATATTCAAACTTGTTGCAGACAAAAAAGAACGCACGTCATATTAATAAGAAGAAATTTGTTAGTACATAAATGCCCCATGGGCCAAATATTACAAAAACAACTTCTCAAGGTAAAAAGACATTGCGCATCCTTTTTGGTGCGATGTAGGTGTTGAGGCCTCTTGCTCATGGAGTCGGCGGGTAAGCTCTAGAACCTTCTTCTCACTAGCGTAGAAGCTGGATTCAAAAGTGTTCCGTTCCTCCTTGAGCTGAATCCAGCTCTTCTGCATTTCCTCCCACGATGTAGGCATGTCAGGATATAGGATGGTGTAGGGAACCTCTCCTTCCTTAACAGGCTCTTTAATCACAGGGAGAACATGAGGATAAGGCATCATTAGACTCTGGGCTCGGGCTCGTACCCACTTGAGATAAGGCTCAAGAGGGATGGAGTTCTTGTGTCCCAGTGTCTTGCTATCAACCTTGTTGGGCCTTCCCCAAGCTCTGATGAATCTTTGGCGAAGTCTTTGCGCATCGTTGTCGAAGTCAAAAACTAGGTCAGGAATCAACATGTTTGAGGGCCATCCCTCCGTGCATATCCAAATTGCCTCAAAGCTAGGCAAGGGTTGTAGGTGATACCTCCTCTGATTCCAAGTAAAGGAACATTAGGAAACTCTCCACAATGATCGACGATGACGACATTTTCTCTGGACCGAGAACACCAATGTACATCAGAGTGAGTAAGAGTCATCAATCGTTGGGACCACCTTGAGCCTTGGTCATTCTTCAAGACAGATTGTGGAAGGTGCAAAATAAACCACCTTGCAAGGAGAGGAGTACAGCACATGAGAACACCCCTCTTTCTCATTGTTCGTGTGTAAAATGAGTGAAGGATGTCCCCAAGCAATGTTGGTATTGGATTTCTGGACAAGAAGATTTTGACGGCGTTGACATCTACCAATTGGTCAGAATTTGGGAACAGGACCAACCCATAGATAAGGAGTGCCACAATTTCTTCAAAGGCTTGTAGGTCCAATGAATTCCAACATTCTTGTGCCTTCTCAAACAAGAATTTTGCTAAGAATCCTTTGACGCCGCTTCTGGTTTCCCAATGCCCCTTGATGTCGGATGGTTGTAGATGTAATGCTCGAGCAACATCTTCCGGCTTTGGTTCCTTTTCCGTACCGTTGAAGGGTAGTTGATTAAGGATAGGGATTCTTAGGAGTTGAGAAAACTCCTCCAAAGTGGGCACCAACTGGTAATCGAGGAAAGTGAAACAGTGGTGAAGAGGGTCAAAGAACTGGAATATCACTTTCATCATGTCTTCTTCAATGTTGGTGTTGACTAAGCTGAGCAGTCTACCATGTCTTTCACTGAAGGATGAGCTTTCCGGAATCCTTGAGGTGAGCTCCTTGAGTTGAGGAGAGATTCTCACAAGGTTAACTTGGATGGTTTTTCTGCGAGGAATTTCCATGACCTACAAAACAAGAACAAAGATGAAGATCCAAACCCTTGAAATGGTTAGTGAATGCATATGATGCTTTATGATGTTTATGATGTATGCACAAACATATGTACAAGCAAATCACACCAAACCCTAGTTTCAGGCTTGCATGGGGTTTCATAGGTAAGTACCCTCTTGAGTGTAGTTGGATTAAAAACCTGTCCTATAAATAGTAACCGGGTTCTAAGGAGCTCAATATCATTGGATTGTTTTTAATGTTCATTGTTTTGGTTTAGCCACTTAACTAGCGACCAAAATATTCCAAGAAAACAACCCTCAATGAGTGTAGTATCGAATATCTACCAACTTCGGACTGCACCAAAGCCGGTCATCTCACTATCCCTAATGAAAGGCCAAGATGGTCAAGTAAGGTTCTAGGTCATTAGTGCTTAGTGACATCACTCAGCGGCCCCGTACTCTCCTTGATTGAACTCAAGGGTTACCGGTACTCACAAATATGTCGCACTAATATAGCTATTGCTTCGACCGTGTCGGTATACCCCGCACAGTTTCCACAACGTCTTGCTATCTATGAATGTTTCCCAAAATCCGGGTGTAGGATTGCAAACCCAAACAAAAGAGCCAAGATATAAAGCAATCAAGTCAAACAATTAGTCATGCAAGAGGGTGATCTAGCCCTAAGGTTACTCCACTTTAAAATATTCCCCAGCAGAGTCGCCAGTTCTGTGATACGGTGGGAGAACTGACTATGGTTTTGCGTTTGTTTTTGCAAATGTTTCGATTGAGCAAGAGTCGCCACTGACTTTTTATTTTATCCTAAGGAAAGGTTTAAAAAGCACAGCAAAAACCTTTGAGATATCTTCGTGGGTTCGGGGAGTAGATTATAGAAAGGGAAGGTATTAGCACCCTTTCTATCCATGGTTATCCATGGGCTCTTAGGTACTTGCTTAGATCAACTTGCCTTGGTTTTCAATTGTTTGAAATGGTGCTTTGTGCGTGGTTTTGAAAATGTTTTGAAAAAGATGCCTTGTCTAGGCTACCCTTGTAACAATTCTTTACTCGAATGTTTTACAAAAGGTGTTTGTCTTTTTGAAAAGATGTTTCAAGGTTTTTTTTTAAAGTTGTTTTGAAAGTGTTTGTGAAGTGTGGTTTGAAAAATAGGCAAGTGTTTTTGTTTTGCAAGGTGACAAGTACTTAAGAGCTATCTACTCTAAAGTTCTCAAAGATTTTTGCTATGTTTTAACCCTTTTAACAATTTTGTTCCACCATTGCATTTGGTGGACAATCTTGTGTTAGGATGTGAAAGGGACGGGCGCGGGTCATCGTTTAGACCATAATTGCAATAGTGCCAAGTATCTTTGGGCAATGTATTCTTTAAGGGACTTGATCATTTTTTAGACAACTTCCGAAAGCGTCATCGAGGGACTATGATCATTTGATTGTGTTTATTTTGCCCAAAGAGACCTAACATGCAATATGGCCCATTTATTGAAGGCAACAAGTGGAATACCCTAGGGGTGCAAGTGTGATTAGTGTTGTCCATTTTCATGCTTGTTTATCTTTGAAATTAGGTCAAACTATTTTTGTTGTTTTTGATTCGCATACAAACCCTAATTCTAACATGGTATATTTAGAAAGCAATAAAGTGCGAAAAATAAAGTCCTAAACTATTACAACACAATATATGGGAAGGGGGGTACAAATGTTCAAATGGGGGGTATTTTGACAAGGAATTTAAACCTAGACTATTACATCAATATTGAATTATTTACAAGATATTTAATTGCACAAATTAAATAGAAATAAAATAAATATGCAAGATGCAAAAAGTTGTTTTTATGTGTATGAAAAAAGTATTTTTATATGTCAAATAAACAAAATAAAAAGTATCAATTTTTTGGAGTTTTTTATGTATTTAGGGCTAAACCCTAATTTATTTAATAAAGGTATTAATTATTTAACATGTACAATATTTATTTATTATATACAAAAATAAAATAAAAATGAAGTATATTTATAAAAAAGGTATTTTTAATGTCAAATATTAATAAAATAAAAATGTATATATTTTTGTATTTTTGCCCTAAATATACTAATATATATATATATATATATATATATATATATATATATATATATATATATATATATATATATATATATATATATATATATATATATATATATATATATATATATATATATATATATATATATATATATATATATATATATATATATATATATATATATATATATATATATATATATATATATATATATATATATATATATATATATATATATATATATTATTTACTAAATATGTATTATATATATAAAATAATAATATTTAATATTTATAAAAAGGTATATTTTATATAAAATATTTTCAGAAGATAAAATAAAATAAAAATCAGAAAATAAATGTGTTTGCATTATTTTTCTTCTAGTTATTCTAAATAATAGTATTTATATTATTTATACACAAAAACTAAATAAGACTAATAAATATCAAAATAAATGCAAAAAATGTGGAAAAAAAAGATTTTTATATTTTTTCATACTTAAATAAAAATATAGAAATGAAATCAAAAGGAAAAAATGGAAAATGATAAGTAAAAATCAAAATGGGTCAGGGAGGTTCAAATGCAAAAGCAAGGTGCAAATAAGAAAAATAGAACAAGCCCAGCCCAATAGGACCTTCTTCAACCTCTGGCCAGAAACTTTGTCAAAAACGCGCGCTTTGCACAATGATTCGAACACCTGGATTCTTGGACTTTTAGCACAAACTTACAACATAAGAAATGTTAATCATCAAGCCACGATTCTGGACATGTAAAGAACTCATCCTAACTCTCAGAAATGAGAGAGAATTTCATCATTCCCAAATCTTAACCTAACTTTTTACCAATGTTCAGTCCTTAAATTCTCACAACATATGCAAAATAAATGGAAAGTAAAGGTATGTACAGTTTCAGGGGCATGAGTAGAACACTTCTTATTCACAAACTTAGAGCTAATGATGTCTACATTGAGAGATAGAAGTTCAAGAATATACCTGTTCAGTTGGAATCGTGTCTAGAAATGGGGGAGCTTTCAGGGCAAGATGATGATTTGTACAGCTTCCTTGAAGTGTGAGGATGCTATTCCAATACTTGGTATGCTTTGAAACCTTCTATACCAAGCTGCAGAAGTCAACCTGCAAGAGGAAGAAATGAAAATGGCCAAACTGATTAGAGGAGTTACAGTCCACTTCTAATGCTTTGGATAGTTTGGGTTGATGGTAAGGAAAGTATTTGAACTGGTTTTGGCCAAGATGCACGATGGAAATGAGTTGTGGGATTCAAGTTGCAGAATGTGCCCTGTTTTGCCACAAAGCTGTGATTTTCTGTAACTGGATAGATGAAGGGTTGTTTGGTCGTGTTTGAGGTCAGTTAGGGAGTGTGAAATGTGAGGACAAAGTTTGCTTAGGTTGGTCTTTGCTGAGATGAGAGTTGGTTTCCAAAATGCAAGCTTTCTTACACTTTAAGCAAGAGATGGCAAGTTGGTGTTCTAGACTGAGGCAGGTCCCCAAGCTATGCTGCTAACCTTCCCCTTGATCAGTGTGTTTTGTTCATAAACTTGTGCCTCAGAGATTTTCTTTGTACCTTCTTGATTTACCAATTGACATAAAATGCAACTTTTCAAGAATGACTAATTTGCTTTTTCTATAAATGGCTTAGTTCAACATGTAATGCTTAAACTCATAAAACAAGGCCTTGGCACAATGAGTTAGCATTAAATTATTTAGTGTTGGATGGTTTAGAGGCCTGTAATCAAGGAAAGCATGCTGAATTCAAAATGGCACAAATGTATGAACATGTAAATTGACCAAATCAAAAGTGAGTTTTTCCCATATTTCCAAATTCGATTCTCTCTATCCATGAAGTTGTTTGATGAGTTCTTGGACATTTTGGAAAGCTTGTAATGTGTACTACAATCCATATTTGAAATGAAAATTGAAATTACAAGTGGAAGTATGTGAAAAATGGTCTTGAAGTTAGGTAAAAACCTTGTCTAAAATAGGTCAAATTTTCTCTAAGTTAAGAATGGTTTGGTACCCTTGTTCCAAAAATTGTAACTTGAGCTACAAGCTTCTTTTGGGAAAACTTTGTGAATCAAAGTTGTAAATTATGCAATAGGCTACAACTTTCATGTTTTTACTTTTGCTTGAATCCAAATTAATCTTGGTGAGAAAGTGGGGCAAAGTTAGAAAAAAATTAGGGTTTTTCATAACTTAGAAAAATTCTAAGTTATGAAAAATCTTCATTTCAAACCCTATTTTGCATTTCTTGATTTCTTGATGAACAAGTTTCATGATTTGGCATGTTTTGATGAAAAATGAATCTTGACACTTGATTTTGACCAAAAAGTCAAAGTTTGACTTTTCAGTATACAGTCAAAATTGATCAATTGACTGGGAAATTCAACTGTCAATCTTGTGCATTTGGGATCTTTTGAACTTGTTGAGTATGTCAAAACAATTCCATGGGGTCCTTGAGTCCATATGTGAGCTTGGTTTGCCATTGGCTAGGTCAAACAGTCAAAAATTGCCTTTGTGCAGTCAAAACCCTAAAAATGACCATTTTGCCCTTTTGGTGATCTGATCAAATTTCTTGTGGAATTGTGATCCAAACTTGATCAAATGGTCCATGTGAGTTCATAATGTTGATGTGGGTCAATTTTCATGAGATTTGACTGTCAATTGGCCACAGTTGACTTTTTCCCCAATACAGCTGATTTCTAGGTCAATTGTCCAATTGACTGGGCAAAGTTTGGAATCAAGGCTTGAAACTTGATGTGCATAAACTTGGGAGTCCAACATGAAGCATGAAATTCATCTTAGGCATTTTAGGTCAAAATATCTTTGTGCAAACACAAACCCTAATCTGGGTCAACAATGCAAGGAGAAGTCTTGAGCAGATGAAACCCTAACTGGATCTTGAGTTCCAAGGGCTTTGTGATGAGAAATGTTGAGAAAATGGGAGGGCAAATTTTGGGGTACAACAACCCCAGTTTGCGCACTTGCCTTTCTCGATCACAGCCCGGGCATCCTTCAAGAAAGCCATCTTCAAAGGAAAGTCTTCTTCAACCACTGCCTCAGCTGACGCCAACGTTGGAGGTACCTCTTCAAAATGTTGAAAGAGGGTTTCAATAAACTCCCCGTCCATCTCGATATACCGGAATGAATTCAGATGACTTACCATGTATTCCTCCTCACCCTGCACAGTAACAATCTTCCCCTTGACAGGGTATTTGAGCTTTTGGTGTAGAGTGGATGTTACCGCCCCAGCCTTGTGAATCCAGGGTCGACCCAGCAAACAGGAATAAGATGGACGAATATCCATCACGTAGAACGTTGAGTTGAAGACTTGGGAACCCACACGAATAGGAATGTCTACCTCACCGTGCACCATCCTCTTAGAACCGTCGAAGGCTCTAACAATGATGTTACTAGGTTTCAATTCCAAGCCCTCACAGTCCAACCGATCTAAGGCCTTCTTGGGCAATACATTCAGGGAAGAACCGGTGTCCACCAACACGTGTGCAAGAGTAGTGCCCCTGCATTCTATGGAAACATGCAGGGCATCATTGTGGTTTTTCCCTTTGGCGGTAAGGTATGCATCAGAGAAACCCAAACCATTGTCAGCTGTCAAATTAGTCACACAGTCAGTGAACTGATCTGCAGAGGTATCTTGCGGTACATGGGCCGTTTTCAGAAATGAAATCAGGGCCTTGGCGTGGGCCTCTGAGCACAGCAGCAATGATAGCATAGAGATTTTGGAGGGGGTATGCCCCAGCTGTTCAACGACATTGAAGTCACTCCTTTTAATGATTTTAAGGATTTCCTCCATCTCTTGCTGGGAGGCTTCGACAGCGGTCTTTTTTGGCGCCTCCGTCCGGGCAGGCAAATCGGTAGCAACTTCTTTGCCCCGAGCATCAGAGGACTCGGCGGCAGTAGTAGACATAGGAACTTGATTTGAAACATGCACACTTGCGGGTGTGATGATAAGAGGTTTTCGGATAACTGGCGGTGCAATGTCAGGCGAGAAGAGCCTGCCACTGCGAGTAATCTTGGAGGGACCAGTGATGTTATTGATACTGGTACCGGTGTTGAACTCCTGCTTCACTCCAAGCACATACACGTCTGCCCCATAGTGCCATGAGACAGCCTTGTCAGATTCATAGGGGAGGGGCCCCGGAACAGTAATGGTAATGGGTGCAACAGACATAATTTGGACTGGCTTCCTCGGGGGAGCCTTGGTAGGATTGTTGAAAATTGTGACGACATATACTTCTTCAGCGGAAACAAACGGAACAACAGTTTTCTTGAACAGAATTTCTTTGCTATCCATCAGGCTTTGGATGCCTGATTTCAGCAGCGGACAACCGGTAGGGATAACAGCACACAGGAGGCAACCCTTGCTACAACCCAGAAATAAACCGGCTAGCAGTAGGTTCCTCTTAACAGTCAATAGAGGGTAGCAACATCATTCACCGAAACAGCATACAAATCTTCCTCAACGGCATTTACTCTATGCTGGGGCATAGGAGCAGTTACAACATTTGGCCTCTCAGGCGCTTCAAACTGAATTTCCTTCGCATCAATAAGGTCTTGGACCTTATTTCTCAGGGCCCAGCAATCATCAGTAGTATGCCCGGGGCTATCAGAATGATAAGAACAACGGGTATTTGGGTTATACTTAGGAGATGCAGTATTCACGACCTTCGGAGCCTCTTTGATGGTCACCAAGTTGGTTGATAGCAGTTGCGGTAAGATTTGTGACAAGGTCATACTCAGCCGAGTGTATTGCCTCTTGGGCCTCTCACCCCTTTGTTGATTGTACTGCTGAGGAGCAGCAATAGGTTTTGAAATTACCAAGGCATTGACGGCTTGGCGGTGTTCTGGCTTGATTTGTCTTCTAGGACCATAGACGGCACTAGCTTCCTTCTTGAAAGGCTTTTTCTCAGTACTTGCGGAGGCACTTTTCTGTATCTTTCCTGACCTGATGCCAGCTTCTATCCTTTCACCCGTCAGGATCAAATCTGTAAACCCAGCGGAGGAATTACCAACCAGATGATTGAAGAATGGACCAGACAAGGTCCCTAGAAACATGTCAACCAGCTCACGATCAGTCAAAGGAGGCTGCACCCTGCCAGCCAAATCTCTCCATTTTTGCGCATATTCTTTGAATCCTTCGCCCATTCCTAATGGCATACCCTGAAGTTGGGTACGCGTATGAGCGAGGTCAGAATTGTATTGATATTGTCTATAAAATGCGGTAGCCAAATCTTCCCAATGTCGGATACTGGTTCCATCTAGCTGATAGAACCACTCAAGTTGTGACCCCGAAAGGCTATCTTGGAAGAAGTGGATCCAAAGATTTTTGTCTGCCGTGTAAGGTTGGATCTTCCTTATGTACGATCTGAGATGCAGCTTTGGACAGGAAGCCCCGTCGTATTTGGCAAAGGCAGGCGCCTTGAACTTGTGTGGGATTACCACCCCAGAAGATAACCCTAAATCTCCGAAATCCAACCCCGACACATTTTGAATCTCCATGGCACTCAAGCAGTCCTCTAATTGCTTGTATCTGTCAGCAGCGGGAGGGTATTGTTCGTCATTGTAATCCGTCTCGTTGTCGGAGACTGCAGGACTAGGAGCCCCTCCCCCTTGGGGACTGTCTTTCTCTACAGAGGAAGTAGTTGGATCAGCCTCGTTATGGAGTGTGTTCCCAAACCTGCGTCCAGTATTGAATAACGCAGTCCTCTTTTTCTTCTTCTTCTTTAGGAGCAGAGCCTTCAACTCTTGTTGACCTTGGGCTAGGCTCATGACCATCTCTTGAAACTGGGCACTCTGGGCCTGGAGGGCCTTGATAGCTTGCTCACTGGATGATTCTGGATTCATGATGACTGTTCAAAATAAACAGCGAAGAAGATTAAGCAACCTGTAGAAAAAAGGGGTACCTGTTATGCACATGATGCATGAGATGCTATCTATGCAATGCATTCAAGGATTTTTAGAAATTCACAATTGTTGCAGACAAAAAGAATGCACGTCATATTAATAAGAAGAAATTTGTTAGTACATAAGTGCCCCATGGGCCAAATATTACAAAAACAACTTCTCAAGGTAAAAAGACGTTGCGCATCCTCTTTGGCGCAATGTAGGTGTTGAGGGCCTCTTGCTCATGGAGTTGGCGGGTGAGCTCTAGAACCTTCTTTTCGCTGGCTTAGAAGCTGGCTTCAAAAGTGTTCCGTTCCTCCTTGAGCTGGATCCAACTCTTCTGCATCTCCTCCCACGATGTAGGCATGTCAGGATGTAGGATGGTGTAGGGAACCTCTCCTTCCTTGACGGGCTCTTTAATACCAGGGAGAACATGAGGATAAGGCATCATTAGACTCTGGGCTCTGGTTCGTACCCACTTGAGATAAGTCTCAAGAGGGATGGAATTCTTGTGCCCCAGTGTCTTGCTATCAACTTTGTTAGGCATTCTCCAAGCTCTGATGAATCTTTGGCGAAGTCCTTGCGCATCGTTGTCGAAGTCAAAAACTAGGTCAGGAATCAACATGTCGTGAGGGCCATCCCTCCGTGCATATCCAAATTGCCTCAAAGCTAGGCAAGGGTTGTAGGTAATGCCCCCTCTAATGCCAAGTAATGGAACATTAGGGAACTCTCCACAACGATCGACGATGATGACATTTTCTCTGGACCGAGAACACCCAGGATTGAAAATAGAAAAATCGTAGACCCAGATCGCAGTTAATATAAAAGATCTCCACAATCCTTTTTGAAAATATCTTGAATTTAAAATTATGTTAGTAGAAAATATGTTAGTAATTGATTGGTTAGTTGTTTTAGAATATGTTATGCAATATTTAAAAAAAAATTGAATGAGAAAAGGATTTAATGCAATTAAGAAATAGGGTTAGTATTTTAGAAAATATTTAATTAATAAATAACTATTTTTTACAAATTATTAAAAATATATTAAGTATTTTTTGATAAAATATCCAATAATTATTCATTAATATACAAAATTATAATTTAATGCAAATTGCTAAAAATATGATATATGCTAATTAAACGAAGAAAATAGAATAAGTTAACTAAAGAATTAAATTAATAAATTAATAAATTAAAGAAGGAGTGTAAAAGTTAAATCTGGAGTGTATTTTGTCATTCAAAAGAAACTACAATCATTTTTTAGATTTTTGTAATTTTCTATTATTTTTTTATTTGTATTTTTAATAATGAATAAAAGTTAAGATAAAAAAGTTCTTTTGTTTTTAATACTAATAATAAGAAGAAAAGTTAAAGTTAGAAAAAAGAATTTTTAGGTTTAGAAAAAAAATGTTTTTCTATAATAATAATAATAATAATAATAATAAAGCATAAGGTTAAAAAATGTCTTTTTAGGGTTAGAGAAAAAGTTTTTTTAATAAAAATAGGTGAAAATAATAAAAATAAAAAAACACGAATATCATAAACCATAAACAAAACAAATAGCAATCAAAAAATCAAACCAAAATTCAAATAAGAATAAATTCTAATCTACATCAAATACAATATTCACACACATGCTTAAAGATATAAAAAAAATACCAACCTGGAATGTCGTGACCAAATTAAGCTGCTCCCTCCATTCTTCTTTTCTTTTTCTATGTGCTTTTCTCCTTTCTTTTTCGGTGCAAGATTCTCCTTTTTTCCTTCGGTACAAGATCCCTCTTTTTTCATATTGATGTTGGAATGGAGGCCTTAAGGTTTAGTTGTTGTTGTTCTTCGATGTGCAGAGCAACAACTTTTAGGAGAACTCTAGTGAGTTATTGATCTGCAAATGATTATTGATTCTCTAAATGGTTGTTGATGGAAAAATTTTAGGTGTTCTGTTCAAAATCTTAAAATTAACCAAAAGAATTGCGTAGAAAGAATGTTTGTGAGAGAGATAGAAAATTGTTTATGTAATTGTTGATTTGTATAATTGATTGAGTCTTATTTGGTAAATATTTGATTTTGTTTTGCGTTTCTGGATCTGCTTAATTGACAGTGAGGATGAACAGGGCACTGTGGATGAATTAGGGATTAGGGTTTCAAAAACCCTCGGTTGACTTAGTCAACCGTGTCCAAAAATTGGTTTTCATATTTTTCTTAAAAATAGAATAATAATATAAATGATAATAAATAATATGCATAATAGTAATTGTAATAAGAAAAAGGAAAAAACGCAAATGAACTCTAGTGACAAAAATTTGCAATGGGCCAACATTTTTATTTGTTGGGCCATCCCAAGCTATAAACACACCCCTCTATACAAAATTCATAAACATACCCCTTTCTATTAAAAACCGATTAAAAAAACTTGATGGGCCGATTGGACAAAACATAAAAAATGCATCAATAGTTCCTTTGAGAAGCCCAAATATTCAGACCAAAAAACAATCACACCCCCTTCCCATACTAGAACACGTTAACCCTTAATGGGCCATCAGATTCTGATGGTCTAAAACATCACGCCATTGTATTGTACAATGCACATCTTCTTTCTTAAAGTGAGTCTGAATATAATGAGCCAGCGAACCAAGACCTTATCTTAACAAAAAAAAACCTCTTATGAACATATACCCCTAAGCAATAATGAGGTTATAAATTAGTAACATAATAATATTGAAATTTAGATGAAATAACTCTTGAAATTAATGGGGCATATTTGGAGTATGACAGCTGCCCCTATTTGATTACCTTTCGATTTGAATGGTACGAGAATATGCATGTCTCGCACATCGAATCAGAGGGTTATTAAATAATGGAAGACCCCAAAATTTAACCAAAATATTATAAGGATACGCTGTACAACGTTCCTATGAGTACTGAGAAAGTAGGCACAAATGATGACGTATCATCTTACTAGAGTTTGAACAAAAATTTAGATTGACTTAGATATGGCGACGCAGATAACTCATCAATATCTAAAAGAGATCGTAGATTTGTCACGTATTCACCATAACCTAGGAGGTGAATAACACAAGTTTAAAAATTTACTTACTAATGCTTCAAGACTAATATAATAAACTTAAGACATAGATTTTGTCTGTTTATCACAACCTAGGGGATGAATAAAACAAAACTTGATAATACATTGCCGCATAGAGACTAACACAATGAATTATACCGCAAATTTTGTTATGTTTACTACAACCTAGAAAGTAAATAATACGAGGATGATCCTGTGCATTTATCACGATCTAATGGATAAATGACACGATTATAGACTTATGTATTCACCACAACCTAGAGGATGAATAGTATAACCCTAAAAAATTTGTATACCTATCACAACCTAGGGGATAGATAATTGAAAAAGTTTGTGTGTTTATCACGACCTAGAGGATAAACGACACGGAGATAGATTCACGTATTCATTACGACCTAGAGAATGAATAATGTAAACCCGATAGTTCGCACACCTACCACAACTTAGAGGATATATGATTGAAAAGTTTGTGCATTTATCACGACCTAGAGGATAAACGACACGAGGGTAGTCTTACGTATTTTTCACGACCTAGAGGATAAATAATGTAATCTTGAAAGTTCGCGTATCTACCACAACCTAGAGGATAGATATTTGAAGAGTATTTTGGTAATTAAATCTCAGATAATTAGATCAAATATAAGATCAGAGTCTACCAGTTGTGTCTGTTCTTAATCAAGGTATTTGTTTGTTTTATGAACCAGATAATCCAATGATGAGCCCCAAGAAAGTTTGTGTTTTAACCAAAAATGTATTTGAAAAATGCCATGTACGATGTATATGCATAATGTCTTATATTTATATGAACCCAAGTGTATATGCGCTGAATTTTTTTGTATATGCCCCAAATGTATATGCACCAAATGTTTGTTTTTTGAATTTTTTAATGTTCTCTCCTTTTAAGCCATTGGTTTTGTGTCACCGACTCTCCAATGTTGTATGTTGCATTGTCGTGGTATTTTGAATTGATTTGAATACGATGAATAAGTGTCAGCAAGATTTTGATTTTTGTATCGCAGGCGCAAGCGTTGTTGTAGACATAGGCGTGGATTTTATTTCAACGTTTTTCTAACCAAAATGCTTTTGATTTTCTATCAAATGCTTCTATTTGTTTGTAAAATCCCCAAAATGATTTCAACATAATATCCATAAGAAATAATTGTGGTATTTTGCAAACAAGTCTGAAAAGGAAAAAACACAATTGAAAAATTGAAAAAGTAAATGTTTTATTGATAAACATGCCTCTGAATAGGCGAGAGTACAAGATGTGATTCCTTGAAAGAGGTAATTATAGAAAGTTTAACAAAAATTTTAAAATGGCAATGAAAATGATAATTGCTAATGTTATTTCTCCAATGTCCTTTTGATATCTCCAATCTCTGTTACTTCTGAGTCGAATGATTTGGATCAATCCCTCTCCTTCGTGGTCGTAGTAGTGGTTCTTAGATTGCAATCTATTTGTTCTTTATTTTGGATAAGATCCTTGACTTTTGCCTAGGCCGCCCTTTCAGGTTTTCAATCCACCGGGATAATTTTTGTATATGTCCCTAATTTTTGGCTGGATCACCCTTTAGGGTTTTCAATTCACTGGGACGCTCCTTTTTGCCTAAGTCGCCCGTTTAGGGTTCGAACTTAGCGAGATTTTTATACATAGTATTTTTTGTTCGCGTCTGAATTCGTCGGATGTGGCAGTTCTTCCCTATCCATTGTTGTGAGGATAAGAACACCACCCGAAAATGTTGTTTTTAACACATACGGACCTTCGCAGTTGGGTTTCCATTTACCACATGAATCAAGGCGAGGTAGTAGAATCTTCTTGAGCACCAAGTCTCCTTCTTTGAACACTCGAGGATGAACCTTCTTGTCAAATGCTTTCTTTATTTTCTTTTTGTATAATTGATTGTGGCATAGAGCTTTCAAGCATTTTTCTTCTATGAGGTTAAGCTGATCAAGTCGCGTCTGGACCCACTCTGCTTCTTCAAGCTTTGTTTCCATTAAAACACATAGTGATGGAATCTCTACTTCAACAGGGATTACTGCCTCCATGCCATATACTAGAGAGAACGGAGTTGCACCTGTTGACATACATACGAAAGTACGATAGCCAGGTAGAGCAAAGGGAAGCATTTCATGCCAATATTTGTAGGTCTTCACCATTTTCTGAATGATTTTCTTGATGTTTTCTTAACCGTTCATCTTGGATCGATACGGTGAGGAATTATAATGCTCAATTTTGAAGTCACCACATAACTCCTTCATCATTTTATTGTTCAAATTGGACCCGTTGTCTGTAATGATTCTGTTAGGAACACCCATATATGCATATAAGATTCTGTTTGATGAATCGAGTAACCACTTGTCTTGTCACATTTGTGTAGTATGCGGATTCCACCCATTTGGTGAAATAATCGATGGCAACTAGTATGAACCAGTGTCTGTTAGAGGCTTTCGACTCAATCATTCCTATCATATCAGTTCCCCATATTGAAATTGGCCAAGGAGAACTTAAGACGTTCAAAGGAGTCGGTGGCACATGCATTTTTTCAGCATAGATTTGGCATTTGTGACACATCTTTGTATAATGGTAGCAACCCGCTTCCATCGTCAACTAATAATAACCTGCTCACAAGATCTTTCTAGACATGACATGTCCATTTGTATGAGTTCTAAAGGTGCCTTCATGAATTTTTCTCATAAGTGTATCCACTTCATGTTTCTCCATGCAACTGAATAATACCATATCATAGTTTCTTTTGTATAACACATCGCCACTTAGGAAGAACTTTAAAGCTAGCTTCCACAGAGTTCGCTTGTCAATTATAGAGGCATTTTTTTGGATATTCTTGTTTCTCGAGATACCGTTTGATGTCATAGAACCAATGCTTGTTATCTGGTCCTCCTTCAATAGTAAGACAATGTGCCGGTTCTTCAAAATGTCTAATTGTAATACCTGATTCGTGATTTGGCCATGTCACTTTGAATATGGCTGATAAAGTTGCCAAGGCGTCTTCCATCTGATTTTCTTCTCGCGGAATATGAATGAATGTAATCTTAGTAAATTCTGTAGCTAACTTTAAAACATGATCCCAATATGGAATTAATTTGGGATGTTTAGTGTCTCATTCACTATTGACTTGGTATATGACTAATGCTGAGTCTCCATACACTTAGAGATGCTTAATTCTTAGATTGATAGCAGCTTCCAGACCCAAGATACATGCTATGTATTTAGCAATATTATTGGTGCAGTCAAAACATAATGTTGCGGTATAAGGTTTGTGAAAATTCTTCGGAGAAGTCAAAACTGCCCCAATACCGTGCCCTAGTGCATTAAGCTCCGTCAAACATGATGGTCCAACGTGCCCCTAGTTCAGGTTCTTCGTCAGGTTCTGGTATTTCGTAGTCACCTATAACCATGACATCTTCGTCTGGAAAATCAAACTTCATTGGTTAATATTCTGGAAATGGCCGGTGAGCTAGATGGTGAGCTAGTACACTACCCATGATGGCCTTTTGAGTAACATATTAGATGTCGTACTTTGATAGTAACATCTTCCATCGGGTAATCATTCCTATAAGAGCTGGTTTTTCTAACACATACTTCAAAGGATCCACCCTTGCTATTAACCACGTGGTGTGAGTTAACGTATACTACCTCAATCATTTAGTAGCCCAAGCCAATGCACAACAAGTTTTCTCGAGGAGTGAGTACCTAGTTTCACAGTTGGTGAATTTCTTGTCGAGGTAGTAAATTGCATGCTCTTTTCTACCCGTCTCATCATGTTGTCCTAATACACATCTCATTGACCCTTCAAGCACTGTTAAATACATGATGAGCGGTCTTCCGAGAACTGGTGGCATCAAGATTGGCGGCTCTTGTAAATATTGCTTTATTGTCTCGAAGGTTGTTTGAAAATCATCATTCCATACCATTGTCTGATCTTTTCGAAGTAATTTGAATATAGGCTTGCACATAGCAATTAGGTGCAATATGAACCTCGAAATATAATTCAATCATCCTAAGAAACCACAAATCTATTTTTCTGTCCTTGGAGCTGACATTTTTGTATAGATTTCACCTTGTCGAGATCTACCTCAATACCGTGCTGACTTACAATAAAATCCAATAACTTGCCCGACCTGACACCAAATGTACACTTGTTTGGATTCAACCTACGTTTGAACTTTCGCAGACGTTCAAATAATTTTTGTAAATGTACGATGTGATCCTCCTCTGTATGTGATTTGGTAATCATATCATCTACGTATACCTCAACTTCTTTGTGGATCATATCATGAAATAGTGTGACCATAGCTCGTTAAAAGGTTGCCCTTGCGTTCTTCAGGCCGAATGGCATTACCTTGTAACAGAAAGTGCCCCGAGGAGTCATGAAAGTAGTCTTTTCCGTATCCTCGGGTGCCATTTTAATCTGATTATAACTTGAGAAACCATCCATGAATGAGAATATTGAAGTTTGTGTTGTATTATCCACCAAAACATCTATGTGGGTTAACAGGAAATCATCTTTAGGACTTGCTTTATTGATATCCCGATAATCTACACACATGCGTACTTTGCCATCCTTCTTGGGTACTGGTACGATGTTAGCTATCCAAGGTAGATAATCTACCACCGCTAAGAACCCTGCATCAAATTGTTTAAGGACTTCTTCTCGAATCTTGCTAGACATGTCTGGACGAGTTATTCTGAGCTTCTGTCTAACTGGAGAACAACCTTCCTTGAGAGGTATTCTATGCACTAGAATATCTATATCCAATCTTGGCATGTCTCTGTAAGACTAGAAAAATATATCCACATATTCATGTAACAACTTGATCAGTCTTTGTTTGATGCTTTCTTCTAATGTTTCCCCTAGCTTGATCTCTTTTTGATCTTCCTCTATGCCAAGGTTAATGGTTTATTTAGATTCTTGGTATGGTTGTATATTATCAGCTTTTTTTTCTATCTCCCTTTCCAATTCTTCAGAGAATTCAAGATCTTCATCATCTTCCTCTTCCGCTTAGTTGATGCGTGCATCAAAATTATATCGGATGGCAACAGTAACATTATCGATGTTTTTAGGTATGGATCTGCACATTTATCATGTTTTGGTGCAGTTTTAGTATGTGAATATTGAAAATGCATATGAAGAAAAATATTTCCATTTTTAAATATACGAGATAAATGCAAGAGAAAGACAATGATCTTAATTGAATGCAAAATATAACTCTTATTAATTGAGAATACTGTTTGAAGCAAATTGGGGGACCCTTACAAGCTACCCCTATGCCTCGGGCTTGACATAAGTTCTTTTCAAAAACAAGAAAAATTACTTTAGAAATAAAAGATCTTTGGAATCTCCACAACTATCCAATTCTTTAGTTCTTCGCCTGTAGCATATTCACGGATGAAGTCAGATGCTCTATCAGTGTTGATCTTGTTAGATATCATTGCCACTTGTCTGCCATGCTCTGTTCCTTTGTTGATGAAGATTTCTTGGATATGAGGGAATTACACCTTGCCTTTCAGAGTGGCCTTTGATGATTCGTAGCCCAAACCAAAATAATTTTTCTTTTCCAGTATCTCCACAAGTTTACCTAAGCTTTTTGAGGTACCATCTTATATAAGTGTTTGTAAGTCTCTCCACAAAGTCACAATAGGTTTCTTGATTTTCTCTACTATTAGGGTTACCATTGAAGTAACCTCTAAGACTTGAGATGGTGTTTCTATACAGTCTTCATCAACAATAATATATCTGTATGAATCTACGTGACTTACAAAGATGTCCTCTTCACCGTCGATCATAACCAATATTCCTTCAACGCGGAACTTCAGTATTTGTTGTACAGTTGAAGTAACAATACTTCCTGCATGGATCTAAGGTCGTATGAGTAAACATGTATATTATGGTTCTATATCCATTACTTAAAAAGTGATATAAAACATATGATGGCTGATCTTGACAGGAAGATCCATTTCTCCAAACACTATGCTTTGATAACCATCGAAGACTTTGACTATCGTAGAACTTGGCCTTGTAACAACACCATCTAGGGTTAGCTTCATCAAGCTGGATTTTGGTAACACATTAAGGGAAGAACCAATATCAGTGAGCACCCTGGACATGCTTGTAGTACCTATCTGAATAGAAATGTGTAACGCCTTTTTATGAGCTCTGCCTTGTGGAGGAAACTCCCTGTCATTAAAACCTAGATACGATCCAGATGTCAGATTTGCTACAACATTGTTGAACTGATTCACTGTAATCTCTTCTGAGACATGAGTAGAACTTAGAACCTTCATTAGAGAGTCTCGACGTGCTTCTGAGTTGAGGAGCAATGAGAGTATTGATATCTTGGTCGGGGTTTGGTGTAGCTGATCCACCACCCTATAATCACTCCTCTTGATTATTTTCAGGAATTCTTCCACCTCTTGGTCATAAATTTTTTTGCTCGGAGACTCTTGTTCTTGGCTTGCCTCTATCACAGATTTCCCCTTATCCTTAACTATAGCATCATTCTTCTTCAGTGGTTCGGGACTATAGATTCGATCACTATGAGTCATGCCCCTTGTTCCTGCTATATTTGTGATTGTAGGTCCTTGACTTATTGAAGGCTCACATTCTTGATTTAAACCATTGATATAGGAAGTAGAATCATAACTCCACGATACCTCTTTGTTGCTTTCATAAGGGGTAGGAGATGGCCCCCTAATCACCATTATAGTCTTTGGAACTACTGGAATTCTCAGAGTCTGGCGTGGTATCATCACTGGTGCTTCTATTGACCCCCGTGGACTCACAAGAGTTTTCTTATTAGGACTTGGCCCTTAGCATGGAATTACCAATGGCTTTTTCATACTTCCATCGATCATAGCTATGTAATATTCTTTAGGGTATTGCCCGAATTGGACTATCCCCTGATCCACCAATTATTGTAATGTCTTCTCAAACACATCATTATGTTCCAAGAGGAACCCACACTCCAACAAATATTCTTTCAAAAAATTTGTTCGGGCCTTCACTTGTTTGGCTGCCCCAAAGTCAGTGACAACCTCAATTGCATTCACCATTGGTCAATCATGCAGAGGCATGGGGTTTGTCTTGATATTTGGCTTATAAAAAGTTATATATTGGGAATCCAACAAATCTTGAACCTTATGTCTGAAGGCCCAACATTTTTCTATGGTATGCCCCAGAGAGTTGGCATGATACTTGCACCTGGCTTTTGCATCGTACTTTGGTGGGAGTGCCCAATTAAAGGAGCCAAAGGCTTTAGCTCTACCAAAGATGCTTTAATTAAGTGTTGCAATAATTGACTATGCGGTATGGGGAGAGGATCAAATCTTCTTGGAGGCCTTTCAAACCTGTTTTGTTATTCTCATGGAATTAATAATGGATGTTGCGCCCTTGGGTGTGATGTGGCCACATTAATTTCTCCTTCCTTCTTTTTAGAGAAGTTAGAACATGTCTCTTTGAATTATAAGGGGTACTAGATTATGCCCCTTGTATCTTCCCACTCTTTATACCTACTTCGATTCTTTCACCAATAGTCACCAAATCAAAAAATTCGAAAGAGACGCTCCCTAACATTTTATCATAGTACAACCCTTGTAAAGTTCCCAAGAACATATAGACTAATTCTTTCTCCAAGAGTGGCGGTTGTACATGAGCTGCCATTTCTCTCCATCTTTAGGCATACTCTTTGAAAGACTCCTCCTTCTTTTGAGACAAGTTTTAGAGCTGCATGCAGTTGGGGACCATGTCCAGATTATATTTGTATTCTTAAGAAAGCATTGGCAAGATCTACCAATGTCTGGATATGAATTCGTTCCAATTGCATGTACCAATCTAAGGATGGCCCACTCAAACTGCCTTAGAAGCAACAAATCATCAGCTTTTGATCTTGAGCATATGCGTGCATTTTTCTATAATACATGCATAGATGATTTCTTGGACATGTGAGTCCCTTATATTTTCTAAAGTCAGATACTTTGAATTTTGGAGGGATTACCACATAAAAAACTAGACCCATTTCTAGAGCATCAACTTCGAAAGCATCATAACCCTCCACAACCTTCAACCTCTCTTCAAGAGCTTTATACTGATTGAGCGCCAAGGGATTTTCAGTAACATGAGTGTGGGTTGTCCTTTAAGGTACCTGGTTGACGTATTCTAAATCATGGTCTCCATACTGCAAATCTATGTAGTTGTTTGTGTTGTTGGCTGAAACTTGAAAGGTATGAGATGTCCCTACCTTCGGTGGAGGTGGGACAAACTCTTCAGTATTAGCTTGGCTGGCCTCTTATTGTGCTATAATTAACTTTTGAGGTCCTAATTCTGGTTCCCTTTTTGGTTGGTGACTGCTCGACGCACTAATAGTTTGGGCTACTTCTTCAAAGGTTGCCCTAAGAATCTGTTCTTGTCTTTCGATGATGTTCTTCAAGGATAGAAGAACTTGACTCATATCTCCCTTCATCTAGTCAATGTTACCTTTCACCTTCTCCAAATCTTCCTTGAATGCGGCTTGGTTCTCTTTGACCTATTCCATCACTTTCTTTTGATGGGCCCTTGTTTGATATGGCAATCGGAGAGGTGGTGTTTTCTCACCAATGATTTAACTAGAGAAGTTTTTTGAAAAATGATGAGTTTTTGTATGAATTTATGAAATGCAATGTTTGCGAATGCATAGATGCGTATGAATATGCTGAGAGTTTTTTCGTTTTTGAATGTCTTATTCACTTGGATTTCATATATATATATATATATATATATATATATATATATATATATATATATATAATATATATATATATATATATATATATATATATATATATATATATATATATATATATATATATATATATATATATATATATATATATATATATATATATATATATATATATATATATATATATATATATATATATATATATATATATTCAAATTTGTAATTACATTTTAAACCTATGAAGTATCTTAATGTGTGTATAATAATCTTCACTTGTTTTAGGTATTTTTATGCAAAGTATACAATATTGTTTTTTATTTTTAGATAAAAATATCTATGTTTTAAATATCATTTTTATTACTAATTCACATACTCTATAATTTTAATATTCATTACACTTTGTGTGATTACTTTTTTTTCTGGAAATTAAATTATGGACGATATTAAGTTTCTCTTTTATATTGCATTTTTACTCTCCAAGGTATACAATTTTATTTTTTATAAGATTTTTTAGACATACATTTATCTCATAAATTTATTTAAAATTTAGACATACATTTATCTTAAAAATTTATTTAACATCATATTTATTTATGTAAAAATGGCACAAATTAAAAATTATTAAATTCATTTATTTTCTTGATTCGTAGGATAAATATAGTTCACACAATGGATTAGGCAATTTGTTAGTGCACTGATAATAGTATTCATACACTAATAGAAATCTTCGCATATGTGTGCTTGTATTTTTAACTGAAATTTATTTATTTACAATCCTCATATAAGATGAATTATGATCTTTGTGATAATAAGATAGACATGTACTTTTGTAGTGGATAGGAATAACGTTGTCCTCCCTATAATTTATTTATCTTACCAACAAAAAAATATGAAATTTTAATTTAAATATTAATATTTTTTAACTATAAATAATTCATATTTCTTTATGGATGATATTCCATTATTCTTTTAATTTACTATTTTCATCATATTATAGAGTATGTTTTATTAGATTAAAGAGTATTTTTTATTATAAAAGTTTCAATTAAAGTAATTATTATATCTATGTAAGTTGTCTATGTAAATAAAAACACTTATTTTAAAAATTAAATCTATAGGTCTCCAACTATAGATATATTAAAATATAGTTTTTATCAACTATAAAATTACACAAAAATCAAATAATCACACATTATTATTTTAAGCTTTTATATAACTATTTTATAACAAAAATTGCTTCAAATTTTTGTTATTACAAATACCTTTTCCTCATTTATTATAAAAGGAAAATATAATTGTTAACGAAACATTGTCACTTCATGAAAACAATATCGTGGTTGATTTAAACTTAATATGCAAGAACATTCAATTCCTTAAATTATTTAGATTTAATATATTTATTTTTATAACTCGTGTCTATTTAATTAATGTCGTTATCTTTTTTTATTTTTTTATTTTGTGATTAATAATGTAAGAGCACCTATTAAATAAAAGAAACATGTTTGTATTAAGAAAATAATATGATAGTTCGTGTAAATTTCAATAATGTATCAGTTTTAATTATTTAGATTCAATGGGTTTATTTTTTTAAGATCTATTATACAAATCATTATTTTAGGATAGATGGTGTAATACTGATAATCAATGGCAAAACATTTTAATTTGATCCATGTGATATCTTCATTAGCTATTCAAATGAATATACAAATAATGTATTAATATTATTATCATACTTAAATATATATATATATATATATATATATATATATATATATATATATATATATATATATATATATATATATATATATATATATATATTCAAATTTGTAATTACATTTTAAACCTATGAAGTATCTTAATGTGTGTATAATAATCTTCACATGGTTTTAGGTATTTTTATGCAAAGTATACAATATTGTTTTTTATTTTTAGATAAAAATATCTATGTTTTAAATATCATTTTTATTACTAATTCACATATTCTATAATTTTAATATTCATTACACTTTATGTGATTACTTTTTTTCTGTTAAATTAAATTATGGACGATATTAAGTTTCTCTTTTATATTGCATTTTTTGTCTCCAAGGTATACAATGTTATTTTTTATAAGATTAAAAAGTGTTTGTCTTATAGACATTTTAATTTTTTACTTTGAAATGAACTAAAATTTTTTATATCTATTATTTAAAATATTAAAAATTTAGACAAACATTTATCGCATACATTTATTTAAAATTTAGAAATACATTTATCTCAAACATTTATTTAACATCATATTTATTTATGTATAAATGACACAAATTAAAAATTATTAAATCCATTTATTTTCTTGATTCTTAGGGTAAATATAGTTCACACAATAGATTAGGCAATGTGTTACTGCATTGATAATAGTATTCATACACTAATAGAAATCTTCACATATGTGTGCTTGTATTTTTAACTGAAATTTTTTTTTTTGAAATCTTCTTATAAGATGGATTATGATTTTTGTGACGATAAGTTAGACATGTACTTTTGTAATGAATAGGAATAACGTTGTCCTCCCTATAATATATTTATCTTACCAACAAAAAAACATGAAATTTAAATTTAAATATTAATATTTTTTATCTATAAATACATCATATTTATTTATGGATGATTATCCGTTATTCTTTTTAATTACTATTTTCATCATATTATAGAGTATCTTTTATTAGAATAAAGAGTGTTTTTTATTATAAAAGTTTCAATTAAAGTAATTATTATATCTATGTAAGTTGTCTATGTAAATAAAAACACTTATTTTAAAAATAAAATCTATAGGTCTCCAACTATAGATAAATTAAAATATAGTTTTTATCAACTATAAAATTACACAAAAATCAAATAATCACACATTATTATTTTAAGCTTTTATATAACTATTTTATAACAAAAATTGCTTCAAATTTTTGTTATTACAAATACCTTTTCCTCATTCATTATAAAAGGAAAACATAATTGTTAACGAAACATCGTCACTTCATGAAAACAATATTGTGATTGATTTAAACATAATATGCAAGTACTTTCAATTTCTTAAATTATTCGGATTTAATATGTTTATTTTTACAACTCGTGTCTATTTAATTAATGTTGTTATTTTTTTCTTTTTATTTTGTGATTAATAATATAAGTGCACCTATTAAATAGACTAAACATGTTTGCATTAAGAAAATAATATGATAGTTAGTGAAAATTTCAATAATATATCCGTTTTAATTATTTAGATTCAACGTGTTTATTTTTTAATGATCTATTATACAAATCATTATTTTAGGATAGATGGTGTAATACTGATAATCAATGGCAAAACATTTTAATTTGAACTATGTGATATCTTCATTAGCTATCCAAATGAATATACAAATAATGTATTAATATTATTATCATAATTATATATATATATATATATATATATATATATATATATATATATATATATATATATATATATATATATATATATATATATATATATATATATATATATATATATATATATATATATATATATATATATATATATATATATATATATATATATATATATATTTAAATTTGTAATTACATTATAAACCTATGAATTATCTTAATGTGTGTATAATGTTCTTCACTTGGTTTTAGGCATTTTTGTGCAAAGTATACAATATTGTTTTTTATGTTTAGATAAAAAGACCTATGTTTTAAATATTATTTTAATTACTTATTCACATACGCTATAATTTTAATATTCATTACACTTTGTGTGATTACTTTTTTTCTGGAAAATTAAATTATGGACGATATTAAGTTTCTCTTTTATATTGCATTTTTTTCTCTCTAAGGTATACAATGTCATTTTATTATATGATTAAAAAGTGTTTATCTTATAAAAGTTTTAATTTTTTACTTTGAATTTAACAAAAGTTTTTATATCTATTATTTAAAATATTAAAAATTTAGACATATATTTATCTCATGCATTTATTAAAAATTAGACATATATTTATCTCAAACATTTATTTAACATCATATTTATTTATGTATAAATGACACAAATTAAAAATTATTAAATCCATTTATTTTCTTAATTCGTAGGTTAAATATAGTTCACACAATGGATTAGGCAATGTGTTATTGCATTGATAATAGTATTCATACACTAATAGAAATCATTGCATATGTGTGCTTGTATTTTTAACTGAATTTTTTTTTTACAATCTTCATATAAGATCGATTATGATTTTTGTGACGATAAGTTAGACATGTACTTTTGTAACGGATAGGAATAAAGCTGTCATCCCTATAATATATTTATCTTACCAACAAAAAAACATGAAATATAAATTTAAATATTAATATTTTTACCTATAAATAATTCATATTTATTTATGGATGATATTCCATTATTCTTTTTAAATTATTATTTTCATCATATTATAAAGTATCTTTTATTAGATTAAAGAGTATTTTTTATTATAAAAGATTCAATTAAAGTAGTTATTAAATATATGTGAGTTGTCTATGTAAATAAAAACACTTATTTTAAAAATTAAATCTATAGGTTTCCAAATATAGATAAACTATAATATAGTTTTTATCAACTATAAAATTACACAAAAATCAAATAATCACACATTATTATTTTAAGCTTTTATATAATTATTTTATAACAAAGATTGCTTTAAATTTGTCTTATTAGAAATACCTTTTCCTCATTCATTATAAAATTAAAATATAATTGTTAATGAAACATCGTCGCTTCGTGAAAACAATTTTGTGGTTCATTTAAATTTAATATGCAAGCACTTTCAATGTCTTAAATTATTTAGATTTAATATGTTTGTTTTTGTATCTCATGTTTATTTGATTAATATTTCTATTTTTTATATTTTGTGATAATGGATTAAGAGCGCTCAATAAATAGACGAAACATGTTTCCATCAAAAAAATAATACGGTAGTTCGTGTAAATTTCAATTATGAATCAGTTTCAATTATTTAGATCCAATGTGTTTATTTTTTCATGATCTATTATACAAATCATTATTTTAGGATAGATGATGTAATAGTGATAATCAATGGCAAAACATTTTAATATCATCCATGTAATATCTTCATTAGTATTCAAATGAATATACAAATAATATATTAATATTAATATTATTATCATACTTTTATATATATATATATATTCAAATTTGTAATTACATTTTAAACCTATGAAGTATCTTAATGTGTATATAATAATCTTCACTTGGTTTTAGGTATATTGTTTTTTATTTTTTGATAAAAATATCTATGCTTTAAATATCATTTTTATTACTAATTCACATACTCTATAATTTTAATATTCATTACACTTTGTGTGATTACTTTTTTTTGGAAAATTAAATTATGGACGATATTAAGTTTCTCTTTTATATTGCATTTTTTTCTCTCTAAGGTATACAATGTTATTTTTTTATAAGATTAAAAAGTGTTAATCTTATAGAAATTTTAATGTTTTTACTTTTTATTTAACTAAAATTTTCATATCTATTATTTAAAATATAAAAAATTTTGACATACATTTATCTCACACATTTATTTAAAATTTAGACATACATTTATCTCAAACATTTATTTGACATCATATTTATTTATGTATAAATGACACAAATTAAAAATTATTAAATCCATTTATTTTTTTAATTCGTAGGGCAAATATAGTTCACACAATGGATTAGGCAATATTTTAGTGCATTGATAATAGTATTCATTCACTAATAAAAATCTTCGCATATGTGTGCTTGTATTTTTAACTGAATTTTTTATTTATAATCTTCATATAAGATGAATTATGATTTTTGTGATAATAAGTTAGACATGTACTTTTAAAATGGATAGGAATAACATTGTCCTCCCTATAATATATGTATCTTACCAACAAAAATACATGAAATTTAAATTTAAATATTAATATTTTTTAACTATAAATAATTCATATTTATTTATGGATGATATTCCATTATTCTTTATATTTACTATTTTAATCATACTATAGAGTATATTTTATTATATTAAAGAGTATTTTTTATTATAAAAGTTTCAATTAAAGTAATTATTATATCTATGTAAATAAAAACGCTTATTTTAAAAATTAAATCTATAGGTCTCCGACTATAGATAAATTAAAATATAGTTTTTATCACCTATAAAATTACACAAAAATCAAATAATCACACATTATTATTTTAAGCTTTTATATAACTATTTCATAACAAAGATTGCTTCAAATTTGTGTTATTACAAATACCTTTTCCTCATTCATTATAAAAGGAAAATATAATTGTTAATGAAACATCATCACTTCACGAAAACCATATCGTGGTTCATTTAAATTTAATATGCAAGTACTTTTAATTCCTTAAATTATTTAGATTTAATATGTTTATTTTTATAACTCGTGTCTATTTAATTAATGTCGCTATATTTTTCTTTTTATTTTGTGATTAATAATGTAAGAGCATCTATTAAATAGACGAAACATATTTGCATTAAGAAAAATAATATGGTAGTTCGTGTAAATTTCAATAATGTATCAGTTTCAATTATTTAGATCCAATATATTTATTTTTTTATGATCTATTATACAAATCATTATTTTAGGATAGATGATGTAATACTAATAGTCAATGGCAAAACATTTTAATTTGATCCATGTAATATCTTCATTAGCTATCTAAATGAATATACAAATAATGTATTAATATATATATATATATATATATATTCAAATTTGTAATTACATTTTAAACCTATGAAGTATCTTAATGTGTGTATAATAAATAATCTTCACTTGGTTTTAGGTATTTTTTATGGATGGTATACAATATTGTTTTTTATTTTTAGATAAAAATATCTAAGTTTTAAATATCATTTTTATTACTGATTCACATACTCTATAATTTTAATATTCTTTACACTTTATGTGAATACTTTTTTTCTGGAAAATGAAATTATGGACGATATTAAATTTCTCTTTTATATTAAGTTTCTCTTTTATATTGCATTTTTTCTCTCCAAGGTATACAATGTTAATTTTTATAAGATTAAAAAGTGTTTATCTTATAGACATTTTAATTTTTTACTTTGTAATGAACTAAAATTTTCATATCTATTATTTAAAATATAAAAAATTCAGACATACATTTATTTATAATTTAGACATACATTTATCTCAAACATTTATTTAAAATCAAATTTATTTATGTATAAATGACACAAATTAAAAATTATTAAATCCATTTATTTTCTTGATTCGTAGGTTAAATATAGTTCACATAATGGATTAGGCAATGCGTTAGTGCATTGATAATAGTATTCATACACTAATAGAAATCTTCGCATATGTGTGCTTGTATTTTTAACTGAAAATTTTTTTTCTTCCAATCTTCTTATAAGATGGATTATGATTTTTGTGACGATAAGTTAGACATGTACTTTTGTAATTGACAGGAATAATGTTGTCCACCCTATAATATATTTATCTTACCAATAAAAAAACATGAAATTTTAATTTAAATATTAATATTTTTTATCTATAAATAATTCATATTTATTTAGAATGATATTCCATTATTCTTTTTAATTACTATTTTCATCGTATTATAAAGTAGTTATTATATATATATGTGAGTTGTCTATGTAAATAAAAACACTTATTTAAAAAATTAAATCTATAGGTCTCCAACTATAGACAAACTAAAATATAGTTTTTATTAACTATAAAATTACACAAAATTCAAATGATCACACATTATTATTTTAAGCTTTTATATAACTATTTTATAACAAAGATTGCTTTGAATTTGTGTTATTACAAGTACCTTTTCCTCATTCATTATAAAAGTAAAATATAATTGTTAATGCAACATCGTCACTTCATGAAAACAATATCGTGGTTCATTTAAATTTAATATGTAAATACTTTCAATTCCTTAAATTATTTAGATTTAATATGTTTATTTTTATAACTCGTATCTATTTAATTAATGTCGATATCTTTTTATTTTTGTTTTGTGATTAATAATGTAAGAGCACCTATTAAATAGATGAAACATGTTTGCATTAAGAAAATAATATGGTAGTTCGTGTAAATTTCAATAATGTATCAGTTATAATTATTTAGATCCAATGTGTTTATTTTTTCATGATCTATTATACAAATCATTATTTTAGAATAGATCGTGTAATAGTGATAATCAATGGCAAAACATTTTAATTTGGTCCATGTAATAACTTCATTAGCTATCCAAATGAATATAC